>OX402059.1:8349085-9577210 GCA_947859365.1 Archips crataeganus | reverse complement strand
CTTAGTTACAAACAAATTTATCGTAAACTTTTTAGCCTTAGGGCATTAAGCACACACGACGGTAATGATACCACGAAGCCCACCCAGTAAAGTATGAACTAAAGCCCTAATTGAACCTAGTTAGGCAAAGTTTTCCCTCAACTTCATTAAGCCCCGATGAGCTTGTATATTTCCTCGGGAGATGGGCGGGGAAATGATTTCTCAGGTCGTCTTGCTGTGTGCAGATATCAATACGATTATGAGAAACCACATAAAAAAAGTGTGTCAAAATGATTTAAATCGATCAATTCAAAACAAAATAATTTAGTTTTATATAATTTTAATTTTAGTAATTTGACTTGTATTGCTATCTGACCTATGTATGTATACCAATGTTTTGACAAATAAATGGCCTATTAATTCAAAATATCTTTATTTCGGAATAGAAAGATATCAATAAAAAAAAATTAGTAATTGCTTTGAAACTTTGCTAGGTTAGGATGATGTTTTTACACATAAATTAGGCCCAGGAAACAAGTTACAATACATTAAAATATCATCATCAAGACCAAATGCGTTAATAGACTAGAAATATAGTTACTTAACGCCTACATAATTATGTAGGTTGATACCTTCGACCTTCACAATCTAAAATTGAGTCGAGATGATTCGGACGTGATGAGTCGGAGCTGCGTAGGTACATATTCGGATTCCGTATGTACCTAACAATATTAGTTCGGGGGTTGATATCGCTCGCGTCCACCGTAGGTTTACCCTCGAGACCCTACACGTGACCTCTGGGTGCTAAACGAGCGATACATCTCCCGGTGGTAGGCTTCGGCCGTGGCTGGTCACCACCCTATAGATTGAGCCAGGCCGCCAAGTGACTCTCCTCGTGTTCCGGCCTGTTGCCTATAGACGCCATTCTGGAGGAAGGGTCTGCGCAGTTGTGCAGCGCGCGCGTACCGGTTAGAGTGCCTCGTATTTGTTGTACGGTTTGCACTACTTGGGGACTCGCGCAACCCCGCGCTCAACTGCCTTCTTCCTGCTTATTCCCCTAAATTCAAGTCTAGGGTGTATGAGCATTTACAAGGCAAGCGTGTTCCATCGTAGGCCTCATCTTCGCTTTCTATCAGGCGTGATTTTGGTCAACGCTAGCCTATATGTATTGTATATATATAAAAAAAAGTTGACTTTATAATAGCCCAAATTACAATGTTTCTAGTTTTTATATGAATCATTTTTTTTAAATGGTCTTTTTCCTTGAAGCGAAGTCAGTTTCTTTAGAAGGCGAGTGCATGCATGCCCGTAGAAACTCATTATGTTAGATTCAGCCAGTAAGGATTTCGAGATTTGGAAAGACTCCCTCGCCACTCAACCAGATTGCAACAAAATTTAAATCTCTACAACTGTAAAATTCTATTACCATCTAGTTCCAAATTGAAAACATTTCTCGGAAAATTCAATTTTAGACGCACTATTAGTTTTCAACGTTTCAGTGTAATATATCACGGCATTCCTTTCAAACGCGAACCGTAAACCAACTTAGAACTAACACACGAGAATGTCGTCTATTTTCTAAACCATTGTGCTCTTGATAGAACTTTGGGACTGCAGGAAACAAGTTAAATATTGGAGTTGACAAACTACAAGCCAAGCTCCAGTCTGTAGGGCATTGGATCCAATTTGATAGGTTTGCCTCTAAACTTAAAGTTTTAATAAGACACATAAACGGAGCGATTCGGGTTGCGGCGTCTTCGATTTGTTCGAGAAGAATTATTATAGAAGTTATATATGTGGCTGTTGATATGATTTAGTTATTTTATAACAATGTCAAGGTCCGCTCGAAATAATAAGCCTGCTAAAATTACTGAGTAAAAGTAAAATGCAGAGTTTTACACATTATTAATAAATAAATATCTTACAACGGGACAATTCACACCGATTGTGCCAATAGTCCCAAATTAAGCAAAGCTTGTGTTATGGGTACTAGGAAATAGATAAACAAACTTACTATACAAATTTAAATACATTAAATACCGAAGACTTGAGAACAAACATTAGTATTTTTCATACAAATAAGTGCCCCGACGCGGGAATCGAACCTGGGACCTCAAGCTTCGTAGTCAGGTTCTCTAACCAGTACGCCACTTGGTCGTCATCACATTGCCATTCTAAATAAATTGGTGAATTTAAACTTACCATTTGGTCAATTTAAACAAACTAAGATGCCAAGTTTGAGCATTATTAATTCAGACAGTTTCGGCTACGACTCTATTAATGTACACTTTGTATGACATTTTAGCACTTTAGCAGCATCACTTATGCATATTGAATTAGGTATTAGTTCAAGCAAATCTTGTTAGTCCAGTTTTGCCCACCTCTAATGATGCAATTCACTAGAATTTTGGTAGAATCAATGCAATTTCTTTTCCGCCTAAAAGGGTGCTTTAAGGCTCGCGCAGACCAGATGCGTGTGCGTGTCACGCACCAGTTGTAATAAATGAAATTGGCACACCATGCGCACGCATCTTGTGCGCCATCTTTCTTACAGTTTCATTTATTATAACTGGTACATGTGCGGTGTGTAACGTGAATTTGTACCTAACCACAATAAAAAAAAATCTGTTACGAGTTTGATACATGAATATTGTCTTCAGTCATTGGACTTGAGAGTCATTCTATTGAGAATAATTTTATAATATAGAATAATACAGAAACCAACCAGTTATTTTAGCGGCTTGTAGGTAGGTAGTAGGTATAAACTTATCATTCGAAAGTATCACTTACAGGAATCTGAAATTACAACAAAAGGTAAGTAATATCTAATGATAGCAAAACCGTCGGCCAGTGAGCACCAATAGCAAAGTTTAACTATTCATTCGGCGCACACGACGGTAAATTACAATTTGTGACCGGGCGTTAACTTTCGTGACAGATTTATTCTTCGTATACACGTCCCACTTTATGTCACAGCTCATAAACATGTCGTTAGATTGACTTAATGCGCTTTGCATTAATTTTCAACTAATAATTGTGTCTCGGTTGGGACAGGCGGATTCGTTGAAAACTGCTATGATTTGCTGCTTAGTCATTGTAAGCAAGATTCTTGAAATCTAATTGAAAATGTAGTCTAATTAAATGTCATATTTAGTATTATATTTTATTTATCTTTAAACGTGTTTATAACTCATGCGGGCGACAGGAACTTGTGCAAGGCCCGTTAAGATTGTTAAACTATAATCCTGCCGCTAAGTAGCAGTGCTTGTGGTCAGTGCCATGTAGTACCTACGTTAATTCCAGGGTAGACCAGTTGCATCAGCAAGCACCCGTCACCATCAGCAACAGGGTGTTTTATGTTGTGTTGTGTGTTTTATGGGTGTTTTCATGCAACATAAATAAATACCACTATATAAATTTCAGGAATTCAAATGGGAATTTGTGTTTCTTAATATTTGTATTTTAAAGTCAAATAAATCTTTATGGAATGGGAACTTTGCGAAATTAGGAAATCTTAATTCAAATGCTAGATCTAATGGTTCACGCGAGCAAAGCCTTGGGCAAAGGATAGTATATAATGTATGAAAAAAATAAAGAAGAGGAAAAAACCGTCAAGTTAATAACGCAGTCTTTATTATTAAAAAAATCACTCGTGCAAAATTCTTACGAAATCCAAATTACCTTTACATATTCCATTAAGTTTTAATGATACCCGAAAGAAGATAATTAACGTCCTAACACGGTGTCGAGTAATCATTAGTCACTTAATAACGATTGCTAAGGAGCTCCCTTCATCTGGATTAAATTCATCTGGCAGAATGTGAATAAGAAAATGCTTCCAGAGATTCTGAGGAAATTAACTTGAGTGAGGATTTGAATTTTTCATCAAACCGACCTAATTAACTTCATAATTAAACTTGGGAATCTCGCGGAGCCTTATTCCTCTATAGAGAATACATTCATTTGTCTGCATAGTTACTTTTGAGGAATATCTTTAATTTGATCGTATTCGGATCTTTCGAGTTACAACTCTCTTTGAAGTGCTGAAATTAGCTAAAGATTATATTAATTTATTAATGTGAAGATAAGTAAGCCATGATGGCCTGGTGGTTTGACCTATGGCCTCTCAAGCAGAGGTTCGTAAGTTACAATCTCGACTCACACGTCTGAATTTTTCGGAATTTATGTGCGAAGTTACATTTGAAATTTACCATGAGTTTTCAGGTGAAGGAAAACATCGTGAGGAAACCTGCATAAACTTGCAAAAAAATTCAAGATTATAATGTTAGAAGATTATAGTGTAGACACACACATAGTATAAAAAGTCAAAAGACATTTTACAAGATTTTAACTTATATTCATATTATATTCATAATAAATAAATAAATTATTATTACTACTACCAAAGGCCGTATTATCTAACGCACTTAAAATTACACGCATAATTCACCACACTTTCTCTCATAATAAAATACTATAAGGTGTACAATGAGGGCAGAAAGAGATAGTGAATACGGTCGCGAGCACCCGTGCATTAGATAATAGGGCCTCAGGACAGCCCCTGTAGGTAGGGTGGCCTTAACACGTTCACTGTCCCCATACTTCCACTTTGAAGTTGTGACCCAACCCATAGATAGTGGAAGCACGGACTTCTGGAAAAAAGTTTCATGGCCCCACATTGGGGGCACCCGGACAAAGGTGTTAAGTTCAGATTACGTGATATGGGTTTGCCGCCTATGGTCAAGGTTAAAATACGCTTTTTGTCAAAGGCCCGCTTGGTCCAAGATGTGGTTAAAGTTTCGATTCGTCAAAGGTGCTTTTGGTCAAAGGTGAGCTTTTTGTCAAATGTTCGTTTGGTCCAAGGTATGAAATTGTCTAAGTCGCGATTCGTTAAATAATAATTTATTGAATCAGGCGTTACTTTGCGGAGGTCCATATTAATGAACTAAAACAATTACTTTGCTCACCCGCGACCTTACAATAGTTACACAGATGCTGTTATACCAGCATCTTCTAATCATCCGTGGCAGCATAAACTGGCTGCTTTCCATTGTTATGTTAATAGATTGTTGACTGTGCCTCTTTCTAAGGAACATTATGATTTAGAGTTGAGTACTATTTATCAGATAGCGATCTCAAATGGTTATACAAAATCAATGGTAGATAGTTTAGTTCAAAAGAAGCAGGCACGGTTAGTAAATAGCATGCTTTACGCTGCGTTACCTTCTCAGTCTACTAACAAATATAGATCTAGCATCTCTTACGTCGGGGGTTTGTCTGATAAGATTTATGGCATTTTAAAATCAAACAATATTAATGTTGCCTTTAAGACTAACAACTCTTTGTACTCTAGGCTATGTAACCACAAAGAACAGGTAGATAAGGGAACTAGATCGGGGGTATACAAGCTTACTTGTAATGACTGCAATGGGATATACGTAGGACAGACAGGCCGAAGTTTTAATACTAGATTTAAAGAGCATGTTTCGGCATATAGGAATGAGCATCCAGATAGATCGAATTTTGCAAAACATTTGTTGGAATCAAATCATTCATTGTTAGATTCAGATTCTTATGAAGTGTTACATTATTGCGGCAAGGGGTTGCGTCTGGATGCTCTGGAATGCATGGAAATAATTAGGTACAACACTATGGGGTCTATTATTAATGAACAGGTAAATTTAGTATCTTCTCCTTTACTGCGGCTTGGGTCGAATTTGAACAGTTAGTATTAATTAAATATGCCTTATAAATAAATAAACAAAAAAATTCAAGGTAGTTTTAAATATGTCAATAAAAGTTAATTTTTGTGGGGTAGTTTGAGAATAAGAAAAATAAAGTGGGTACTTGAGAAGTTACAGTGACAAGTTAAAACATTTGTTTTGGTTTGTTAGTTTAACGTTTGGTAGCATAGCATACGGTTGTGGTAACTCTGAAGATGAGCTCTGGTTGAGTTCGAAACGCGTCAGTGTAGCTTGGTGGTGGTGATGGTTGGGTTTATGTGATTTGTGTGTGTTCGTACAGTGTGGAGGTGGAGGAACTGCATGAACGCACATTTCTTGCATAAACGTAACTATTGTAAGGTCGCGGGTGAGCAAAGTAATTGTTTTAGTTCATTTTAGTTCGTTAAATAATGCTTTCGCTAATTAATGGTAGTACCTACTTTAGTTATTTTAACGACCACTTCGAACGCCTTCGCCTTGGGGTCGACAGAATGAACCTCCTTGACCGCCAACGATATCTGTTGAGGGTGGTATTTGAACGAATCGCACTTTTGACAAACGAAATTTGACCAAAAGCATCTCTGACAAAAAGGGTAAGTATTTGGACGAATCGCACTTTTGACAAACGAAATTTGACCAAAAGCATCTCTGACAAAAAGGGTATTTTGACAAATTGCACCCTTGACCATAGGCGGAAAACCCCGTGACGTGATATATACCTACTAACTAACAGGATTAGACAATCGAATTTGACATACTAGCCGGCTCACCGTCACAGGCACAGAGTAGGTAAGTACATTTTTGAGCGACAGTTGCCAAAGAATAATGTTCAGCGATAGCAGTGGTGAAGAATCTATCTTATTATGACTATAGTGTAGATAAAGTGACGGAGCATTGATTTAGTCCCACAACCTAAATTTCCTCGTTTCCTTATATTCGAACTAATGCTACTTATAATCGGTTCTGCTTAAAATGTTCCAGCGCGTATCACAAAGCCTTGTTAGAGATAAATGCAGAAATAGACAGGAAAGGACCCCTCGAAATAGGCATTGTTAAATCTTTTTGAAGTCCCCGACTTTCTGCCATTATGTACAATATAAGTAAAGAAGTTAAATGAAGTGGAAAAGTTGACCGACCAAGATCACCTCATCGGCCTCAGGGAGCACTTAAAACATAATTTCGTCGGTCCTTTTTCATTGTATGCGGCAAAATATAAACGTAGGTTTTTAAGGTTAGACATAATTATAATTACTTAACTTGGTAATTTATATTTCGCTCTAGCTAGTGTCCGCGGCGCTTTGTAGTTGTGGAAGAATAAAACTTGACTAACTTCCTGTCGGTATCTCTCACAAACGTTACTCGTGTATGACACAAACAAATAACTGAAATTAATACCTACTTTAATTAATTAACATCACCCGGTCAACAATTTTTGATGATTATAGGCTGAACTGAAACAATTACTTTGTCGCAGGTGAGCAAAGTAGTTGTTTAAGTTCATTAATATGGACCTCCGCAAAGTAACGCCTGATTCAATAAATGATTATAATAATAATAATATAATAATAATAAATAAATTTATTTCAGATAATTTTTTTACAATCATCTATATTATGGTTAGTAGGTACATTTAGTGCTTAACTTCTGTAAGCTTGATTATAGGCTGATTAAAAAATTGGTTGTACCTGAATAAAACGTAGTACGCTTTTGTTTCTTTGTGAGATTATACATAATAACGACCGCTTTAGCCTAGTTGGTAGTGACCCTGCCTACGAAGCAAGAGGTCCTGGGTTCAAATCCCGGTAAGGGCATTTATTTGTGTGATGAGCACGAATATTTGTTCCTGAGTTATGGATGTTTTCTATGTATTGAGGTATTTATTTATCTATATAAGTATGTTTATCCGTTGCTTAGTACCCATAACACAAGCTTTGCTAAGCTTACTTTGGGACTAGGTCAATTGGTGTGAATTGTCCCATGATATTTATTTATTTGATATTTATTTATTTATAATAATATATAAATAAGTACCCACTACTAAAAAGCTAGTGTTTTGTATTTTTAACAGTTTTCGACCTGTACTAGGTTAAATTTTAAACGTGATACAAAATAAGTGTTTCTAGTTCAGTTAATATTAATACTGAACAATATAATGCATTAATACAATTATTAAAATTACTCTGCTAAAACTTGGGATGCTCGTACTTTGTTGACATCAAATCACAAGCTCAACGTATGGACACCTCAAAATAAATAAATCTTATTAAAACAATCGATTTTAATCCATTATAAATTGTCCAGCATCAACTGAGTTACTAGGGGCGTTCAATAAAAAGTGAGAATGAGTATGTTATAAACAACTTTTACTAAATGTCATTTTATTTTTCGACATAGTCACCTTTTAGCATAATACACTTAGTATATATTTTTTCTAAACTTAAAATTCCATTTTTAAAAAAGGTCTCATCTTGAGTACTCAAAAAATCTTGTACTGCAGCGACTACCGCGTCGTCGTCTTCAAATTTCTGGCCTCTCAGGTATTGTTTCAATCTCGGAAATAGGTAGAAATCACTGGGAGCGAGATCTGGTGAATATGGAGGATGCTTAAGGATATCGAACCCAGCATCACGAATTGCAGCCATCGCAACGGCGGACTTGTGTGCCGGGGCATTGTCCTGGTGGAACAGCACAACTTTCGAGAGTTTACCTCGCCGTTTTTCGCGGATCTCATTGCGCAATGTTGCTATTTGTTTGGCGTATAAAGTGCCCGTAATAGTGGCTCCATGCTCGAGATACTCAATCATTAATACCCCTTTACCATCCCAAAAAACAGAGCCCATGACCTTACCGGCAGATGGGCTCACCTTGAATTTCTTCGGAGTTGGACATGATGGCCTTTTCCATGTCATAGACTGCAGTTTCGTTTCAGGGTCGTAATGATGGAGCCATGTTTCGTCCATTGTTATAAATCGCGCCAAAAAAAGTTCCCGGTCTTGCTGCATCAGGTTCAAAGCTTCTTGACAGATCTCTAGTCTAGTTTGTTTTTGCGTGTCAGTAAGCATTCTTGGTACCCAACGCGCAGATACCTTTTTCATACCCAAGCGTTCATGTAAAATATTATGCACGCTCCCCGTTGAAATCTTTACATTTTCAGCAATAAAACGAACTGTGACACGACAATCCGCCAAAACTGAGTTTTCGACTTTTTTCACAATTTCTTCAGTTACTGCTGTAGTAGGGCGTCCGGAGCGGGGGTCGTCCATTGTCGATGTTCTTCCACGTCTAAATTCGGCGCACCAACGTGCGACTGTCGAATACGGAGGAGCATTAGACCCTAAAGTGTCCCGCAAATCCAAATTGACTTGGTCCGTAGAAAAATTTTTCAAATACAAGTATTTGATAACGGCGCGCAGTTCAATTTTCTCCATTTTCGCTAACGTACTCAATAGCATTGCAAATAAATTACCGTATATATTTTTAAACAAAAGACAGTTAGTTTTTTTTTTCATAGCAATCAGCTAGATAGATTAGCTTTACCGGCCAGTATTTAATTTCGTAATATTAAAAGAGTTTGCATCTCATTCTCACTTTATATTGAACGCCCCTCGTAAAAACACTAATTTTGTATCCCGTTTAAAATTTCACCTTCTATAATGCGATATTGATACAAACTAGTTCTTAGAAATCTATACGCGGCTTTCGTTTTTTTAATTAGAACAAATTGACGGGCATCGATTTAAGAAATTATGCAATTATCCAGTCATAATGAAGTAAATTTGTGTCAAAGGCGGTTTAATCCCCCTAATTGTTACTATAGGAAGTAGGTCGTATTCGGCGTGTGCACTTGGCGATAGTTGCTTAATATGTTCAAACTATGTTGACAAGGGTCGTGTGGGGTCACGGAAAGCTCTTTATTAGCTGAACTGGAAACTTTAGGTACCTAGTTATTAAATTTGCATTAGCACTAGAATCAGGAGTTTCATTGTGCGCTTTGTTGGAACACG
The DNA here is from genome assembly GCA_947859365.1 of Archips crataeganus. Classification (NCBI taxonomy): domain Eukaryota; kingdom Metazoa; phylum Arthropoda; class Insecta; order Lepidoptera; family Tortricidae; genus Archips; species Archips crataeganus. Next base: position 9,567,504 of record OX402059.1, on the reverse strand, counting down.
TCCCTCAGGACACATAGGTGGTGGATGTGTTGAAAGTTTAAACATTAATAGTCGACACGGTACTTCAGTAGTGTCGTGACTTTGTAAGCCAGTCGGTCAATAAATTTTTAACATCTATATTTTTTAAATGGTTTCTACTAAAGATCAGAGACAAAAATTATATTTATTGTTTTAGTTCATTAATATGGACGTCCGCAAAGTAACGCCTGATTCAATAAATTATATATTTATTGTGTTAAATTAGAGCAACTCTATTTATTAAATAGTATGGTGTTTACGTAAGCTTTTTTGTTATAGAATAAATCGCAAGAAATATGGTTGGTAAAGGTTAAAGAAGAATAATCTTATGTTATAGAACAGTTGGACAAGTTTCCAACTTTAAGCGGTCAATAACAGTTCCAAATACCTCCAGAGTGGCGTTATAGGGCAAGAGTGTCTAAAATGAACGTAGCAGGGACACAGCAACATCTAGTCTAGTATTTGTGTCGCTTCCTTCATAATTTACCTACTTTCTGAAGCGCCGCCTATTTAACGCTGTTTGATGGACACTTTTGTATACCTCTACCCTCCATAGCAAGAAAGCTTACATACTGTCAACCAATCTAATAATTTGTTGAACAATGCTTATTGAATAATATAAATGTTACAACGAATTGGTTCTGCGGTGGCTTAGGAATCCAATTAGTTGACGGTATCTACAATTATTTTCTAAAAATAGAAATATAAAGCAAAGCAAAGTCATAAAAATCTCTAACTTACAACAACAGAGAGCGTATTACATGAACATTTTTTCTCGTATGACCGTAGTATAAAATCTATAGAATAGGCGCGGAAGCTACTTTAGTTAAAACTTTATGCGGCGACACTGAACGAAAGAAAGTGGATACTTTTCTTCCATGTTTATACTGTAAACATATTATCGCGTAGTGGAATCGAATTGAGTGAAGAATTTATTGCGACAACGACTCCCCCGGCCCTGTGGGACCGTCTGTGTCCACCTTGGCAGCACAATGCTGGGCGCTTCCAATGCCACATTAACTTTAATTTAGAAGAGAATTAGATTTTTACACGGTGGACATTTGGACAAAATTACTACGACATAAAACGTCAGGAGGGGACATGTTACTTAATAGCTGCTACGTGTAAAAGGTTGATGATAATAATTTTTTTAAAGAATTTAACTCCTTTTCCTGTAGGTATTGCAAACTAAATTCAGTGAAATTATTTTCAAATTTTGATCGTCATCATTTTCTCTCTCAGATGAAAGACTTTCACAGTTGTACAAAGTGCATTTGCCAAGGATTTCCACAACGCTCAGTTTAGTCCTACCTATCGTAATTATTATTATCGTTTTTTCAAACGTGATCATCTAGTGCAAGAAATATACTTACAAAAAAAATATTCAGTAAGTCGGATGGTAAAAACCTTGTATACGCACAGCAGGGTATAATCTAACTTATTTAAATAATCAGATAAAACATACCGTAAAATTAACCCTAAGCTTTAACATTGTTAATAGTCGAACTTCAGACTCAACTGTCGTTAAAATGTTTCTCTTTTACAGCAGAGGATACATCATGCCGGGATATATATTGCGTTAGGGCCCAGTAACGAAGAAGGAAGAAGATTAAAGTGAAAAGTTCGTCAGCGCTAGAAGGTCATCTTTCCATAATTTATCAAAGACAGCATTAAAAATCCGAATCCTTGCGAGGAGCTGCTTCAATTTGTAACTGACTGTAACAGAAAGTTGAGCGGGCTCGGCGGCTCCTCCCTCTAGTTTCATACAAATTGATATTTACGGTAATAGCACGAGTTTTTCCACGAGAAGGCAAAGTTAGAGGATAACAGGCTCAGTTGGGTACGGTCCGGAATCCAAATGGGCAAAAACGTTGAGCTAAAGAAGTGAAAAACGGATCTACAATTTTCCGCGGCTGGAATTATTCAAGATCAATTTAATGTTTTACGAGTGAGGTTCTTGTTGTGGGCTTATTTAAGAACCGAGCGCGAACCAGCGCCGTGGAAATTGTGTTTACCTTGAACATTGACGCAAATGTAGCTGAACAGTAAATAAAGCTGGTGCTGTGCTGAAAAGTTTATATGATCGAGTTTATATTACTCATGTGTGTAAGAAACGTATCTCTCAATGGGGGATCAATTTGATAAGCTAAACTTTTAAATTTTAAAGTGATTTCAGGTATAGCATTTGCGGTCCATAATTTGATAAACAAATAATAGCGTTCATTTCAGCCTCGCCGATGTACAACTTCAAATTTAGTTCAATTTAAATTTTAAGAAAGATGGTCCCATCAAATTTTTGATGATCTGTCCAATTTAACGACCCAGTAACGACTATTTTTTTAACGACCGCCTTAGCCTAGTTGGTAGTGACCCTGCCTACGAAGCAAGAGGTCCTGGGTTCGAATCCCGGTAAGGGCATTTATTTATGTGATGAGCACGAATATTTGTTCCTGAGTTATGGATGTTTTCTATGTATTTAAGTATTTATTTATCTATATAAGTATGTTTATCGTCGTCTAGTACCCATAGTACAAGCTTTGCTTAGTTTGGGACTAGGTCGATTTGTGTAAGATTGTCCCCTAATATTTATTTTATTTATTTTATTTTTATTTTAATTTCGAGGTTGGATAAAATATTTTTGGTAGGATGAGAATAAGATAACCATCCACAGCAAAAATGAACAAGATTTATTTCAAAGTCAATATAGTGGTAAAAATGTTACCTACATAGATTTCAGTTCCGGCACTTTATCCTAGTTAAATTTATGTCATGGTTGCCTAAGGCCATAATTTACTAAACCTAACAAACAGCTGATTTGCCACGTCGGCACGTAAATATAAGGCTAGTAATCCACAGTACAGCCGACTCAATAAATTATGCGGCGGACCGCAGAGCGGGGCCGGGAGGACGCCTGTCGAATCCAACGGGAACCAATTAGTCGTACTCGAGAATATTTATTTCCGGTTTTCTCAAACAAGTGGGCACCCGAATCGTACACTCGTGACCTGACTTCTTTATGTGGGATAGTGGTTAAGCGATAAATATCGATAGGTGTTTCTATTAATTAGGGGGTGGAGTGAAAGATAAATGAAGGTGACGGTTCAGCGTTATTTTCGTCTTTCGATTAAGAGGTGTTTCTTGGAGTTGCCGGTATACAAATTATAAGAGTAAAGTTGACCAAGTAAGTGCTTCACCATTTTGTGTGAGAGTTGCTACGTCAGAATAAATAAATAAATAAATAAATAAATATTAGGGGACAATCTTACACAAATCGACCTAGTCCCAAACTAAGCAAAGCTTGTACTATGGGTACTAGACGACGATAAACATACTTATATAGATAAATAAATACTTAAATACATAGAAAACATCCATAACTCAGGAACAAATATTCGTGCTCATCACACAAATAAATGCCCTTACCGGGATTCGAACCCAGGACCTCTTGCTTCGTAGGCAGGGTCACTACCAACTAGGCTAAAGCGGTCGTTAAAAACAATAAGGCTGATTGTCAATTGACTTGTATTTGAAAATGGTCTTTGATGTTTTCAATCGTACAAGCGACTTTGAACTTAAGGGTGGTAAAGAAATTTCTTTGTTGACTATACTAGGTGCGTTCAATAAAAAGTGAGAACGAGTATGTTATAAACAACTTTTACTAAATGTAATTTTATTTTTCGACATAGTCACCTTTTAGCATAATACACTTAGGGGGTGTTTCACCACCTTATTGTCAAACTGCTGGTTACGTAACCAATGAATAAACTAAGTACTGGACAAATCTGTCGGCTAGTGTTTTTTCAGTTTCACCACTCCGGTCCTGTGCAAACTAAGTTCCACTTAACTAATCGTGGGTTTAACAAAAAGTCGGAATGGCAACGTTGCATTTCACGACCACGCGTTCCTGTTCGCACACTTTCATTCAAAGAGTCACTCATTATTAAAGCAAAAGAAATGGTTAACTATATAATTTTTGAATACATCTATTTTTTTTGCATAAACAAATATGTAACATTATAATTGATCCAAAAACGGTATTTATTTACGATACTTTGTTAACAATAACAAAGAAAAATAAAATCACGTAAAACGAATCGAAAAGTGGCGCCAAACCATTTGACAGATAAACTTTATTTTAATGGCGACATACAAGTTCAGGTAGAACAAACGATTGAGCCACTGAAAAAAAGTTTGTTATTAAAAAATATTACGAAATTTTGGATTTATTTTTACATACTAAAAGTGTACCTACATCTTTTTATTCAAATCTTGATATTTAAATTATTTTATGCAATTTAGCATGACCTCTTTCTTTAAAAAATAAAAATACTTTGATTTATTTTTCTGAAACCGGCTGAAGGGCTCTCCAACCATGGACACAAAAAAATAAACTAACTTTATGTGACGGATAAAAATGCTAAATGCCACCTGATCTGATGGTCAAATTAAGAAACAGTTTGTCCGTCACTTAGCGCTAATCGAGACTGGTGAAACAGAAATTTTAATTCCATCTGTCAAATAAGGTTATGATTAAGCTAATCCGAACTTTAAGAAAAGTGGTGAAACAGCCCCTTAGTATATCTTTTTTCTAAACTTAAAATTCCATTTTTGAAAAGGTCTCATCTTGAGTACTTAAAAAATCTTGTACTGCAGCGACTACCGCGTCGTCGTCTTCAAATGTCTGGCCTCTCAGGTATTGTTTCAATCTCGGAAATAGGTAGAAATCACTGGGAGCGAGATCTGGTGAATACGGAGGATGCTTAAGGATATCGAACCCAGCATCACGAATTGCAGCCATTGCTACGGCGGACTTGTGTGCCGGGGCATTGTCCTGGTGGAACAGCACAACTTTCGAGAGTTTACCTCGCCGTTTTTCGCGGATCTCATTGCGCAATGTTGCTATTTGTTTGGCGTATAAAGTGCCCGTAATAGTGGCTCCATGCTCGAGATACTCAATCATTAATACCCCTTTACCATCCCAAAAAACAGAGCCCATGACCTTACCGGCAGATGGGCTCACCTTGAATTTCTTCGGAGTTGGAGATGATGGCCTTTTCCATGTCATAGACTGCAGTTTCGTTTCTGGGTCGTAATGATGGAGCCATGTTTCGTCCATTGTTATAAATCGCGCCAAAAAAAGTTCCCGGTCTTGCTGCATCAGGTTTAAAGCTTCTTGACAAATCTCTAGTCTAGTTTGTTTTTGCGTGTCAGTAAGCATTCTTGGTACCCAACGCGCAGATACCTTTTTCATACCCAAGCGTTCATGTAAAATATTATGCACGCTCCCCGTTGAAATCTTTACATTTTCAGCAATAAAACGAACCGTGACACGACGATCCGCCAAAACTGAGTTTTCGACTTTTTTCACAATTTCTTCAGTTACTGCTGTAGTAGGGTGTCCGGAGCGGGGGTCGTCCATTGTCGATGTTCTTCCACGTCTAAATTCGGCGCACCAACGTGCGACTGTCGAATACGGAGGAGCATTAGACCCTAAAGTGTCCCGCAAATCCAAATTGACTTGGTCCGTAGAAAAATTTTTCAAACACAAGTATTTGATAACGGCGCGCAGTTCAATTTTCTCCATTTTCACTAACATACTCAATAGCATTGCAAAGAAATTACCGTATATTTTTTTAAACAAAAGACAGTTAGTTTTTTTTTTCATAGCAATCAGCTAGATAGATTAGCTTTACCGGCCAGTATTTAATTTCGTAATATTAAAAGAGTTTGCGTCTCATTCTCACTTTATATTGAACGCCCCTCGTACATAGGTAGATTTGAAAAGCTTTGACACGATTATTGTTACGGCTAAATACTAACTATTTTATAATTGATTTAATTATAATAAGCGGTCGCTTTCCTGTTGTTAGCACCCAAACAGGCATGCATTACAGTAAATTAATATTTTCCTGCTTTTGCACACTGCATTTTTTTCATTGTCTTCTTTTATACCACATTTTGACTTTGCAACTTTTCAAACTATAAGTACGTTGTATAATGATTATTACGAACATGTTATGGTCGTTGGTCATGTCACCGATGGTAATTATTGGGTGAATGCCAGACCTGACGGAGGTGAGCTGCAAAACTGATGAAGCGATGATTGCGTTGGAATTGTACCGGGATGAGACTGTCAAGTGACGGAATGGATTTGCCTAAAAATTACATGAAACGTTAAGGTAAATGTCCGAGTACTAAACACTGTCCCAGTAGTTGTGAACTTGCAGCCTACCTACGATTAGACAGAACACTAGAACGTTTACCCTAAATAGGTACCTAATCAAAGTCTAGTCAATTCATGGTAAGTACCTATAAAGTTTCCAGACAATTTTCTTAGGTAAAGATCTAATAAGTTTTGAACTAACTCCACCAATTATAGTTACTTGTCTTGGTTAACTCCTAAATAAAGACAAAAATTTAAGATCTACTAGTTACTCAAAAAAGTACTGTTTCTTTTCCTGATAGCCATAATCGTCAGTTAATAGTAAACATATGCCATGCGATACTATGCCATTGTCAGGGTGTTTTACAATGACTTCTAATAGAACCTCATCGATAAGATAAGGTTATATTTGTGTAAAAAAATTATCATATGACAATAAATAACTAACAATATATTCGGAACTACGTACAAACAATGATCTTTGATCATAGAACAGAGCAACATACCAATTAACAATAAACTACCACTATGTAAAGGACTCTTGTTTAATTATCGAAGAATACTTAAGAGGGTACGATGGCTGAGAGAATTTTGAGAAATAGGTATTTTAATGAAATGTCGCTGTCTCGCCCGAACCCCTCCATGTCAGTACAGCGAGAGCGGGACAACTGCACCTCAGACCGTTAATAGGCGCGTAAAATTGATCAAAACAGCATTTCGTAATCCCCTGTTTTCTTCTCGAAAACTGGACCAATATAGTACATTACTGCAGCGGCCGCGAAATAGGGGATTGCCGGCCGAGTAGTTATAGATGGCCGAGTGTTAACGAGGCCATCTAGAGATACGAGGCCGGCAATCCCTGTTCGTGGCCAAGGCTTGTATAGAGTTTTTCTCAAACATGCATCATCATCATCACCACCATCACCACCGCCATCATCATCACCATCACCATCACCATCACCATCACCAACACCATCATCAACATCCATCAACATCCATCAACATCCATCAACATCCGTCAACATCCATGAACAAGAACATCCATCAACACCCATCAATCCATCCATCCATCCATCAACATCCATCAACAACCACCAACATCCATCAACATCCATCAACATCCAACAACATCCATCAACATCCATCAACATACATCAACATCCATCAACCAACATCCATCAACATCCATCAACATCCATCAACAACCATCAACCAACATCCATCAACATCCATCAACATCCATCAACATCCATCAACATCCATCAACATCCATCAACATCCATTAACCAACATCCATCAACCAACATCCATCAACATCCATCAACCAACATCCATCAACATCCATCAACATCCATCAACATCCATCAACCAACATCCATCAACATCCATCAACCAACATCCATCAACATCCATCAACATCCATCAACATCCATCAACATCCATCCATCCATCAACATCCATCCATCCCTCCGTCCGTCCGTCCGTCCATCCGTCCGTCCATCCATCCATCCACGTCGACCTATTAAACGTCATGGTGCTGTGTCACATAAAACAATAGACGATCACTTTGCTGGCCTTGGCCAGCAATGTTGTATGAAATTCCATTATTGACCTCTCGTCTAGCCGCACCTGCAACGTGACAGTTCGTGGCGTATTTTAAGGAACATAACGTCAATATTTCATAGCATGTTTGAGAAAATTTTTTTTTTTTCACAAATAATTAGAGGACAGATTTAGCTATGCCCCTATGTTTTCCTTTTTTTGTTTATAGGAGGGATTCTTTTCTGATGAGTGTCTGAAAATGACGTTGAAATTGGGCAATTTTTTCAGTTTTTGAAAGCTCATATTTCTTATGTTAATTGAAATATGGAAAAAAACGAAACATAGGGGCATAGCAGCTGTGGAAGATACAGATTACACAGTAAAAAAAATTTGGCTCTAAAGCCATTATTCAGGGAGGAAACAGGGGATTACGTTTGTATGGAGAAATAGTGCGCATCGTACCCTCTTAAGTAATCTTGTACTGAAATTAATAAAGATTGCTGCGTCATTGTATTTTAATTATAGGCACTTAAAAACACATAAACTAACGCAAATAAGAATAGTACGATATTATACAATTTAAATTGCAATGTACTTAAGTATTCATTATGGGTAGTTAAAATTGAAATTAAGGGCAATTGTAGATAGCAAAGGCTGGTTTTATATCTTTATCTTTATTAAGGCGCTGTAAAGCATTAAGTTTATAGCATAACGATGTCATTGCAGGAGCGGTATCAAGATGGCAAGACTGACTCATTTAATGCTTGTCGTCGTCTGGTCGTGACGTCTCATGAATCATGATATAGCAACACTGAAGTTCCCTCCATGTTCACTACTTACTGTCTAACGGCGAATTCACTATGGTGAGTAAGATACAATTTTTCTTCTAGTAACTTTTAAACCAGCTTCAAGTTCAAATTCTTACACTTTTTTTCATCATTATCAATCCAGGCTATTACATCTCTTTGCAGGGCACAGGCCTCCGCTCAGAATGCGGATAAAGTGCGTAAAGGCGGACCTAAGAAAAGGCGGACCTCATGGAAAATTTCAAATAACTTCGAAGCTCGGGCTTGAACTTTTGCTTGAGAGGATATAGGTCCTGTATAGATCCAGGCGTTACTTCGTGGAGGTCCATGTTAAAGTAAATGGAATACCTATCTTGCTCCTCCGCTAAGAAGTGAGGCCAAGTCATGCGAAATAGCTACGTTTGCGTTAAAAAAAAATGATTTCTCATGCGATTTTCCCGCCCTTCCTAAAAATAGCCAACACAAAAGTAACTAAACCCACAACCAAGAGAACCACCACCACCACCACGAACAAAATTCCGGACACGTGTTTCGTTTCTCTCCGAAGCATCATCGGCGGTTGTTATCTGTATCTTTTGGCCCCATTGGCCATTAGTTCTACGAGCGATGTAACGTGCCCTGCCCACTGTCACTTGAATCTGGCGTTTTTTCGACTTCGATTCAAGGTTAATTGGTTTAAATAAATTGTTGTAGGTATTGATTTTTTATTAGTTCTAAATAGAAACGTTTTAAAGTATTCGTAGTTGCGTGAACGTGAGCCGAGCGGTACCCCTGACATGCAATAGTGATTGACACCGGGTATTAAGCTCGTAGTACGGTCCGCAAAATAAACGTTTGTTGTTTGAAAGTTTTAAACATTGATGTCAAAGTATTTACTGAATCAGGCGTTACTTTGCGGAGGTCCATATTAATGAACTGAAACAATTAATTTGCTCACCCGTGACCAGTTTTTTTAAGGTTTAAGGTAATTGTTTATTTTATAATTATTTAATAATTATTTATTTTTGCGTATACAAGCTACCACGTACTATAAGAACGTTTTCTCAATAATAAAAATTCCAGTGGACAATCAACACTTCGAAAATATTTTAAGATTTATTATGCATGTAGCATAATAATTTTAGAACTCATAGTTTGGTAAAGGCCGTAGCCGGCCTCCTGCATGCCATGTACTTACGCGCGATATTTACCTACCGCGGGGACGATCTGCTACGATCGAAATTTCAGTAGGTTGTCACAAGCGCGCGCCGACGCACGTTCATTCGTGTTCCACGGAAAAAATATGCCGCCTGGACTTTTATAAGTGAATGGTGAAACAGGGGGCAAATTTTAATATGACTATGCTAAAATTAATAGCTAATATAACAATTTGGGAGTTCGTATCGTGCTGTCCCTCTTACTCTTCTATAAAAAGCTATAAGCGTGAGCGGGATGGCACGATGCGAAGTTCGAAAATTGACCTTTGTATCTAGTATAACGCTAGGGTACTGTGAGCATGACAATGTGTGTTCTGCGCTTTGCAATAAAATATCCTTTTTGTTAGGATTCCAGAGCTAAACTGGCAAAAACGGAACCCTTTTAATTTCGCCATGACCGTTTGTCCCTTTGTCCGTCCGTGGCTTAGCTTAGGGAATATTAGTGCTAGAAAGTTTGCATGGATATAATATATAGCAATTATCCCGACAAAATGGTAAAACAACATGTAGAAAAAAAATGTTTATTTAAACTGCCAGCCCTTGTCACTGTCGGCACGCACACATTCTTAAGGAGACGGAGTAGTATAATCTGTGGCTATAATCGCGGTAAGTACCAAGATTTTGTACGGGATGCAGTATCTGTTACGAAGTAACTATTAAATAATCTGTGGCCGTAGGTTCACGGTGGATGCAAGGCGCTTGTAGCCGTAATCGTTGGGTATCAATGAGGAGGAGCAGTGGACGTCCTACGGCTGAAATGATAATGATGATGGGTCCGCATAGAGTGTGCTCGTTTATTTATACTCAATACATACTTTATAAATTTGTTTTGTAATAGTTTGACTACGTACCTATTGTTCGTTTGAGCCGTTGCGGGCATCCTCAGCGTTGTGATAAAAGTCTTTCATATTAATTTAGGAATAATAAATGATTTAAGCATATTGCATTGCTTATTATCAACACCAATTTACCGTGCCACCAGTACACATATTGGTTCAACAATCGCAAAAGGATGTCGCTATTCAAGAGTGGGTCACGCATACATGACACGCGATGAAGTTTTACTGCGCGTCGTCCTTTTGCCGTTTAAAATATGAATCAAACTCATCTGGCCCCTCGGCAAAGTTAAAGACGCGTGCCATACGTAATACTATGATTGATCGCTGTTAGCACTTAGTACACAGTGTGTTAAAAAGTGAATTGTGACGATCAACGAACACAAAATACCGAGATAAAACAGCTAGTAAACATTGGTAAAAGGATCTCACTAAGCGCCCATCGATCTTGTGTTGCACTATTATGCATGTTATTGTCATTCATCATGTTTAAGCACTTTATTTGTACGAGTTTTTTCTGGACCAGAATTACTGTTGAATTGTTATGTTTTATGAATAGGTACTAATTTAATCATTAGAACAATACTCTGTAGTTAAATGTTCAAATTTTTTTTTCAGCGTATCTACTTTCTTAGGTGATAGTATACATATTGTGTTAATTATATTTTTGACAACTCGATAAAATAACTTGATACATATATTACAAAATGTGTGATTTATTTTCTTACTATTAGCATCTGTGCCGAATATGCATTTTATATTTTCCAGTTACGATTTAGGAACCACTCACTCATCAAGTAAACCAAACTCATCTGAGAAATCGAATGTAACCTCAAATATACACGCCAAGTTATTTCCCAAAATTAAACCGTAATATTTCCCTTTAATTTCCATTTTCGGGTAACGTATTTTCTTATATTTGCGAACAACCTATTATGTTAACTGGGTTTGTAAAAGAGCGAAGAGGTGGAGAAGAATATAAACAGCTATTTTGTTACCCCCTCTTTGGCTTTAACCTAATTTAACTTTAGCTATTGAAGGCTCATTTCGTGTTAACGAAGTTAACGCAGGGGTGGCAATCACGTTCGTTGTTCCGTCTGCGATGACGTCGTAACCGTTGTTCTTTTATGTACAAAAATACCAATAGTCCATCCTTGACTTTTTTAGCGGTGCCTTTTTATACGGTCGGAATGTTTTAATATACCTAAAATAGCTTATTTAGCAACAATTAGCATTTATTACGGTTCGGCCATTTTATCGGTTCATTGGGTGTGCCGCCAGGTAACCACTATGCGGCGTGCGTCTCGGCCGCGCAATGAACAAAAAACAGGACCGCCGCGCCACCGGTTGCGCGAAGTCGTGGCTGGGCCGTTCAGTCGAAGACGCTATTATTATAGTACGAATTTTTTGAGGTGTCCCGATCTCGTTAGCAGCCCACATTTCGAACAAAGCCATTGTATTATATTATGTCCTCAAGTGCACAATCCTCAGTTTAAAATGAACAGAATCTACTGTAAATAATAAAGTCTTTATTTCAATGAGCTATTTTATCTTATATTACTGTTCATTTTAAACTGAGGATTGTGCACTTGAGAACATAATAGAATACAATGGCTTTGTTCGAAATGTGGGCTGCTAACGAGATCGGGGCACTTCAAAAAATTCGTACTATACCGTACTAGCTGTTGTTCGCGTCTCCATCTACGAAAAATGCGGTTATCGCTCTCACTCTGGAACTATACAATTTTCCGGGATAAAAAGTATCCTATATGTTAATCTAGATTCACACATCTACATATTTTTCTGTGTGCTAAATTTTATCAGAATCCACACTATTACACTGTTCATACATCCATTCGTACAAACTTTCACGTTTATAATGTTATTGAGATTGTATATTTAATCAACACAGACCAAGACAGTTAAATTAAGTTATTACTTTTAGCTTTTTTTAGTTGGCTATCAATTTTTTTTATTTATATATTTAGCTTATTAAGTGTGCCTCTCATTCTTTGTGTTCTGCCAAAAAAAGAGATGGCGCGACGATTTCGAGCTTTTTAACCCAAACTAGCAAAATTTATCGAAATATAGAGAAGAGTAAAAACTTTATTATGTAACAAAATCAACGCCACCTTTACGCACTCATGCTACGGGTTAAATGGTGTAGTGTAACTTTTTTTTGTAATAAATAGGTAGTTTTGGGCGGATGAAGACAAAATCTTAGTTACGACGAGCTCAGCGTTTGGTGCCGGATACAATTGGTATTTATTATAATAGAGGCAGTTGCCGACGGTGCTGGGAACTTAATCCTGCACCGAAATGGTGTCTTGATGGCCGAAAAGCTATATACTGACTGATCTTATTTATTTTATGTTTAAACTCTGTTGGAACTACCTTAGAAGAGAAAAGTATAGTCATCGATGAGTAAGGTATGTTAGTTTTGTATTACTACGTACTGGAAGTACCAAAGTCCCGACAGCTGGATAATGGTATTATCCAGCTAGTTTCCACATAAAGACTGATCTGGAAATTAAACTTCATTCATAAGATTAAGAGTTGTCTTGTAACGTCGACTGAGACGTTCTTTTATTATTATTAGGTACCTATATTATATTACTAAGCATACCTAATCTTAAGTTATATAATACAGTAATCGTTAGAAAGATCGTATTTTTCTATGTCCATATTACGAGTATGCTCAGTTAAATGCCGTAATTTTAGAAGACGGTTATATTAACATTGTTTCTGCTACTGATATCCTCATTTCGCACGATTTAAATGAAACTTCAATCCGTAATTTTCTCAGTAAAAAAAAAGAAATTGTTTTTAAAAAATATGTCAGAAACAAAAAGGACTGACAGATACCTTAACTTCGTTTGCTCGTATTCGGAATTAGTCCAGGGGTGAACTAGGCGTAGTTTCTACTGAGTTATGCCACGGATGTTTTGCCACGAATTGCTAATTAAACCGCAGCAATATGCCACTCACAATATATTATGGCGGCCTAATTATAGACCCAATTTCTGATGGAAAATAAACGGCTTCCATTTCACTCGGTGGCGTTAGTCGGTTAAGACTGGAGTAATTAAATTATAAGTTTATGTTTCGCTATGATTAAGACTACGTTCGTTCCAATTCAGAGACATTGAAGTCTGTGTTGGTTCTCAACATTGTTTTCTGCGATATGTTATCAGCGCTATGTCAGACATTTTAAAGATGTCTGAAGATTTTAATTTGAGACATACCCAAGACTAATTGTTGGTCTAAGTGTGTACTTGTCAGCAGCTGGCGCTGCACCAGATCTATTCCCACCGAATAGCTTCAAAATTTTTACACGAATATCAGTGATGACAATTTATGTCAAAGGTTGCGTCCACTCACAGCGAGATGTTGCATCCGAAGATGTTGCATCCTGACTCAGGGTGCCTTGTGTTTGATATCCACCAATCATAATTAATTAGTCTACATAGCATGGCACTCGTATAAACGGGTTCAACTAAGCTATGTTTTTATATGGAAATATGCGTGATGCGATTCGGGGTATAGATGGTCCTACTGTCGATTCATCGCATAGCTCGAGCTGCACATCTTCATAGCGCATCTTCCTCGAACGGTTACATAGCTTAGCATTAGTGGAAGTTGTCACATAGTTTCGTAGCGTAGCTTTAACATCCTCGCAGTATAGCTGCATAGCACATCTCTGACGGAAAAGCGACCCTCAAGCTTCTCTCACCCTCCGGGTTACTTCGCGAAAATGTTCACTCCACGCCACTGGTGCTTGACAGCATTAATACCTACCTTACATAAGTAGCTCCCACATTCCCACACATTACAACAGCTCCACACAATCCATATCAAAATAGCCCTGGGCATATTAAAAGCAATTCGAAACAGTAACTGACATTTCTCACAGTGCTATCTTATCGTAGGCACGTTATAGACCGTAATATTTTGAGATCCCCATGAACGACTTTAGTTTCGAACCGAGAACCGATCGGCGGCTATTACAGCCCGCTGATAACACTTATGCCCGAAGTTTGGTCTAGTTTAAAATGTATGCATGCTCGTAGATATTGGGCGCGGCTATCGGCGACTGCGCTTTTAGGATAAGAGTCGTTGGGTGTACGATTTCATTAGGATTTCAAAACAGGTTTGAAATCATTCAATTATTAATCAGTGGTAAGACTTAAGTGGATATAATACGATAGCGGAAACTCGAAAACTACAGAACCGATTGAAAAATTATTTCATAGTTATATTATCAGCGAGTAATCCCGGGAACTTATAAACTCCCACTGGACACAGACGAAGTTTTATATAAACAAAAATCTGTGAAATGAGAATGATATACCAAAATATAGCAAATGTTCTTCCGCATTCAATGTTTTATTATTTACGAAACACAATCATATCAAATCGGAAACAGACTGCATTACGTAGTTACTCCCTTGCGTTCTAATCCGGAGATCTTATTTAAAATTTATTGAAGGTAGGTTTGATACAGAAAAAGGCGAAGAGAAAAGTAGAATTTCAGATTCAGAAATGAAATGAATACGAGGCTTCAGGCGTTTCGTCGCCGATGAATAATTTATATTAGAACCGGGTTTCACGAAATTACTTGCCATCTCATTTTGAAAGAGTCTGCCGTCTACTGAATCGACTGCTAATGCGGTGTGATAATATACGAATGTTATGGTGAAAAAATCAAGGCGGAATGTGGACTTCCTAGTAAAAAAATCTTAGGAAATTAAAAAATTAAGTTTTGAGTCACGATATCATAAATGTCATTCTTGTTAAACTGCGTACGGACTGCGCGCACTTGGGTACGCGTACCCGGGCTTGCGTGTCCTGGAACGCCATGTCCGTACGCCATGTACACGTACACGTACACGTACACGTACACGTACTGTACACTTACACGTATACTGCACGCGTACATGGCGTACGGACATGGCGTTCCAGGACACGCAAGCCCGGGTTCGCGTACCCGAGTGCGCGCAGTCCGTACGCAGCTTTAGAGGGCTAAAGACGTCGATCTTTGTTAAGTTATAAAAGGCAATCTTATCCTCTATCTTAATTTATTACTAGTTCTTGGCCACGACTCTGTCTGCCAAAATACGTTTATAGCTATCCCGCGTGAACTATTCAATTTTTCGGGATAAGAACTATCCTATGTCCTGCCTAAAGTCTCAAACTATCTTGATACTAAATTTCATCTAGATCGGCTCAGCGGTATAAAAGTGAAGAGGTAACAGACAGACAAACACACAATCGTATTTATAATATTGCTGGGCAAAGGCCTTTCCTCGTGACCTCCACATCTTCCTATTCAGAGCTATGTATAGGTATATTCGGCCACTCTCTCAGTTTCGTGTCAGTCTAATTCTAATGTACACTACGTTCTGTTAAATTCCTGATATCTTAAGCACTTTGTAGGAATAAATAATGTAGGCATCATGGATACTTGCCTTTCAGCTGCCAAAAACTTGAGCAAATGGGGCATCGAGTTTAGTATATATTACCAAATATTATATGTACAATGGCAATGGTGTACAAATTCTAGCTTCATTAACTTGAAATAAGCCAGTATCATTAACAATTAGACTGGCATTTCATACGAGGTCGGAATTTATTACTGTTCTTGATTAATTATTATACCGTGCCAAAACTGGTTAAACCGAAACATGCAAGGTCAGTTGCTACGTGTAAAAACTATGCTAGTAAATATAATGAACGATCCATTGTTATGCCTATGTTTATGTATAATTTAATCAATGAAAAAACCATGATCAGTGAGTTTACACCTTGTCCTGTAAAATGTAAACTCTGGGTCAAAAGAATAACTGCAACAACATAATATTCCGCGTCGGAAATTCTTCGAATGCCACAAATAAAACGCAGTGCGGTAAAACCGTCAAACAACGGTTCGTCTGCGCTGCGGTCGAAACGGTACCACGTAGTAAAACAACCGTGAAATATATCCACACAAAGCCAATTAACATACACCCCAGTTTAACCAACCACAACTGCTAAAATTGTTACATAAAAAAAGGAAAATTAACCATAACAAGAAAATGAGCTCTTCCTTGAAACTCGCTCCTGCATAAATGGGGAAAAGCTACGAAACCCTTCTCGGAAGTTTATCAATAAAGTACGCATAAATCTTCAATGAGCGCGAGTTATATCTTGTAAAGTGTTTTCATCGGTCGGTATGGATCCGCGGCAATATCCGATGCAGTAATTAGTTTTGCTGAGTAATTAAAGGATATATCTCAGAAGCTTAGGGGAGACTGGCAATCCGTATATTCCATCATTGTTCCAAGGCTCGATCGCTGCTTTCCTGCTTTATTTGTTATGAAGCTCTTGTTGTGTGGATTTGATGTATAAATTTGACTATTTGCTAAGGATTACAACTCTAACTGCTTGTCGCAACTAAAATTGTGCGAGTATGCGATTAACAAATTTGCATTTCATAAGCTAGCGACGTTTTTTTAATTCTGTTAGAAACTTCATATTGTCACATAAAACACTTTGCTTTTAGAATCCGTTGATCAAAGAAATGGCTTGGCGACTAAGTTTTAAACGATCATGATGATTATAAATGTAACAAACGCGGCCGAATGTTTTACACAAAAATCAAATGTCAGTGGTAACACCGGTGAACTAAGAAAGTGTGTTACATAACTAAATAAAATATCGAGTATAAGTTTGCTTCCAAATAGTTTAATTCAATGTCCACTAAGGCAATAATCATGAAAATATTCTAACTTGTTCAGTGCGTCAGATTATGCTAAGTGGTCACAATTGCGTGCCGGCCGACACTCGGCTCCCTCCAATTTTTCAAGCATTAGCTGCAACACTCGCAAGTGATTGACAGTTTCCATTTGTCATTCAATAATGAATACGAAGTTTCAATTTTGCTTTAGCCTGTGAAATTGGTTTGTGGAAGTTTATTACAGATCATTGCATTTTTTATTAAAGATTGGTACTTAGGTACCAGCTAATTGATACGAGTTAACGACCGCCTTAGCCTAGTTGGTAGTGACCCTGCCTACGAAGCAAGAGGTCCTGGGTTCAAATCCCGGTAAGGGCATTTATTTGTGTGATGAGCATGAATATTTGTTTCTGAGTTATGGATGTTTTCTATGTATTTAAGTATTTATTTGTCTATATAATGTATGTTTATCGTCGTCTAGTACCCATAGTACAAGCTTTGCTTAGTTTGGGACTAAGTCGATTTGTGTAAGATTGTCCCCTAATATTTATTTATTTATTTTATTTATTTATATTAGGTGTATTTTTTTACAACGTCTTATCAGTAACTGTTATCATCATCAGTTGGAAGATGTCCACAGCTGAAGAAAGGTCTCCCCCTTAGAACGCCGCAATGAACGAGAGCTCGCCACCTGCATCCACCGGTTGTCTGCAACTTTCGCAATATCACTGATGCGCCTATTGGGAGTCCTGGCCTACGCTGTGTCTTCCGATTCATGGTCGTCACTCAAGAAACTATATCCATCCCCAAACTTTTTTGTATTCTTTGAGCGATAAAATACATACACACTGTAAAAGTGATTTTTGACTTTGATTACAAAATCCAATTCCAAATAATAAATTAAGTCTAGATAATTTTATTTATCCTGTTTTTCACTTATATACTTTCTTTGGTATGGTTGGTACAACTTTAAAGTAACAAAATGCATCTACTTAGTTTGCGATAGCAAACAATGTACTTACGAAGCATTGATACAAAAAAGATAGATACAGGTGTTCAGTGTGAAAGGAAAAGACTGATCATCGTCGTAGCATTCATTATCTACATCTATTCAACATTAGCTCAGAATCTGCAACCTTGGTTATAGATAGTCCATGTGTCTAAAAGTCTTCTGCGGTCTAACTAGCTAGTAAAGTAATAAAAGTTTCTCTCGAAAGTACGTGACGGCGATACCGAGACGCTACGTGTGACGAATGGACAACAACGTAAAAAAACGTATATGGCTTAAGCAAGTGGACCGTATTATCACGTCAAGCTGAAAGAGATACAGCTGGTTCTTAGGTTTAAGTATTATAAAAGCGTGTTAAAAAGACGCTTGTCTGCTTACACAATAGTGATGGTTTATTGGAAATTACTTAATCAAAAACAAACATACAATTTAAATCCATACATGGACCATTCAATTTTTTGGCTGATTAACTGATCTTTTACTACGAAACATTAGATATATAAGTAGGTATGTACAAATTGTACAAACAGGTAAAATTTACTTTTCTTAAATCTATACGCGTATATAAAATGCATGTTTGTAAAAGCTAGGCAACTCAATTTGGCATTTTGTAAGTTTTTAAGTTGAGTCATAAATTAAAACTTACTAGAGTTGAACTTCTTCAAGAGATTCTCTAGAAAAAGTTCAATCGTGTTGTTGAAATGATTTATACGGGTTTGAAATTGTGTAAAAAATATTGTAAATCATTTTAGTGTAGACCGATGAACTGCAATTGAAAATGTTGCCACATTAACAGTAGGTACAATCGCATTGAAGCAATCGATTGGCGTGTTTCCATTGACTAATATTAGCATTGACATAATGACAAAACCGCGTGGTCAGTGCCGCTTTGCGGGCGTATGGCTTGTAGATTGCTGTCCAAATGTGTTCATTTCATGTAGAGCATTCTCAGAACAGTTAGACTTTATCGTAAACTAACTGTTGCCCGTGACTGCGTCTGCATAGAACTCGTTTGTCGCTATTCCTCAGGAGCTATGCCATTTTTCGAGTAAAAACTATCCTATCTCCTTCTCAGATTCTCAAACTATTGCCATATCCAATTTCTTATACTTAAATCAGTTCACCAGTTTTAAGCGTGAAGAGGTGACAGAATTATTTTCGCATTTGTAGTATTAGTATGGAAGTATAAATATGAATGAATGAGATATTGTTTCATTGTCTATTGGATTACGTCGTGGAATAAGTGACAAAATAATTAAAATTTTCTTAGCCTGGCAGACAAGGAGCTTAAAAATATATAGCTGATAATAAAATTG
The DNA here is from genome assembly GCA_947859365.1 of Archips crataeganus. Taxonomy (NCBI): domain Eukaryota; kingdom Metazoa; phylum Arthropoda; class Insecta; order Lepidoptera; family Tortricidae; genus Archips; species Archips crataeganus. The sequence goes on along the minus strand of OX402059.1, from coordinate 9,547,903 downwards.
TCCAAATATTCAGAGAAAGCAAGCTGCCTGAAATATTGTTTATTTATTTAAAAAATCTAGATTATGATATGAAATTTAAATCGTTCTGTTAAACACCTATTGAAACTTACTAAAATACCGTGGTAGCCTGATTGTATGACCTATGCCCTCTCAAGCAAAGGGTTGTGGGTTCGAGCCCGGGTTGCACCTCTAGGTTTTTCGTATGAGCGAATCTACATTTAAAATTTACCATGAGCTTTACGCTGAAGGAAAACAACGTAAGGAACCTGCATACGCTTGTGAAGAAATTCAATGGCGTGTGTGAAGTTACCAATGCGCAATGCGGCCGTGTGGGAACTACGGCCCATACCCACTCACTATGAGAAGAGACCTGTGCCCTGCAGTAGGACATGGGCCGATATGATGATGATGATACCTATTGTGATTGAGAAAATCATTAAACATAGTAAATGTGGACTTGGAGGAATAAATTTAGATTTACATTAAGTAACATCGAGCTGGAAGTACTCGATAAACTCGATTGAACACTAATTATACTAGCTGGGTCGGACCCTCTTGAAAAGTTTTCGATTGGTACAATCAGCACTCACACAATACCGCGGTACATAGAACGAGGGTGGGAAGGGCAGCAACTTAACGAATTGTTATTTTGAGGCGTTCATTCGGAAAAACAATTGCCGTTAGAGTTCGTAAATTGAGGAGACCAAATTAAAGGTTTATTACGGTTCACGGTGAGTTGCCGTTTGAAGATAGATTGCTTGGAGTAAGCACGGATACTTGATTATTTGGCTTATGTTTCGTTTTTTTTTGTGTATAAAATGATGTTATTTTTAAAATATATTTAGTGAAAGGTAATGTTCTGTTTAAGCTAAAAAGATAAAACAGATTAACTATGAAGCAAGCCTTTAGACAGTTTGCAATGACTTAAATGCGAGAACACAATGACAAAGACTTAGTTAATTCTAATAAAATTATTCTAAACATTGATCTACAATAACAAGATTTCTCAAATGAAAACCAAATGATATAAATGTACATAAAAATTTCACAATTTTGGTTGCAAAGTAAATTTAATGAACAAGTTGAGCTTCGCTACTGCGTTTTAAAAAAAAAAACAAAATTTTTAAGTTATTGGATGAAAAAATGTTGTGAAGGACGTAGCATAGCATAGGGAATTAGTACCTACCAAACTGATCTAAGTTGGCGGACACTCAGATGAAATCTACAGGAAGTAAAGACATCGTGTCAAACGAATGCCATTTACATAATAGAGAAACGTACCACCGTCCCTTCACAAGCACATAACCAATAGTGGACCATTCATATAGTCATTCTGTGGGGTAATAGTACCGATGCGCAAACCCTTTTTATCTTACAAAAAAAACTAATCCGTATTCTTGTAAATATAAAAAACACAGAGAGCTGTAAACCTCACTTCAGGCACCAAAAAATTCTTACTCTGCCATGTATGTATTTACTAGAAATATGTAAATTCGTACGTAAATATCCGAACTTCTTCAAAAAACGACAGGACCTGCCCTTAGTATATTCTCTAAGACACAAAAATAGACTAATTTTACCTCAATCAAAACTTAAAATCCTTTCAGCTAGTACGCAAATCATGTCAGTTAAAATATATAACAAATTACCGAATATTATACAGAATGAAAACAATGAAAAATTATTTATAAGTAAACTTAAAAAATTTATGTTAGAAAAAAGTTACTATTCCATAAATGAATACCTAGATGATAAGTTATAATGTAAAATAGATATAAGTAAATATACGAAATAGGTACATGCAAATTATAAATGTATAAAATCTAGTTATATGGCTGCCCTCTCGTCACATGTTTGCTGTGCCCAACAGGGTCCATGATGATCTAAATTGTACCCTAATTTAACACATGTAACACACATTATGGAAAAGCAATAAAAATTTGAGTATTTGAGTATTTGAGTATTTGACCTTTTCATACTTAATAATTATCTTCATAAATATTTTAATTTTCTCCAGAAGAGTAACACGAGGAAAACTGTTCCAATCTTTATAATAAAGTAATCGCCGCCGAGTGCTCTCCTCTGAGGTGCCAGTTAACGCCTACAGGAGGATTAAGTGGGGATAATTTCCCTTTGCGTGCCCACTCTTAATGACGAGGGGGGAGGGAGAAGGGCTTTAGCGTGACGGGCACCGACTTCTGATTTTTCGAAGTTTCTGGCCCTCTAACCTTGTTATTTTTTAATGATCTCGTTTGGTTCTGAAATCTGGCGATTGTTCTTTCTGAGTTATTGAGTTATGCTCGTTTTTCCAGGACCAGTAATAAGCTGACTTGATGGAAACTAAATAAGCAATTTAAATGTTGACCGGTGTAAATAAGTACAAGAATAGAGTGACGTGACATAAAAAAACAGAAAATAATATTCAGATAATCCAAAATATTCACAGTATTCTAAAGTTACCGGCGTAACATCTGCTCAGATAAATATTTCTCTATTGTGTTAAGACTGTACGAGAAGGCTCAATAAGCTGCAAAAAATACAGGATGGTGGTGGTGACACGAAATTGGATAACAGCATTGTGATGCCGAAAGTTAAGGGAAGCGTTCAAGGTAATTACCGGTTCGAGAGTGACGTTGGCCACCCTACTAGTAAGGAACTACTACAGCAGAGATCTAACTATAACTATAAACTATAACTTGGTCAGCTTCAAATTTAGGGTAAATAGGTATTTTGTAACTGTCACGCTAGCAAGTATGCTACATCTTAGATCACACCTTGACATACAATTAGCCACGTCAAACACAGGGCTAAAACTGCAAAAAGGCTCGTGTTGTATTCGAATCGATATGGAGGCTACAAAACAATGTAGTAACGAAACAAATAAAATTCTAAACATTTGTCGTTTTAATTATCCGATTTGTTTGATCAATACTAGCGCTAATAAATCTAAAGTCAACCTCAAGTTCAGAACTCAAATAGTCGCGCAAGTTACACGCCGCGCTTATTATACCCGGCTAAACACCATTAGGGAATGTCCACATCGCAGCCCCGTGCGAGATATTCGCTTTAATTAAAACTTGCTCGAGTCCAGTTTGAGCGGATCTTTAGTTTCGCTGGAAGGGCTAGTTACGTAACGATTGTCATTTGCTTAATTGTGTTAGTAACTAATTTTGTTTTACGTTCATTTGTTTTTATTAGCGTTGATGTAGGTACTATTTGGTGTTCGATGCTATGATATTAATAAGCTAAACACTGTATTTCTGATTTGACCAACAGATATCTATATACCAACATATTGCAAGTTAAATACTTACATGGTTGTTAAAATTAACTTAATGAATGTGTTGTTCCATGCAACTCTAGAAGCGCTACGTCTACAAGTTCTACGGCGTAGCACGAAGATGCATTCTCTAGCCAAGTCGTTTTATGTTAAATCGAATGTTGAAGAAATATGCAGGTATTTACCTGCATATTTCTTCAACATTACTTTATATAATTAAAATGTGTCTATAGATATCTTAGCATGATAAAAATAAACTTGCAAAAAAAGTTTAAAATTATAAATTAATTACGAATAATATATAAATTGATTGCTGTAAAATTATATACTTACTTATTTATGTTAGTTTCAAATGTTGTTTGTGTGTTACATATAACGACCGCTTTAGCCTAGTTGGTAGTGACCCTGCCTACGAAGGAAGTGGTTCTGGGTTCGAATCCCGGTAAGGGCATTTATTTGTGTGATGAGCAAGAATATTTGTTCCTGAGTTATGGATGTTTTCTATGTATTTAAGTATTTATTTATCTATATAAGTATGTTTATCGTCGTCTAGTCCCCATAGTATACAAGCTTTGCTTAGTTTGGGACTAGGTCGATTTGTTTATTTATTTTCCCCTAATATTTATTTATGTATTATATTTGAATAAAATAAATAAATAAATATTAGGGGACAATCTTACACAAATCGACCTAGTCCCAAACTAAGCAAAGCTTGTACTATGGGTACTAGACGACCATAAACATACTTATATAGATAAATAAATACTTAAATACATAGAAAACATCCATAACCCAGGAACAAATATTCGTGCTCATCACACAAATAAATGCCCTTACAGGGATTTGAACCCAGGACCTCTTGCTTCGTAGGCAGGGTCACTACCAACTAGGCTAAAGCGGTCGTTATTTATTTCGGTATTTATTTTTCATTTCTTATAAAGTATTGCATTTCCAAAACACTATTTTTTCGGAGTTGTTATTAAACTAACCTGGGGCCGTATTGGCTGCATTCGCCATCTCTTTCTGTCACCATCTTATACTGTTTGACAGAAAGAAATAGTGAATGCGATAGCAAGCGGCCGCGCGTTAGACAATACGGCGTCTGATCTGCCTACTGCATTCCACAATATGATCTGTTTTTAACCATGGACTTAAAAATATGTAGGCAAGGATTTAGCTCACTTCTAAAATCTAATTATAAGTCAAACATTATGTATAATTTGAATATTGACAGATATACGATATTAATAATTATTTACATTAACTTTCACATGCCTGATGGACGAACATATCTGGATAATAATATAATTCTGTTATCACCCTATTTGTACCATATGTTCTGTGAATAAACTGCTCTTTCATTGTTCATTCATTAATTTATTCATAAGTTAAGCAAAGAAATATCAACAAGGAACCGTTAAACTACATTATCACATCTAGTAACTTTGCATCTTGGAAGCTCCGTGTCCAGTAGCTCAACAGTTTGTCTTACAGCGGGACTCATTAAACTGCGAGCCCTCCGCCGCCGATTACGTAATTGTTCCCGATCGATTTTAATTTGACGCTTATCTCGATTTCCGATTTGAGTTCGAATTCGATAGTTTCGAGTTTCGATGCGTGCGTAGTGAAAAGGTTGTAAGCGGTCGTCGGTCAAAATAGCTATTTGGCAATGGACATGGCAAGATTTAATGAGTTGGCTGCCAACCTTTAATAATGAAGTGGCGCTTCTAAGTTTTCCAGAATATATTTGCGTAATTACGATTATAATAGTAGAAAACCTACATACACCTAAGGAGAAATGCAATAGTGTGTGTGAAGTTCTCCATCCGACTGGCCACGTGGGAACTACACAGCCCAAACTTTCTTGTTCCGTGAGGATAGGCCTGTCCCCATCAGTGTGACGTAGGCCGAGATGACCAGAAGAAAAAGCGGTCGTGGCGTGATGCCGTTACTTTAATTATTAAACAATTTATAGACACTAAAATTGGCAAAGAACGTACTTATTTAGTAAATAATATTAACAACTTCCCTATCATATTTTAAAATTATTAACATCGTGAGTTTATAAAATTACAGAACAAACACGTGAGGTGACATGTCATGCTCTCGCAACTCTATGTATCGTAACTACCAAGTAAATTAGAAATACGTAACGTTTATGTTTAAAATCTTATTTTAAATGGAATCATTTTCACTGACTGTCATTCTGGTTAACCGTACTTGTATTTCTATCCAACATCCATAAATATACCAAATTTTATGTCAATCCGACCATTGGAAGTCAGTTGAATTCGACTCCCAAGACTTGAGCCAATGAAACAGGGAAAGCTTTAAGAAAAGAAAATACCTATCTTTATTCTAGAATCAACACCTTCCTCATATGTACAAGTAGCACATTTCTTATAAAGCCCGATAATGAGGTCTTGATACCCGGCCTCGTAACCAGTCCATAAATTTATTAGTCCCATAATCATTATAATAATCACAAACAAGGCGAGTCTAACTAGAAAATTGCCGCGTCGTCGCGACCCGGAATGGGCAATTTATTATTTTTGACGGCCACAGAATTACTTTGGGAATGGAATACAATAATACCTCTAGGTTGGCCAGACTGACATTACGTGGGAAAACGGTATTTTCTTTTTTTCCCCCTTAGTGTCCCGCACCGGAAAACGCACGTCATTCGCCCGTTCCGGCGGCGCTCCGGTGCCGTTTCGTCGTGCTAACTAATAAATTTTCTCTAGTCACGCTACAAAAATGTTTATTTAGCTTAGATAGTGACAAATAAAGTTTACGGATGCCTCATTACTGCGCACGTTGATTAATTGGAAGACAATGTAACCACTATAATTATTATACTAAACGGAAATTATCACGCAAACAAAATATTGTCAAAATATTGTTGGCGTTTCGGCCAGCAGCAGCCGATCTATATATTTTGTATAGAGCATATCTATACAAAATATATAGAGACCGACAATGTTGTTCATACATAATGTGGCCTCCGATCAATTTGACCTAACCGCAGACACAGAACTCATCCAGTGTGGGAAATACTTAAAGATAGGTAGATACCGTCAAAAGTTGTCAATAAAGCACAAATTTAGACGTAAGATTTCATCCGATTATAAACAAACACTCACGCGGTTATGTATTTAAAAGAAAAATCTTGGTTTTCCTACGTGAGCTTAAATAAGACTGAACTGGGCGTGTTCTTTGCCGGATGCACCCACAAAGATGGATGCACTCAGCTACATGATGGGTACCGCTCGACGAGCACCTAAGGCAAGACAGGCCATGGCGGAGATGGCGAGACGACTTGGACGCAGAACTGAGGAAGTGGCCAAATATAGCTCTGCATAGGGAGATGTGGAAGTCAAGAGGAGAGGCCTTTGCCCAGCAGTGGGATAAAAATATAGGCTAGTCATCATCCCAGCCTATATACGTCCCACTGCAGGGCTACTGCGTTGCGAGCCCGGACTCGAACCCACGACCCTCTGCTTGAGAGACCATAGGTCAAACCACTAGGCCACCACGGCTACATGGGCTAGTAATAATAATAAAATACGTAAGTGAGACAAGAACAGTTTTTTAGTCGTCTTCATATTACTTTCAGTGTCAAATGACGAGTAAACTATTAGATGATAAAGTAATACTGCCATTATTATATAAAGCTTTTCATAAGAACCTACATGACTGCCTATTTTGTACCATAGAGGCCAAAACAAAACAACACTACATTTAGTAATTTTGGGGACAAAAATAGATAATTTCGATAGGAATCTCGAATAATTTTACCCGACTTTGGGGCTACGCTCACCATGCTTTAACCCCTCCCCCCACGGTACAAGTCGTTATAATTGTTGAATAAACTGCTAAACAAGCGTTAACCCTCTTCCTATCGCGATGTATGAGCGGGCTTTATATGCCGGTCGGGTCGTAACAAACGGCGTAAGGCGGCGCACATACGAGTAAAAAAACAATATTTAATTTAGTATTCTTTTAAAGTAAAAAAAGCAATAAGTATCAACTTGCATATAAGCCAGAGAAGAGTTTAGTTATTTAATCTACGAGTATCAATGGATGTTTGTACTAATGTGCTTGATAACAGAAATATCTAATGTCATACAGTTGATTTTATTATAACTTCATGGGACAATTGCCACTAATTGACCCAGTCACAAACAAAGTAAAGGTTATACTGTGTGTACTAGGTAACGGTCAAACATACTTATATGACTAAATACATTAAACGTCCAAGATTCGAGAACAAACATACGTAATTGTTCATACAAATATTTGTTCCGGCCGAGTTTCGAACCCGGGACTTCAAACTTCATAGTCAGGTTCTCTAATCATTTGGATATCCAGTCGTATTTATTTTATTTCAAAATATTTAAACAAAACTGTAGGATTTTATAACACTTCCACATTGCGACCTCATTTTGAAGATGACGTAGGAAGAATTTTTTTGTAAGTTTATTCAACGTTAACACCAAAATTGCCTTATGCAAGTGGTTTCACGACCAACTTTCAACTAGAACGTATATCCAAGCTAGTCGAATCCCTCATGAGAATCAGTGTAAACAACGCCTAAGGGAGGTTCCATCCATATTTCACTCGTTCGACGGGTGTGTAAGCATTCGCGACGCCACGTGGCCATCCAATGGATTAATGGCCTCTATATTATATTTTGCTAACGTCAAAATATTGCGAGCACATTACCGGACTAATGATGTATTAACAGGGTCATGTAATCGAACGAGAGGACAGTTTGGGAGGCACAACGACATGTGTACAATGTCGTCTGGGACATGTAGGCAGAGCATACTAGTTTTTGTCGCTGACGAGAATCCCTTTTTAAACAGTATTAACTTATTCAAACGTGACAGAGATGAATGCTAAATGTTTGTGGTAAACGCTAGCATATATTAGGCAGAAATGTAGGTAACAAAGTTTTGGTTACAATCTTTACCCTTCGTAATAAAGTAATATTTTTTCTACGACTTGATTCGACTCGTCGCGACTCGACGTGACTCGACGCAACACAACTAAACTCGACGCAACTCGACTCGACTCGACGCAACTCGACGCAACTCAACGCAACTCAAATCAACTCATGCACTCAGCAGGTCTAAAACTGGGCTTTAGTGTTGAGTGTAACGTACACTTAATTATCTGTGGCAGCTAGGTGTATAGTAATAACGACATTACGAAACAAGTGCTGTTATGGGGAATAGAGTAAGTATATAGACTTTCTGAAGTCTATATACTTCCATCTTCTTATTTATTTCTTCGCGACCATGTAAAACACAGATAAAAGTAAGTACAGGAGTAGGAAAAATAAAATAAAATGGATTATTTTAAAACCTAATTGATTGATTTAAGTTGTCTATTATTTTGCGGAAGTCCATTATCAATGAACAAATAACCTTGCAAGGTAAAATGTATGTAGATCATTGCTTTTTTTTTCGAATGTATCACTAGAAATCGTGGTATTAAGGAACAATAATGAGTCGAATTCGATTATAAAATTAGATAATGAGTCTAACGGCTAATAAACCTGTATTTCGTCAAAATGATTCTGGCGGTCCAAGCTTTTTCTTAAATACAGTGTAATTGGGATTTATCTCATTATAATTATTGGGTACCCGACAAGGGAATTTACGTATTATATAGCAGTCCAGTTTCATGGATTACAGCAACATACATAATATTGTATTCTGTACAGCCAGCGCGCCTTCACCAGTAAGATAAATTGTTTTATATATTTTTATTGACAATTTGTTAGTTACTTAGAGAGATTTAATTGAGTTAAGATCATCTTGAATCAAAACTTCTAGAGATTTTTTTGCTGGGCTGTTCATTTGTACTTGCTTAACCAAAGGTTTTAATATTCGAGATTCATTTCGTGATACCTTACTTTAGGTGTTTTGTATTTCTTTAGAAATGATCAAGCGGGTGTTAACAAATCGTACCAGCATAAAGGCGACATTTAACGAGTGAGAAATATTAATTTTAATTTATTCAGACTGTAAACTCGCTCAGGCCGCGGCAGTTAATTAAGTAAGCGGAAGAAAGCTCATTAATTTTTGGCCGGATGCGGCAAAATTCACATCCGCGTTAAATACACAACCCGGCGAAAGGCGTACTTTACCGTTTCGAGTGTTTTTAGTTAAAATTTAATTTTCGGGCACAAATTACTGTCTTTTTGTTGTTCACTTTCAGAATATTAAATGATAAGATTAGCTTGCTGCCTAATCACTTATTTAGAAGCTGAATCATACTTAATTGAGGATAATTAATTATTTATTGAAAACATCTTGGCTTTGATGAGACGACACGTGTTTCCGCAAAAAAAATGTTGTTAAATTATCTGAAATTTGTGCAATTTCTCCTTCTCCTTGTGTCTTAATCGTCATTGCTGAGGGTCGCGTTTTGGTCTTTAGTATCGTGTATCTATGGTTTACTGTAGTTTATGTTGGTGTTCTATGGTCTGGTATCGTATGAGGTTATTTCCTCTTGGTAGTTTCAGAAACTTTCAATGTCCTCAATTTTTTCCTAGATATAATGATCAAAGAGTCAAAATCCCACGAAAGCAAATCACCAATAATCTTACGGTAACTCTCACTTCACTCAGTATTGACATATTAGTCCGGCGGGCTGTCCATGGTACTTTTTTATACAACTAGTACGAAAGAGTGGATACATAAGTTAGGGAAGCAACCTTACTGGCAGCATTCCCCTCCAGCACCACATTTCAAATGGGTCAAAATACTGATGGATGGATGGTTTATTACTTGATTTAAGTTTAGGTGGGAAAGATTTCGTTTTTGAGTTCAGTTTGAGTTTTGCTGACTTAATTTATTTATTCAAATAATAGTGTAAGTTTACAGTCAAATGTACCACCAAGTAAAGTGTAAATATTGTAAATATTCTTTATTAAAATATTGTATGCCAATGCTGATTGTGGCGGCACGTCTCTAATAAGTTTAACAACTGCGTATATTATGTACCCACAGTCTACAATAAAAAGATTTGATTTTGACTTTGACTTTGAAGTCACTTACATACTAGAAAGTCATATTCTTAATAATAAACAAACAATGACAGTACAATAGAAATAACTTATGATTACGAAATTAATGTCAGTTTATAGCTAGAGAAAAAAAAATGTTTCAGTAAAATTACGAGTAGGTATTAAGAAATTGCCTTGCAATACTACAGAGGCAGGCAAAGCGATCAGCGTACATGTGTCAGCGTCAGCGTGCTGAGCGAGCATAGAATTAAGTAGCGAAAGAGCACATAGTATGCGCAATGCGCATGCTTCGTGTAGGCCGTGCGGTAGCATGGCACGCTGAGCAGGTGCTGCCAGCGTCGCAACGCCACGGCCCTCGCTGTGCCCTGAGGCCTGAGGCTTGCTGGTTAGGATCCGAGGGATCCCTGAGTGTGAGAGCCCCGTGATCAAAAGGCTGGGGCCCTCTGAGCTATAATGCCCAGGTGCACGGCACCGCCTAGCCATCCACTAGTTACACCACTGATCCAAATCTTTCGTACGTCTGGTTGAGACCGTTGTCGATGCGATTAAATCTTTATTAAGAATCTGAGCAAATTAAATAAACCAGTGATTAATATGCCGGCGAACAGCACTTGACTCCAACAACAAATGTCCACATGTTGGACTATTCATTAACCCCGGCAGTATCGCACATCTAAAATACAGCACGGAGCCAATTAAAGTTGACCCCGTGGCTTCGTTCCGCTACTGCACTCTTAATCAGAGACCAGATACACGGTTAATTAATGTGATCCGCTTTTATGTGCGCTCTGAAAATGGGATATTTATATACGCAACGGATCGTGATTGTGCATTCGGGCTGTTGGTCTTGCGTGGTGCGTTTCGGCAGTCCAATGACATGATTACCAAGCTTAAGAGAGCACAAAGAAATTACGATTCCTTGTATTTTGATTTATAAGAGCGTTCATTTTTGAGCATCTAAATAGCTCTGATGTTTATGATGACGATCGATTGTACGTAGTACTCAAAAAATAGTTTTATGTAAGTACACGGAACTTTCTGTAAACAAACTTTTTATCAGGTACTACTTAGTGGAGCTTTCTGCAAGGTAAGAAAGATAAAAAATAGTAAGATGTAAAAAAGTACCCACGCAAGAGTCAACTATTTTATTTCACTCGTAAAAACTTAAAATTTTACTCGGTTGACCAAGTTTAAAGACTGACCCATCTTATCTTACCTTCGTTCTTTTTTAATTTTATACAATAAAGTTTAAACAACAACCATGTTAAACACATATTCCATAGAAACGTACACGTCTCCAACTGCAATATTTCCCCCGCCTTGTCACGCTGTCACTCAACGTGCGTTGCGTGATCGCCATTACAAGCCGAGTGTGAACGCGGCCTAATATTTACCTTGCGAAGAATACGTTATATTATAACGTATATTCTGTGATAGCTCGGCATACTTAATGACGTAATGAATATTGTCTACAGACTGAGTTTATGTCAAATTTACTTAATTATGTGTACTGTGCTACTGAAATTGAAAATGAATAACGTAACCGGCTTTTGGAGTACTTACTTGCCATGGTTCAGGTCAAAAGGAAATAGTGTTGTTTGATATATGTGTGTATACGAAATTTTAGCCGTGTTTACCTACCTAAGCATTAGATACAAGAAAAACATATAGACGAATTGAGAATCTCCTCTTTTTGAAATGGCGCCATCATTAAATTTATTCTCTTTTATAGCACACTACTCTTTGCTTTCAAACTGTCAAAACTCCCAAAATCATAAAGAAACCTTCACAACATTAGCACGCATGTTGGGGCTGGTAACGTTATTAAAAGGTCCTGCATCCACTGCATTGGGGGCTGTCACTCAATCGGTTCGTTATTGGTTCGTGCTCGCAATCCCTTATTTTGACGCCACTTCTTTGACAATATTTCAATAGTTTGATGGTTGGTGCAGTCTCTTGACGTGATGTTGGCTTTGTGGGGTTGTAAATTGGAAGGTAATGGTAGGTACTTATTTTATGTCTCATTATGTGGAGTAATACTGCATTATTACACGGAGGTTCATGTCATTTACATAATTATCTAATAGTGACTCACGAATGCTGCAATGCAATATAACATCCTTTACTATTATAAGTACCTACTTAAATTATTTCGATCATAATCTTTTTAATAAGAATTTTAATCCTAAGGATATAAATAAAATTTCAATATTTAAAGTCAAAGTCAAAGTTAAAATAACTTAATTAAATTTAGGTTATAATAACAAGTACTTATGATATGAATGTCGAAAAATCTACCTAAGGTTAGAACAGATCTTAAATGTTATACAAATACTTTACATTTACATTCGTATTTTTCATTTTTTTTATTATGATTTTATAATTTGAATTGCGTGAACTGACTTTTGCCCAACTTGAGGTATACCTACGTTTATTTCAACACGGAACAACAATCAATAACAAACTTCGACCCTTTTCCATTGGCGTGCTTCGCTGGAAATTAGAGTTCTTGCAGAAATATAAAGTACCTATTGCTTTAACTTTTCTGTAGCAATGCATCAACTGCCAACTTAGACTGCAGTTGCATTCCGTCCTTTTATCATCGCATTGATATCGTGGCTTTTAAAAGAAAATTGTTTGCGGAAATTGTAAAATATGCAATTGCTGCAATACAAGTTTTACAAATTTGGTTTTTATATAAATTCGTAAGTTAATCATCAAAATGTTAGTCGTTTAATTTAGTTTTGTTTTTGTGTGTTCTTAGTCTCCCCCAAAAGGACAGTAGCTGTGACGATGCATGTAAACCTGCAAGTAAACGTTTAGAGGCATAAGCCCCAAAATTGGGCTAAATCCTAGTTTACTCTGGTCGTTTTTCTGTAGAGAGCGGAAAGAACACCGTGTCGCTACTGCCTTAAGATCAAATAGTGCCTGTGTGCCGTAGTGTAAGACCAGGAGACACAGTGTTATTTCTGGAAAACGTCGTCTGTGGCGACTAGCATGCGTTATTTGAATGTGTAATCTGCATAGTAGCGCGTGCCAAGGATTTCGTGGATTAGAAATATCAACGGTGTTGCATTCGCAGGAACATGGATGCTATTATTGTTGAACGTGACTTTGCATTGGGGTGAAAGCATTTTACAAAATTCCGTACCAATGATATGGCTTTGTAGCCATTTCATTTGTATCTTTGTAGCAAAGTAGTCATGTGCAAGTACCTAGGAATTTCTGTTTGCGTGTGAGAATGAGAATAAACAAAATGCTAGTTCTGATAGGTTTTCGTGCATGTCAATAAATTCATAAATACTGAACGCGTCAAAATACATAAAGTTTAAAAAGAATAATGAACTAATAAACGAAATGCATAATGGTAGTTTGATATAATGTATTTTTTGATAAAACTATGAATTAAACAAACTGTTTTGATCGTGTTATTGATACAGACTGCAGATTGGTTTAAGTTAAGTTAGGTTTATTTTATAAAAAAAAACCTGTAAATTTGAGAATTTCCAGGAAAATTGTGCTAACTATATTAAATGATCATTATGTATTTTGTCCATGATTCTTTGCTTAAACTTTATTTGAATAAATACGTACCCAATTTATGTGTAGTACTTTCAAGATACATTTTGTTGAACACTTCGCTTTGTGAATACATTTTAAAAGTCCCAGCTCTAAAATTTGAACTTTAATACTTAAATTATTTTTAAAACAAAGTACCACTTAGTTATAGCAAAGTATTAACCACATTTTGCAGTTTCATGAAGCCACCTTGTTATTGCAGTTATAACGTCAGTTTATTGTGGTGTAATATAACTTATCCAATTCGTTGGGTAACTTTTCTGCATACACTTTGTAGACCGTGAAATTATTGCTGTAGGTATAATTTAGTTTCCAGCGTTCTCGGTAGTTTTTACTAGTTTTAAAAGTACCTCTTTTTTAGTGGCAATCATTATATACTTTTTGACATAAGAAGGAGGTAACTACCTATGTTCTTAGTTTTTTTGATAGGACTCGAAACCACGCGTTTTCTTACAAATAAGACCAAGCTAGAACGATTGTTCATCCCCGAGGACCCACACATAGCAAATTTCATTGAAATCTTTAACCGTTACCCAGATCTCTGAAATAAATATGCAAGAATTGCTCGTCTAAAGGTGTTAGATAATAATTCATATAATACATATATATTAAAGAACCTGGTGAAGGCGAAACATAACACTATTATTATTACATGATACCCACTTTTGCTGTTCGCCTCATAAGAAAGTTCATTGTATAGGTAGTAATGAAAAGAGTTATGCAAGGGTTACTTTACAATATTCAATAATTAGGTAAGACATTAGGATAATATAAACACAGTAACAGCGATGCAGGAACTCCGAGGATTAACTCCCAAATCCTGAAGCATTTTTCAAACATCTGCCAGAAGACTGGTGCCTCTCTGCAAGGTTATTGGTTATTCGATGGTTGCGTATCTCATGACTGCAGTACCCTCAGGTACCATGTGTTTCGTTCCTACAACTATATTTGGGGTGATCTTCATCCAGCAGATATGATTCTTTCGCCTTATTCTTCTAATCCTGGTATATAATAATATACCAATGCAACGTTACTGTCTTTTTAATTTTTTTCACAGTATAAAAGGAAAAATTTGCCACCTTTATTGCCCCCAAGACTACTTATAACCAAATCACCTAATATACGAGCCGCCCAGGAGTTACATTTGCCACTTGCGGCAAATTGCATCTCTCGCGTTCTTACTCTGACAACTTTAATCAAGTCGATGGAAATTTGTCTTACTTGCAAGTTCCTCTCACGTCTCAGAGAACAATGAGATTTGCGTTAGATAAATTCCTGTCTTTCCTTAGGCTACGCTAAGTAAGCGAATGTGTACGCCGGAGCTTTTTTTACTTTAAATTATTTCAAATGGAACCCCTTTTTCAGTTAAATTGTAGGGGTAATCTTTAAAAATGGTTTGTAATTTATTTTGTACCTAATTTTAACAAGAAGCAGTTCTAATAAGAAGAGAATCGCAGTGACTTAGTCATAGAGGCATGAGTCACAACTTTAGTCTCGGATTTCTTTGAACGCTATTGAGTACGTGTTCTTAAAAACGGAATTTGCACGTAAATTTTTTTATATTAAAGGAAATTATAGTTGATGTCAATTTACTGACGTGGAATTGAAAAATTGTTCAAACGTGTGACTGATATAATCACTTGAAAACACCATGTACTCGTAACATTTGTAATGTAGAAATGTTACCAATATTATGTTGACACGAACGCGTTATTCAGACGCAGCGGCGCAAAAACATATAATTATGCACACCCAGCCCGGATAAAGTTAATACATTATAATGAAATGCCAGCCCATTCTTTACGACTCCATTAAGTTGTTGGAGAAAAAATAAAAGGGAAAAGAAAATGGCAACCACTCAGTCCATTCCCTCGTCAAGATCGGACCGGGGTGCGAAAATTCTTTTCTCAATCGACTGACTTCATGAATACTAATGCCCTAGGGTAGAAACACCAGCAACAGAAATGGCACTACTGATAATGGCATTAAAGGTGCGAGACTTTCTGTTTACGAATGTCAGGAGCGTAGCGAATACACCCACGGTGAGCGTTGCGAGCGTATTGGCAAACTTAAGACGGTTTGGATGTTTGCAGGGCACGTGCATGTATGGTATGTATGGGCATGAGAAGTAATGTATTTACAAAGTTGAAAAGAGATTTGTTGTGGTATCTTTGAAATTATGGACAATCAACAATAGTAATTGTTGAGGTCAGGCTTACGTAATCAACCTCAGATGCGTTTGGGTAGTAGAGACAGAAGATTTCAAATAGTTTCTGCAATAATAATGAGGAAATTAATCAGTTAATTTCTTGTTTCTATGTTTTTATCCGTGATTAAAGTTAGTCTTTTTGAACAAATATTAGGCAGGTAGTTACCCCTCAGATTCACATCAGTAAAAATGCCTAAGTGAATCACGTAAAACATACTAATGAAGTAAAATTTAACAGATAACTCTATGATGTCCAAAAAAAAAGATAGGTAATTGAGAATTAAATTAATTATTTATGTAAAATTAAGCCAAGCTGTGAAGTCGAAGTTCAAACACAATGTCATTATTTGATACTAACTTTTTAAACTCTAAAGGACCTTTTACAGAGAGTCTCAATAGAGATTTATTACTTACTAGCTTTTGCCCGCGACTCCGTCCGCGTGGAATTAGTAATTTGGGCAGCTTATTTTTTTTATCCAATTTGCTTTTTCATCAATTATGGCTCTCCTTAGTTCCTCGATGATAAAAAAATTACCCCCCCCGCAACCCCCCCGCACCCTCCAACCCGCTCCCTCCCGCACTCCCCCCGCACAGCAACCCCGAACCCCTTGCACCCCTCCGCACCCCCTGCACGCCCTCCCACACAGCACCCCCGCACACCCGCGTTCGTCCCATCCCAAGTCAAGCGTGCCCTATAGAAGTTTTACTTCAAGTTTTTTTTTGTCAAATATCTTGAAAATCAATGAAATTTTCATCCCCCCTTTTAATGCCCCCACACCCTCTCCGCCGCACCCTCCCCCGGACCCCCCCCCTTGGTGTTTTTGTCAAATATCTTGAAAACGGTGCATCCTACGGCAAAATCAATGAAATGTTCATCCCCCCTTAAAACTCCCGCACAACACCCCCCCTCACCCCCCTCAACCCCCCCCTGCTGGTGTTAACACTGAAAGAATTTTTCAAATCGGAGTTGTAGTTCCTGAGATTAGCGCCTATATAGAAGTTTTACTTCAAAACCCCCGATTTTGAAACATTCTTCCGCTCCGCTCCTATTAGTGTTAGCGTGATGATATATAGCCTATAGCCTTCCACGATAAATGGGCTATCTAACACTGAAAGAATTTTTCAAATCGGAGCAGTAGTTCCTGAGATTAGCGCCTATAGAAGTTTTACTTGAAAAAACCCCCGATTTTTAAACATTCTTCCGCTCCGCTCCGCTCCTATTGGAGTTAGCGTGATGATATATAGCCTATAGCCTTCCTCGATAAATGGGCTATCTAACACTGAAAGAATTTTTGAAATCGGAGCAGTAGTTCCTGAGATTAGCGCGTTCAAACAAACAAACATACAAACAAACAAACAAACAAACAAACTCTTCAGCATTATATATTAGTATAGATAGTATAAAAAGGAAAAAAGATCATTTTTCCCATTTCGTCAAAATGACCAGGTACCTAGTTGAAGTTACGGATAGTAAAGAAACATGGTACATTATTCCAAATAAAAAAAAATCCAAACCAACAAACTGAAGTACCGCGATGTTGCATTGTAACCAAAATATACCTAACACCATTTTAAGCTTTTAAGATATTATTTATACATATGGTAGCGCGCAGAATACTGCTCTTAAAGTATTATACGTTGCTACGTGTTAAAATTTTGCTCAATTTTCACGTATAAAATTCCATGAAAATGCACAAGGGGAGAATGTTGTTCTTGTACTTAATTGTACTTACAGGTGCACCGACGCCTTGGCCGTGCGTGGCATTTCTAGAGCTCGGCATTAGCATATAAATAAGCGACCCCCTGAAAGCTGGCGGGAAAGGGCGTCTCAGAAACCGCACAATTTTTACATTTTTATGACCGGAAATCCAATTATCACAAGCAATTATCGAGTCAGCTAGACAGAAAAGGGATTGCTTTTTTAAAATGCGACGCCATTTAGATTTCAATTGTGATGGTATTTGTTGGCGGCTTTCGACGGTTGTAGTGACAGTTAGGGACGTTTTCATTGAATTACATAGAGGTTGGGATTGCTGGGTGGAATTGCCGTCGTAAAAGTCTAAGCTCACGGCAGTTTGTTTTATAATCGCAACGCAGCCGCAACGAGCTCATGACGCCACTAAACTTTGCTATTGCGTACATAAATATTTATATACAGGGCGACATCGGATATGTAATCAGAAGTGATACCACTTAATTAAGCAATGGAATGGGATCATAATAACATAGCTATGTAGGTGATTAAATGCACAAATTATAGTTAATTATGTAATCACAACGATGTTCAAAATTAAATAATTTAGTGTTAACAGTGTGGCCATTACTGACAAAAAATAAATGAAAAGATAAAAGTATCTCACGTAGACACGTGAGATACTTAAGACTATAAGTGTTCACTTCGTCGTTGCTACCTTTATTATTTAAATAGCTTTTCAAATGCGATTACTAAACTTGATCGCTAAAAAAATATTTATGGGGGAAATAATAAAAAAAAACAGTTTTTTTCGTGTAAAATATATTTATTCAAGGCCGCCGCAGACCAGTTCTAATAAATTAAGCTGTAAGAATGATGGCGCACTAGATGCGTGCACATGGTGTGCCATTTTTCTTACAGTTTCATTAATTACAACTGGTGTGAGATACGCACACGCATCTGATCTGCGCCGGCCTTTATTGTTCATGGCTACCAATTACCTAATCTGAAAAAATAGTTTCTGATTTCTCCAATGTCACCCTGTATACGTCATACCTATGACTGACTATATTACAATCCTTTTATGACGGAAATCTCGACGTCATATAATCGGATTCATTATACTATAAACCTTACCTACCTATTATCAAATAAATTAATTGGAATACTCCATCATTAATGTTCTGTTATTTGATAAAACAGATTAAAAAAATACTTACAAGAAGTTGAATGGAAGTAAAAAACTCTCAGGATTTTGCTAAGTGAACACGCATTGTGAGTTTGTTTGAATTATGTAAAAAAACATAATTAAACTTGTTAAGAAGTTCTACAGTTAAGTACTAAAACCAAAATTACGAGTATACCTGAACAACCAATCAAACCACTTAATCAGTTCTACGATCCATCTACTCCGGTTTCCACGAAGTTACAATTTCCATGTACCACGTGATGTGCTAAATAATGCCAATGCCTGCATTTCGATCTGCGACCTGACTCAAAGGACGACCGCAGACATGCTTGCCGCCTTGTACACAGACTTATTGGCTTGTGGTACGTGGTATATTGCAGGATTTGTAGGGCATGTAACAGTTTAATTGAAATGATGAAACGGACGAAGCGTATGTGCAAAAATCTGGACACTCGGACTTCGTTGTTTTTTGTCAGGTATATTGGATGATCTAATATTTTTATGTCTTAATGGAAGTATTGTTTGGTCGAATGATTGTTTCATGCGATTTCAAATTATAAGTATTGTAATCAATAGTTAGTGGAAGTCTCTAATAAGTAGGTAACTGCAGACAGCGCTGCTCGTTGCAATCGCAACGGCTGCGTTCAGCATACCGCGTATAATTGTTTGTGTTTTTTTAGTGTGTGAAATAAACTTTTTTCATTCATTCATTCATTCATTCAGAAAGGAAGTATTACGTAAAGTAGAAAAAGTAAATATTACAATTACACAATTGCACTTATTTCCTCAACGATAAAGTGGTCATAAATAATTCTAAAACGAAGTAAAAAAAAATTACTTCACCGATATCGATATATCACAAGCCCTATTATGAGTATGTTATACATTTACAACTGTTACAAAACTTGTTCCGGCCTCTCAGGATGGGGAAGTTTTTTATTCGTCCCGCCAATAATTCAAGATACGATGTCAAACTTCTTTATGGCACCAAGTTTCTAGCGCACAAATATTAGTTTGCGGCCATCATGTCAACGTATGAATTATTGTGTTATTTTTGGTCACGATGATTATGTACAACATGTCAATAAAATGTTTCCTGGAATATTGATTGTACTAATATTACAAAGGGTATTCGATTCATAGATGAAAAACGAGCGCAAAATCTATGTTACTTGTAACGCCTATTGTGGTTTGATGATAAGACGATAAAGATCAGAAGAATCATCAGAACCATCGACACGCAAATACTACATTGTCTTATTTCTTTTTTTTCTGCAACAATGTTTTACCTACCTAGCCATTCAATTATGCATATGCATTAAATAATAGTAGATACTGCACCAGTAAAATATTAAAAAGCTGTTATAGTCAACGGCCGTTATAAAGTAAATCTTGAAACATTCCAAAACTATGTAAATAGTTTCTGAAAATTGACACGAAAAAATGTGATACTTACTCTTCTGCCACACGCAACAAGTATGTTAGCATTTTTTCCTATGGTTCACGTCGTTCACGTTGTCTGTATTCAGAAACTACAGTGTGCAATGTGTTAGGTTTTACTTCATCATGGCCGTTGACTGTAATTAATTGGGCTTGAGAACTCAGTTTGCAATACAAACCATTCAAAATAATTTACTTTTTTTAAAACAAGTAGCAAAATACGCGTCTTATTTTTTTGGCCAGTGGTAAACAGCCTTTTGTTTATAACTTAAAAACAACTAATACGCCCCATTTCATGAAATCTGTTTTATCTTGCCTAATGACTAAAGTTAATTCCAATAGGCCGATAAAGATAGAGGGTGTTCCCGTTTGCAACAAACAAAGGTACAATGATCTAACAACGCCGAGTGGCGAAATTTGAAATTTTATAACAGTCATAAAGTGAAGGTTACATTAGGAGTTGGTGGAGCTGTACTAAGGGTATTTCATACGTGTTCCAACCTGTTAATCATGTATGTGAATAAAATCAACAAAATTGAATAAGAAATAGGTAAGTTCCTAGGTGGAAGGACCTTGTGCTTGTGCAATATCTGTTTGGATCGCTTTCATTCATCGTACCCGTTTAATCTTACTACTAAGCAGTAGTCAAGTGCTTCCACTGCTATATTCGAGCATGGAAATCAAGACAGCGGAGCGGAAAAATGACTGGCACAAGCGAATTTCTATCTTATCACTAAACCTGAGAGACCGATTATTGAAATCGCATCAGTGAAGATACCATTCGAAAGTGGTAAAAAACGGTGTATTGCTACAAAACAGCTGAAATTGAAATTGTCGACTACTTGGCATAATCAATTAGAGTTGTAATGTCTTATTACACAAATCGCAAAAATTAAACACAATTTTATATCATTTCAGAATAGTATTTAAACAGGTTTCGAAACATCCTTCCATAAACAGAATTATTATATTCAATGTTAGAGGTAGTATAATATGTCCGATAAGCCCGCTTATTGCTTACTTTATTTATTTCCAGTTAGGCACTTGTTTTTCTGTATTATTTTCTGTAAGGTTTACAATAAACACTCACGGTATTGAATTATTAAATTTTTCGTAAAACATGACTTGTAATAACTAGAAATTAAACAGCTTAACTCACGAAGTCGCAGTCTAACAAGATGGACTGGCGCAGTCCGACAAAGAAAAAAAAGAAGAAGCTCAAAAAGGTGTTCAAAAAAGGCCGAAAGTAGCCGTACTCTTGCTAACTTATAATCGTGAGTTGAGCTGCTTATGTTTTAGTCACAGGTTTTCAATACAGTAAGGTCGGGTAACTTTGGCCATTGGGATAAACTAAGTAAAAAATAGGATTAAATTAATAAATAAAAAAATAAATAAACTCAGTTCATCAATTATTACTACATTAAAATTAAGCTGATAACCAAAGTTTCTATGTTTTTCATTAGACCCACCATTACAATGGTTTGTATGGGACAAAGTTATCTTTCTTTACGGTAATGTTTACAAATTGTGCGTTCTTAAGAAACTCGACAAAAAATAAATGAATAGCGAGTTATTTGTCCCACTGAACAACGTACGATGTAAACTCCACTTAACCGGGTTTATATCGCGCGAGCCTGGCTAATGAAAGCAACCTTCCATGTTTTATTATCCACTTAACTGCGGATGGCGGAGTTTTAGAGTCAAAACACCGCACAATCTTTAGCTGGATCGACAAATATGCCTTAGGATTGGGCGATGAGATCTAAGTTTATTGGTCTTACAAAGCATTTAATGGAGCGAAGAGTTTTGAAATGAGATTAATCTCATATCTAACTAAGTACGTATGTTTCAGCTGGGCAAAGGTTGTCTCACAGTGAAAGGGGTTGACTTCAGTTCCATCATGGACTCAATGTTAATTGCAAACTTCACAAGCTGGTTTCCTCACGACATATGGAAAACCAAATGATAAATTTAAAATGAAGGAACAAACTGAGTAACAATACTTATAATAATAAACATCCGACATTATTAGATACCCCTTACGGAAATTGGCATTGCATCGGTTAATATATTATTCACATATGAACGCACCAGTGGCGTGGGACACCCTGTATACAAGGTGTCCCTTGAGATCCTAGTTATCCAGATACCATATTGCCGAACGCGCGAGCGAAAGTAGTGGCGAACAACTTTAAACAAATATCGCCTTCGGCTTCATCCATCCATGAAGGCAGTGTCATAGTAGACAGTTACGAACAAAATAACACAAATCTCATAATGCATTTGACGCAGAGAAATGTATGCCAACCAAACGCAAGACCTTAGTCAACACTTGAAAATAACTTAATGTTAGTCAGCGTGACGAACGAAATTAACTCAAACTAACGTCACTAAGCTCACCAACTGTGTCCAGAAGGTATAAGTTATTCATTAGATACGCTTAAATCAATATTATCAGAACAACCGCAACTTCCTTAAGGCAGGTAGCTATTGGGTTGCTATTCTATAACATGAGTCGCTATCGTCTCGTATTTTACGTGTGTACTGCACATGTGTAACTATAAAATACGAGAACGTAGCCCCCTAAGGATACAACTTTTAAAATGTAATTTGTTTAGATTAGGTATTTAATCATTGTCGAGTACATCAAGATATTTGGTTTTAACTTTGTTTGTTACTTCTAAAGAAAGAATAAGCGTAATATTGAATATATTTTTTTACTAAAATGGTGACGTATTTTAAGTTCAATCTCAATAGCATTAGTAGAATCTGCAAATCTGCAAAATAATAGGAACCAGTGAGTACGAAGGCACGTGTGGAAAATGGTATTAGTTAATTGCTGAGATATAGGCAATAAATTGATCTGGAATTAAAATATGATTTTACCATTTCAGCGACATGCTTGACACAAAAAATATGACAAATTTGTCGTTAAAATTATTTCGACTCAACTTTTAAAACCATCCAGAAGGATCTTTTGTCTGGTTAGATACCAGAGATCTCTCAAAAACATCAGGATTACCTACTAACCACAATAGGGCAACAGCCAGCTGATTAAATAAAAAAAAACACTGCAATACACTTTAATAACCATTTGAAATAATCTCCTACAGTTAGCATTCTCAGTCATTACACGATAACATGATATTATCTAAACGTCAAACGATATCAATAGCGATACCAATTCCCATACAACATTAACCCCAGGTAATAACTATTCGTGGATCTAACTCCAACATGGGAAAGGAAGACAAATATTGAATCAAACTTAGTTTCTTGGAGAAGACAGAGCCCGCACCCTGTGTTAATTAATTATTAACTTTCAGCCCAAACTTAATAAACTTTTATGCGGCGTGGAATGAGAAGAAAATAATTATTTTAGACAGGTTAATATATATATCTAGTTATTAGTGCTTGAAATAAAAAGCATTTGATTTATGAACTTAAGTCAACTAAGTACTAGAAAGATTTCATACAAAAACATGAATATCAACTGCTTATACGCTACCAACAGGTTCTAGACACCTACGTCTTTGCGAGACATAATATGATTTCATGCAAAACCTACTACCAATTTAGATTAAATTTGGCATGGAGATAGTTTGAAACCCTGGGAAAAACATAAAAAGAAAGAAAGAAAAACATTTATTCATAACAACAATGAAACATAAACAGGCTAAAAATTCAAACATAAACACACATGTTAAATGCTGCTAAAAAAGGGTCCCGGCAAGGGTAAAGGGGGTGATCCATTGGCGAGCAAAACCGGCGTACGCCAACGAACTCGCGAGCCAAAGGTCTAAACCGCCAATGGAGCAATTAAAAGTCTGCGGACTTTAGAATTTCAAGTATGCAACAGCGAGCCAGCGAGCAAATCCGACGGTTTTTAAGTCCGCAAATGGATCACCCCCTTAAATCCGACGGTTTTTAAGTCCGCAAATGGATCACCCCTTAAATCCGACGGTTTTTAAGTCCGCAAATGGATCACCCCCTTAAGGGGATAGTTTTTATCCGGGAACATTGCATAGTTCCCGCGGCATAGCGATAAACTAATTCTTCGCAGACGGAGTCGCGGGCAAACAGATAGATACATAAAAATAATCAACACAATAGTAAGAATGTGTATGTATGAATACTTCATTGTGCATAAAACGCAAAATAATACAAAAAAAAAAACAACAAAACTAGAAGAGTACAGAGGCCAACTTATCCCTAAAAGGGGTCGTTTCAAGCTAACCCGCTAATAATAAACAGAAATAGACATAGCCATAGACTTAGATATAGAAATAAAAAAAAGAAAGAAAATACACTGAGTAATACAGAAAAAAATAATAATTCAAAAACATAGTTCATGATACTAATAAGGAATTTGACTGAGCATTATTAAATGTGTACAAAGGGGAAAACATGTCACAATTGTCTCGCACAAACGTCGCTGTAAATACAATATGAACCTAATTGAATTGTAATACGTTGTAAAAATGTAAATGGCTGGAGCTCAAAACGCTGGTTACAATTTGTATGAAAATTTTCCGTTGTGACACAGGAATTTACCATACACTTGTATTTATCGTGTTAAAACGGTTTTTTTTACAGTCAGTCGATTTGTATAGTTAACTACCATTTAACGTGGTCCAACTTTTTGGTGTCGAACCATACATTTACGCGATAGTAGGTATAGTCGACCAAGAAATTCCTTTATCACCCTAAGGTTCCACGTCAGTTGTGTCACTTAAAACATCAAAGGCTATTTACTTACAAGTCAATGTTACAATCGGCCTTATTGTTTTTATTTTGATGTAGGAACTGCCACAAAAAATGGTAAAGATTACTTGGAGGATTACAAAATATGCAAAATGCCAACTGTAAAACGGCGCTCCACGCCGACGCAGCACCGAGTCATCGGTTTGTCCAATGTGTTAAAACATTTGCATAGTTCGACGAAACTTCGGTGGAAGTTGCCCGCCAATGTTTCACAGCGACGAATTTGAATAATGTAGCCGTATTTATGTTAGGTAGGTACCTGAAGGGCATAATTACGTTTCTAATCAAATTATGCATAACTAGCTTTTCGCGGTGATTGTGTTTATGTTCGTTGCTCGTTGGAATCGTGGATGTTTGGAATATTGATTTTGGCTACCTCACTGCTGACAGATGTTCTATTGGTTTTTATCATCGTCATCATTTTAGCTGCAGGACGTCCACTGTTGGACATAGACCGTGTTTTGAAGCGATGAGACCGCAGCATCGAATGCCCTTTACCTTTGCAAACTTGCAAATTTTGTATTGTGTTGTATCTTTGAATAATGCTCAACTTTACTAAGTAATAATTGAACTGACAGCGCACTTATATTTCATCTATACCAGGTCAGGCCGATGGAGAGTACTATGCTTGGAGTTTCTCTGCGGGTTCGCATTAGAAATGATGAAATCCGCGCAAGAACTAAAGACACGGACATAGCTCAAAGAATCGCTAAAGTTAAGTGGCAGTGGGCAGGGCACATCGGTCGTAGAACTGACGACCGATGGACCCAAAAGGTTCTCGAGTGGCGTCCGCGGACCGGAAGACGCAGTGTAGGTAAGTCTCCAACAAGATGGAGCGATGACCTGGTAAAAGTGGCGGGAACGTATTGGATGCGGATGGCTCAGGGCTGATCTGTTTGGCGAGCCTTGGGGGGGGGGGCTATGTTCAGCAGTGGACGTCTTTCGGCTGAAATGATAATGAATGGCCAGGTTTAGACTTGTCAAAACTAGTATACTTAGTTCTAAAGTAGGAACAAGGGAACTGTAGAAATAAACAAATGAGGGTGTTAAATTATTAGTAACGTAGTTATACTGTAACTAGAACACATTAAAAAAACAGCAGACGACTCAGCGCACGACCAGATAGCAGAAAGGCGGGCAGGCAGGTTGGAACAGACGTGTCCTAGAGTGGAGACCACGTTTGGGAAAGCGTAGTGTAGAACGCCCTGCGACATGTTTGGACTGACTGTTGACCTTAGGAGGACAACTGGTACCGGCTAGATGAGGGAAGCCCAGGACCGCGGCTTGTGGCGCATTATGAATGAGGCCTACGTCCAGCAGTGGACGGACAATGGCTGTAAATAGATAGATAGATAGGTAGAACACATTGAAAAAAACAGAAAAGAAGGGCTGGGGCTTCGAATCTGGATCCTCTTTAATCCGTAACTACTTTAATTTGCGAATGTACTAGGAAAACCGTAAATACCAAAATAAAAATCGGGTGATAAAATTTCTGAAGTTTGAAAGTGACGTACTCTACCTACATGTTAGGTAGGTGGGTAGGTACCTACTTTTACTCACTATGCTACGCAATGATAAAAATTTACAAGATATCGATATTCATCGTATATTATAATATATTATGCTCGATTAACTCTAGTAACTGGCTTACCTTGGACCGGCCAATCACAATGCACAATGCAACCGTTAAAACGGTTTGGCGAATTTTATATCCAAGAAATTATATGAGGTTTTCGCTTTAGAATAGAATAGAATAGAATATAATTTTGCTAACACACTTAGAAAAAAAAGGTACAATATTAAAAGTAAGGTATTATTTTCTACATTGAACCTACAACCAAGCGTGTTAAATGGATTAGGCTCAGCGTGAGCTGTGGATGCATGCCCACGGAGGTGCGCACGCACACAGCGCTGGTTTTCAGTCCAACCCTTCACACTTTTTTTACAGATCTACTACTTAATCTCCTTAAGATTGATGTAAATTGTGTGAAAACGATCGACTTATCACAAACAATTATGATTTAATATCAATAGTGTTTGCTCTATGCGGGGCTCTACCTACTCGTTATTTCGTGAAATTATCCACTTCTATTTAATGACATAAAATTAAATAAGTAGTTTCAACTCCAATACGGAGCCAAAGACTTCGTATAGCTCGAATACGCTAGGGTTGCGTGGAGCGAGCATATGGTTCGCTATAATCGTAAAATTTTATCGCTTTCGATGCTGAAATGATACACGAAACAATCTAAATTACAGCCCGGTTGCCTGGCAACCGTCCAATGTTTTGGCAATCATAAGCCTCCTCTAATTTGTCACTCAAAACGAATAAATCACGTTACATTTACTAACAGATTATGCTCAAAAATACACTCGAGATCGGCGAAGTTAAGGAAAGTAAGAATAGCGCCATCTATGGAGTAGCAATGAACTAAATTCGCTCGTTTTAGAATGAATGGCCACAATGGAATTTGCTAGGCAGGAAAAGGTACGCGTTAGTCTCGACATTTTGTGTATAATATAAGGCGTCATGGCTTTAATTTGAGATTAGTTACCTAAAGGCTACTTTATTAATTTATAAATTGTTTATTCATTGTTTTATCAGATTGTATGTCGTTTGGGCTGATTTAGCTGGTAAAGTAGCCGAAACGTCGAGTTAAATATGTAAATGCGTGATAAGTCCCGTATATAGTAATGGTTAGGTATGAGTAATTTAGTTTGGTCACAGAATATCTAATCTAATCTATTCTTACCTTTAAACGAGCAATTCTTGTATATATATAATCAGGATCTCGGAAACGGCTTCAACGATTTCGATGAAATTCGGTATGTGGGGGTTTTCGGGGATGAAAAACTGATCTAGCTATGTTTCATTTTCAGAAAATCGCTTTTACTCGTGTTTTCCGGCTATTTTTGTTTGCATTAGAATACAAAGCTAAATTTCGACAGCTTCGAGCAGACCAAAATAGCATAGTAGAAATCGGGTGTTCGCGGATCCAGCCGACCTCGGTTCGATTCTACGTTTTTTTTAAGGTTTTTTTTCATAAGAAAACGTCAAGTTTCTTCTTTTGTGAGAAAAAGTTACTTTTTGGGAGAAAAAGTATTATAGGGAACGTGCAGTAACTATAGGCGGCAGCACTAATGCGACAGAAGAGACACTATGCGGACAGTAAAACAAACTTATCAAGGTAAAACATTCAAATTGATGGCACCCTTATGGCACCAGTTGGCAGCACCGTCTATGTGCACGTTCCCTATTGGGAGCACAGAACAGGAAAAACCGGTTGTCTGTAAAGTCGGTTTACGGACGATAGTTTAACGTGACTCACACCTCCACCCCCTCCGGTGTTTTTGTCACATTTTGTCATATCTTGAAAACGGTGCATCCTACGGCAAAATCAATGAAATTTTCATCCCCATTTGATACCCTCGCACTCCCTCCCCCGCATCCCGCACCCCTCCCCCCTCTCCCCCCACCCCTCCGGTGTTTTTGTCAAATATCTTGAAAACGGTGCATCCTACGGCAAAATCAATGAAATTTTCATCCCTCCTTTGGAACCCCCGAACCCCCTCCCCCGCCCCCCTCCCTCGCACATAATTATATAATCAGGATCTCGGAAACGGCTCCAACGATTTCGATGAAATTTGGTATGTGGGGGTTTTCGGGGATGAAAAATTGATCTAGCTTGGTCTTATCTCTGGGAAACCGGAAAACGCTTGGTACCGAGTTTCAGCCCGAGCAGAGCTCGGTCGCCCAGGTACTCTAATTTATACTGAAACAGACTGGATTGTAATCGTTACATGCTGAAAACTGTAGAGTACGTATAAATACAAAAACAATTTCACAAGTAAAGTAGATTCGAGTATACGTACAGCAAAACAGCGCCAGTTTCTTTGTATCAGTCACATTTCTGATGTAAAATGACAAAACCTGGCAACAATTTCGTATATATCTAGTTATTCTTTCACCCGTCTACTATTCTTTATCGTCGTACTTTACAGATAACTTTTTCTCAAATAGGCTGAGCAAAAAATACAAAATACTTTCAGGCACTCTGCCAAATTTAATAAAGCAGTCAATATGTTTCCACATACAGCTATGTTCCCGTGTAAGCCGAGGTTAAGAGCGCGCTTATGCGGCGCCTAGATAATATGCTTGGCTTGTATGAAAACTGTTCCTGGGCTTATCCTGTGGCTTCAGGTTGTAAGAGCCATATAACGCCTAAAAGACGACTATATTTAAGGTTGGATTATCTAAACCTTCAATGCTACCTCTAAATCAGGAAGGTACGGCAGACACAGGTATATTGAAACATAATGGCGAACATGACTTTGGTAGTGTTTGTTAGGATTCTTTACCCAGAGGAAAAAGACCAATTTATTTACATAACGAAAAAGTTGAGCAAGTTGGTGTTATTAGATCTCTACATTTTCCATCGCGTGAGGTATTCTAACCATAATGAAGTAGTTAAAAGTACATATTTTATACACGACAGGTCTACAAAAATAACTACTATTAAACTCCTACAATTCTATTACAGATTCAATCAGCAAGATAAAACCCTAATAGGCCAGAAGCCCTCCAAACATAAACGACCCACTCCCAATCTCCTCAGAATAACAACAGCCTAATTTCCCTCCAAATTAAATAAGCAAACAAAATTACGCAACGGCCCCACGAAACGGCGTTCGCAAACCCTATCACTCTAACGGCAAAAATAAACCGCAGGCTCTCAAATCCGCACCGATGATTAACCCTGCAACAGCTATTAAAAATAGATAAAACAAAAATATTGTTCGAGCGGATCCCAAGGGCCTGCGCACGTGCCTCCGCCTTCCGCTAGACTGCAATTCAATTACGCTTCTGTACAATGTGCGCTAAAATCGAATAACTGGGAAAAAGCCGTACCTTATCATTGGGGGGGTTGAAGTTTTAATAATGCGCTATAAGCTTCGCAACGTCGGGACGTAAAACAATTTTTCAAGTTAAGGTAAACGTTCGTGACACATCGGAATTTATACATAAGGCCGTCCTTTATTCAAGCGATGCGCAAGCGGCGCGATCCGAATACAAATGAGCGCTATAACATCTGATTGGTGGATATGACCAAAACTGAAAATAAATCCATGGAGCACAAGTATTCAAAAAAAACCTCTACAAAACCTGTAATTTGAATGCAAAATAACCATTTACCTTGTTTTATTTAATACAGATGTAACATGGGTGGTAACCCTGTGCAAAGTTCGCCTGGATCGCTACCACCACCTTACTCGTTAATCCTGCCGCCAAGATAATAAGACAGCCAGCAAGGTAAACGCTTCTGTGCTCGACACTGACCCAATATGTGGCACCTTCAATCTTATGTCATAGTAAGAGAGGTGACAGATGGGTGTCATCTACTGGGCGTTGAGGTCTCGAG
The DNA here is from genome assembly GCA_947859365.1 of Archips crataeganus. NCBI lineage: Eukaryota > Metazoa > Arthropoda > Insecta > Lepidoptera > Tortricidae > Archips > Archips crataeganus. The sequence continues at coordinate 9,517,290 of OX402059.1, read as the reverse complement.
ACCTTATTCTAATTTAGCCGTTGAAAGAGCAACGCGTCTGTACTAGTACCAGTAGTGCTGCGATTGTCTATTATTTATCATCAGGTACCTACTTGTTTACTTTCCCTTGTATTTGAAAATAATAAATTTTTCTTATAGTAAAGTTATGTTGTAAACTAAAACTTCAAAAACTTCAAAACTTCAAAACTCAACAAGACGATACGCTTTTGTTTTTCCCGCCGTCATTGGCACCGGCTACCTACTCGGTATTGTACGACATCGTACGGCTACAGCCTCGACAGATAACTGGCTCCCAATGAGATTAATCGCTTGACGGCTCACCCACTAGTTGTGCTAGTTTCGACACTATCCGTTTTCTAAAATTCAGCTGTCGCCTGTTTCTGACGGGACAAAGGTTTTTCAGTCCGCTTTTTAAGATACTACAACACAACAACAAGTAGGTACAAGACACACGTTTACAAGTTTATTGTTGTGTATAATTTATCTATGTGTGTTTTATGATGTGTATTGTATATTAGGTTGTTTTTGTATAATGTTTATAATAGGTACTATTTATTTTTATTCTTATATTGCACCACCTGCTGAAATACATTCCTTGTTCTTTTCCTTTGTAAAATGGTTGTTTGGAAGAGATCGCTTCGAAGCGATATGGCCGCCTATTGCTTACCTTGTATATTTTTTCCATGTACTTGTTTTTCTGTATTGTTTTCTTTGTGGTGTACAATAAAGAGTCATTGTATTGTATTGTATTGTATACCTACTTATCGCTTATCAGAAAAGCTTGTAAGAAGCGCTGTTTGGTTCAATCGTTTAATTTTAATGTACATCTATTCAAACTCCATACAAGTTTTGGTCATTTAAATTCGTTTAGCATATTAATCACTGCACATTTTGAATATTTGCTCGAATAACTTTTCGCTTTTTAACGGTTGAACTATCATTCAGTGCTCATATCAACTTTTCAACAAATTATTCAAAATCCAACTGCATGAAATTCCGTAGGATCATTTGCCAAATATATTTTTACTAGCTTTTGCCCGCAACTCCGTCCGCGTGGAATTAGTAATTTGGGCAGCTTATTTTTTTATCCAATTGGCTTTTTCATCAATTATGGCTTTCCTCAGTTCCTCGATGTAAAAAAATGTACCCCCCCCGCAACCCCCCGCACCCGCACACCCCCTCCCCCCGCGTCCCCCGCACAGAAACCCCCCACCCCCCACCCCCCTTCGTTTTGTTGATTAATGTTTCCCAAATGTTTTATTGAACATCCCCGCCGTCCGCGCCCACTCCCGCGCACCGCCCCGCAGCGCCGCTGCCTCACCAGGAAGACGATGACAAGCCTGATTTTTTTTCCACTCCTGAAATACAAAACTGGATGAAGACTATCGAAGACTGCCTAAATGAGGTGTGTGGCATTGCTGAAGCAGGAAAGCTGAACACGGAACAGAAACTACGCATCAGTAATTTATGCCGAAAAGTAGGACATGGCACATCTCAAATGGCAGTGGCGTACCAGTCCCTTAAGCAGAAAACCGTGCAAGCCTATTCATCTGTCCAGACCTTACAGGGAGACCTTAAACTTTCGCAGCAACTCCAAGACCTCAAGCTAAGTATTCAAGAGTCTGTGAAACCATCCACGAAGGAAGCTTCCTTTGCTGATATGGTAAAAAAAAGCCCTAATAATTACATACAGCCGGAATACGATAATTCTGTAACCATTTATCCCAACGACAAATTGAAGTCTAGTGATGAGACGAAATCTCTTGTCCAAAAAATAATAAATCCCGAACAGATGAAGCTGCACGTCAAAGGTTTGCGCAAGACTCGGAACGGTGGTGTCGTAATTAGCACAGATACAAAGGAGGATATTGAGAAACTGAAACAATCCGCCCAGATAAAAAACTCAGGCCGATCGATGAAACGCAGAAACGTAGGCCTAGAATAGTAATTATAGGAGTGCCCACATCTATGTTGGAAATTGACGTTGTTTCCTGTTAGCCGATAATCCTCAATGTGCTAGTTTCGATACGTTTTTGAACTCTATTAAGATGAGCCACAAGTCGGGAAAAAAGGATTCAGAAACTTGTAATCATGTCATAGAAGTTCCTGCAGCTATTCGTAAAGTCTTAATTACTAAAGACAAAGTCTTTATTAATTGGTCTTCCTGCCCTGTTAGAGATTTTACTTTGGTCACAAGATGTTATAAGTGTCAGCAATATGGTCATACTGCCAAGTTTTGTCGGGAGTCAACCGTCACCTGCGGCCACTGTGGCGAGCTAGGCCATACAATAAAAGAATGCCTAAATAAGGCAGATGATCCAAAGTGCGCTACTTGTTTGCGTTTTAAAAAAGCGAGCAACCATATTACAGGTGCGGCTGGCTGTCCAGCAAAAATTATGGCTGAAAAACGTTTCATAAGTTCAATAGATTACGAAGGCAACTAATAGCCACATTTTGTATCTCTTTAGGTTTTCACGGTAGTTGTTATAAAATTATTTTACTTCATTTAAGTTTTTTTTGTAAATTTACCACTACCTATATAAAATATAAAACAAATGATGGCCATATGGCTGACCTATTAACATAAATTATAAATTATCTATTTATTATTTTTACCTTAGGCATGAATATGTTAAGTTCTTATCTTAGTCAACAAATTTTCGCATCGGCTCTGACCCGGATAAAAATTGCAATGGATGTATGGTTTATACGACCTTAATACCTTCTTATGTATGACGGATGATGTTTACGTACATATTTAGATTTAAAAAATAAATTTGTTTTAGCTATACTATTTTGTAATTACTTCGAATAATTTGTTATTTTTCTTTATTGTGTCTGGATTCAACTTTATTTTATGTCTGCATATTTTTATAAAATATTTGCACTGTTAAGCTTAGCTGATTATTTCTTTATTTTAATTATTTATGATAGCTCGTTTAGCCTGCGATACAGAGTTCTCTAGTAACCCTAGTGCAGGCATACGTGTTAAATAGACTTTTGTAAAACATTGTATTTCTTGTCATCTTGTACTGCAAATTATTGAATAAATTATCTTATCTTATCTTATCTTAATCGACTTAACGTAACTCTGCGTATCGCTTTTCTTCCTACCGACTAATCGGCGAAACAAATAATAAGCGTAACGAAATTATACCAAACGTTACTCGGCTAAAAGAAAAGGCTGCCAATAGTTGTCTGAGAAAGAAAAATCTGCTTAATGAAATTCGGCGAAACGATAGGTCACCTCATCCCGGCCTATACATATACGACTCGCTAAAGAGCACAGGTCTCTTCTCAAAATGAGAGGGCTTGGGACACACGATCCTCTCTGCTCGAGTGGCGAGTGAAACCGCTAGGCTACCATGACTTCAAGGCGACGTAAGGTGACAGCTAGACACGATTTTATTTAAAATATACGCGTAACTCCCAAAGACACTTAAAAAGAAATAGTAGATTTAAACACACGATCTCTTGGCTATTTATGCCAAGCATTCAAGGTTTGAAAAACTTTTTAATTGTTGAAATATCTAGGTTTTGTTGAGCAAACTTTCAGCTATTACTAGCTAGGTACTTACTTTATATAATTAGGTAACTATTTACAAATAAAAGGCGCTATCCACAGATGTTGAAGTAATGACGCTGTCTAAGCGAATGTTATGCTTAAAATGTTACGGTAACCTTTTGAAATGAAAATTCTAATGCGACTTCCAACAAGCGTTGCGTTAAATACGCAACGCAACGCTATGCAAGTTGACGTTTACGAGACGTTCGCATTGTATATATTACATATACGGATGTTAAAAACTTCGTCAGTGCGATCCAGAACAATTGCGTGGTTTAGTATGAAAACTTGTATAAATCAAAACTATTTTAATGGTAGATCGTAGAATAAAGTATTTTAAACGTATTTAGTAAAAAAAAAGTATTGAATATCTTTGAGAATTACGAAAAATCAAGAAAAATTATTAAAAATAACGTGCGCACGAGGAGCAACGCCATCTAGCGACAAGTTATGTAACTTGTTTCGCTAGCGCTGTAGTTGGTTGCTTGCCCGCCGCTTCTTTGCTTTGGGTTATTGCAATAAGGTTCATATTGATGTATAAGTGCTTTTTTCATTTCCACATTACGAAGTTTCACTTCTTCCGCGTGGAGGAGCTGCACGCACGATTTTATTTTAGACCAATCTCCAAGATTGTAAATGATTTTTCTCAAGTTATTTTTAACATTGGGGAAACCGTGGGTCAAAGCTTGTATGTAATTAAGTCCCTGCTTATTCCTATTTTGATTTGTACAAATATACCTAGGTAGTAACATGTTAAGTACTAAGTACGTATAACGATTGTTAATAAAGGGATTTCATCGGTACGACACGGCTACGAATTAATTTTGCATCCAGCAATCTGCGAATGCACCCGTGGCGGCAGCTGGCCTGACACAGACTGACCGATTTGATATGCACCCCTGTACACGATCAGACGTGGCTTGTGTAACATTATAATTACTAATATTAGGTAGGCAGAATAAGGATAATGTTTATTCTATCTCCAGAGACCTATAATTACGTAGGATGAGATTATTCTTCGTAAACAATGAAGCAATGATATAACTCCGCCTCGCGTCGAGTGTCAGTATGAAATAATATCGTTATACCAATTGCATTAATTCAACTGCATAAAAATCAGCCAATTATTTAAATTCCTGAATGCCGTGACCCGAAGAACGTAACGATGAATATTTATTGTTCCAGATCGGAAAAAAAGAAAATCTGAACAACTGTATAAGGTAACCTAACTGTATTTATAAAGTACGGGTACTTAAATGCAGTGGCTCCAATTTATAAAACCGCTAACAAATTGGTACCTGTTACGGTTTAGTCAATACTTATTAATACTACCTTTCCCTTAGGTTATTTTCCCTAGATAAATAATGGGCTTGTAAGTATAGGTCAGGCTGCAGGTTTATAATAGTTTACAAGATTTAAGATGGCAGTGTTTGTTTATTGTATACTTTATTGAACTCTAAGCTTCCTCAATCACAGTGGCACACTTTTCAATTTATTATTAGAAAATTTGGAATAAATATTAATACCGTCTAGTTTCCACAAAAATATATGCAGAGTGTCCCAAAACTCAATCATAACATAACCTAGTATTGGGTGATACCTATATCAAGTTATACCAGTCATGGAAAAATAAAAAGTAAATCCAAAATACAAACTTTGTTAAGCAATAACAGAGTCACATAACATTTCGGTTTTAGAATTTTGATATTTAAAACAAAGTCTATTATCCCTTAAATAATTGTTTTTTTTTTTTCAAAACGTTTTTCATTTATGTTTGAGACTGTCTGTATGTGTGTAACTAAAGTTACGAGTATGTCACGGGAATACCTCATCCGTTATGAGATTTTTAAACAAAGTGGTTCTTGAAGCGCAGTCGCTCCAGTTGTACGTAATTCAAGTTAATTAAGACCAATCCCGCATTCATATAAATTTGGTCCGTACACACGAAAGTAGAGGCACACATCACTTTAAGCTAGTGTAACACATTTAATGTACACATTTGTACGTGTCGACTGCCGACGTATCACCTAAGCATTATCGTGTTTCCTAATGATAATGGAACTTTCGAGTGACTGTAACCCGACATTAATTTAACTTGTACTTCGGGGTAATGGCGTCGGTTTCGCTAATTGCTGTTAGAATATATTGTGCGCGCATATTCGTTTAAATGGATTTCACGCACTAATATTGGGTGGTATTACGCGGGAATGTGTTTAGGGAGGATATTATACTTACCTTTTACTACAGTGCTGCAGTTCAGATTTTAGGTACGAAATTGTTAGTATTGATTATCTATCTTTGTAAGTGTAAGTACTTGCCCTGTATATGTTTACCGAAAACAATACTCATCGCCAATTTATTGCAAAGAGTTCAATGTCAATTAGCATTTTTCGTACATAGTTTTTACATAGTATTCTACCAAGAAATTGAAACCATTACGATGCATCAACAGGGATAAGTTTTAGGGTGTACTGAGTTGAAAAACTTAGCCATTTATTATATTATATTCGTAGCAGGTCATCATCATCATTTCAGCCGAGAGAAATCCACTGCTGAGCATACTCGTAGGCTTCCCAGAAGGTTCTCCAAACAGAACGTTCCTGAGCCATTCGTATCCAGTGCGTTTCCGCAACCTTATAACCAGATCGTCGCTCGATCTTGGTGGAGGCCTACCTACACTGTCTTCCGGTCCGTATACGCCACTCGAAAACCTTTTGGCCCCATCGATCATCAATACAACGAGCGATGTGCCCTGTCCACTGCCACTTGAGTTTGGCGGTTCTTTGAGCTATGTCGGTGACTTTAGTACTTTCGCGATTTTCAAAATTTCTAATGCGATCCCGAAGAGACGCTCCGAGCATAGCCATCTGAATGACTACTTATAGCAGGTACTTCTAATAAATCGCTAAGTATATCTGCGTCACATATTTCAAAGCTTAACTCTACTCCAGATACATGCATAGCAAATAATACGAAACGCGTGAGAACTCAAGCGTTGCCGTTTCAAAATCTTCATCGATATAAACAAAGCAGAAATATTCCCTGCCTCCTCTATACTTATGACAAGCGAGTATTTACAATCACCGCCGCAGTGTAGCTTAGGAAATAGCGTCTTCTGTGCCAATATATATTGCTTTCTCGCGTGACGTCGTTACACCCAGCTGTTGCAGCCTACTTGTTTTTGCTATACGTTCACTGCGCTACGTTTTGTTCGAAGTTTGTTTCACTACGGAATTGATAATATAGCGGTATTTCAAATTTAATGTCGAATTTTAATAGTTATTGGTTGGTGGCACGGAAGGTCTGTACTAAATATCTTATAGGACTAAAGATTGGCTGTAAATTTACTGTCTTGTATCAGTGATTTCATATACATAACAAGTTTCTGTTTATAAAGAAATTTTACGTGTGTTCCATACTAATCCATACTAATAAATGCTAAAGTGTGTATGTCTATCTATCTGTCTGTTACTTAAACCGCTGAACCGATTCAGATGAAATTTGATATAGGAATAGTTAGTACTTTAATTCCCGGAAACAGATATAGGAAATCGGAGGAAAAAATCCAGGAAAATTGCATAGTTCTCGCGGGATAACGACAAACGAATTCTTCGCAGACGGAGTCGCAGACAAAAGCTAGTATGTAATATGGGTAATTAAATCTTTCGGAACCAGGATCTTATAGTCACTGCGGTGAAACCGGGAATTTATTGTTCACATTAACCGCATTAACGCTGTTATCATAGAATATACTGAGCCTACGAGTTAAGCATAGGTTACTTTTATTGAGCGTTCTTGCAAATTACTAACTCATAATCCCAATGTATACTTGTTGAATTGCAGATATCAAATGATCAACCACTCCGCCGCGCACCGCGAAAGCCAATGTCTGTTCCGGAACAAAATTTCACAGATAATAACATCGCAAGCTACTTAATGTAACAAAACCCAAATCATAATAAATTGAGCGCAGGTTAAAGGATAAAGCGAGATTGACAGGGGTCTTCAACGCGGCTCGGGGCTGAGCGAACATCAACTTGTGTTCTGCTCTTAATTCTCAAGTGATTTCGGGTGTTGTAATCTTGGTGGCAGTTGTGGGGATTTTGTGGAAAAAAGGTACTTACGGGGATTAATAGGAAGTAAATTGTTTTGTATCTTAATTGAATCGTTTTGGAGAAGAGAAGACCAACTGATTTTTCTGCTGTAGTAGTAATTGTCCACGACTTCCTTTTTATATTAGATTGCGGAGAATAATGCATTTTGTTGGGGGAAAAAGTAGTTTTCTTATTAAAATTTTAAAGGGCTATTTCTCAGCTCTGCAAAATATTACCTCGTTGCTACGTGAGTGAAACGATTTACCAACAAGTTAGCAAACACAATTTCTCATTTATGACAACAGTAGGCTTTTATTAATGTGTTGAACAGCAAATGTCAGGTTTAACATTATTGATTGTTTAGAATAATGACCGGGAAGACTAGCAAAAATGTTCAAGGTCTATTTATAGAATTTTGTTGGCTGATCCGTTTAATATTACTGAAAGTTTATTGGATTTATTCCTAAAACATTAAGTTGATGGTACTCTGTCTAAGTTATCTTCAATTGAATTAGGTATTTCTGAATTGATGTATTCCTTTGAATTTATGATGAAGAATTTACTCTTGAATGTTTTTAGCACATAAACTTTACATCCACGCTTGATAATAAAAACTGCGTGCGTGAACAAAAATAAATCAATGTATTTTTTGCACAAAGAAGTTGGCTACATAGGATGTTTTATCGAAAAAAATAGTCTTATAAAGTTCACGTTGAATAGTCATAGTCAAATAATAAATCTTGTTGAACCAAAAACATTTTTGAGAAATATTTACAGTGCTATTCAGGAGTCGTAAGAAGCAAATTGAAAAAGGCTATCAAACGATATTCAAAGGGGAGTCGGTGTGAAAATGTGGCGTCTAATAGCGGAGTTCGCTACGTGTGATGACGCCCTTATCTTGCCCTAAATCTAGACTATTACCTGGCTGGCTGTACCTACCGTTACGTTAGGCTGAATATTTTACACCTAGGGTGGGCTCAGTTGTAGCATCTAAATTTAAGATGAAGAAAAACATTTATTCAATAATTGAACATTGAAAAACAAACATAGGTAGGTAAAGTACTTGCCGACATTGATTATTTAGGTTTAAAGGTGATCAAAGTAATAATTACAGCAATACTAATAGTAAACTAGTGGTTATTAGTAAAATAGGAGAGAAATATTTAAATTTGACTTAGTAATAAAAAAAAGATCAATTTCGATACTCGAGTTAGAGTCAAGCGTATAATCCAAAGATTCCCTGATTTTTTTTTCAGTTTTTGTGACATTTATCGCTTTAACTAACTAAGACTTGTAATAAAGTTATAATGATAATGACGATGTAGTATTATTCTTAGTTAAATTCGAAAACCTTCTAAAAAGTGATACCGTATCCCTACCTTTAGTAGACACTACGGAATTTTTATTACAGTCTCCAATCATAAATCAATTAGGGGTAAATTATTCTTAGATTAAATTCAATTTGGAAAGTATTCCGTTCAATTTACTTTCATTTCGTTGGATTCGTACCTTAAGTGAATATTTGCATGACGTTAATGAGCTCCTATTCTTTATAAAGTTTCCCAGAACGTCTGGCATCGTAAGTCGATTTAACTTTGTCAACTGATGCATCTTTTGTATCGACTAAAGAAATAGATCTGATGTTATATTGTATCTTTACGTCATAAAAAAAAAACAACTGATAGGTAGGCAACGTTAACACTAAATATGAAGATGTGAATCCAAAACTCAATTCAATCGTCTTCCGTATGGAATCAATAATGATTGTTAAATTACATGCGCCATTAAATATTTCTTCAAATTGTCTTCACAGTTAATAAACAATCAGGTATTTAGATGGAGCTGTAGGTAAACAATGAAACCATAACGGTTTAAAAAAACCTTCAGTCCATTTTTCATTCTCCTTGTAATTTAGAACAGCGGTTTGCATAATGTTACGTTTTGCGGTTGACCTATTAACTTGTTAGGAATGAACAAAATCATGCTACAGTTGTATTTTGTTTCCTCTGAAAAAAAAGAACGAATCAAACATTAATTCTTTTATAAAAGAAAACTTTGTGAAAATCATTCAAAGTCAAAATTTTATAAGTTATTAAGTACTTTAATCCTTTGTCTAGTACGCATAGTTAAGGATTTGCTTTGTTTGGGATTAGGTCAATTTGTGTCGACTATTCTATGATATTTATATATTTTTTTTTTACATATCAATATTACGGAGAATTCATTTTCAAAACGATACAATTCATTTTAAAATTCCGATTTATTGTATTCATTCTGCAAAATTTATGGAACGGAATTTTGAAAATTATGAACTATGTGATTTTTTTTATTTGCCACAAAATAAACAAGTAATTTCTAATTAATTCCGCATCTCGTCCATCTCCGTATCAGATACAGATACTAGCTATTGTTGCGACATAAAATTACAGTTCACATTATCAAGCGCACATTTCCCTGGGGTTCGGCCGCCATTAACGCCAACTGTTCACATTGGCTCCTTACTATCGTAGGTAATTTATATTGCACACACGTTGTGTGGATATGCTGAGTTATGATTCGGCTTTCGCTTGCGGCTTCTGCAATGTTGAGAGTTAGTTTCGTACATTTGTTGTTGGTAGTTGTTAATTATTTTTCTCAAAAATAATCGTAAAAGTCGTAATTTTTATTAACTACATTATGTAATTAGAACTGTGTTGCTATCGGTAAATCTAAGACAAAAAGTGCTGGATCGCTAAGTTGTTGCTTACGAATTATATTATTGTCTAGTTAACTACTTTAAAAAATATAAAACCCTCAATATAAAAAGAAGGCACAAGACTTAAGTAAAAAGAAGTTAGTCGACAACATTTTTATCTATGTCTCCAATAGATTTAGGTGTTTTCGGAAAAAGGGGCGGTTTGTTTTGTTATATGTAATACTTTAATGAAAATTATATTTTTATTTATTATGGTTTCTTGTCTCCTTTTTCGATTTTTGAGAAAATCACTGTATTTATCTCAGCAAGAACAGAAATTGCTGGCTTCGTATTATTAAACGAACTTGCAAGCTCGTCCGTTTCAACTACTGCACTGCCAGTGATTGCCTACTTCTGGAAGTAATGCAATAATGTACCATTGTTTTCTATTAAAGCGTGATTTAATTTTAGGATCTCTGTGAATCTTATTTTTATTTTCAACACACGATTTATAATGCTAAGTAAAAATAAACAATCCTTTATCTTTCGTTAGTTCGCGTAATAAGGAGTGAGGTGAAAGTGTAAAGAGATACTCATGACAGTCATTACGATGATAGTGTTAATATTAATATAATTATTTCCGTAAATTAACAAAACTTAAAACACTTCAAACATACCTAGACAAAGTCAAAACGACTGTGTTGGTAGTTCTATTAAACGAGCATACTAATAGGGTTCTGCCAACTGCAAGTCCTAGCGTAATGTGTGTAGCTATCTGTAATGGCACCTGTCTAGAAACTTCTGAAATTCCTGCGGAGCTTATCTTGTATATTCTGTATCTTAGATATTATAGTGTATTGTGTGGTTTCGGGCAATTTAGGTAAATAGTATAGTTGTGTTAGACTCCATCATTACAGATAGTCGACGAAGTACGAGCTTTACCATTTTTTTATGACAGTTCCTACATCAGAAGAAAAGCAAAAATTCTTATTGTCACATTGAAATGAAAATTAAAATAGCCTTTGATGTTTTAAGGCGAACAACTGACATTGAACCTTAAGGTGGTGAAGGAATTTCTTGGTCGACTATACGTAACATTATCTATAAACACCGTGTTATTTTAGACTACCTTTAACTTTCGGGGAACTTTCAGCAGGTTGAATGAAGTTAATTTCTCTAAGATCGTAGTTTCCTAACTTTTTTATTTATCTACCTATTTTATTATTTATCTATTTCCAGTGTATGTCTTTCAGCTGTAATGAGATGATTTGTGTGTAGTAAAATATTTATCCTTAGCCTTATCGAAACTTGCACGCAATCTATTTTACGTAATATTTATAAATCAAACTTTGTCTTCCCATTTATCATGATACCAAAACCATGCAACATCAAACGTTTGTACAACGCAAACACCATTATAGTGCACTCCGAAGTCAGAGTTCAAAGATAAGTATGAAATGGTAACTTTTTGTAGTTCCCTTAACAATAAACCGGGAAAACATCCGGTAAGAAGCGATACGCTCAAGGGTTCCGCAAAACTATTTCAAAATTTTTGTTAGTTTTAAAACTTCGAAATAAATGGAATCTTTTTTTGGTACATTTACATTTTAGCTTGAAACACATTTATACCTTTAAAAGAGTAACGTGACTGACGCACTTCTTCACTGACTGACTGACAGACAAAGCACAGCCCAAACCACTAGAGATATAGATTTGAAATTCGGCAGACATATTCCTTGAGGATCATAGAGGTGCATTAATAAGGGATTCTTTAAAATCTTCACGGAATAAGCTAGCGAATTTTTTTATTGTTACACGGTGCAAAGCCTGCGAAGGTGAAGTCAGTTGTAGGTAAAAGTGATTAACATCGGACGAGACACAGTCGTTACTTAGCTCGTATCGTCAATGCAGACGTTAGGTTTAACACATAAGTACAATAATGTGTTAAAAGTAGTTCTCGTCTTACTCGGCACGAGAAAAATGACGTTACGTATCCAAAAACCTGTATGCCTACACGAACCTAAATATATACCTACTCTATACCTGTATAAATGCAGAATTGTTTCTACATAGCAAATTAAAATCATGAAATTCTTTAAATTCCAACATGAATTTTGATGCTGATTTAACGCGAATTTTCCATCACGAATACTTTTCGTTACAGTTCAAATATTTAAGTTTCATAAAAACATCTATGAAAAAGTCTTTAGAACCTCAAATTCAAGCACAAACAATGGGGACGAATCCGGATAAAGATACACAGGAATTTAAATCAACAGAACCCGAGTAGCAAATGCATTTTTTCCCACTGCAAACTTTCAGTCCGTGCCCCTGTTGTGAGCGCTATCTACCCTCGCTAGGAAAAGTAAGTACTTATACTGAACTCGATAAATCACAGGGGTTTTTATACGTATTAGGTCGAAGGGCGCTCTGTTTCACGTAACTAATGCGTTTCAAAATTCTTATTTAGGGTTCACTAGACACCTTAATCTGTGCTCTGCTATCAATCATGCGCTTGAGTTCAAATCGGTTTAGTTTTGCTTTACCCATGTGTGTGTTAGGAGACTGTGAAATAAATTTTTGTATTGAAGTGACTTTCAAGCCATCTACAATAGAGCAAGTATAGTTTTGACCTAAAAACTATTCAGGAAAGTACAGTCAGTTCCCTTACTTAAGTATCCACTTTTCCATACTAACTGTACCTATATAAAAGTGGATACTTATGTTAGGGAACCGACTGTACCTACTTCATTTTATAAAACGCCACAGCCGCTTCTACACTCACTCGGATAGGGGTTAATACAATTTCTTTATGTAAATAACAAGATGGTAAATACATAAGTAATCAAAACTGACCATTAATTAAGCTTGATGAGCACGCATAATCAAAAAAAATAATTAGGGTCCACTTTAAACATGAAACTACCGTGAGACTCACTCATAGTGAAAATAAACGGATCACTCACGTCTTACAACGAGTTTAACTCGACATGTTTCGGCCTAATCCGTAGTCCTTCCTCTCGGAGTCACACGTCACGGCGGCTGCCAAACGTGCACTGCGTGCTAACGCCACGGTCGCGCGGCTACTCGACGCAACTGACAGCGACACACAACTACCCCCGTTTTCATCATCATTCTTATTGTCATTGTCAAATGTAGGGTAGCACACAACACTAACCACATCACTTTGTAAAGGTGCACGCAGTGCACGTTTGGCAGCCGCCGTGACGTGCGACTCCGAGAGGAAGGACTACGGATTAGCCCGAAACATGTCGAGTTAAAGTCGTTTTAAGACGTGAGTGATCCGTTTATTTTCACTAAAATTAGGGTCCGTTGCCCCGTAGGAAATCAGAACCTTCCAAGCTGACTCAGATTGGTTGACACTCAGATGACTTCTACAGGAAGTAAAAGACACATGTCAAACGAAAGTGAAAGTAACTCGAAACAAAATACAATGTAATAAGTTATCGACTCTTTTTAGTGAACACCGCATTATAAACAATTCAAAAATATATACATTAAGATGATGTTCAAGGTATACCAAGAGATACGAATAATAAGTACCTATCCGTAACTTACGACTTCTCCTAATTCGTCTGAAAATGATGAACCTTTTATGTCTTGTTTACGCAACTTGAAAAACAATGTGTACGCGACACTAAAAACAGTATTTACGCAAGTCTACTGTGTAATTAAGGTCCTAAATCAGAGCTGGGTCGGGTCAAAGATCCCGTCGGATCCTTTGGCTATAAACAAGCCCTTGTACTTGTATCCAAGTTGCTCAGTTGAAGTCTTAGGCCGTTTCTACTCCGTCAGGTGGGAAATCCGTTTCACAAACGCTGACAATCCCTTTACATCCTCAAAGGCTTGTGTACTTTGTGATAATTTAGTGAATTGTTTTTGTTGCTGAATCATTTTTTTGATTGATGTAGTGATGACTTTAGGGAGATTAGTTGGCAGCAACTAAACACGCTTAATGATGACAGTTTTTAGTGATTAACGGTTTACGCAAAAATTGTGTGAACAGAGCATGGTCTGTGTAACATCAAGATACGTCGAAATATCGGAAGGTCATGAAAATTAGTCACTATCCAGATCACAGAAAGTCATTGGCTGCGGGTGACATAACGCTGATCGTCCAGCAATGGGCGTCTTCAGGCTTACGAGCATATTAATAAGATAAATTTCTCATCTTCTGATCTTCTTCTTTCTGATCTTTTTTTTTCTTTCTTAGTGGTTAGAGAACCTGACTATGAAGCTTGAGGTCCCGGGTTCGATTCCCCTGTCGGGGCAGATATTTGTATGAAAAATACGAATGTTTGTTCTCGGGTCTTGGGTGTTTAATATGTATTTAAGTATGTATCTATCTATATAAGTATGTTTATCCGTTGCCTAGTACCCATAACACAAGCTTTACCTAGCTTGCTTTGGGACTAGGTCAATTGGTGTGAATTGTCCTGTGATATTTATTTATTTATTTTTATTTAATCTCTATTCCGCAGGAATTATGCAATAAAAAATCGCGCCCTAAGGAGTCGGTTACAAACATACATACAAACGTACAAACATACAGGTGAAGCTAATATGAAGCGTGTAAAAACTATCTTATCTCCTTTCTAGTGTCTCAAACTATCTCTAAACCAAATTTTCTCTAAATAAGTTCAGCGGTTATTGATTCACAAACATCCACCCCCTTTTCACTTCCTTAAAGGATGATTTCTGGGATAAGAACTATCCGATGTCCTTTGCCGGGACTCAAATTATCTCTATACCAAATTTCATCAAATCGGTATAGCGATTGAAGCGTGAAAAGGTAACAGACAGACACACTTTCGCACATTATTATTAATCACTAGCTGTTGTCCGCGACTCTGTCCGCGAAATATTCGTTTATCGCTATCCCGCGGGAACTATGCAATTTTCCGGGATAAAATAGTTAATTGTGTCACAAGGGAGCAAAATGATGTATTTACGGCGAGGGCAGTACATTGAATCCAGAGTAAAGCGAAGGATTCTACAATAGAATCCTGAGCGCAGCGAGGGATTCTAAGTTAGAATCCTGAGCGTAACGATGGATTCAAGTGTTAATGCCCAAGACGAAAATAATTTTGCTCCTGAGTGACACACACAACTTTTCACACCGATTAGGAGGAAAATAGATTGTTGTGATAGATAGGGAAAGGTCACCACAGATAAAGTATTCCTGTGCTCGAATGTGAATGTGAATCGAATGGAATCGAATATTACAATGGTATCGGATATCAATATTCATTAAATCACAATAACAATCATCGAGTTTTCATTTAAGTAAAACGTATAATTTGTTGTGACCTTTTTTAAACCATTACGAAAAATTCATCAATTTTCATATAACGTTGTTAAAGTTAAAAACATGAAATATAATTTATTGAATCAGGCGTTACTTTGCGGAGGTCCATATTAATGAACTGAAACAATTACTTTGCTCACCCGCGACCTTAACTTTTCAGACTTTTTTAAGGTCGCGGGTGAGCAAAGTAATTCTTTCAGTTCATTAAAATGAAATATGTTCGTTTTTAATCGATTACGATGAAATTACAATCGATTACTTTATTAAAGACTGTGTTAATTGGCACGTAGGTAGCGTAAATGATAAATGCCAATGAATAAATTAATTAAGTAGCTTGAAGAAAAAAGTAGCATTTTGATCCCTGTCGTCAGGTAGCAAAATCTACTTTTCCGAATGAAAGGTGTGAAAACTATCTTATGTTTCCTTTCCTAAGGGCTCAAACTATCTCCATACCAAAATTTCATGTAAATCCGTTCAGCCGTTGTTGCGTGATTGGGTAACAACCATCCAAATATCCAAACATCTTTACAAACATTCACACTTATAATAGGTATAAAAAGTTGGATTAATTGTAACACATTACATGCTAGATTTATCCCAAACGTCTTAGTGACTTGACGCAGGGAGAGGTCAAACCAGCGGAATTTAAGGAAGCATAATATTTTATTATTTGCAAAAATTTTCTAGGTAGCTGGTATATACCAACGTTTTTTTATCACACCTCAGGTACATAAACATTTATCTGCGCGAACCTTTTTTGTTTTAATGCTACTAAAGCGCACATAAAAATAAAAACGTGGTAATGGGGGTACAAAATAACAGCCGTAATGCCGCCGACGAAACAACTTTTTAATGACATTTCGCGGCCACGGTAAAACGTCCTAAATTCATTAACGCCAACGTAGCAAGCTAATTATAATTGATAATTATTCGGCAGCATTTTTCGCATTTTTATTAGCTTTGAAATACTTCGAATGTAGGGCGAGGGTGGACACAGCAAGCCGTGCTCGTACATAATTAGGCCCCTATCACCCAGCCCGCACGTACTTTGCATATTTTGTTTGCACAACATCCAGTGTTAACTGTTAAAAACAGGGATCTCCGGCTTTCCGACTTTACACCGGGCAAATAGCCACAACCGTAGGTCATAGAGTTCAGCGGTTGCCTGGTTTAAATATTCAGTGCTTAACCGATTTTAAATTTACTATTTAAGGATATGTTTCAGGTAATGAACTAAAACAATTACTTTGCTCACCCGCGACCTTACAATAGTTACGTTTGTGCAAGAAATGTGCGTTCATGCAGTTCCTCCACCTCCACACTGTACGAACACACACAAATCACATAAACCCAACCATCACCACCACCAAGCTACACTGACGCGTTTCGAACTCAACCAGAGCTCATCTTCAGAGTTACCACAACCGTATGCTATGCTACCAAATGTTAAACTAACAAACCAAAACAAATGTTTTAACTTGTCACTGTAACTTCTCAAGTACCCACTTTATTTTTCTTATTCTCAAACTACCCCACAAAAATTAACTTTTATTGACATATTATAAAACTACCTTGAATTTTTTGTTTATTTATTTATAAGGCATATTTAATTAATACTAACTGTTCAAATTCGACCCAAGCCGCAGTAAAGGAGAAGATACTAAATTTACCTGTTCATTAATAATAGACCCCATAGTGTTGTACCTAATTATTTCCATGCATTCCAGAGCATCCAGACGCAACCCCTTGCCGCAATAATGTAACACTTCATAAGAATCTGAATCTAACAATGAATGATTTGATTCCAACAAATGTTTTGCAAAATTCGATCTATCTGGATGCTCATTCCTATATGCCGAAACATGCTCTTTAAATCTAGTATTAAAACTTCGGCCTGTCTGTCCTACGTATATCCCATTGCAGTCATTACAAGTAAGCTTGTATACCCCCGATCTAGTTCCCTTATCTACCTGTTCTTTGTGGTTACATAGCCTAGAGTACAAAGAGTTGTTAGTCTTAAAGGCAACATTAATATTGTTTGATTTTAAAATGCTATAAATCTTATCAGACAACCCCCCAACGTAAGAGATGCTAGATCTATATTTGTTAGTAGACTGAGAAGGTAACGCAGCGTAAAGCATGCTATTTACTAACCGTGCCTGCTTCTTTTGAACTAAACTATCTACCATTGATTTTGTATAACCATTTGAGATCGCTATCTGATAAATAGTACTCAACTCTAAATCAAAATGTTCCTTAGAAAGAGGCACAGTCAACAATCTATTAACATAACAATGGAAAGCAGCCAGTTTATGCTGCCACGGATGATTAGAAGATGCTGGTATAACAGCATCTGTGTACGTGGGCTTACGGTATATTTTAAATTGATGTTTACCATTTAATTTTGAAATCGTTAAATCCAAAAAGTTCAACGAACAATTTTCCTCCAATTCTTTTTTGAACCTTATCTTTACGTGCTTGTTATTCAAACCATTAATAAACACGTCAAGCTGTCTCATACTCCCTCTCCAGCATAGGATCAAATCATCGACATACCTAAAATAGTACACAATATTACTATTACCCACAATATACTGATTCTCAAAATGATCCATAAATATATCTGCCATTAAAGGACTCAGAGGTGAACCCATAGCTAAACCATCACTCTGTAAGTAATAAAGACCATTGAACCGGAAATAATTTTGTTTCATGCATAAAGTTACCAAATCTATTAATTCACAAACTTCACCCGGATGCAACCGCTTCCTTTCTAAGTGGTCTTTTAGAATTTCTAGTGTCTCACTATATGGTACGTTAGTAAATAAACTGTCTACATCCAAAGAAAGCAACGTTGCATTCGGCGGTATGCTGATGTCCTTAATTTTACTAACCAAATCTAAACCATTTTTTAAACTATAAGAAGGTTTAAAGGAAGCCTTCACACGAATAATACTATTTAATTTCTTCGCCAATTTATATGCTGGAGCACTCACGTATGAGACAACTGGACGAACAGGCACATCATCTTTATGAATTTTAGGTAATCCATATAGAATTGGCGCCTGCGGATTCATGGGAATTACAAAATTCTTTTGTTGTTCGGTTTCAAAGGCAAACAAAGAACCCTTTATTAGTCTCTTTAGATCTTTGTGAAATGTAATTGTAGGGTCCTTACGTAAAACTGTAAAACCGTCCCCTTGAATGATATCTAAAACTTTCCGATTATATTGATACCTATCCAATAAAACAATACAATTTCCTTTGTCTGCCTTTGTCACCACTAAATCATTATCATACACTTTCTCCTGAATAGATCTCAAAGAATTTAATTCGGTTATATTGACAATACACTCTGTGGAATTGGTATTTTTAAGTGTATTTGCCACTAACACTTTTGTTTCAAAATCACCACAGTTACTTGTAATAGCAACCTCAGAATCTACCGCCAAACCTTCCACTATTTTTTGACTAAATTTAGTGGGTAGATTATATTTTAAACCTTTTTCCAATAACTGATTCTCATTATCCAAAAATTCCACATTAGTAAGATTTTTAACGCGAGGGTAGAAATTATGACCGTTAGTAGAACCTCGATAATTATTGTTCAAAGAAGAAAAAGATTCTGTTCGTCGTCCTGTAAGCCAACGTAACTTTTTACACTGAGTCAAATACTTTTTATGAGCGTCTACTGAAGCAAAAAACCGGGCTTTTTCATCCAAACGATCGAATTCAATTTTATGTAACTTAAAAGTAAGTTCAGACTGCAATACTTTGAGATGTAATTTTAAATTATCTCTAACACGGAACCAACTACGCGACTCTTCACTTAACCATATTTTCCTCGCCCTTTCCATTGCAATTTTAGCAGCTATACTAGTACTATAACAACGGAATTTAATATAATTAGGTACAACATTTAAATGTTTACATTGTTGATTGAACCAAATGTTTTGAACAGCTAAACGATGCTGTTTAGTTAATTTATGATATAAACGTGCCTGTACGGCTACGCATGCCGATTTTAAATAATTTATTGAATCAGGCGTTACTTTGCGGAGGTCCATATTAATGAACTAAAACAATTACTTTGCTCACCCGCGACCTTACAATAGTTACGTTTATGCAAGAAATGTGCGTTCATGCAGTTCCTCCACCTCCACACTGTACGAACACACACAAATCACATAAACCCAACCATCACCACCACCAAGCTACACTGACGCGTTTCGAACTCAACCAGAGCTCATCTTCAGAGTTACCACAACCGTATGCTATGCTACCAAATGTTAAACTAACAAACCAAAACAAATGTTTTAACTTGTCACTGTAACTTCTCAAGTACCCACTTTATTTTTCTTATTCTCAAACTACCCCACAAAAATTAACTTTTATTGACATATTATAAAACTACCTTGAATTTTTTGTTTATTTATTTATAAGGCATATTTAATTAATACTAACTGTTCAAATTCGACCCAAGCCGCAGTAAAGGAGAAGATACTAAATTTACCTGTTCATTAATAATAGACCCCATAGTGTTGTACCTAATTATTTCCATGCATTCCAGAGCATCCAGACGCAACCCCTTGCCGCAATAATGTAACACTTCATAAGAATCTGAATCTAACAATGAATGATTTGATTCCAACAAATGTTTTGCAAAATTCGATCTATCTGGATGCTCATTCCTATATGCCGAAACATGCTCTTTAAATCTAGTATTAAAACTTCGGCCTGTCTGTCCTACGTATATCCCATTGCAGTCATTACAAGTAAGCTTGTATACCCCCGATCTAGTTCCCTTATCTACCTGTTCTTTGTGGTTACATAGCCTAGAGTACAAAGAGTTGTTAGTCTTAAAGGCAACATTAATATTGTTTGATTTTAAAATGCCATAAATCTTATCAGACAACCCCCCAACGTAAGAGATGCTAGATCTATATTTGTTAGTAGACTGAGAAGGTAACGCAGCGTAAAGCATGCTATTTACTAACCGTGCCTGCTTCTTTTGAACTAAACTATCTACCATTGATTTTGTATAACTATTTGAGATCGCTATCTGATAAATAGTACTCAACTCTAAATCAAAATGTTCCTTAGAAAGAGGCACAGTCAACAATCTATTAACATAACAATGGAAAGCAGCCAGTTTATGCTGCCACGGATGATTAGAAGATGCTGGTATAACAGCATCTGTGTACGTGGGCTTACGGTATATTTTAAATTGATGTTTACCATTTAATTTTGAAATCGTTAAATCCAAAAAGTTCAACGAACAATTTTCCTCCAATTCTTTTTTGAACCTTATCTTTACGTGCTTGTTATTCAAACCATTAATAAACACGTCAAGCTGTCTCATACTCCCTCTCCAGCATAGGATCAAATCATCGACATACCTAAAATAGTACACAATATTACTATTACCCACAATATACTGATTCTCAAAATGATCCATAAATATATCTGCCATTAAAGGACTCAGAGGTGAACCCATAGCTAAACCATCACTCTGTAAGTAATAAAGACCATTGAACCGGAAATAATTTTGTTTCATGCATAAAGTTACCAAATCTATTAATTCACAAACTTCACCCGGATGCAACCGCTTCCTTTCTAAGTGGTCTTTTAGAATTTCTAGTGTCTCACTATATGGTACGTTAGTAAATAAACTGTCTACATCCAAAGAAAGCAACGTTGCATTCGGCGGTATGCTGATGTCCTTAATTTTACTAACCAAATCTAAACCATTTTTTAAACTATAAGAAGGTTTAAAGGAAGCCTTCACACGAATAATACTATTTAATTTCTTCGCCAATTTATATGCTGGAGCACTCACGTATGAGACAACTGGACGAACAGGCACATCATCTTTATGAATTTTAGGTAATCCATATAGAATTGGCGCCTGCGGATTCATGGGAATTACAAAATTCTTTTGTTGTTCGGTTTCAAAGGCAAACAAAGAACCCTTTATTAGTCTCTTTAGATCTTTGTGAAATGTAATTGTAGGGTCCTTACGTAAAACTGTAAAACCGTCCCCTTGAACGATATCTAAAACTTTCCGATTATATTGATACCTATCCAATAAAACAATACAATTTCCTTTGTCTGCCTTTGTCACCACTAAATCATTATCATACACTTTCTCCTGAATAGATCTCAAAGAATTTAATTCGGTTATATTGACAATACACTCTGTGGAATTGGTATTTTTAAGTGTATTTGCCACTAACACTTTTGTTTCAAAATCACCACAGTTACTTGTAATAGCAACCTCAGAATCTACCGCCAAACCTTCCACTATTTTTTGACTAAATTTAGTGGGTAGATTATATTTTAAACCTTTTTCCAATAACTGATTCTCATTATCCAAAAATTCCACATTAGTAAGATTTTTAACGCGAGGGTAGAAATTATGACCGTTAGTAGAACCTCGATAATTATTGTTCAAAGAAGAAAAAGATTCTGTTCGTCGTCCTGTAAGCCAACGTAACTTTTTACACTGAGTCAAATACTTTTTATGAGCGTCTACTGAAGCAAAAAACCGGGCTTTTTCATCCAAACGATCGAATTCAATTTTATGTAACTTAAAAGTAAGTTCAGACTGCAATACTTTGAGATGTAATTTTAAATTATCTCTAACACGGAACCAACTACGCGACTCTTCACTTAACCATATTTTCCTCGCCCTTTCCATTGCAATTCTAGCAGCTATACTAGTACTATAACAACGGAATTTAATATAATTAGGTACAACATTTAAATGTTTACATTGTTGATTGAACCAAATGTTTTGAACAGCTAAACGATGCTGTTTAGTTAATTTATGATATAAACGTGCCTGTACGGCTACGCATGCCGATTTTAAATAATTTATTGAATCAGGCGTTACTTTGCGGAGGTCCATATTAATGAACTAAAACAATTACTTTGCTCACCCGCGACC
Organism: Archips crataeganus; assembly: GCA_947859365.1. Lineage (NCBI taxonomy): Eukaryota > Metazoa > Arthropoda > Insecta > Lepidoptera > Tortricidae > Archips > Archips crataeganus. Next base: position 9,494,679 of record OX402059.1, on the reverse strand, counting down.
TTACAATAGTTACGTTTATGCAAGAAATGTGCGTTCATGCAGTTCCTCCACCTCCACACTGTACGAACACACACAAATCACATAAACCCAACCATCACCACCACCAAGCTACACTGACGCGTTTCGAACCCAACCAGAGCTCATCTTCAGAGTTACCACAACCGTATGCTATGCTACCAAACGTTAAACTAACAAACCAAAACAAATGTTTTAACTTGTCACTGTAACTTCTCAAGTACCCACTTTATTTTTCTTATTCTCAAACTACCCCACAAAAATTAACTTTTATTGACATATTTAAAACTACCTTGAATTTTTTTGTTTATTTATTTATAAGGCATATTTAATTAATACTAACTGTTCAAATTCGACCCAAGCCGCAGTAAAGGAGAAGATACTAAATTTACCTGTTCATTAATAATAGACCCCATAGTGTTGTACCTAATTATTTCCATGCATTCCAGAGCATCCAGACGCAACCCCTTGCCGCAATAATGTAACACTTCATAAGAATCTGAATCTAACAATGAATGATTTGATTCCAACAAATGTTTTGCAAAATTCGATCTATCTGGATGCTCATTCCTATATGCCGAAACATGCTCTTTAAATCTAGTATTAAAACTTCGGCCTGTCTGTCCTACGTATATCCCATTGCAGTCATTACAAGTAAGCTTGTATACCCCCGATCTAGTTCCCTTATCTACCTGTTCTTTGTGGTTACATAGCCTAGAGTACAAAGAGTTGTTAGTCTTAAAGGCAACATTAATATTGTTTGATTTTAAAATGCCATAAATCTTATCAGACAAACCCCCGACGTAAGAGATGCTAGATCTATATTTGTTAGTAGACTGAGAAGGTAACGCAGCGTAAAGCATGCTATTTACTAACCGTGCCTGCTTCTTTTGAACTAAACTATCTACCATTGATTTTGTATAACCATTTGAGATCGCTATCTGATAAATAGTACTCAACTCTAAATCATAATGTTCCTTAGAAAGAGGCACAGTCAACAATCTATTAACATAACAATGGAAAGCAGCCAGTTTATGCTGCCACGGATGATTAGAAGATGCTGGTATAACAGCATCTGTGTACGTGGGCTTACGGTATATTTTAAATTGATGTTTACCATTTAATTTTGAAATCGTTAAATCCAAAAAGTTCAACGAACAATTTTCCTCCAATTCTTTTTTGAACCTTATCTTTACGTGCTTGTTATTCAAACCATTAATAAACACGTCAAGCTGTCTCATACTCCCTCTCCAGCATAGGATCAAATCATCAACAAACCTAAAATAGTACACAATATTACTATTACCCACAATATACTGATTCTCAAAATGATCCATAAATATATCTGCCATTAAAGGACTCAGAGGTGAACCCATAGCTAAACCATCACTCTGTAAGTAATAAAGACCATTGAACCGGAAATAATTTTGTTTCATGCATAAAGTTACCAAATCTATTAATTCACAAACTTCACCCGGATGCAACCGCTTCCTTTCTAAGTGGTCTTTTAGAATTTCTAGTGTCTCACTATATGGTACGTTAGTAAATAAACTGTCTACATCCAAAGAAAGCAACGTTGCATTCGGCGGTATGCTGATGTCCTTAATTTTACTAACCAAATCTAAACCATTTTTTAAACTATAAGAAGGTTTAAAGGAAGCCTTCACACGAATAATACTATTTAATTTCTTCGCCAATTTATATGCTGGAGCACTCACGTATGAGACAACTGGACGAACAGGCACATCATCTTTATGAATTTTAGGTAATCCATATAGAATTGGCGCCTGCGGATTCATGGGAATTACAAAATTCTTTTGTTGTTCGGTTTCAAAGGCAAACAAAGAACCCTTTATTAGTCTCTTTAGATCTTTGTGAAATGTAATTGTAGGGTCCTTACGTAAAACTGTAAAACTCTTCACTTAACCATATTTTCCTCGCCCTTTCCATTGCAATTTTAGCAGCTATACTAGTACTATAACAACGGAATTTAATATAATTAGGTACAACATTTAAATGTTTACATTGTTGATTGAACCAAATGTTTTGAACAGCTAAACGATGCTGTTTAGTTAATTTATGATATAAACGTGCCTGTACGGCTACGCATGCCGATTTTAAATAATTTATTGAATCAGGCGTTACTTTGCGGAGGTCCATATTAATGAACTAAAACAATTCCTTACAATAGTTACGTTTATGCAAGAAATGTGCGTTCATGCAGTTCCTCCACCTCCACACTGTACGAACACACACAAATCACATAAACCCAACCATCACCACCACCAAGCTACACTGACGCGTTTCGAACTCAACCAGAGCTCATCTTCAGAGTTACCACAACCGTATGCTATGCTACCAAATGTTAAACTAACAAACCAAAACAAATGTTTTAACTTGTCACTGTAACTTCTCAAGTACCCACTTTATTTTTCTTATTCTCAAACTACCCCACAAAAATTAACTTTTATTGACATATTATAAAACTACCTTGAATTTTTTGTTTATTTATTTATAAGGCATATTTAATTAATACTAACTGTTCAAATTCGACCCAAGCCGCAGTAAAGGAGAAGATACTAAATTTACCTGTTCATTAATAATAGACCCCATAGTGTTGTACCTATATACACTGCATGGAAATAATTAGGTACAACACTATGGGGTCTATTATTAATGAACAGGTAAATTTAGTATCTTCTCCTTTACTGCGGCTTGGGTCGAATTTGAACAGTTAGTATTAATTAAATATGCCTTATAAATAAATAAACAAAAAATTCAAGGTAGTTTTATAATATGTCAATAAAAGTTAATTTTTGTGGGGTAGTTTGAGAATAAGAAAAATAAAGTGGGTACTTGAGAAGTTACAGTGACAAGTTAAAACATTTGTTTTGGTTTGTTAGTTTAACATTTGGTAGCATAGCATACGGTTGTGGTAACTCTGAAGATGAGCTCTGGTTGAGTTCGAAACGCGTCAGTGTAGCTTGGTGGTGGTGATGGTTGGGTTTATGTGATTTGTGTGTGTTCGTACAGTGTGGAGGTGGAGGAACTGCATGAACGCACATTTCTTGCATAAACGTAACTATTGTAAGGAATTGTTTTAGTTCATTAATATGGACCTCCGCAAAGTAACGCCTGATTCAATAAATTATTTAAAATCGGCATGCGTAGCCGTACAGGCACGTTTATATCATAAATTAACTAAACAGCATCGTTTAGCTGTTCAAAACATTTGGTTCAATCAACAATGTAAACATTTAAATGTTGTACCTAATTATATTAAATTCCGTTGTTATAGTACTAGTATAGCTGCTAAAATTGCAATGGAAAGGGCGAGGAAAATATGGTTAAGTGAAGAGTCGCGTAGTTGGTTCCGTGTTAGAGATAATTTAAAATTACATCTCAAAGTATTGCAGTCTGAACTTACTTTTAAGTTACATAAAATTGAATTCGATCGTTTGGATGAAAAAGCCCGGTTTTTTGCTTCAGTAGACGCTCATAAAAAGTATTTGACTCAGTGTAAAAAGTTACGTTGGCTTACAGGACGACGAACAGAATCTTTTTCTTCTTTGAACAATAATTATCGAGGTTCTACTAACGGTCATAATTTCTACCCTCGCGTTAAAAATCTTACTAATGTGGAATTTTTGGATAATGAGAATCAGTTATTGGAAAAAGGTTTAAAATATAATCTACCCACTAAATTTAGTCAAAAAATAGTGGAAGGTTTGGCGGTAGATTCTGAGGTTGCTATTACAAGTAACTGTGGTGATTTTGAAACAAAAGTGTTAGTGGCAAATACACTTAAAAATACCAATTCCACAGAGTGTATTGTCAATATAACCGAATTAAATTCTTTGAGATCTATTCAGGAGAAAGTGTATGATAATGATTTAGTGGTGACAAAGGCAGACAAAGGAAATTGTATTGTTTTATTGGATAGGTATCAATATAATCGGAAAGTTTTAGATATCGTTCAAGGGGACGGTTTTACAGTTTTACGTAAGGACCCTACAATTACATTTCACAAAGATCTAAAGAGACTAATAAAGGGTTCTTTGTTTGCCTTTGAAACCGAACAACAAAAGAATTTTGTAATTCCCATGAATCCGCAGGCGCCAATTCTATATGGATTACCTAAAATTCATAAAGATGATGTGCCTGTTCGTCCAGTTGTCTCATACGTGAGTGCTCCAGCATATAAATTGGCGAAGAAATTAAATAGTATTATTCGTGTGAAGGCTTCCTTTAAACCTTCTTATAGTTTAAAAAATGGTTTAGATTTGGTTAGTAAAATTAAGGACATCAGCATACCGCCGAATGCAACGTTGCTTTCTTTGGATGTAGACAGTTTATTTACTAACGTACCATATAGTGAGACACTAGAAATTCTAAAAGACCACTTAGAAAGGAAGCGGTTGCATCCGGGTGAAGTTTGTGAATTAATAGATTTGGTAACTTTATGCATGAAACAAAATTATTTCCGGTTCAATGGTCTTTATTACTTACAGAGTGATGGTTTAGCTATGGGTTCACCTCTGAGTCCTTTAATGGCAGATATATTTATGGATCATTTTGAGAATCAGTATATTGTGGGTAATAGTAATATTGTGTACTATTTTAGGTATGTCGATGATTTGATCCTATGCTGGAGAGGGAGTATGAGACAGCTTGACGTGTTTATTAATGGTTTGAATAACAAGCACGTAAAGATAAGGTTCAAAAAAGAATTGGAGGAAAATTGTTCGTTGATATTTTTGGATTTAACGATTTCAAAATTAAATGGTAAACATCAATTTAAAATATACCGTAAGCCCACGTACACAGATGCTGTTATACCAGCATCTTCTAATCATCCGTGGCAGCATAAACTAGCTGCTTTCCATTGTTATGTTAATAGATTGTTGACTGTGCCTCTTTCTAAGGAACATTTTGATTTAGAGTTGAGTACTATTTATCAGATAGCGATCTCAAATAGTTATACAAAATCAATGGTAGATAGTTTAGTTCAAAAGAAGCAGGCACGGTTAGTAAATAGCATGCTTTACGCTGCGTTACCTTCTCAGTCTACTAACAAATATAGATCTAGCATCTCTTACGTTGGGGGGTTGTCTGATAAGATTTATGGCATTTTAAAATCAAACAATATTAATGTTGCCTTTAAGACTAACAACTCTTTGTACTCTAGGCTATGTAACCACAAAGAACAGGTAGATAAGGGAACTAGATCGGGGGTATACAAGCTTACTTGTAATGACTGCAATGGGATATACGTAGGACAGACAGGCCGAAGTTTTAATACTAGATTTAAAGAGCATGTTTCGGCATATAGGAATGAGCATCCAGATAGATCGAATTTTGCAAAACATTTGTTGGAATCAAATCATTCATTGTTAGATTCAGATTCTTATGAAGTGTTACATTATTGCGGCAAGGGGTAGCGTCTGGATGCTCTGGAATGCATGGAAATAATTAGGTACAACACTATGGGGTCTATTATTAATGAACAGGTAAATTTAGTATCTTCTCCTTTACTGCGGCTTGGGTCGAATTTGAACAGTTAGTATTAATTAAATATGCCTTATAAATAAATAAACAAAAAAATCAAGGTAGTTTTATAATATGTCAATAAAAGTTAATTTTTGTGGGGTAGTTTGAGAATAAGAAAAATAAAGTGGGTACTTGAGAAGTTACAGTGACAAGTTAAAACATTTGTTTTGGTTTGTTAGTTTAACATTTGGTAGCATAGCATACGGTTGTGGTAACTCTGAAGATGAGCTCTGGTTGAGTTCGAAACGCGTCAGTGTAGCTTGGTGGTGGTGATGGTTGGGTTTATGTGATTTGTGTGTGTTCGTACAGTGTGGAGGTGGAGGAACTGCATGAACGCACATTTCTTGCATAAACGTAACTATTGTAAGGTCGCGGGTGAGCAAAGTAATTGTTTTAGTTCATTAATATGGACCTCCGCAAAGTAACGCCTGATTCAATAAATTATGTTTCAGGTAAAAAATAATTTAGAAATTAATCCGGTTTTCAGGGCTAAAATAAAGCGTATTTAGTAATGAAATAAATTAAATAGCGATTAGCAGGGTGAAAGAGGTCACTAATGAGCAACAGAAAGAGAACAGAAAAGGATATTTGTATTCTATTGCAGCACATAATGTATGTATGTATGTATGTAAAACTCTTTATTGTACGTAAAACATGAAAATTAACAGTAATATAATTAAAGTAGTATAATTAAAGTAGGTACTTAGTTGTAATACTGAGCCTTGATTTTTTTGCACAATTTACAAGCTTTGAAGTCGTAAAACGAAGAAGAATTGTAAAATCGTAAAATACAAATCAATTTTCAACTGACAAATTGACAGTGGCTAGAAAAAATGTTTCCAATTTAAAATCACTCCTCTAAACAAACGCCTTTAGTAAAAGCAAGTCGCGAAGTGTATTTTCATTTCATTACTCGATTTCTAAAAAAGAATGAGTATAAAACCCTTTTTGCAAGGCCAGCAACGCACCAGCTGTCTCAATAGTGTAGGTGTCAATGGGCGGTTGTGATTATTTAACATCAGATGAATAGCATACCCATTTTTAGGCTTTCATAATAATATTTAAAAAAAGTATCAGTTCGTCGGTTTCTTTTTAGTTTGTAATGAAATGTTTTAATAAAACATGCAAAATGTCACATGAAGAAAAGAAAAATTTTAAACTGTTGATAGTAAATAAGATAAAGGAAAAAACTTACAGGAAAACGGAAAAAATATATGCTTGGTGAATAAATACGCTGATTTTACATCTGGCATACATCCAATCAAATGGCATGCTTCAAAAAAATTTATCAGTTAAGTAAAAAAACTACATCGCAATTTGCCTTTAAGGGTACCAGATGAACCAGATCGTCGCGTCGGTCCATCCTGTTGGGGAACTCCCACGCCATGTCTTCAGCGTTAATTAATTAAATCCTTGTTAAACATATAAAATTCAAAGTCCTGACTGACTGATATTTCAATGCACAGTTCAAGCCGCTGAAGCTAAAGACTTAAAATTTGGCACAATCTTGAATGCACTAGAGATAGAATTAGAAGGGATTTTCTGAATTCCCACGGGATAGTGAATAAATGGGATTTATATTTTTGCTTCAAAGTGGCCCTATCATAATTATCAGAGACTTGGCATGCAAGTAGGTGATTGTAAAATTAGAAAAAAATATTTTTCGGATATTCCCACGGGATTTATATACCTATTCGATTCAATACTGATACTGATGGTGTTTGTACTTGCACAAAAATAGATCATGTACATTCGCTGACTTACCTAGGTTTAAAGATTGATGAGAACTTGAAATGGGACCTCCACTGCCAGTATATCGCAACTAGAATTAGGCAAACTGCTTATGTTTTTTTGGAACTGCGCAATATTGTTGGTCAGGAAACGCTTGGATCTGTATATTATGCATTGACTCAGACAATTATATTGTAAGGAATTATAGCATGGGGTAGCTGCGGTTCGCAACTAATGAAAAAATTAGAAGTAGCACAGAAATTGATATTAAAGATAATAAAAAGAAAATCTAGGCGTTACTCCACGGAATCAATTTATAGGTTAACCCAGGTAATGACTCCACGACAACTTTATATCTGGCAATTAATAGTATTCTTTGGAAGACATATTAAAGATATACCTTTAAGGAAGAATCCCGAAAATCTCAGAAATACGAGAAGTAGATACAAGGTACCAATTAGAAATAGTAGGTCGACTCGGAAGCACTTCTCATTCATTGGACCTAGAATCTATGATAAATTGTCCATTGAACTGCAGGAGCTGTTAAAAATGATGAATGATCACAGTGTACTAGATGACAATTATCCCTTAAATATTAATAGCTTAAACAGTAAAAGTAAGAAGTTTATCCTAGGCTTCTCTTTTTCTGAATTTAATACCTTCTACCAGAATTTGTTTTTGTGACTGTGTCTTACTTTCCTGAAGTTTTGTCGAAACTAACTTATGGCTTACAATACCTCAACATTTGTTTATCTCTTTATTGGTTGATTTAGTGTTTTTATTTTCTTAACTTTTTGTTATTTTGCTTTTTTTTTATTATTGTTGTTTTTTGTTGTTTTTTTTTAAACTAACCATATAATTTATAGTGAGCATCGATTGCTCTCTTCGAACCATGACGCTACTGTGTAACTAGCCCTAACACAGACTTCGGTCTTTTTGGGCTGTTACTGCACACTAGTCTTTAGGCGCTTATCTGGATCGATAACAGAACTAATCTTAATACTAGTGGAATATTAGCTGTAAGAGTGTTGTTAAATAAATAAATAAATAGGACCACTCTGTAAACATTCCTTTAGGATTATAGAGGTGCACTAAAAAGGGATTTTCGGAACACACACGGGTTGACAATACATTTTACTCGTGCGCGGACGAAGTCGGATGCAAAAGCAAGTTAAGTTATAAATTCTAGAGTAAAATATAACTTGGCCTATGAATATGACTCACAGATTACTACGACTATGATAATTTGTACAAGCAAAGCACTGTAGATATTATCTGTCGACAACTTAACGTTGTAATAAAATATTTACCTACTTGACAAACATAAGGTACGGAATAATCTATGTGTTTCCAAGACAAATGTTCAAGCACTTCTGTCCTGACAGAAGTTGCAATTTCGCTTTTATTACCGAGGCATAAGGTGCATAAGGAGCCGCATCCTATGGCTTTTTCGCCTACGCTATGGTTTACTATCGTGTATAAATCTTCTCCTGCGATCAACGGTGGTGCAATACTGCATAACCTATATCTAAAGCCTTATTTAGACGGAGCAAGAAATATGTACCTACTCGTACATACATTGCAGGTACATTAATTGCCGTTGATGGCTGATCATAAGGGTCATACACAGCGCAAGAAACAAAAGTTGTCACTCCTTTGGACATAAAATTAGCAATTCCCAGTCAGCAAACATAATATTTATTTAAATGGGCCGAACATCTGGGCATCGGCCTAATGGATCGATGGTTCGACCAGGTTAACCAGGTTGCGGATGGCGCGAGACTGATCTGTTTGGCGAGCCATGGGGGAGGCCTATGTTCAGCAGCAGTGCGCATCTTTCGGCAGAAATGATGATGAAATGAGCCGAAAGTTGACCACGCGTCCGACACGCTGATGTAGACTTAACTGAAATATTATGTTGGCTATATAGACCCTTAAATTTTGGCATGTCCACAGGAGAGACACGAATAAAAAAATGGGTATGACCATATAGCTTTAACCCGTGACTTAAACTCTGTTAGATATCATGATCCCAGCCTATATATATGCGCATGGCACAGGCCTCCTTTAAGAATGCGAGGGCTGGAGACGTAGTGCCTACGCGGACCCAGTGCAGATTGAGAACTTCACACATTTTAATTTCTTTGCAGGTGTGTGCGGGTTTCCTCACGACGTTTTTCTTCACCGTCAAGCTCATGGTAGGTAAATTATTAATACAATTTCGCACATAAATTAAAAAAAAAACTCGTTTGAGCCCGGTCTCGAACCTACGACCCTCTGATTGAAAGGCTACAGGTAAACCACGGCTTTTTACGCACGGTTCGTTAGAAATACCTTCATCAATCTTAGAGTTTGGCCTTAAAAAATGGTTACGGTAACATTTTATAAATGCAACATTCGGTAGGACAACGCCATGCAGACGATGACGATGACGATGACGATGTTAACGTGTCATCATTCTTATTCAGTCGCGGGATGAATAGTTTTGTCTCTTTTCGACTCTATGTCAACGAGTTAAGGTCGAAAAGTGACGAACCTTTTCATTCCGCTACTATTACAACGCACTCTATTCCAGCTTAAAGTTAAAATTGTATTCCAGAGGAAGGTATTACCGGGATATTAAGTATCCTATGTTTCAATTCAGTTTTTATCTATCTGTTTCCCAAGTTTCATCCAAATCCTTTTAGCCGTTATTGCGTGATTGAATAACAAACATTTATAATAATTAGTAGGATAGGATAAAAATGTCGTGGTAGCCTAGTGGTTTAACCTAGCGCCTCTCAAGTAGAGGGCGTGGGTTTGAGTCTGGGCTCGCACCTCTGAGTTTTTCGGGATTCATGTGCGAACTGATAGCGAAGGAAAACATCTGAATACACCCGCGAAGAAATTCAATGGTACGTTGAAGGTAAGGTACGAGGGAACTACGGCACAAGTCCTCTTACTCTAAGAGGATGCCTGTGCCATGCAGATCGAGATGATAAATGTGCAAAGTCCATTAACTCAAACGAATTTAAAACTTTTTTGTTTCATCGTTCGTTAAAATGTGGGCTTTTACTTTCGTCTCAGATCCTAATTTGAGGAACGTTTAAGAATTACGCATGTTACGAGATTCTCAGTAAAAATTCGATACGTGATTAAAATCGAGCGTCCGAGATTAAAATTCCTTCGTCTGACACACACAGTGTACTTATAGCGAACAGTAGTTCAATGTTTACGTCATATATAAACTGCGACGGCAAGTATTATAAACAAGTACTGTTTCTGTTTCAAATCTTTTTTACTGACCAAATTAAACACTCTCTTTGATAAAAGGTAGACTGTCTACAAACAATTAAATTCAAACCTAAATAATTTGAAGCAGGTTGCGCTGCTGCTCATTAACGTTCTACATTGCTCTATCAAAGTTTCTAATCTCAGATGCATAAAAACAACTTCCAACACTCTTCATTCAGACTACGGTCACTATGCATAACATCTACTTAGCTAGAAATAGATATATCTGTTGTGGCCTCTTCCCACAATAACAACAATCTAAATGCTTCAAAAATTACCCAGTTTCTCCTGGCAGTCAAAATAAACCGTTAATACAAAGTTACAATTACTTTATTGAATCAGGCGTTACTTTGCGGAGGTCCATATTAATGAACTGAAACAGTAACTGTTTCAGTTCAGTTACAATTACAACTAATAAACTAACCGTGACTTATTGAGCTCATGTTATATAAAACCCACTGGCAGAACAACGTACACTGTGGCATTAGCCCTAGACAAATAAAATAACACAGGGAGGGCGATACTTTTGAAATTCGATACGCATTTGTGATTTATTGAAATATCTCAAACATCTTGTTAGTATAAATCGCACAAACTTTTTGTAGGGTAGATAAAAACCTTAGTGTATCTTAAAGCGTGATCCCTTAAAAAAATAAATCATCGCGTCATCCGGTAGAATGTGAGGTGTTAAGTTCCACGGCTGAGATAAGGGAGGTAAACTTAACTTATGAGGGTTTGGAGACAACAGTGTTCCTTGTCCTTTTTGAGTCTAATTAAAAAAACTGGTAATATGAGTCGGACTCGTAGTAGATAAAAGGTTCCGGACTTCCGTACAATGTTTTAAAAATACTTAGTTCAGTAAGAAAATTATATAAAGATCGAGTTAAAAATGCTAAAAAAAACGTTGGTACCCTTCGGGTACGGAACCCTAAAAAGGTTTTTTATTCTGTCACCATGTTCATACAATGCAGGGAGCATTTGTAATTTATGCGTTTGAGTAGTAGGTAAGTTAGTTTTGTGTCTAAATTATTAGAGGGCACTGCATCCACAACTCAATTAAGAGCTGCTGCTCTTAAAGGTTCATTGATTGGTTATTTTTATTTCTATCATACCTAGTTGTTTCTTGCGACTTAGTACGAGTTGAGGTTAGAATATAATAATTGATCAGAAACCGTTTATGCGTCTGTTACTGAAGCCACTTTTTTAGCTATAAATAAAATCTTCATTTGACAGTCATCCCTAATTCAATACGTATGTACCTATCTTTTTTCCCACGTCTTTATTTCATTTATTATTTTTTATATCCTCAATACCTCAATAAGTTCCCAATCCGCATCTGGTCCACGTGGGAACTAACGATCCAATCACTCTAATTCTGTGAGGAGGCTTGCGACCTTTAATGGGATGTATAGTGTGCAGGCTGGAGTGAATATGATGATGATGATATCCTCAATGTTTCGGCTGTGTTGCAGCTTTCAGGGACCAAGATGATAAATCGAAATCGAAGGAACCTAGCCCGTGTGCGTTTTTACCATTTAATTTTGGACACAGTGTCACAGTACGTGGAGATTGTAACGCGTTTTTTTTACATAGAATGATTTGTAGCATTTTCTTTGTCTTCCTATAGTGCCACTTCATTATTGAAGGTTCTCTTTCATCTTCTTCTTCTATACGGGCCTCTCCAACTAGTGGAGGTTGGCAGTCAGCTCCGCATATCTAACTCGGTCTTTTGCCAGTTTGAAAAGCCAACAAAAAGCAAAGCAAAAAGCATAAACAAAAACATACGCACTAGCGAAAGCATATTCATACCCAACTTAAATAGCTGTTCTACAGTCTTGATGCTAGTTCATTCTCTGACGTTAAGTACTGAGCCATGAAATTTTGCGTCTCCCAACCTTACGTTTTCCGGCTATTTTGCCCGTCATGACTGCCATGATACAGGTCTAGCATACAGAATCTTTTTACCACAAAGCTAGCACAATCCGTGTATCACAAAAAAAGGTTTTTTATCGTTGCAGTTCGTGAATGCAATGCATCGTGTACGTAATGAGTACCTGTCAGGCTCGCGTGTGGGCGATCCACGGACCGCTCTAAGTCGAACGCAAACATTTACCCTTCGCTCAACAGTAATTGTTTAAAATTGAGCCTAACCATGCGCTTACGATGCTGTAGAAAATGGAGTGGTCAAGCAACGTGCGTAAGTATTTATTGATTTTGTTACGTGTAATGTATTCAGCGGGGTAAATAGCAGTTTTATTAACTATGCAACTCATATTAAACTACGAACAGTTGATTAAAACTTGTTACTAGTTATCGTCAAAGCGTAATAATAACAATTAGTGCGGAAACTCGTCTGTCAAGGCAAGGCAACTATGCGGTGCAGTGCGGGGCATTATAGCATCTTTGGTGTTGTTATGATTATTAGTCTGACTAACGAAATTATCATAGTTTTGTAGTCGTCAACAGTGTAAGTCATACTCGCGGTGTATTAGTTGATTTAGCTTATAAAAGCCAAGGTTTTGTAATCATATTCGATAACAAGATTAAATTTTCACTGTGTTATTTGTATTCGTGGCCCGGAGGCTGTGTAAGCGCAGCCTAACTGTGTGGGCCTTGCCTGTTGCCTGTATCCTGCTAGCCAATCCACTCGCTGCCTTCTTGTATCGTACTTATATACAATGTATCTTAAAATTATCCGGATTACTTCAGCCAGCGGTTGGGTCAATTGAACTGAATATCCCTGTAAAGGTTTTTCATGAATATTTAATTGAAGTTGACCAAAATATTTCAGTATAGTTGGCCAAGAAATTCCTTTAACACCCTAGGGTTCAATGTCGGTTGTACGGATTTAAACATTAAAGGCAATACACAAAATAAACACTTACAAGCCAATATGACAGTCACCCCAAGGCCTTTCATAAATGAGTTGCTTCAGCGTCACCACCCATACATTCGCATTGAAGTTCGCACACGACGCGACATAGTTACTATCAGTAACTCGTTAGTAATTTAAGTTCGTCACTAGTTCTCTTTGAGTAGCTCCATGTGCGAACGGCCTTATTGTTTTTGTTCTCACGTAGAAACTGTGGTAAAATAAAATATCTAACCGATATTCAAAGTCTCGCGTCAAAGCCATAACATAACGTTGTCTTGAATAAAAATTTACGGTAAAATCTTCGCCGCATTAATTTGGGCTTGCTTAACCACTGGACCAAAATATTCTTGATTTATCCTGTGATAAGGTAAACGTACCAATGCTCGACACCTCAACGCTCAGTAGATGGCACCCATCTGCCACCTCTCTTACTGTGACATAAGATTGAAGGTGCCATGTATTGGGTCAGTGTCGAGCACAGGGACGTTTACCTTACTTAGTGTACGTGATAAACACAGAACTAGGTTTTAAGCTGAAATTGGATTTTAAATTTTAGCTGATAAAATTTTCATCAAAAAATATCTTCGCTGTTACATTTTTAGAGTCGTGTACGGTAGCAGATTTCCTGTGTTCGAGAAAAATTGCATAAACGAACATATTTAATATTCTCTACTATTATTATTTATTACAAGGATGTAAGTGTAGCTTCATAAATTAAATACAAAGCCTGAGATAGATAGTATAAATAATCACTCAGCTACAATTGCCATCATAAACATCGAAGCCCGTTATAGACGGCCCGTATAGAAGCTCAAAAATATCAGAACTTCGTCAATGTCAGATACTTTTAAGCACCTAAACAGCTCCAATGATAATGATGGCGATTGTACACAGAGCGCAGATCTATAAGTTCTCTTTAAGATTATTCAAGTTTACAAAAGCATATGTAAAAGTTATTACACGCATCTTACACAGCAGCAGCATGCATCGTCAGAGCAAAGTAACTGAGCGATAATCTATCAAATGAAATGCTGCAGTTTCACACGGAAGGCATGGTTATGTTAATGAAATTTCTGCGTCAATAAATAGAGATGTTGGATGAAGCGTTATACATTGTAAAACGCTTGCTTGATTTTAAGCCAGCCATTTTGTATAAATAATTGACGCGTCGGCTACTAATTCGATAGTAAATTAGGGTATTGCGGTGGGTGACGGCAGGTCATGTGACGCTGTATTAGTTGATTTACATTGAGTTACCTCCAGGATTATAGAGATTGTCGCCTCTAAGCTACTTTATTAGCCATAAAAATGTTTGTGATAATTGAAAGACGGTGCCTTTGGAGATTTTCGGATTAATGAAGTGACGTGGGTGTTGGTTGCGCCGCTCCAATATAGGTGTGGATTTGGTACTGGTAAATTATATGCGACTGTTATGAAAGTCTAGTTATTTTGTGCTCTCGGTTTTGTGGCTATTGTAGAATGTTCGTTACATTTTTGTTAAGTAACGATGTGTTTTGGTGCGATTGCATGGCCAGTGACCTTCATTGTGTCAACTTATTCCCGTCTCATGTCAACAGAAAATCATCGAAACCATTTGCGTCTGAGATTTTAAGTAAATTAAAACAAAAAATCTTTCTTATACACAAATAAATATGTTTTGAGAGTGTTAGTATTCGTATTTTACGTATAAAATACGGAGCGAATCATAACGTAAGAAGCAACCAACAGGAACTAAAAATAATCAGTCTTTTGCTTCATAAATGGAAAATAGAACATGATCGGGGGTTGAAAAGAGTACAATGCCATGGAACCAGCGGACCGCTTCGATTGCACAAAAGACTATTGTTCTTGCCATGTCAAATGTATCGACTGAGAACGGCAATACGTGAACTTTAGCTCTCATTTACAAAGAAAAATCACAGGGAAAATAGGAAACTCAAGCTTGTGACTTGTCAAAGTTAAACATACCTAAAAGTGTTGATATAATCACTGTTATTGAGTTGGTCTTTGAATCTAGTCAATCACTAGATCGTAACAAAATAATATTTTAGGACCACATCGGTGGAAGTAGGCACTTAGGTATTTTAATTTAGGAAAAGTATCGCTGTTCATTTATTTTATCTATTGTTCAGTTAAACAATAAAACTAGTTCTTGTTTTTAATAATAATAATGATCATTTAGTTCAGAAATTCGTTAGTAAGAATTGAACTTAAATCTATGTAAGTAATTACATAATAATTTCAATTAATAAATAAATAAATAAATAAATATCACGGGACAATTCACACCAATTGACCTAGTCCCAAAGTAAGCTAAGTAAAGCTTGTGTTATGGGTACTAGGCAACGGATAAAAATACTTATATAGATAGATACATACTTATATACATATTAAACACCCAAGACCCGAGAACAAACATTCGTATTTTTCATACAAATATCTGCCCCGACACGGGAATCGAACCCGGGACCTCAAGCTTCGTAGTCAGGTTCTCTAACCACTAGGCCATCTGGTCGAATTATAAGTACTAAAAACTTAACTAAGTGGAATCTATCCCAGTATTCCATATCCAGGGTTGCCTTGATTTGATTCCTTTTAACTACTTATGTATTATGTTAGGTATTACGTAGTTGATCTAGATGTCTAAGAAATTAAATCTCAGGTGTCTGGGATTTTGAGATAATAATAACATCTTCTAATATATAAAAATCTCCCCCTCCCCCGCTTTGTGGAGGGCGCTGGGTACGGCGTTTACGTCCTGCGTGAAACAAAATGTTACATCTTCTAATCTTTCTAATAATTATATTATAAAAATCTCGTGTCACGGTGTTTGTTATCGAACTCCACATCCGAAACCTCTCGACCGATTTTTATGATTTTTTTTCTCTATGTGTGGTAGATCTGAGAATAGGTCGTAGGCTTTTTTTATACCCCTATTCTTCGCAGACGGAGTCGCGGGCAACAGCTAGTTCCTTTATAATTTAAAAGTACCTGGGCGACCGAGCTCTGCTCGGGCTGAAACTCGGTACCAAGCGTTTTCCGGTTTCCCGGAGATAAGACCAAGCTAGATCAATTTTTCATTCCCGAAAACCCCCACATACCAAATTTCATCGAAATCGTTGGAGCCGTTTCCGAGATCCTGATTATATATGTGCGAGGGAGGGGGGCGGGGGAGGGGGTTCGGGGGTTCCAAAGGAGGGATGAAAATTTCATTGATTTTGCCGTAGGATGCACTGTTTTCAAGATATTTGACAAAAACACCGGAGGGGTGGGGGTGAGAGGGGGGAGGGTGCGGGGGGGATGCGGGGGAGGGAGTGTGGGGGTGTCAAAGGGGGGATGAAAATTTCATTGATTTTGCCGTAGGATGCACCGTTTTCAAGATATTTGACAAAAACACCGGAGGGGGTGGAGGGGTGAGTCAGTTAAACTATCGTCCGTAAACCGGTCCGTATACAGACAACCGGTTTTTCCTGTTCTGTGCTCCCAATAGGGAACGTGCACATAGACGGTGCTGCCAACTGGTGCCATAAGGGTGCCATCAATTTGAATGTTTTACCTTGATAAGTTTGTTTTACTGTCCGCATAGTGTCTCTTCTGTCGCATTAGTGCTGCCGCCTATAGTTACTGCACGTTCCCTATAATACCATTCTCACAAAAAGTAACTTTTTCTCACAAAAGAAGAAACTTGACGTTTTCTCATGAAAAATAAACTTGAAAAAAAAAACTAAAAACCTTATTTTACTTGTACCGAGGTCGGCTGGATCCGCGACCACCCGATTTCTACTGTGCTGTTTTGGTTTGCTCGAAGCCGGCGAAATTTAGCTTTGTATTCTAATGCAAACAAAAATAGCCGGAAAACACGAGTAAAAGCGATTTTCTGAAAATGAAACATAGCTAGATCAGTTTTTCATCCCCGAAAACCCCCACATACCGAATTTCATCGAAATCGTTGGAGCCGTTTCCGAGATCCTGATTATATATATATATATATATATATACATATATACAAGAATTGCTCGTTTAAAGGTATTAGATGATGAGAATTTTACTATACTAAATAATATTTTCGATATTCTAAATGATATCAAAAACGTCATAGTGAAATAATACGGATTACTCACGTCTCAAAACGTGTTTAACTCCGCTTATTTCACTATGATTGAGTCTCACGGTAGTTTCATGTTTAAAGATATCAAAAACGCTTAAACCTAGCGTTAGTCCACATAAAATATGCCTTTGCTCAGCACTTTAACAATTAGGACGTCGTATACACGTCTTCTTTAACAAACAAGGCACGTATTAATATTATCGTATTTGTAGCGGTATTCGGAATGATAAATGATCACTCGTTTTTTGTGACAACATAAACCAGATCGATTGGCTCACCGTCTCAGTCTATTGATTGATGTCAGACCAAGTCAGACCCGTTGATTGAAGGCTGATTGGTCCATAATTTTATTGATATTACTCAGCTGCCGTCACAATTAATACAAAACCCATTGTAATTATAAATTACCGGATTATAAATGTGAATTGACATAATTGATAACGTTTAAAGTCTGTGTACAAGCTTGATTTGATAATATTCTCGTTTCAATTTCAGTTATTAAAGAATTAAAAAGAGACGTTGGTATATAAAAAGAAAAAAGTTGAGGGTGACGTCGCATCAATAATAATTAAATGTCGCCAATCATTTCGCTGTCTCATGAAAATTATTTAGCATTGACGGGTACTGAATAACCCAATATTTGTAGAGTTTATTTGTAGTTCACGAACAAAACGAAGCTAATTCATAAATTACAAACATGGAATTAAAAATAGACAACGAAACACCGCTACCGCGGACCATACATCATACCGCTCTAATTATTGTTGCGGCCAGTCCAAATCAATTTAGTCCCGTTCTCCGTCGGATTTACAACGCGTTCTTATACTAAAACGGATTAACATACACACAACTATGCGACGCCATAATTTTGACTCCTAATAGCGCATGCACGTGTGTTATGACATCTTATATCTCAGATACCTTTTGTTTTAATTTTATGAAGAATAACCTCGCTAAACTCAACAACAAGATTGCGTTTGGCTTATTAAATAACCTGGGCAGTATTTACCTCGGTGAGAGTAATTTGCCCAAGCAAATAGAGGAGTGGTGACCTACGGTCACAATTTGGCCCGGCAATAGCCATCCTCCTTGCTTAAACTTCGGTAACGTTATTACGTCGCCCCTGCCTCCCTCGAGGCGTCGAATGCCCCTACATCTGTTGGATAAGACCGACTATAAAAGTGTAGCGTAGTTCACAATCCGCAATTTCATTTTATAGGTATTGCACAATAAATCATGATGAGTAAGACTTTCATTCGGTTTCTTTGTTCCGCCGTTAAGTCCGCTACTAAGCGAACCGAGCGTACCGAAAGGCCGATTGAAATTGAAAAACCGCAGCCTTGTTTTCTTGAAACTATTGTTTCAGCTGTTTTTTTTTTAATAAGGTATTAATTTTTAATAAGCATACAATAATGAATTGTTTGTTCGGTGC
Source organism: Archips crataeganus (assembly GCA_947859365.1). Lineage (NCBI taxonomy): Eukaryota > Metazoa > Arthropoda > Insecta > Lepidoptera > Tortricidae > Archips > Archips crataeganus. Next base: position 9,475,695 of record OX402059.1, on the reverse strand, counting down.
AGATATCTGTATTACACGAGAGAAGCAAATAGGAGGGTTGCGTTGACCAGTATTTCTCAATCTATCCACACAGGTGGCGTTTCCCAGTATAAAATGTTTTTCTATCGTCTGCCCCCGGGCAATCCGCGCTCCCGGGAGAATGCAGCTAGTCGTCTTACGGAGTTAGAAACGTACTGTATTCTGCGTCCCCTTGGGTAGACTCGTCCCCTTCATGCCTTAGTACAAAAAATGGCATTATGTACTTGTGTGGAAGTTTCGCTATCCTCGTTATTCGAAGGCATTCGGTCAAATAGCTCGGTTTACGTGGAATCGAATAAAAGCTTTATCTACGCGCTCCGTTGTTTCCCGTAGGTGTACAATGTTGCAACGCTCGAGCACTTTAGGATTCATAAATAATATGCTAACGACACAACTCGAATCATAAACGGGAATAACGGCTGACATTACGGCTCTGCTTTCATTTACCTATTTTCGCAAAATATTACCAATAATCCATTTCCAAGAGTGCGCCATAAAGCCCGTTTTAAGTTACAAACAAATAATAAATGCTAATAAAAACTCCGAAACCGTAATTACCGATATGCGAATTCCTTGTTGCCATTATGTGAAATCAGCACGTGCCTGCGACATAAATGTCCGTATTATTGAGCTCCCGTGCTAGGATTTTTTTGCTTCTATTGAGTCTCCTGTTGTGCATTTAGATATAAAGGGGATTTGGGCGTAACACATCGCGCGGTGCGAGCGAGGGTGACGAGCGCATCGCCTACCGTTAGCCATTATTTGCCATAATGTGGGTGAAATTTAGCTCGTTCCGACTAACAGTCCTCTGTAATTGTCTCCGTTCTTTTATTGCAAACGCTTTTATTTATAACTTCGTGGGGTCCGCATCGAAATCCCGGATTATTTGGCTAACAAATTATATCGAATCTGTTAAGAATAGTACGCGTGCGTTGTCAATAAATCAAATTTGGGATTTATTGATGAAAGCCGACAAATTTGGGGGAAAAGTATTTCGATCGGCTAGCAGCATGCATTGTTGTGTTAAAATAGAATGTGGTTTTGCCCCCATTTTAAGCTGTTATTTTTTAATAATTTATTTATAATGGTGTCTGTAGATTTCTGAACTCAATAGGGTTATTAAGCTATAGAAATATAACGTACTGGTTTTTAGGTGCATCTACGATTTATATACATACAGAATATATATATTTTATTTTATATCAAGCATGACTTGAGTAAATACTTTACTTATTTGTACGCCGCTTGATACTATATCTTCTTATTGCAAGTTATGTTTAAATATAAATTCTTCGTAGCTTATTATGTACTTAACTTTAAGTTCTTTACTATGTCAGATAATTGAAAAATATGCATGAAGTGGTAAGACAAATTACTCTGTGATGGTAATAATAACAATATCGCGTAAAGCGTTGCGGGTGTCTATGAACAGTGGTGATCATTTAACATCAGGTGACCCACTAGTTCGTTTGTCTGGCCTCTAACATAAAAAAAAAAAAAAAAAATAATAATAATTTAAATAAACGACAAAAAATATCATAATTTCTATACAGACGATATTATGATGTCGTCCATGCCGATGGACTGCTTCTGTGTGTCCTGTGTTCCTAGCTCTGATCATAACATACATTATTCTTGTGCTCACCTAAAACCTATTCCTATTTGGGCAAAACATAGAAAACTAAAATTATTACACTCAAGAAAGCTCTATAATTTCACAAAACTAATAAATAAGTTTACAACAAAGCCTAACGAGAACTTCTCAAAGTAACAAAAGTTCATTTCGACTTCATCTTGCAAAAACAATTGGATGCTACACGACAATCCATCATAATGCCCATCAGAATAAGGATGCGGGCAACCACCGGGCAATGAGTTGGCATATTCTGGTAATAGAGCAGAGTCACTACCTATCCGCAAGATGAATTGTGACAAATATACTGTCATTAATAATGACATTTTATCCGTAGACGCACTACATTACAAAGGGAATGTTAGAAATGCCGCTGTGTGCGTCATCTTAATGAGAATAGGAAGTGTTCGGTGAATATTTCAAAGATTATAAAAATTACTTATCAGTACAAAAATGGGTACGATATAATAGAAACACACGGCAGTCCAAAACATTGTATTTGTTGTTTGCGATGACTTGTAATGTTTTCTTTTTCAGTAATCTTTTTGCTCTTTTTATAATAACTCCACTCCCCATCTACAGCGCATTCCTTCTTTTACCAATATCAAAATATTTCTCAAATAGGTACCTCACTCTACTTGACTACTTATGCTCTTTTCCTTTCAATGAACTCAACAATGGAATATTTCCACCCTTTGGGGCTCACGCAATCGTTTCTATTCGGTAACGTTTGCCGTGTTCACTGCTCACTACAAATCTGCTGGATTTTATATCCAAAATAACATTTTGCACTTTTATGGATACCTTTTAATAAACATAACTTCTAGTTTTTAATGCGGAGTTCATAAAATTGAAAATTTTTCTACGGGATGTATATCACGGTCAGTCCGCATGTGTAGATGCGTCGAATAATCGGAAGCTTATTTTAAAGGTAGTCGCGGTAATAGTTAATTTATTAATTTATACAAAATGCACAATTGCTAGTATAAGGCGCACAAGGTCGAAGAAGAAGAAGAAGAGAATATTGCCATAGCAAAACATAATAACATAAACGATGTAAATTTTGTTGCGCTTCCAACAGAAAATGTCTAACATAACTTCTATTTTGATAACTACATTATATTATCTATCTCACAACAGACGACGACATACACCACAAATACCTACTACACTTTTTATGACTACTACAAATTTACCTGCGAAATTTTTGAAAGACTGTGAAATCTTCTCTAATATATAAAAATCTCGTGTCACTGTGTGTTTGTTATATATGTCGTAGGCTATTTTTTATACCCCTAATCTTCGCGGACGGCGTCGCGGGCAAGAGCTAGTAAAACTATAAAGGTGTAGTATTCAAAAATAAAAGGGTGTTGGTACAATTAGTTTCTTAATGCTTTCAACATTTGGATTCCACTATACATAATAAAATGAACGTGTTTGTGTGGATTTCAAGTTTTTGTCTTAATTTTAACGAATTTTGCTTATTAAAAAGTAAGTTGCTGTAGCGTATTGTGTTTTCCAACAAAACGTTTCATATCTCGTTCTCGTAAACACTGACAGGATTTACTTGAAACGTTTCAGTTTTCTTGCTACGTGGACCAAAAGCTTTGAATTCGTGATAAATTCAAAAACGTCCTGCAACTCGAGTGACACCCTGTGACACAACAAAGTAACGTCGCTCTACATACGGACAAAGAATTACGTCATAGAAAAACACGTTGTTTCAATTCTACAAAATATTGCTTCATTTTGTTTGTTGCACAAAACTTGGATCTGGGGGTAAAAAAAACAGAATATATTTTGTAGTGTGTTTTTTTATAGTGTTTTTTTTTCGTTACTCTTGTACAATAAAGGGTTTACGTACATACATACATATTTTGAAGTTTTTTAACCAACAAATTTTCCACAAAAATGTGATCCATTATTCCAACCGAATAAGACATCATACTGATTACTGTACGCACAAGCTTGAAAAGATCCCTTTTAGGGATAAGTTCGCCTTTGTACTCTTTTTGTTCTGATGTTTTTTTGTATTATTTTTGTGTTTTATGTACAATAAAGTATTTACATACCTACATACATACATAATCATCTTGGCTTTTATACGTTCTACTGCTGGGCGCAGGCCTTCTCTCAGAATAAAAATAGCTAGAACTGTAGTTTTCACGTGGGCCCAGTACACACCATTGAAAATTTTCAAAGATGTGCGCAGGTTTCATCTACTTAATGTTTTTCTTCACCATAAAGCTCGTTGTGAATTTCAAATGCAATTTTGTACACAGTTTCCAAAACACACAGAGGTGCGAGCCCAGGCTCGAACCCACGATCCTCAGCTTAAAAGGCCGTAAGTCAAACTAGGCTGTAATTTTGTAAGTAATAGGTACTCAATACAGAAATGCGATATGATACGTTTACTTAACAAATTTGCACGTGTTAGATTTAGCTCTATTCATATTAGATATTCTATATACCTATCGATATTCTTTTACTTAGAAATATATATGGGAAGTGACAGTTAATTTATCTTGCTTAGCTGCTTTATAGTCACATGTTTTATATTAAACGAGGGAATAACTTATTTTGATGTTTATCGGGGCCAGGAGTTAACGGAGTATAAAATAATAAGTTTATGATGGGTTAAGATATTATATTTGGAAAGTAAAACAAACAGATCAAATCATATTTCGAGAAATCGCTTATATTGAAACAAACCTTATTTTCCAATGAAATAATAGCTTTTAATGATAACGAATAACAACAACACAAGATTCTCGACATATATAAATATTATTCAGTTACCAACATAATTCAAGTATTCATTAATTTATAGCTATACACGTTGATATATAAGCTATACGATAATTATTAATATATTTACATATGAAAGATATAGAAACAAATTATAGCCATTTATTGATCATACAAACAAGTAAGTACTTAACTGTCAAGTGACCACGGCGACGGCTCGTAACAAAGTGCCCCCACCTGGCCTAAGAAGGCCTTTTATAAGTTTGCCCTGCCGTCCGGGTGAGTCGCAAACAACTGACGTCACCAGAGTAAGACAATCGGAAAGTATCTTCATTATTCTATCGCTTGTCTTTAGAGCCAAGCATTACCCAAATTATCAATGCCGTAACCATATCTCATTTACTTACTTATTTTAACAATATATTTTATCACCTTACATATCTAATAATGTTATAACAGTTTCTATTACTTAGTATATCTAACACACGCGTTTATTATTTAATTTTCATAACCCAATACATCATAATTCCCTAACAAATACTACAACGTGAACCTAACTTTGCAATAAGCCAGTAATTCTGCAAATATCAATGTTATAATATTAGCCACAAGTCATTAATTAAAATATGTCAATGCGTCACTTCGTGACTTCTGTCTGACATTAATCCGACGATTGATGTCAGTTCATCGACACTCGAATCCGAATTTATTAGGTCTAGTGTGCAGCAAATTAATATTATTCGAGTTTTGGCGCAAAAGTTGCTAACTTTTTTAAACAAAGAGTAACTACTCTAAAATATATAATAATATTCTCAAACTACCCCACAATAATAAGAAAAATAAAGTGGGTACTTGAGAAGTTACAGTGACAAGTTAAAACATTTGTTTTGGTTTGTTAGTTTAACATTTGGTAGCATAGCATACGGTTGTGGTAACTCTGAAGATGAGCTCTGGTTGAGTTCGAAACGCGTCAGTGTAGCTTGGTGGTGGTGATGGTTGGGTTTATGTGATTTGTGTGTGTTCGTACAGTGTGGAGGTGGAGGAACTGCATGAACACACATTTCTTGCATAAACGTAACGTAACGTAAGAAACGCCTGATTCAATAAATAAATTAGTTTATCGATATCTTATAAGTGGCATTATATCAATGTGACACGTTTAAAAGTATAAGTACTTATGAACAATAATACCAAACCGAATCGATGTTATTATTATGTCAAACACTAACCACACTTCGTTCGTGCCAGAAAAATCTCTAGGTATAATAAGTATATTGACAAGACATTCTACATAACACTAAATAAACAGTTTTACATTACATTTGTAATTAGTTTCAAAGCTCTTTCAAGAATTGGAAGCTTACCATTCTGCGAGCACATAAATACTATTTCTAAAGCTGCTCATCACCTTCTACAAATCAAAATAAATAAAGCTAGCAGCAGGCATCAAAAACAAACAACATCCCACCTTACATTAAATTAAATCGTATATAGCAAAAGAACGGTTTCAAGTGTTAATAAAGCGATCTCCTAAATCGCATCTTCATTCTGTCTCGCTGCTGTAAGTCATATTAAGGCCTCCGACGGACCATTACACAGCAAAATTACTACACAACCGGACTATATGTCACAACTGTTTATAACGCAAATACGTCGTAAAGACGCGACGGTCAGACGAATTTAGAACTCAATTAAATCTTGTATCTGGATTAGTTAGTGTTCCTATAGGTTTTAAAGGATTTTCGTACTAGTTAGGTAAGTAATTGATGCCGTAATTAGCTTAATAATTTGGGCCTAATAGAATTGCTATAGTAATGTCGTAGCATCTCATATTTATAGTTTAGTAAAAAACAATACGATTACTTAGATATTCGATTTTGATTTCATATTAGACGACCAGATGGCCTAGTAGTTAGAGAACCTGACTACGAAGCTTGAGGTCCCGGGTTCGATTCCCGTGTCGGGGCAGATATTTGTATGAATAATACGAATGTTTGTTCTTGGGTCTTGGGTGTTTGATATGTATTTAAGTATGTATCTTTCTATATAAGTATGTTTATCCGTTGCCTGGTACCCATAACACAAGCTTTGCTTAGCTTACTTTGGGACTAGGTCAATTGGTGTGAATTGTCCCGTGATATTAATTTATATTTATTTATTTATATTAAATGTATTTACGAAAAAAATAAACAAAGAACTTCAAAAGTGTTACCGCTAAGAGAATTTTCACAAAATGTTTTAGACACATGAGCTCCGGAGTATTTTAGGAAATAATATTATCACGAGTAAAACATTAAGCTATCACAGAAACCGTCGATTGATTGTAAAGTAAAACAAAACTGTAAGAAGTGGAGAGACTGGTGAGCGTGGTAAAGATTACTTTTCGACATTCGTCTAGATTATCTTGTAAGTTTATTGAAATAGCTATTTACTCGTATTTGGATTGATCTACACGCTAAAGGCACAGAAACAAGTGTATATTTATTGGATATAGTCGTGGTAATTATGTCGTAGAAATAAGTCTATCATAAGATGTAACTAAAAATAAAATTTAAAGGTTTTGAATATTTCAACAGCAAAAAGCAAAAGTCTCGAAGGAGTCTAATGGCAAATGTTCACGTAAAATTTAATATTTATGTATTTTTTATTAAATATAGACCGCTTAAAGAGTTAAATCTGATTTTATTTCAATGTAGCGCAGACACTACGAGTACATTTATTCTGGATCCTGGAATATCTATCGTCACAGATTTATAAATAAACTTGAATGAACGAATGATTTAGAATGTGAAAGGAAATGACACCCTGATTAAGTAGCCATGGCTTTATAGGTATCGGATCTATTTCGGTTACAAGAAGTTAACAGTTTATAACCCTTTCACAGTACACTTTTTATGGGCTGTGAATGACTGGAAGCATCTGTGGTAGATTTATTTCGATTTCCTTTACACTTCGAACTTCCGTTACTTTGGCTGTAAATTTCGGTGATAAAAAATTAACTACATACTTTTCTCTTGCACGAACAATGCCGTCAGGTATGGAAGAATGTTTTTCCATCCTATAGATTTTTAGCTTTTGGCGAGAAATTATTGTAATCCCAATGTTTATTTATAGGTACAGTACGTAACAGAACGAAGTTTTAAGCCGATACCTGGTTCATGGCAAAGTGGAGTACGATGGAAGAACTTTATTTCATTTTTTTCCGTTTGGTCAATCTAAAGTTATTTAATCTATACATATAATAAATCTGTAACAAGTCGGTGTCTGTACATTGAAGATATTTGACAAAAACTGTCACTAGGGCTATTTATTAGCGCAATAGAACCCGAAACAATGTTTTTTAGAATTATTGTCTGTTTGTCTGTTTGTCTGTTTGTCTGTTTATCTGTTTGTCTGTTTGTCTGTTTGTCTGTGCGTTTGTGCGCGCTAATCTCAGAAACGGCTTAAACTAGAAGGATGCGGTTTTCATTGATATGTTGGTATTTTCTTGGATTAACATTTAGTGTTTGTTTCATTTGGATCGGTTCACAAATAAGAAAGATACGTCTATTTTAAGAATTTATCGAACAGGTTTTTTTTTTGAACGCGCTAATCTCAGGAACTACTGCTCCGATTTGAATAATTCTTTCAGTGTTAGATAGCACATTTATCGAGGAAGGCTATAGGCTATAGAATCATCACGCTAATACCAATAGAAGCGGAGCGGAGCGGAAGAATGTTTCAAAATCGGGAGTTTTTGAAGTAAAACTTCTATAGGCACGCTTGACTTGTGGTGAATGTGCACGCGGGTGTGCGGGGGGGTTCGGTGGGGGGGGGGGGTTGGGAGGGGAGTGCGGGGGCGGGTAATTTTATTATATCGAGGAACTAAGGAGAGCCATAATTGATGAAAAAGCAAATTGGATAAAAAAATAAGCTGCCCAAATTACTAATTCCACGCAGACGGAGTCGCGGGCAACAGCTAGTATGTAATATAATTTTAGATTGACCAAACGAAAAAAAAGTACTAAAAGTTGATAAGAAGTATGCCATTGCATCATACTCCACTTGTCTTTGCCATCAACCAGGTAGCTTTTCCTTTCGTTTAGCTATATACATAATGTGTAAGTAGGTACCTTGTATCCCTTATAAGGGTTTTTTATAGATAAAATTGATGACATTGCTGACAAATGTCGTTCCCAAACGTGTAACACAGTTGTCAACAGTGTCAGATCAGAACATTCGTTGGAACATGTGGAATCAATTAGAGCTTACCGAAGGGCACCGTAAAGATAACAGCTGAATAATGAGCTGTGGAGAACGTTATACGAATGACTGCAAGTGACAAAAGTATAAATAAATTTTAAGGGTGTACTGAAAATTAAGAAGAGACAATAAAATAAGATTATTGAGTCTACTTTTCACAAAGTAATCTTACAATTACATATTATTTTTCTTCGCATGAATAATTTGAGGTACTTTTTAATTTTCCGTGTTGGCCGTGGGGTCAACGTGGATTGAATAGGAAGACAGGCAAATTACTCGTAACTTACTTCCTGGGAATGACTGTCATGTAAGTTCATTGAAGGAGAGTCAGAATACAAACGGTCAAAAAAAATATTCACGACCACTCATAACCAGGTTAGATAGCTGTGATAAAAAATCTTTACTTGTGCATTTTTTATGCATTCTTGTAGTGTTAGGTCATAGTAAAAACCATGATACAACTCGTGTAACTGGTATTTAATGTAATTCAGCATGTTATACTCGACCTGCGGCCCACCTTGTTTCTGATTAGCCCGCCTTTCATACAAAATTACACAGATTTTCAACCGAATATTTTTTTTATACTGTTGATAATTAATTCTGTGGCCTGTTGAACCATTGTTATAGCATAAGTATTTTAATTATTTTTATTAGTAAATATAACTGATGTGAGTCTATAATTCAAGTTTTTGGACGTGATCATTTTGTCTTATACTTTATTCTATGATGTCTATTATTAAAATCGAAATGTTAAATTTTTTAGGGCCTTTTAAGAATGAATTTCGTATATGACCTCCAGGCTGAACCATCATTGTACTTGTAAATAGCTAAAATATTTTATTTTATTTATTAACACAACAAAAACAATTCAAGTGTCTCAACACCCAAAGCCAAATGACCTTGACCTCAACTTAATCAAAATTCAATCAGCTAACCCGTTGCCGTCTGTACTTAGTTTAAACGCCTGCCTCTTCGATGTTTTCAATTAAATTTATAATTAATTGCTCTCCTCAAAGGCTTGACAGGCCCACTGAGAACATCATCCACTTTTACATTTATGCGAAACCACTTGTCAGAAGAAGAACGGCGCCCGTCACTCCTTATAAGTCGACCACCTCAATCTTGACACTAACGATGTTTGAGGGACACAATATTAGCGGTCTCTTTTTTTTTATTGAAAAATTTAAGAAATAGTTGGCAGTAGACGTTTTTTCAGTGATTTTTATATACGAGTACTTAGCCTATCAGGTGTTGCAAATTTCGCCAATTTATTGTCGAAACGTTCTAAATCGACCCGCTATCTCCTTATTGGCCTACCTGTGCTTGATGCCCGTCATATTGAGCCCAGACTATTAGAGATATGAAATTTTGTTTGAGTGCTTGTCATAAAACGTAAATGAAGACCACAATGAAAGTTTTGAGAATTCCCATTAAAAATTAGTGAAATTCCAGAATTTCAATCCGAGTCGCAGATCTACCTATAATAAGTATAACAAGTACAAAGAAAGCCGTGGGGAAGGGATACTTCGCAAATGTAACTTTGTAATACAGTAGATGTTGATATCGATCAAACTGCAGTGAACGCGTTATACGCTCAACAGGACCGCATGCATGTTTATTTTACTGCACTTTTTCATTTAAATGCTCGCATACGATTTAATTATCCCCTAAATGTATGTTAAATCTTTGGAAGGTTCGTAAACTGTGTTTTAAATGACGCTTCGCAAAGTTACCTCGGTCTCTGTAATGTCGATTGTCAAGCATAATATTCAAACTAATTTCGAAATCTTGTGTTTAATTAATTTAAAAATGGGATTTTTTAATGCGACGGCTCTTTAACTAAATTATAGTTTTTATTCACTGCATTTTTTAATTACCAACATGTTATGTACTCATAAATCTTACTAATATTATTATAAGCGCAAAAGTTTGAATGCATGGATGTATGGATGTTTTTTACTAGTTTTCGCTAAAATGGTTTGACGGGTTCTGATTAAAATTAGCACAAAAATATTTAAAACCTGGATTAATATATAAGATACTTTCTATCCTGGGAAGTACCATAGTAGCCACGGGATAGTAATAAAATAATTCTTTGCAGACGTAGTCGTGGGAAATACCTAGTGCATAAATAAATTACTTTGTTTTTTTTGGCTGAAGATTAGTCAATGTAGCAACATAAAGCGATACCAAGCTTTATGGACGTCGACTAACTCGTCATGTAAGGTAAATATTTATAGCTTGGTTTAAAAGTAATTGGCCATATTGTAGTGTAGGACCAAATAATAAGTATATAGGTAATAATTAAGTAGGTACATACATGCTATGAATATGAATGCTTGTGAGTATGACCGTGTGTATTTAAACGAATTGACGGATTTGGACGACATTTGGTGAATGGATAGTCTTTAACTTGTATTATTTAACTCTTAGAATATTTCTTAGCTGCCGCTGAGCAGCGATAAAATACCTACTGGTTTTTCCACTAACTAAGTCGCAGGCGAGTTGGTAAATAATAAACACGAGAAAATCTTCGACTCGATACCTACCTACCTCCAGTATTGTAGAGCTTACCAAAACACGTGATCTATACACAAACGTTTTGATCTGACCTCAAACACAATCTTGCAAGTATTGTGTACCCGGACTTCGGACGAAAATCCGGGCTAATGCAAAAGAGCTTATCTTTATAGGAAAGTCGGGGCTGTTATGTCTTTTGGTGTTCGGAGGGAAGTATAGCAGGCGAATACTAATGTATGACACAGTTAGGTCACGTACCCTTCGTTTCGTTAGCAAACACGAATAACCCTGTTACAGTAATACCTATTTCTATCAAGTAGTCAACGTCATGTATACAATTCAGAGCTAGTAAACTTCTGTGTCTAAACTAAATTTCCATACAAAGTGACTGTTTGTTATTGCTCGTCAGTCATATTTTACTTAAACATACTTTTGAAAGAACTTCAGCTTGCAATTCGTTTTAGCTACACTGAAGTCCAAATAAAACGGATAGAAAGGTAGATAGATATAGGTATCATAACTAACTGCTTGGTAGTTGGTTTGAAAGATTTTGGTAGGTACAAATCATGCAAAAAAAAGTTCATTCATTTTTCAAAAAAAACTTTGTACTTTTAATTTTGGAATCCGATTTGCATAGAAATTTACAGGTAAATAGCGTAAATCCAACTGAGCCTATCTAACACAGCTTCCCAAAATGTCCTGATTCATTTGTACGGAAATGTAATTTTTTTGTTATCCACCACGAACCACATCATTTTGGTAATAAAAAACAACTGTTTTTGATATCAAAATTATTGATAAGATCCCTAAATCTTAACCGATAAGTCTAGAGATTATGAAATTTTGGGCCGATGTTCGTTATAAAACGACCACACTACACTTTCGGTAATTCTCCAGATTATTGTTAATTAACGCATCGCTTTTTCCACAAAATCTACACGCCATTAGACCACCCTCCTGTACTACAAAAATTACAAATACTGCAATTCGACATATTACTTGTTAACTTTCTAATACAAAAAAGTGACAATAATTATGTTCATAAAATTGCAATTGCTATAGGGGCCAGGTGTATAAGACTACCGACTACCAACCACTATCAGACTTATGCACTCATTCTAATTAATTCATCGCTTTTGTGGAGAAAAAATGTGAAGAATTTATAGACCGAATGCGTCTGGAGAATGACCGTTGTATGGGTTACCTTGTCCACTCAGGTGTCCACGCGTCATAATTTGACAACATTTCACAATCAAGTGCTGACACCGTTCAATAGACGTTTCATCAATTTTGCTCAGTAAATCGCTCAATCTTGTATAAAATTCATGGGGTGTAGCACCGACTGGAATGATAAATAAGTCGCGGGCTCGCCCGAATATTCTCATTTAATACGTGACTTGTTTTGTGAAAATATTACCCGATATGAGTATCCACGATAGATGGGAATACCGAATATTGTTATCCTAACATACATTTTTATCTGCGAAAGGCTTTCGGCGTATTTACCTAGCGTTAAAAGTTGATAAACGTTAACGAGATATAAAAAAACCCAATTTTTATTTCTACATTATACTTATACCTAAAATCGCGAGGAGACCTGCTTAAACCTGCAAATAAATCCGATGGTGTGTGTGAATTTCTCAATCCAGACTGTGTCCGCGTAGGAAGTACGATCCAAGCCCTCTCTGTCTGAGATGAAGCCTACGTATATTGGCTGTGATGGTGATGATGAATTGAGATGCTAATGCGAATGCGCTAGAGACGTGTTTTTATGTAAAATTTTACTCTTAGAGTTTCAGCAAGAAAGAATTTTGGACATAATTATCTTCTTCAAACACAAACGTTTATTCTGAAATGCACGATGGTTTTGTCTTTGACACATCCTGTAATATTAATTACCTAGCGTTCGCACGAATCGATACATCCTCGCAGTGTTGGCATCGTGCCTCGTCGAAGCGATACCGGAAGTGCCAACTAACATCCGTTTCCGAAAAATGGCAGACTGCAAACGTGGCAAAGTTTTATTGTTTCGCGTCCAAAAAACGATTTTGGAACAAGATGTGAATAATGAACGCGTTCGTTGAAACAGAATAAACAAGTTTCTTTGTCTACATATTGCTTGAAAAATAAACAAACTAACTATCATCATAATATCATGTTTTCCATTTACACTATTTTTATCTGTTAGACCTTGTCAAATACAAGATATTCTCTATTAAACCTACTTATTTACAGCTCTCTAGGAATAGGACATAGCAATAATACCAGATAAATAAAATTCAGTATATTTTTATACGCATTTTATTCTTATTCAAATGAAAATATATTACCATCACGAGTACTCTCGATAAAAGCAGTGTCTGTAACATGGTTATCTTGAGGATATTAATAACAACCAACATCATGTCGTTCAACCCGCATTACTCGGCTGCGAATTTAAATTATAGGTAATCATTTTAATCGAGTATTATTTTGCCACCGTATCATTATACAAAGTGAACGCATACCACAACAAAATTTAAATAAATACTACGTCCGCGTGAAATTGTACCGAATTAGTTCAAGGCAGAACAAAATTGAGCAAGAACTGAGTTACAAAGTAATATCAATATAATCATAACATCAGAACCGAAAAAAATCCTGGCGGTGTTTAGCTGAATGGAAATATTATCCTATTAGCGACACTTATAGTTTTAATTTAGGCTTATTTTATGAATAATAAAATTGGAGTAGCATAATTTAGCAGTAAGTGATCCCTTAAACTTCATTGGGGTACGTAGGAGCTTCATTGGGTTATAGTTATATCTATAAAAAAAGCAGAATTGATCGTTCATTTTGATAAATGTAACAACAGTTAGGTAGCTTCCCAATGGCAAACAATTCGCCTTTAACCCTCCATTTTCCAATAATTATAAGTAAGATTAAATCATAAAGTTCGCGATATTTTTCCATGCACACTGATCATCCTTCAACGTCAACCTGTAATGAGGTAGGACGCGGTTCCGTACAGCAAAATGCATAAATCAGAGGGAATTATTCACTCACGCCCCTCTGCTTATGCATTTCGATGGATGCCGATGGAAGACCAACTTTTTGCACGATTAAGTTGTTATCTACGAGTTTGGCGTAAATTGATACGACTTTGAAAATATTTTGTGGATAAAAAATGTGAAGACCTTTTACTGCGCGATGGCTGGATGGATGCCTATAAAGTGAACTACGTCCAAAGATAATGGAATGTAACGAACTAAGGAAGTCTACGCCGTTTTCAATCTTCTTGACTATAACAGTACCTACAATTAGATTTAAAGTAGCTAGTTTTCATCGCATTCATCATCATCGTCCCAGCATATGTCCTCCTCTAAGAATGAGACGGGTTGAGCCGTAGTTCCCTCGCGAATAAATTCCGAAAAACTCAGAGGTGGGAGCCGGGATTTGATCCCACGACCCTGTGCTTGAAAGGCAAACAACTAGGCCAACCACGGCTATATATTCAACACATTACCACAGCGTAATAATAAAAGCCAGTGAGGAAACTCAGCCATATGGACAGGATGGACGGTGCGGGGCAGGGCAGCGTCCCCTCAACGCTACTTTCACGTCCCAGTCCGTCCGACCTTCGGAGTGCCTCAGGACTCAGACGATAATAGACCATTAGTGCAGAGTCAAAGGATAGTGTGTCCACTATTAGAAATTACACTATGGCATTACTAACTTACAAATGAAAACATTGCAATAGAGTTGTTTTAAATATATAAATAGATTTAAAATAATTTATTGAATCAGGCGTTACTTTGCGGAGGTCCATATTAATGAACTAAAACAATTACTTTGCTCACCCGGGACCTTACAATAGTTACGTTTATGCAAGAAATGTGCGTTCATGCAGTTCCTCCACCTCCACACTGTACGAACACACACAAATCACATAAACCCAACCATCACCACCACCAAGCTACACTGACGCGTTTCGAACTCAACCAGAGCTCATCTTCAGAGTTACCACAACCGTATGCTATGCTACCAAATGTTAAACTGTGTGTGTTATATAAATAGAACCAAAGAGATTAATAAAATCATCTATTTCGATAGTAATTGATGACCGTTGGACTGAAATGAAACGATTTTATCAGAGATCGAAAAATCTTATTCTGGGGTCTGAATTGTTTTTGTATTGCTACCGAAATTGTCAAGTAAAAGACTTAGCTCTGTTAAAGAGGAGCCTTAAAAGTTCTTATCATATTATGTCTATATGTGAGTTGATATTAAAGCGCTGGTAAACTTATTATTTTTTGAATTTCATGGCCTATTTTAGTTGATTAAAAAAAAGTACATTTTATTAGATTTTTTAATATTATTTTAGTTTATTAACGTTTGCTAAAAAAATCTAACCTAAGTCTAAGATTTTTAATAAACTGAAAGGTTTTCAGGTGCGCTGGACGGGATTGAAATGATTGGTTATATGCGCCGCTATGCTACCGACTGCACTACGTCGCCCCCAACTAATCCATCCGAAAACATGAATCGTGCCAATAATGGCGTGTGATGCCATTTATAGCAACTGCCGTAAGTTTATTTTAGATTTTTATAAATATATTTTGTTTTATCAATAAGTTGATTTAATTGTAGCTTATATTTAGTGGTAAAGATTTATTTGCGAAGCGAAAATATTATTTCGGCCTTGTTTGCACTTATACTTTAACCAAAAATCTTGATTGAGTTTCAAACGATTCTTTCTTATCAAACTGTCAGAAAATTAAATGGATTTTAAGACACTTTAGGTACTTACTAATAATTGTTATTGTACTTAAGTAAGTGCATTTTCTTGTCCATTTGAAGCACTCACTCGTTTCTATTTCAACAATTATTCGAACTAAAACGACGGAATTGACTGACACACCAAAAAATTTTCATTATTATTAAAGTCGTTAAATCTGGTTCAACGTTAACAATTCTATTTCTAGAAGCTAACTAATACTGGCCTTATTTTTTGTTGCAAAACGGCTTTAATGTTTCATTGTAAATGGTAAGGTGCCATATCGGTATTATTTGTGTTCAGAATAGTGGCTTCCGCGGGTCGGCGCCGGCGCAGCCTCGGGGTGCCCCCGATCACAGTCATTACGATTAGCTCCCGAGGTGAGCCACCGCAATTGATTTCTATCGTGACGACATTATTACTAAACTAGATAAAAAAAAACTTCGCTTATAGATTCTAACTCTATAATTTACATCGATAAATATCTAAAGCGCTGCTTTCTGAACACACACGGTGTTTCATGGTGAAATATCTTGACCGTAACAGAACAAAAGTTATTGCATAAATTCCAAGTTCACGGAAAAAAGTTGGGCGGAACTGTCGAAGTGGGATTATCTGAAGGTTTCGATCGGCCGAGACGAAACCAGACGTTTGACGCGATTTATGCCCTAACTTTTGCACATTACTTTTCTTATCTTCGACTTAGTAATCCGAGGTAATGTATGCACTTGAATGGCTGTAAAGTGCGGATCTGCTGGAGATATCGGTGGAATCATCATCATAATCATCCCAGCCTATATTATATACGTCCCACTGCAGGGCACAAGCCTTCTGTCAGAATAGGAGTGCTTGGGGCGTAGTTCCCTCGCGGGCCCACTGCAGTTTGAGAACTTTGCACGCACTATTTAATTTCTTCTCACGATGTTTTCCTTCACCGTAAAGCTAATATCACAATCATCATGGTAAATCTGTAATGTAATTTCGCACATAAATTTCGAAAACTCAGAGGTGCGAGTCCGGGCTCGAATCCACGACCCTCTGCTTGAGCAAACCACTAGGCCACCGCGGCTTCATATCGGTATCGGTGAAATATTCTTGGGTATTTAAGAAATAATATATAAGCTAGTTAGTTTTGATGAGATGGCTAGAGTTTGTGGTATGCTAGTAGTAATATAATACCAGTTTACCGTGTTGTGGGCATCGCGGTGGGTGGCGTTTGCGCATGCGCAGGCTTCGCTTATCGCTCGCTCCTTAATGACAGCTATTCGGTAATGGGCGCACGACTAACTCGACTACTTTTATGATAATTAGTACGATCCAATATTTATTCGTGTGAGCACTTATATGGGCCGCCCTTTCATCTCCTTGTTTATGAGTACTGCTTGCTTCCAAGTCAAGGCTAATTTAGTGCATTCTGAGGTTTGTTTGGTTTCAATTAACGTGGAAGTCACGGTGGTGACTCAGGCTATGCATTTCATTATAATGTTTTAAACTTTTTTATCATTGCAAGGATACTTGGAGACGTTTATGTTTACAGCCACTTTATCCAATCAAAAGGGCATTGAACTCTATATATAACAGAGGCGATATTCGTTACCAATAAATAACAAAAACCCCACTTCTTTACTAAAAAAGAACATACGTGGCCTAGTGGTTTCACCTATTGTCTCTCAAGCAGAGTGTCGTGGGTTCGAATCAGGACTCGTATCTCTGAATTTTTCGGAATTGATGTGCGAATTTATATTTGAAATTTACCGTGACCTGCAGGACACAGGTCTGCTTTTAGAATGAGAGAGCTTTGGCTGTACTTCCCTCGCGGGACGTGGATTGGGAACTTCACACACACACACCATTGAATGTCATCTCAGGTGTTTGCACTTTCCCTCACGATGTTTTCCTTCCCCGTAAAGCTCACTGTAAATTTCAAATGAAATTCCGCACAAATTTTGAAAAACAGAGGTTCGAGCTCGGGCCCGAATCCACGACCTTAGCTTTAACCACTAGGTTACCACATCTTACAAAGCAAAGCAAAGTTTGTTGGTACTACGTGTCTACGTAGTGGACAACGTAACTATTGAATCCTCTGCTAGCTTGATTGGTCTAATTGATTGTGTCTTTCTTCCTTGCACACGTTCCATTGAAACGATACAGCCGCGTATTGCTTACCTACCTTGTAAAATTATTATCTCGCTTAAAAAAGTAGGTATTTTGTTAATTTTAAAAGCACGTTGTTTTATTGAAAAAACACAAACTACTGTTTTTTATTCTTTCATATACAACAAAATGTACTCCCAATTGCAACAATATTTTATTGTACTTTTTATTATTGTTTTATTTATTGTTGTCCTTTTACCTTTAAACCTAAAATTGCTAAAAGCGGCCTCGAAACGTACCTAAATGTAACGTTTTGTGTGTTTAGCCCGTAACATGTCGAGTTAAACTCGTTTTAAGACAGGATAACTCATAAACAACCGTGTATCCACCACCCACCCCAGTGTTTACTCTTTGTTCCACTAAATCTTAATGTATTAGAAACGGTAATGAAAAACCGGCCAAGAGCGTATCGGACACGCCCAGGATAGGGTTCCGTAGCAGTTACGAAAAAATCCTTGCGTTTCTTATTATTTATTTTAATTTACTATCCGTATTAAGTAATACTTTGCTAAGGATTTTGTATTTGTACGCAATTTCCCAAGTAGGTATATTTTATAGGCCAGGGTGCTACTACTCTTAAACTACTAATAATTAACTTAGCCGTAATAGTTTTTCATGATAATTTGATACATTTACTTACTCTCATCATGAACTTTTACAAATTTTTCAACCCAGTTTAATCTTTAGAGAGGGTGGGGAAGACGCCCGATTTGAACATAATATTGCAATTTAAAGTTAAATATTTCGCAAACGAATCATTGTTTCAAAAAATGGTTTTCGCAACTCCGTAATTACTTTAAAAGACCTATCCAAAAGTACCCCACATAAGGTTACACGAGAAAAAAAAATCACCCCCACTTTAAATCACTTCCACACGTCTATGGGAGGTACCCTAAAATTTTTTTTCTTCGTTTTATTTTACTACTTTGTCGGAGTAATTGTAAAATATAGCCATGCAAAATTACAGCTTTCTAGTACTAATAGTCTCTAAGCTAAGCCGCAGACTTTTTGGCTACGGAACCCCAAAAATACAGATGAAGGTCAAAGTAATATCGCTCTGTCTAATGGTACGTCGGCTACCGAAAACACAGCTAACATCACTCAGTCATTAGACGTAATCGAGGCAATTTTTCACACATTTTTTCACGCGAGACTGACTACACTTAGGGCATTAATTCATTTCCTTCACCTTGCAACGAAAAAAGATGATTGATGCTGTATGGGCTTTATCCAAAACAGCGACATGCTTTATGTAGTCATTAAAAGTTTATTGGTGTTTTTTTTTTTATGGCAAACTCGTATAGGTTGTTTTAACGAGCGGTTAAGTGCCGCTATCCCTTGAATTGACATACTATTTTGAAAAGAAAATTGCCTTGTGATAATTTTGTCAACGATTTTGGAACCGTCATTTTGTTATGTTTTAAATCAGTAAAAACTGTGTGTTTTGTTTGTGTATGACAAAATAAGCCCATGCGAATACTGAAAAAAATATATAATCAAGATGTATCAAAACTATTTCGGAAAAGCTCTGCAGGTGATTGAGTTACTTTGAATTGAACAACGTTGTTCAACGTGTTTATGTTAGGATTGTATAATTGTGGCTTAAAAAATTCATATAAAAAAATACCGTAAGCATTGCTTTGGAAATTCAACCTTATTGCTTTATAATACCAGGGGTGTTCAATATAAAGTGAGAATGAGATGCAAACTCTTTTAATATTACGAAATTAAATACTGGCCGGTAAAGCTAATCTATCTAGCTGATTGCTATGAAAAAAAAACTAACTGTCTTTGTTTAAAAAAATATACGGTAATTTCTTTGCAATACTATTGAGTACGTTAGCGAAAATGGAGAAAATTGAACTGCGCGCCGTTATCAAATACTTGTATTTGAAAAATTTTTCTACGGACCAAGTCAATTTGGATTTGCGGGACACTTTAGGGTCTAATGCTCCTCCGTATTCGACAGTCGCACGTTGGTGCGCCGAATTTAGACGTGGAAGAACATCGACAATGGACGACCCCCGCTCCGGACGCCCTACTACAGCAGTAACTGAAGAAATTGTGAAAAAAGTCGAAAACTCAGTTTTGGCGGATCGTCGTGTCACAGTTCGTTTTATTGCTGAAAATGTAAAGATTTCAACGGGGAGCGTGCATAATATTTTACATGAACGGTTGGGTATGAAAAAGGTATCTGCGCGTTGGGTACAAAGAATGCTTACAGACACGCAAAAACAAACTAGACTAGAGATTTGTCAAGAAGCTTTGAACCTGATGCAGCAAGACCGGGAACTTTTTTTGGCGCGATTTATAACAATGGACGAAACATGGCTCCATCATTACGACCCTGAAACGAAACTGCAGTCTATGACATGGAAAAGGCCATCATCTCCAACTCCGAAGAAATTCAAGGTGAGCCCATCTGCCGGTAAGGTCATGGGCTCTGTTTTTTGGGATGGTAAAGGGGTATTAATGATTGAGTATCTCGAGCATGGAGCCACTATTACGGGCACTTTATACGCCAAACAAATAGCAACATTGCGCAATGAGATCCGCGAAAAACGGCGAGGTAAAGTCTCGAAAGTTGTGCTGTTCCACCAGGACAATGCCCCGGCACACAAGTCCGCCGTTGCAATGGCTGCAATTCGTGATGCTGGGTTCGATATCCTTAAGCATCCTCCGTATTCACCAGATCTCGCTCCCAGTGATTTCTACCTATTTCCGAGATTGAAACAATACCTGAGAGGCCAGAAATTTGAAGACGACGACGCGGTAGTCGCTGCAGTACAAGATTTTTTAAGTACTCAAGATGAGACCTTTTTTAAAAATGGAATTTTAAGTTTAGAAAAAAGATATACTAAGTGTATTATGCTAAAAGGTGACTATGTCGAAAAATAAAATGACATTTAGTAAAAGTTGTTTATAACATACTCATTCTCACTTTTTATTGAACGCCCCTAGTACGTCACAATGACCATTGTAATTTATTAAAAATACGACTAGTTTTAAAAAATTATCAGCTATGCATTCGGTAGCTGCTTTTGATTCTGTGGTAGTATGATCCAATAAAGCGCATACAGCATAATTATTGCTGACAAAGCATTTAATCTATCACAAAAAAGATGAGAAATAGTGCAAATTCCTTGTAATAAGTAGGTACGTTAAGGGATTAGAAATTGAAACAATATTAGATTGACACATACTGCTAGATTCAGACAGACGTCTTACTTGTATAATATAGATGCCAACCGCTTCATCAGTCACAAGTCACAGCTTCACTTTAACCAACTGTATTACCAACACGTAAGGATTTAACTTCGCTGCATGGACTGCTATAGGTTGCACTGTACTGGGTCATCTCATTTCTAGGCGGTCAGCTGCAAGCGATGGCTAATTAAGAACCTAACCTCAGAGCCCCGGTGGCCTAAGGCGAGCTAAATGTGAACTAAGTGCGCATCTAAGCTTGTCTTTCAAGGCTCTAGGTAGTTCCTAGATCCTACATTAACATATTTTAAGTAAGGGTACAGTGGGTAAAACTTGCTCCAAGTTTGAAGCTGCGTAATAATTCCGCATGAATTGCAAATTTAATGTAAACTGAGGAATGTGTGTATGTGGAGTGTTGCGCACCTATCTTGAGATATGAAATGTATTCAAACAAAAACTTTGGTCACATATT
The DNA here is from genome assembly GCA_947859365.1 of Archips crataeganus. Taxonomy (NCBI): domain Eukaryota; kingdom Metazoa; phylum Arthropoda; class Insecta; order Lepidoptera; family Tortricidae; genus Archips; species Archips crataeganus. The sequence continues at coordinate 9,453,948 of OX402059.1, read as the reverse complement.
CATTTACATTCCTGAATATCGTGCTTATATTCGTAGTTACATTTAGTTCATTTTATTTTGCTGTTCTTTTCTTTTTGGATTTAATGTAGGAATTTATTGAATCAGGCGTTACTTTGCGGAGGTCCATATTAATGAACTAAAACAATTACTTTGCTCACCCGCGACCTTACAATAGTTACGTTTATGCAAGAAATGTGCGTTCATGCAGTTCCTCCACCTCCACACTGTATGAACACACACAAATCACATAAACCCAACCATCACCACCACCAAGCTACACTGATCATGCGTCAGTGTAGCTTGGTGGTGGTGATGGTTGGGTTTATGTGATTTGTGTGTGTTCGTACAGTGTGGAGGTGGAGGAACTGCATGAACGCACATTTCTTGCATAAACGTAACTATTGTAAGGTCGCGGGTGAGCAAAGTAATTGTTTTAGTTCATTAATGTAGGAACTTGAGACAAAAACATTACGCACTGAAGTCTAGCTGTATATCAGTAACTTATTATAGAATATGACTAATATTATAAATGAGAAAGTTTGTGACCATGTTTGGATGTTTGTTCACTCTATCACGCAATTAAGGTTGAACAGGTTTAGGTGAAACTTAGCGTACACACAAAGATCTGGATTGCGACATATACTTAATATTACGGTAATGTGTTCCTAGAACGGTAAAGTACAATCGGCTTTCAAGGCCGAAGAGCTGGCAGTTTCCTCGGACAAAGAATTAGCTTTACTATTCAAAGAGAAAATGCTGCCAATATCTTCGGAACATTGCCTAAGGGTACCAGTTTTCATAATAATATGTTTTAGTTAGGTATATTATTAATTTTAATGAGGCCCATCGTTAGTGGCCACATCTCAGTGCCATAAGTCATCACTGGCAACACACACTGGTCAAAGACTTTTGACTTGAGACAAAAAACCTAGTTAACCTGGTTAAGGTTGTGGGATCGCGTTGGATGCGGATGGCACGGGATCGATCTGTTTGGCGAGCCTTGGAGGAGGTCTATGTTCAGCAGTGGACGTCTTTCGGCTGGAATGATGATGATGATTAGATTTTATTGGCTTTCGTGATGACGTGTTAATTATACAATCAATATACGGGGTTGTCTGGGCCAACGTTATGCTTTAAAAATGTTACTATTTATATTTTTCAGGCCAAACACTAAGTGTATGATTATAAATATTTCTCGCAACGGTATTTCTAATGCAGGCAAAATCACGGATTATAACTAGTTTCTCATTTTTCAAAGAATATTCAAATATATTCGACGACCGGATAGCCTAGTTGTTAGAGAACCTGACTACGAAGATTGAGGTCTTGGGTTCGATTCCCGATCGGGGAAGATATTTGTGTGAAAAATACGAATGTTTGTGCTCGAGTCCTGGGTGTTTAATATTGTATTTCAGTATGTATTTATCTATATAAGTATGTTTATCCGTTGTCTTTGTCTAGTACCCATAGTACAAGCTATGCTTAGTTTGGGACTAGGTCAATTGGTGTGAATTGTCCCGTGATATTTATTTATTATTTATTTATACAAAGCTAAGTAAAATATGTTTTTTTTGTTCTTGTTCGTTCTTAAATTTTGCTGTCTATCGCTTTTCTAAACACAGTTATCTTACTTTAAACTTTAAAGAACACTCCAATTGAGAAGACAGACGTCATTTCGTATTCTTGCTATGTAGGGCCCATCAGCATGCTACACCGAGGAACCCGTCGGGACGTTATTACGTACAAAATTAGCTATAGGTAGGGGAATTCGTGACTGCACCGCAGAAGTCTGCTCACCGGATCTCCGATAATAAAACTGAGTCTGATGTTTGGATGTCGAAGGTTAATTTACTGGGGACTCCGGGATAAAATCATGTCCAGTATTTATGAGACGGAATATAACTGCAGGGACTTTTAAAGATTCTTTGATTATTTTTTGCTATTTCAAACATAAATGCGATGTGCACGCGGAACTATAATTAATATGAGTGGGTAAATATCTGAAATTGTTAACTCTTTGCCACAGTAGTTATGGCGAGATACTAGTTTAAATGTGGCAAAAGGTTATAGTACAATATTAGAAAAAGCCGCGAAATATCATGAAATAAAAAAATATCACGGGACAATTCACACCAGTTGACCTAGTCCTAGTCCCAAAGTAAGCTAAGCAAAGCTTGTGTTATGGGTACTAAGCAACGGATTAACATACTTATTTATATATGTAGATAGATATATACTTAAATACACATTAAAAACCCAAGACCCGAGAACAAATATTCGTATTTTTATACAAGTATCTGCCCCGACACGGGAATCAAACCCGGGACCTCAAGCTTCGTAGTCTGGTTCACTAACTCTTTCGCACATAAATTCCTAAAAACTCAGAGGTGAGCCGGGGTTTGAACCAACGGCCGTCTGCTTGAGAGGCCGTAGGTCAAACCACTAGACCACCGCGGCTTCTTAAGATTCTTGAAGATTTACTGAAGTATTTTACTTAGATACTTCACTAATACTTGTTTTGTCACCAAAATAAGTTTCCAAGCAGTATATTCGTGCGCCAAATAAAAAGTTTTTTTAGTCCAAAAATAATAAGCTGTCAAGAAAGTAAGTTGATAGAAAATTCGTGTGAATAAAGCTTCCTCCTCGTAATAACATTTTATTCGTTCGTCGTTTAATTTTCTTAGCACGTTTCATGGCTTAGGCTGATAACAAAGTTCAATTTAGAGCCGAAAGGTATGGACGTAATGTTAGCGTTATACCTTTACCAATTCCTTCATTCCTTCATTCCTTCATTTTTCTTTGTTATGTAAGACTCAAGTATGCGCGTTCTCCACTAAAAAGGATCCCTTTGTTGTTTCGCCTTGTTTTGATGGTACTCCCCTTGATGCCAAATCGTCTATTGGGATCCTGGGTGTCGACATTTCGAGTGATGTTCAGTTTCGTGGTCATTTGGAAGGCAAAGCTAAGTTAGCTTCTAAAAAATTGGGGGTGCTTAATAGAGCGGGACGGTACTTCTCGCCAGCCCATCGCTTACAACTTTATAAGGCGCAGGTTAGGCCGCACATGGAGTACTGCTCTCATCTCTGGGCTGGGGCACCCAAGTACCAAATTCTTCCATTTGACCGCATGCAACGTAGAGCTGCTCGATTTGTCGGTAATCAGGCACTCTCTGGCCTACTCGATCCTTTGGCTTTGCGGAGGGATGTGGCGTCTCTCTGTATATTATACCGTATCTATCATGGGGAGTGTTCTGACGAGCTGTTCGAATTGCTGCCTGCGGCTAAATTCCACTACCGCACTTCGAGGAACCGTTTGTCTTTCCATCCTCACCATCTTGATGATTGGCATTCTAGTACCGTGCGTTTTAAGCGAAACTTCTTTCCTCGCACGACAAAGATCTGGAATCAGCTTTCTGCGGCAGCATTCCCGGAGCGTTACAACTTAGGGATCTTTAAAAAACGAGCCTACCAATTCCTAAAAGGGTCGGCAACGCACCTGTGATGCCCCCCGTGTTACGGGTGTCCTTGGGCGACGGTGATCGCTTTCCATCAGGTGACCCGTCTGCTCGTTTGCCACCTCTTATATAAAAAAATAAAATAAAATTGATGATTGCATCATTATCAAAGCCTGTATTATATGTCCTATTACAGCGCACAGGCGTCCTCAGAATGAGTCTGATATGGTTTGGCTTATACGGAAGTAGTGAAACTACCTAACTATGCGTAAGACTAAGGCTGCATTTCCACCAGAGATGTGCGAGGATGCGTTGCGAGGGATGTGTGTGTCATGAACCAATAGAAACACTTCATTCATTTAGGACCTTTTAAATGAAGTGTTTCTATTGGTTCATGACACACACATCCCTCGCAACGCATCCTCGCACATCTCTGGTGAAAACGCAGCCTAAGGGATAATAGAACTTAGCATACTGGCTGCATAATTTGTATTTAGTCACCCAACCTAAAGCAGTTTCGAATGATTTTTCATTACACATTTTGTCTACGGGATGTTTACCTCAATTACTTTTTAATGAGCTCCCGGTAGCTCGACACAACTGCTAACCTACAATACTACTAACTGCAGCTGCTGCTGCTGTGGTAATGACGCTAGTATAGGTACGTCAAAATATCAGAAGCTCGATAAAGATAAGTCAGGATTTACCTACGTATGCACATGTGCAATTTTGCATGCTTGTCAAAAAATTTTCATTGCGTGTTTGAAGTTAGTATGTACTTGAAAATATCCCGGCTAGTATCATTTTAACCTGAGACGCAGCAGTATCAATCAATCAAAGAAACAGGCTAGATTTTACACATTTAAAGCTAGATTAGAGCTAGAGTTAAAGAGAGCAGGCTAGTTTAGAGATTTCACGAAATAGATATTATCTGTCCGCTGTAACTAGGGCGACACCCGCACCGGTGACTATGGAAAGAATGTTTATGTATATTTTATTGCAACATAAAATAATTTAAAATAATACAATAACGCCAGTTTACGACTAATAAAATTATTATATTGGAATTGGTTAAAACAAGCTTCCTCGTTGCTTTCCTGTGAAATTATTAATGTTTGTAATTAAGGAAGCGGTAATGAACTTCCATTTGTAAACTTGCTTTCCGGTATTTTGTATTCGCCTATCGTTATTAATTATGGTTCAAATATTGGTTAAGTCGTAATAAATTCACTTTGTTGCCATTTAACATTTGCTTATTATATTATTTATTTATTTTTCTATACACTAAAATTACTTGATTAGTCAAAAGATAAAACATTGGAAATCGCTTTGATGCGCTAAATTTGCTGGAATAGACAAGCGGAAAAGGCCGCTTACCATCAACCTTGTGGAAGAGCATAGAAAGAGATCTCAATAAAACCCAACATAATAATGCAACCTAACATCGATTACTTGACGCTAAAAAGTGAAGAGAAGCGACCTTAACAAAGACTTGGTAGCCTAATGGTTTGACCCATGACCTCTCTAGCAGAGGGTCGTGGGTTCAAAAAGGGCTCGGACTTCTGAGTTTTTCGGAATTTTGTGCAAAATTACATTTGAAATTTACCGTGAGCTTTAAGGTAAAGAACAAATATCGAGAGAAGAACTGTACACCTGTAATTAATTTCGTTAGTGTGTGTGAAGTTCCCAATCCGCATTGAGCCCGGGTAAGAACTACGGCCCAAGTCTTCACCTTCTGAGCACTCACCACAACTAGATCCAACAGAAAACTTCAGTGAACTCTCAAAAACCAACATCGAAGTTTTAGAACACAATGCCATTCAAAACTCAAAACATAAAGCATGCAATAACACGTAACGCACGGGAATAGGGCAACGGATCAGGGGGGTTACTACAAAATTCGAGGTTCGTGTCGTGGTGCCCTTTCACTCTACTATTTGATACTATTAGCGTGAACGGGACGGCACGATACGAAGTTCGAAAATAGAATTTCGTAGTAGCCCCCAGAAAGTTTGCGATAGAAACAACGGTTCGAATTTTGTTTTATTGGTCGGCGCCGACATGTATCATTGAGGTTTACGATGCGCATCCCTCTTTATTTCCTGAAGACTGCTCGGATTTGCATTTCATACAAACAAATTCCTACTTTTGATTTTTATTTTAAAATATTGCCGACATGTGGCTGAACAGCGACTTCAGGCGAATTTAGATACGCGTGTACTATTGTTGGTATTTTAAAACAATAGTGCGGGGAAACTTTGTTTTTGACACTCTGTACATGCTTTTTTAATCTTAACAAAATAGGTTTATTATTTTATTTTTATTTTATACTAGCGACCCGCCCCGGCTTCGCACGGGTGTAACTTTGAAAAATAGGTGTGTACCTATATGTACAGTCGAAGAGACTGAATCGCGTACCAGAATGGAATCTTTTCGCTGCAAATGTCATGTTGACATTCCATACATCTGCCGAAGAAATAATTTAGAAAAAGATTATGAAAAGGTTTTTCCTCTGGTACGTGCCTAATTCAGTTTCCTCGACTATACAAAACAAAAAATCTACCTATCAATCTAGCTATCAAGCTTTGAAACCATCCAACCAATGTGCCTCAAACAGGTTCTATTTGGAAGTAATGTGAAGATGGTTTTAAGTTACTAAAAAAATGCATTACGCACATTCGGTCCATTCACGAGTCGATTACGCAAACGAAATTAGTTATAAGTCCAAAACTTACAATGTGGTAATGAAAATTGGGGTTCCGAATATCGCGAAAGTGGACCACGAATTTGTAAAATTAGAGCAAGCACAACCCGTGGCTGCTGACCCTACCGACTGCATAATGCTGAATCGGCAAACAATAAATTCTGCCGCGAAATAGACGTGCGTGCGGTACGCCGGCACAATAATAAATAAATTTTATGTGTTGAACCGTAGTGCCCACATTGTTGTTATGTTTGTGTGCGATTGCAGTGCTGTTCTACTGCAGGAGGTTGAAACAAATGTCAATGTTTAGGTTTTTTAGCACATTTTTAGTAATTTAATTACTATCATTTAGTAATAACTTGGGAGATAGTCAGTCAAAATAAAAGTAATATAAACAAATACATACGTTTTGTTAGGAATAATGCTCAATTTTTTGGTTTCGTTTACATTTTAATATCTGCAGTCATAGGAGGTAGATAATTATGTTATTCCTTCATCATCATCCCAGTCTATATACGTCCCACTGTAGGGTACAGGCCTCGTCTTAGAACGAGAGGCCTTAGGCCGTAGCTCCCACGACCCAGAGCGGATTGTGAATTTCACACACACCATAAAATTTCTTCGCAGGGTTCCTTACGATGTTTTATGTATTATTTATATTTCGTACATGATAACACGTGTGAAAAACTTAAGGGTACGAGCCCGGATTTAAACATAGCAGTATGAATTTTATATTCTATAAAATCTTGACTTATGAAAGCAAAACTAAATGCTAATGATGATATAAAACGCTATTTTAACTATCACTCTTGAGTACCCTCTAAATTATATTGAAAATACAGACTAGAATACCTTCCTTACGAGACAGAAGGAGATAGTACGCGTATACTCATTATATCTGGTAATACATTTAAAATAGAATAGGGTCACGTCAACGGATAGTATGGAAGTGATAAATAATACGTTTTAATGACACTGGACTGCTCTGGTTTTAAGATCATATTAATTTTAATTGTTTTCTCGAACTATAGGTACAATCAGCGGGAATATAATCAAGAGCGGAAAAGTTATAGGTCAATAAATAACAATACCTAACAAGGGTAATATATATTTTAAACATAGAATTGAATTTTACGTTCCAGAAATCTTTGTTATGTAGAGCCTTACGACTTACATCAGATGCGAGTGTAGGTCAGTGTAGCATATGAGAAATAAAAACCGGCCAAGAGCGTGTCGGACACGCACAAGGTAGGGTTCCGTAGCCATTACAAATAAATCAAGTAATATTTTTCTAAGGATTTCGTATGTGTACGGAATCATCCAAGTTTAGGTATGTTTTATACCTTAGGCTACTATTTACTCTTAAACTACAAATAATTTCCAAGCAATCTTAGCCGCTATAATTTTCCTAGTAAATTTGATATATTTACTACCATCCTGAATTTTTTCAAATTTTTCCACCTAACAGTTTAGATTATAGAGGGGGGGGGAGACGCTCGATTTTAATGAAAATTTTCACTTTAAAGTTGAATATTTCGCAAACAGATCACTGAATAGAAAAATCATGTTAGCAACCCCGCAATGGTTTTAAAAGACCTATCCAACGATACCCCACACTATAGGATTAATCGAGAAAAAAAAAATCACCCCCCCTTTACGTCTATGGGAGGTACCCTAAAAAAAATTATTTTTTTATTTTTTATTTTACCACTTTGTTGGCGTGACTGATATGTATATTCATGCCAAATTACAGCTTTCTAGTACTAACGATCTCTGAGCTTAGCCGCGGACAGGCAGACAGACAGACATGGCGAAACTATAAGGGTTCCTAATTGACTACGGAACCCTAAAAATTAGTATGTTTACTTGAAAAATTTAATTAAAATAAGCTGCAGGCTTATTGTCTAACGTTTCTGATGCTTGCCTTCGCAATCACTATTTCTTTTTGTCAAACGGTATTATAAAAAGATGACAGAAAGAGACGGTGAAAGCGAACGCGAGCAACAGAAGCGTCAGACAATACGGCCTCAGTTGTATCGCAGAATTGATATGGAGCTTAAGTCGTTTTTTAAATTTGGAAAGTCAATTCGTTTACGCTACTACTACATACATGCAACAGGTCATTTACTTAAGTTTTTACCTTTAAAAATGTTCGTCAAATTGCGTCGTGCTGGGCAATCACTACCCTGGCCTGTATTTTTTTCTAAAATGACGTTTCTCAGAAAAAGAGAGTTGGTATAAACAATTATGTTAGTGTATTTAAACAAATACTTAATACATTTTGCACGGAAATCATTCTCGCAGGAATCTAAGGTAGGACAAGGATGTTTATGCATCTACACGACGAATTCTGGACGCCTGATGTAAGACTTATTGCAAGAAAGTCGAACTGGCCATTACCTGAAGTAGGGTAGTGGGAATATTTAAGATTCACCGAAATGGTCGGACGGACTGACCGGACGCATTCGGACGGCAGCGTATGTCAGATTATTAGCCAGGTGTGTAGACAGAAATAGTTCGTGTGACACAAAGCGTCTATAGAGCTGTTTTGACCAAAGGGCTACTTAGGTAGGTACTGTGCTGTTGTAGAGTACCTCATCTAATCAAAATGTTAATGTCAAGCTATTATTTCAATCGTCATCACTATCCCAGGTTACATACATCCCGCAGGCCTCCTCTCAGAGTTGGAGGGCTTGGCCCGTAGTTCCCACACGTGCCCAGTGCGGATTGAGAACTTCACACACACCATTGAATTTCTTCGCAGGTCTGTGCAGATTTCCTCACAATGGTATCCTTCACCGTAAAGTTCGTGGTAAATTTCAAATGTAATTTCGCACATAAATTCCGAAAAACTTAGAGGTTGGTCCCAGATAGGAACCCATGACCCTCTGCTTGAGAGGTCATAGGTCAAACCGCTAGGCTACTACAGCTACAGTTGAAGGCATAAATATGTACACTCTGTAACTCTATGTTTTTAATCATTCATAAGGTTGATGTTTACATATAATATTTTGACGCGATAACTGTGTACATATTTAAGCCTTCGACTGTACAACATGTTAACTAGTTTTCAACGATTTTAGGGCTCCGTAAAATATTTCCTTCACCAAAAAGGTTTCGCCGTCAAAAAAGTCAAGAGATCGCTGCTACACAGAATTCAAATAATTAAGTCTCCAGACGTCTCAATGCGTACAAGCAAACCATGCATAATTCATTTCGTTACAATTACCAGCTGTTCAGTCGAAAATCGATAATAACAGCGCACTGCGGCCGCGCACTATTGTTTTATGTAAATAAATCTTAGACGAGCAATCTGCGCGCTGTCACAAATTACAGTGTGCGAGTCGCATATGGGAGAGAGTAGATGAGGCAGGAATACAGATAAGGTTATTTGGACGATAAACGCTGGGAATACGTAGGTAAGATGGTGATGATGATGTCAAAAGACCTTTGGAGTAGGTATAGACTTGATTTATTTGAATTACAATACGCGTGCAGATGAATAAAACCGGTATTCACCCACCTCTAGAAGTGTAAATACAAGGGTTTTGTGATTTGAACACGTAACTTATGACGTCATCTGTAACCAATTAGATTTTGGATATTGAACGAAGCACTGGAATTGATTCTGAATGCAAGATTCGCAAAGAGTAGCAAAATTATCTTTAAAACATTGTTATAAAGATATTGTTAAAACTATACATATAGTTTTACCTACATAGGTATGCAATTAAATAATTTGTCGTACAAAAACAAATCAAAAACACACATTATAAAAATTCATATGCCTAAAAGTATAAATCTTCCCAGGTGAATTTTTCGCTTCGAGCCCTTATCTTTCAAAACAAACGGTATCGTCATAGTGTTAAGGTTCAAATTTAATGTAATGGCTCGAAGCGAAAAATTCACCTGGGAAGATTTATACTATAAATACAAAATCATTCTTATAAAAGCTCCCCGTCCCTTAATTATGTAAATAAAATCTAGACTTATTTCTGGTCTGAGTGGACATGACACGCATGGAATTTGGTGTGATATAAATAAAGACAAGCACATTTTTATGCGCTATACTATTACAGATATTATATACTCATGAGTCAGACTGAAATACTACCTAGAACAAATACTAAATATTAATACCTACGTAATCAACCAATTTATTCGAAACAGATAGCCTACCAGCAGCGCAGTTCAGTTGTAGTGAAATGGCGTTTCATCAGGGTCTGCCGTCTGATTTATTGTCAAATTATTCGCAATTCATCGGGGGATAAACGCAGTTAGAACGAGATTGATGGTGCCAAAATGTCATTGCAATGTGAATAAGTGATACGATAACAATAATCGTAAAGATTACACAAATAGAAAAAAAAAATGCTATAGAATTAATACAGCGCAGTGTAATAGCAAATATAATAAAACGTCTCTGGAGTTTTTCGATATAACCTGCGTTTGTAATTACCGCGGTAATTTTTGTACTCAGAAAACTATTGCATGCATTTTCATGAAATAAAAGAAGAAGCTGACTAAATGACTGACTGATTGACACATCAAAGCACAGTCCAGAGTACAGTAATTAAGAGCTTGGAATTTTGTACAGGACTTCCATTTATCTTGTAGAGAAGCACTAAGGACAGGTTTTTCTAAATTCAACCTCTAAGGGAAGATTCATGGCATGAGGCCAAATTAAAATATCAAGTTTTTTATTGTGTGGCTAATAGCAATTTTATTTGTCACATTGACATTTGCCTTTGTAAGACATAGACAAACTATTAATCTTTCTATAATAACTTTATATTAATTACTAGCTGTTGCCCGCGACTCCGTCCGCGAAGAATAGGGGTAGGTATAAAAAATAGCCTACGATCAATTCTCAGACCTACCTAAAGAAAAGAAGAAGAAGAGAAAAAAATCATGGAAATCGGTCTAGCCGTTTCGAAGGAGTTCGATAACAAACACCGTAACACGAGATTTTTATATATTAGAAGATGTTATGACTGTGGCCTCTTTTTAAACTTTTATATAAGCGTTTAAAATCAAAATGGACTAGCTGTTGCAATCGTACGTCTATGTTGAAGAGCTCCGAGACAGTCCTTAATAGTAGGTCAGAGAGCCCTAGACTTACCCGGAGGCTGTTTGAGGTAAGGCTTTCTGGAGTAACTTCTATTGAACAAGAACATTAAGACATACTTCAAAGTTAGAACATAGATGTTTAAATCATTTTACGCTCGCTCCGTATCATTACTGCTTTTATGTATTAATTTCGTTAGCGTTTTGCTCTTGTTTCATAATACATGTTACTCTTCGGGTATAAACGGTCGTGATATAGAGAAATATTATAATAGTTTATTCACCAAGGGGAGAAAGGCACAGATTACAAATCGAGTATGAGTTTAAGGCCCGACGCAAACTATAGGGCTGGAAACTACACGAGTTTATCAGTCGTCAAATCATTCAAGATTCAAGCCATCAAATTCACCAAAAACAGAGAGATTCGTAATTCTGTGCAAAGTAAGAGCGCGTCATTAACCAACAGTAAAAAAATACTATTGTTGATTTTAGACCACGCCAAACTGTTTTTGGGCCAAAATTAGTTACAGAAGGTGAAAATGCCCCGATTCCCAGGTTCCAACTTACGCTTGTGTCAAAACGAGAAAGTGTTATATATATCTGTCGCTCTACCAATTAACGATTAACGATTGCTGGTCATATCGGTACGTATGCTACTTACTATAAGCTAGTAGCAGGTCCTATTTTTAAAATTAAATTCATAGTTTGACCGGCAACGTCAACTTCAATAAAAAGAGACAAAACATTTTTAATAACATTACTGCCACACTGTAAACTAGCACACTTCAAGATATAATTTATCTTCTATACATATAGTAAATCTGTAACAAGTCGGTGTCTGTACATTGAAGATATTTGAGAAAAACTGACACTAGGGCTATTTATTAGCGCAATAGAACCCAAAACAATGATTTTTAGAATTATTGTCTGTTTGTCTGTTTGTCTGTGCGTTTGTGCGCGCTAATCTCAGAAACGGCTTAACCTAGAAGGATGCGGTTTTCACTGATATGTTGGTATTTTCTTGGATTAACATTTAGTGTTTGTTTCATTTGAATCGGTTCACAAATAAGAAAGATACGTCTATTTTAAGAATTTATCGAACAGGTTTTTTGTTTGAATGCGCTAATCTCAGGAACTACTGCTCCGATTTGAAAAATTATTTCAGTGTTAGATAGCCCATTTATCGAGGAAGGCTATAGGCTATATATCATCACGCTAACACCAATAGGAGCGGAGCGGAGCGGAAGAATGTTTCCAAATTGGGGGTTTTTGAAGTGAAACTTATATATCTCGGGAACTACTGATACGATTTGAAAAATTCTTTCAGTGTCAGATAGCCCAGTTAGATAGGGCGGGTAGGGAGCGGGTGGGGGGGCGAGTTGGGAGCGGGTTGGGGGCGGTTTGAGAGCGGGTTGGGGGCGGGTTGGGAGCGGGTGGGGGAGCGAGTTGGGAGCGGGTTGGTGGCGGGTTGGGGGCGGGTTGGGAGTGGGATGGGGCGGGTTGGGAGTGAGTTGGTGGTGGTTTAGGAGCGGGTTGGGGGCGGGTTAAGAGCGAGTTGGGGGCGGATTGGGGGCGGGTTGGGAGTGGGTTGGGGGCGGGTTGGAGGCGGGGTGAGAGCGAGTTGGGGGCGGGTTGGGAGCGGGTTGGGGCGGGTTGGGGGCTGTTTGGGGTCGGATTGGGAGCGGGTTGGTTTATTATGAAGTTTCACTTCTTCCGGAAGGATCTAAGGAGAGCCATTATTGATGAAAAAGCAAATTGGATAAAAAATAGGCTGCCCAAATTACTAATTCCACGTGGACGGAGTCGCGGGCAAAAGCTAGTTTACTAATAAAACAACTAACAGTTACGATGGTTTCAAAAATTGACAGATAATAAAACAATGGTTGTAATATTTATCACAACAATAAACTTGACTAGGTCTATAAATGGACAGATACAATTACATTGCTTACTCGTTTAGAAGCTACTTTGGAATTGAAGCTGCATATGAACTTAGCTACAGGTGGTCACAAGTAATTTCATATTGAATGAGGATAATGTAAAACTAGTGATTCAATACTTCCTACGTAATAAATATCACTGCAGGTATATTATGCTATGAAAACTAGTATAAGTAGGAAAACTAAATTCTAAGTCCATCTCAATTTCGATATTAGCCAAACTCAGGCAAAACAAAATTTTCTTAGAACAGTTTTGTAACTTTGTATCAATAAAGAGGTACGAATGGATACAGTGACGATGTGACCATTCTCTAATGCCGATGTCAAGTTACTTTACGCCTTGTAATAAATTGTATTCTAAGCGGATGGCTACGTCCCTAGAATTCTAAATGAAATACTGTAGTACATTTGACTAGGCTCTTGTGTTTCGCTTCGCATGGACACTAATAAAAAAGTGTCCATAAAATCAGCGTCATACAATGTAAGATTCGCGTCGGTTAACGCAGCCTACCCCATACGACACTTGAAAATTTGTAATAATTTGTAATTGTAATTGAGACGGGACGACTTGGTACGAGACATAAAATTTTACGACTGTTGTCATTCGTTGCAGTTTACGATATGAGCTAAAATATGCTTTCTTACATTACTAGGAACTCGCGTCTTGTCACAATGAATTATTTATTTGAGAATTCAGACTTGAAAATTCATTATGTCCATCTCTTTGTCTGGAAACCACTGACTCTTAAGTCGCAAGGTGAACGGAGTGAGAAATTGTAATTCAAACGACCCATAAATACAAACTAAGGGCTTGTTTAACAGGCAAAAAGAAAAGTATCATTTTTATGTGGTTTTATTCTCAGCAGGATTTTAATGACTAAATTTGTAAGCGAAGACGTATACTCGTACATGTGAACTCCGAAGTTTTTGCATCTCAATGAATAGGCACTCGCAGAGTTTCAGAGCTATTAAGGTTTTGCTCTTATGAATATGGTTCTCGGGAGGATAAGGTACCTATTACAAACGTAAGATTTACTCCCTGCCGTCACGGTTATGATAAACTCAGTCTCTCAGATGTCAGATGCAATATTCAAAGAAAAGGCACTCTCCTTTCAAACTAGCAGAGTCTCTCCCGAGGCGCACCTAACTAACCGTGATAAGAGTCAAAAAGGGGTTACGTAGTGAACCTCCCCAAACTAAATCCCTGTCCAATTTTCATGGACCTGTCCTATTCCCAAAATCATTCCTTTGAATAGATAGAAGAAAGGATTCATGAATCTTACACAGATCCAGTAACACTGGCTGGTTAAACAAATAATGTTCTTTACAATAAAGTCACAAACGTTGAAATATCTCAGACAGAATTTTACGAGATAAATAATTATAAACTAAATATCGAGCTTTATTATGTTAATAGCCGGTAGTTTAATTCACTGAGTTGAACATCAACAAAGGCGGCTACCGAATTCGAGTTCAAATAAAACTATAGCGATTATAGTAATTGAGGCGAATCGCCGCATGGAAACTGGTTTAAGCACTCTCAGCGCACTTTACTTGAGCTATATTCAAATAGTTTTATACCACTTACGGTACACTAATGCACTTTTTCGTTGAGGTGGCCACTAATAACGTAGTCCATTAGTTGTTTTGAGCCAAGAAGCCGCGGCGATAGTGAGGGAATAAAAACGTCGATAATCTTAAACGCCGACGTCGATAAAGTGAAACAAAACGTCGAGATAAGACAAACACAGGAAATATTCAGTTATTCGAATGAACAGTTCTTAATTACAAAGATAATAGAGCTGATGACACGCCTACGCGCTTAGATAAACAATGATGGTCAGTCCGTAAACTTTCTCACAGTGTGGATCATAAGTAAAATATTGTGACAACAACGACATAAGCCTAGCAGTCAATGTAAACACAGACTTCTCCGAATCAAAACCATCGACTGGGTAATAGAGTTTACTGAGTAGAGAGAAAATAAAATAACAAGCGGACGAGTAGTGTAGGCACCTACATTTGCAATGCTCCTACACGACGCTGGCTCGTTACCCGCACCGGGTGTTTTAAGTATTCTGTTTCTTTTTCTTGTACTTCTCTACTTACGTTCGGGCTATTTACTTCAGTTTCTATCGACTTTTGTATTAAACTCGGCATTGGCGTTTTTCTGTTTTAAAACGAGACCATAGAACTGGAATATAAATTCAAATTTAAATTTGAATATGAATTTATATTTTACTCTTGATACAAATGTCATTCTGATATATAAAAATCTCGTGTCACGGTGTTTGTTATCGAACTCTTCCGAAACCGATTTTTATGATTTTTTTTTCTCTATACTCGGTAGATCTGAGAATAGGGTCGTAAGCTATTTTTCTTCGCAGACTGTGTCGCGAAAAACAGCTAGTAATTAAATAAATAAATGTCATGGGACAATTGACACCATATTTATTGAACATAATATTTAGAACATATTTATTGCATGATTAATTGTGACATTCCCAAACACACAAACCATCTCTGGCAGACGTATATAGATGCGTCCTACTGTTAGGTACAGGCTGTTAGTTCCCACACGGGCCCAGTGCAGATTGGGAAATTTAAAGCACACCATTGAACACACAGATAATAAACAAGTTATATGGCTATTTAAACATGATATTAAGGTGGCGGGGTGCAGAGGTGGTCGCTTGTTTGTGGCGCTGACCGTACTAGTACTAGTAATAGTAATAGTTTTATTTTATTTCGTTTATTTCCTTAGTTATAATAATCTTAAATATTTAAAGATTGTAACTAAGTATAAGGAAACAACAACAAGTTTTTTTGTAACATTAATTGCAATAAACAGATTTTATTTTTTATTTTTTTTTAAGTTGAAACTAAACGGATCACTCACGTCTCAAAACGAGTTTAACTCGACATGTTTCGGGCTAATCCGTAGCCCTTCCTCTCGGAGTCACACGTCACGGCGGCTGCCAAACGTGCACTGCGTGCTAACGCCCGTCCGTTTATTTTCACTATGAGTGAGTCTCACGGTAGTTTCATGTTTAAGTTGAAACTATGTCCATCTCCAGCCTATATACATCCAACTGCTGGGCACAGGCCTCTACTCAGAATGAGACGGATCGGACAGTTCCCACGCGGGCCCAGTGCGCATTGGAAACTTCAGGATTGAATTTCTTCTCAGGTGTGTGTCGGTTACCTCACGATGCTTTTCTTCCCCGTAAAGCTCGTGGTAAATTTCAAATTTAATTTTGCTCATAAATTCCGAAAAACTCAGAGGTGCGAGCCCGGGCTCGAACCCACGACCCTCTGCTTGAAAGGCCATTGGTCAAATCAACCATGACTTTACCATTTTGTTTACGAAACCCTAAAAAGTAGCACGCAACTGCTAATTGAGTAGCAGCTCCTTGTGTTCTTTTACTGTACTTAGCATTGTCACCATTAGCTGACTCATTCGTCACTGGTCTGGGTAATTTATTCCTCGTAATACTTATTAAACATTATTTTCAAACGCGAACAGATTAACTTATTTATTATTCTAATAAGTGTTTGTACGGCAAATATGGAAATATGTTTCTTATCAGTTTGAAAAGGGTAGCTTGACACTTTCACAGTTAAAACGGGGTTCAAGTTAGTGTGCGAGCGACAATAAACAAAAGAGAAGTTGACGCCATTAAAAAATAATTCAGAGACACGACTCCAGTAAAAAGCGCTTTACTTTAGCCCTGAAACCAGATTAATTTTCGATTAACTGCAAAATTAGATTTTTGTTCCTTTAAAACAAATAAATAGTTAGTTGATCGAGTTGGCCAACAAGTGACGTCGTAAGTTGCTATTGCCGTTCAAACTTTATGGGAGAATTGTGTTGTGACAGCTGATTAAAAGTATGTCAGTTGATTGGTGGCATCAACATCCATATTCAATTTTTAATATTGTTTTAATATACAAAACTTTATTAGACTAACTGTGTCGAATCATGCTGATCATAAAATTTGCTTGTCTGTTACGATATATTAGAAGTTTTACATTAAGAACCTGTTATTAAATTCTATTGAATAAAATAAAATAAAAGTAAGTAAATAAGTAGTAGAAATTAAGAAAAATAATAATATGCTTAGTTTAAAAAAAGTGCAGTGCATACATTAAAGGTTTAATGAAAACACAATCACAATCGCTTCCTTCTTGTAAGGAATGTTAGTCATACCTACAAACTACCTATACGGGTAATTTTCGTTACACAACAGAATCAATTAAGTTTTGTTTTAGTCAAAATCCATTAATTATGTACCTTTTTTTTTAAAACGACTCAATATCCGATTTTGTGTTTTAAAAGGTAAGGTAAACGTACGACAGCTCTACACCCAGTAGATGACACATATCTGTCACCTCTCTTGCTATGACATAAAATTGAAGTTGCCATGTATGGGTCAGTGTCGAGCACAGGGACGTTTACCTTAAATGTTTGTTAAACTAATTAAAAACTATGTAAAAACGCACTGATAACATAACCCACAGATTTCAAATGGTAATGACCAACTGGTTTTGTCGTAAACGTATACGACGCCAATAAAACTGATCTACAATCGTATAAGTTCAAATTATGCGGCTTTATTGAAATGTAACGTAATTAATAACTGGTTGGATTAACGTCTCTAACTTTGTAGGCACACGAATGACGTCGTTTTGGTTAACACCATGGTTATACAAAAAAAATTTGAACGTGATATACAACATTAGTGATTAAAATAGTTAGGTAAATTCATTATGTTTTCCAGCATTAACTGAGTTAAAAACAAATTTTGTAACACGCTTAAAATTTCACCCTGTATATTTTATTAGCCAAACAAGACGAGATTACTGATTAGTGATTAGTACTTAAATAAAAAAAAATGAAATATTATGCTAACTGTTTTCCTGCAAATTACGACGCTGCTATTCAGTAATAAATAAAGCGTGTTAGTGGTACGATTACAAAAAAAATCTTGTGTTTTCAAAAACACAATTATCTTTCGCTAAATATATTCGTAAACAGCATGACCTTAATAATAGCCCACTAAACCTCAATAACACTAATCCCAAACTCAGTAGGGTTAAATATTATCTAATCTATACCCGCCATCTGATAGTGGACCTTAATATCTCATTTCCCGGCGAAGCCTCATCTCTACTAGTGAGGTCAGTCCTCCAGATATTTGTTTTCCATTTCCTCCCCGTTCCCTAGCGTGCGAGTCGTTCATAAGGATTTTCTATACCATTAAGCATGACCCTCAGTAATAACATTATTCAGAACAGATACTTACAATCGTATGTGAGCAGCGTCTGTGGCCGGTTTGATAGAAGAAAGCTTTTATTTAAGAAACTGGTCAAAGTGAAAGAGATTTTGAAGTCATTGCCAGTCATTCAGCAAATTATTTAAATTTTTTAGCCATCTCCAAACATACTTTCTTGTTTTTAACGTCTGTTTTTAAGGAGCTGAATTTACGTACTCTTCAAAAGTGCTCCAGTTCGTTCGTTAAGAATTTTTTTTTTACATAAGTTGAACAAAAAGTAACTTTAAAAAATGTGTATCTAAATTAGGTATAATCATCATTTCAGCCTTTATAAGTCCCACTGTAGGGCACATACCTCCTCTCAGAATTAAAGAGCTTGGGCTGTAGTTCTTACGTGAGCCCAGTGCGGTGGAAACTTCACATACACCATTGAATTTCCTCACAACATTTTTCTTCACCGTGAAGCCTATGGTAAATTTTGCATGTAAATTCCGAAAGTTCTGAGATGCGATCCCACGATCCTCTGCTTGAAAGGCCATTGGTCAAACCACTAGGCTACCACAGCTTTTTCAGGAATTATGCAATAACGAATAATATAAACACTCAATTAAGATAGTTTAATTTTAATATGCCTGTTGTTTTATTTGACAAGTTTGTGTAATGTTTAGTAAATGACTAGAAACTAAACAAAAGGTTATGTCAGAAACACTCAAGAGCCGTCAATTTGGCTGACATCTGTGACAAGTTTGTCTTCGTCTGTAGAAAACTTTTCAATAAAGACTAACTTGAAGTTCGCAAGTGTAAAGCCTACCTGCTTTTCGTCTCAATCATATCTACTTAAAGCACTTAGAGGAACGCTAACAAAGTAACTGGTATTATAATTTTTTCTCGTACTTAGTAACTTTTACTATATATTTTTTTCGATTTCAAAGAAACGATCTTAATTTGTTTCTATGCTCCAAGAAAATATTGAAAGTTTTGACGCAGAATCTGTTGTTAATGGGAATCATTTATTTTTAGTAGGTATTTTTTCTTTACAAAAGACTATATTGAAAAATCGAATGTAATATTTTAGATGGTGTCTAAAAACTTAGATATGATCGATTAAGGTAAATGATATGAAATCTACCAATACGATTCGAATACGATTAAACTGATCAAATTTCGGGTTTGTTTTTAATTTTCGTTATGAACTAGGTACACTTTGCATTGGCGTTCGTATCGTCACAGTGTAAGTATGTTTTTGTCTTTAGTTTTTGAAATGGATTCCACTGAAAAATCAGCTTTGGGATTATAGTAAATATTTCACCGATAGAAAGCTGAGCTACAGTATGTTTGATTAACAAAGATTATTTTTAATACCGGCAGTGCAAAGTTCCCACGGGACTCAGAAAAAGTTGCGGGCAACAATTAATAATTTTTAATCTATGTATAGCATAATATGACATTATCTTCATTATCAAACGGTCGTCATGAATATTTTATTAGCTTATTCGCTAACAGAACTCGACAATCTATTTTTAGAAAGTTTATATCAACATTTTCATGCCTCATTTTCGACATCCTGTCACTGATTTTTTGCCGAAACAGATATTATGCTGGGTTCTGAAAATAATATATACAGAAACGTTAAATGTCTGTGCTTTATTTTGAGGTAGACTGAATTAGACTCTAATATTAGTTATTTTCTTATTCGTTAATCGATGCAATGTATTATAAATTTGCACTTTGATCACTTTATAAGTTCTACAGAGCATCACAATTTTGAAATAGGCACGTCGTTAACTTGTATGTTTACTGCGAATAAGTCTTGGCCTTTTGGAGTTGCGGGTGTCTATGGGTAGTGGGTCTCACTTATCACCAGGCGACCTACTTGCTTGATTTCCACCTTATTTCATAAAAAAGTGCAAAACAATGAGTTCTTATAGTTATATATAGTTCGCGGGTTTTTATTAAGCTAGTACTTTCAAATGAAATGCTGAAGGAACAGTCAGACACATTAATAAGTAGCAAACATATTGTATACCTACAGTATATCTCAAGGATAATTTTACCCCTCGTCAATACACCAATAAGTTAAGTAGTCAAGCAAAAGAACGCGTGCGACTCGCAAACGATTCTGTCCCGTGACTCACGAATCGTCGTCAGTTAAAAATGATCGTGACAAATGAGCTGTAACTATACATACACTTCTAGATCTGATTTATACACCGTGTTTTTTAGGGTTCCGTACCCAAAGGGTAAAAACGTGAACCCTATTACTGAGGCTCCGCTGTCCGTCCGTCTGTCACCAGGCTGTATCTCGGGAACCGTGATAGCTAAAGAGTTGAAATTTTCACAGATGATGTATTTCGGTTGCCGCTATAACAGCAAATACTAAAAAATGGAATAAAATAAATATTTAAAGGGGCTCCCATACAACAAACGTGATTTTTTTTTGCTCGTTTTGCTCGATATTGATAACGGCAACAGGTAGACGCCTGAAATATTCACGGAATATTTAATTATATATTGACTTTAAAAATAAATCGTTAAAATAAAATAAAAAAATATTTAAGGGGGCTCCCATACAACAAAAGGGATTTTTATAGATAGATTTTATAGTACGGAACCCTTCGTGCGCGAGTCCGACTCGCACTTGGCCGGTTTTTTTTTAATTTCCATTAAGTGCGATATATCACTTGGTACACTCACAAAAACTAAGTACCTGGTAAATCATTTTTTGTTTTAACCGTTTTTTTTCCCTTTTCTATGAATAGTTATCAAATACTCTACTGATGGTCAATGAAGAAGCCACTTTATACAAAGTCAGTGTCAAGTGTTACGACTCTATTTTAGAGAATTTTCAGAAATCAAAAGGGAGGAGCCATGCGCACAAACTAAACAACAAATAAAAACAGTCACTTTCCAGTAGGTTTAATGCTCTAAGATACGTGACATGACATTGATATGACATATCAAAGGCCAGGCTTCACGAGCTCTATCAAACGGTATATCTTAATAATAATAATATATTTTGAAGTACCTACTTAAATGATAAAATAGTATCTCTGTGGCTATACTAAATAAATGTATGGAAGCTGGAAACATTGAATTTTTGGATAGATCCAGTTTATTCTGTAACCTATTATTGATACCGTTTGATAAGAGCTTTGATTTTAATCAAGCCAACTCTTTTTTTTTCAATTAGCCGGCAACCCACCCGTAAGTGCACTTATGTTACTAACCTTATGGTGTGTATGGTGATTAGATTTGATCGTCTCCTCTGCCTGCTCGTGTGCCCTTCATCATACAAAAAAAAGGAAAACATTAGGAATGCTGATATTTCCATCATGACCCTGTGTTTACTTGATCATGACACATCATGTTAAAGTTGGTAACCCCCGTCGGTGTGCAAGACATGTCATGGTAATGTCATTCTGTCAACGCGCATGCAACGTCCGCACGCAATATTTGAATCCATTTAAGTCGTGTGGGTGGCAGTGCTGCAGGGGGATTTCTTGAAGTCATTATGCGGGTGTCTCGAATTTAAAGGTGTTTTAACTTTTTCATCATCATCATCATCATTCAAGCCTATATACGTCCCACTGCAGGGCACAGGCTTCCTCTCAAAATGAGAGGGCTTTGGCCG
Organism: Archips crataeganus; assembly: GCA_947859365.1. Classification (NCBI taxonomy): domain Eukaryota; kingdom Metazoa; phylum Arthropoda; class Insecta; order Lepidoptera; family Tortricidae; genus Archips; species Archips crataeganus. The sequence continues at coordinate 9,431,876 of OX402059.1, read as the reverse complement.
TAGTTCCCACGCGGGCCCAGTGCGAATTGGGAACTTCACACACACCATTGAATTTCTTCTCAGGTGCAGGTTTCCTCACCCCCTCATTACAAATGTAATTTCGCACATAAATTCCGAAAAACTCAGAGGTGCGAGCTCGGTCTCGAACCCACGATCCTCTACTTGAGAGACCATAGGTCAAACCAATAGGCTACCACGGCGACGGCGGACTTTAACTTTTTACAATACCGTAAAGTCCTAGGGCTGCCATCCGTCTGGGTTTCTCTGGATTTGTCCAAGTTTAGATAGTGTTTCATTTGTAGTCCGGGTTTGAATTTTCGTAGTTTCTGGTCGCCGCTGGGCGGTTGTCAAAAGCATACTATGATTTTGCGGGGGTTTCTCAAAAATGTTAGAAGATTCTGTTTTGTCACTGACTTCAATAAATTATGACTGTAGCGTTGCTAGGTAAAAAAACCACCGCGCGCATTTGCCATATTAACGTACCAAGTACAAGGATCGGCCGGCGCTGCACCGTGCGCAGTTCTAGCCCCGCGCGCGCGGCCCCCGCGCTCGTCCAGGCGGCTTTATAAGCGCCCGCCGGCCGGCATTCAATCAGTCCGTCTTGCGCAGGTGACCGCTTCCAATGACTTGGATCGAAACCTGAACTTGACGTACGCAACCAATGCGACCGCCCGGTAATGCTTTCGTAACACGGAACGTGCCGTTCAGCCGTATTGCTTACTCCCACCTCGCTCGTAAAGCCATAGTTAGATTTATTCTGTACATAGGAATCAGCTGCGCGATAACGATACTTCCGTAATACGGAATGTCCGATGTGCACTGGTTTACTATAGTAGATCGCTATAGCTAAGTTACTTTGTTTTGTTATTTAATTAGTACGCGCTTCACGCTATTATATTGCTTGCCTTGCTTTCGTTTTAATTTGTTTTTGTAAGCCTAGACGTCGATGTTAAAATTCTTGGTGGCCATATGTTGACTTTAACAATATTTTCGTAGTTTAGTTCCGGAAACAAAATGTAGATGGCGCTTTACACCAAACTTGCTGTTGTATAATTTTCTGTTATTTTGTCTACTTGTTAGCTGCTACCTACCATTGTTTTGCGCACTCACCTATTGCTACCCGCTTTGTTATTATTTTTTTTTCCTTTTATTAGCTGTTTTGCTTGCTTTCTTTAATACTTTGGTCAATATAAGTCTTAAACTTCCCCGGTGGTTTCAATAACTTTAGCAACCCGCTACAATCTGGCGCCCACCGTGGAGGCCACACGGAGAAAGTTAAGACCTAGACCGTTAAGGAAGGTAAAGGAATTAAAGAAAAAACCGAAGATGGATGAGGAATCGACTTCAAGTACTTCAACCCCTGTCATCGGGATGACGACGCGACAGTTTAAGGAACTGTTGTGCGCGGTTGGTAGTGGAGCCCGTAGGGCTACACTGAGCCAATGTCCAGCAAGGTTCAGTGGCATCCGAAACTCCACTGCTGTAGAATCATTTTTATTGGCAGTATCCACTTTTATGAAAGTTGAAGAGATTAATGATGAGATTGCACTAGATGGTCTCCCTCTTATTTTGACGGACGACGCTGCGATCTGGTGGCAAGGGATTAGGCATGGGGTAAGATCATGGAGAGAGTTTGAGACTCGATTACGCCACACTTATGCACCCGAGAAACCTGCTTATCAAATATATCAGGAGATAATAGGATTAAAGCAAGGCATTGACACCCCAACAGAAATTTTTATTCAGCAAAAGCGAGCACTTTTTGCTCAGCTACCCGCACCACGTCACAGAGAAAATCAGGAGATTGATATGGTTTTTGGACAAATCCGGTTTGAAATAAGAGACCGAATATCAAGAGAAGCTATCGAAACTTTTGATGACCTTGCGGAAAAGGCAAGAAGTATTGAGCGAAGTTTAGGCGAAAGGCTATCGTCGTCGACTAGGGAGCATAAACCAAATTTACAAGGTACAAAAAACAAGATACGCTGTAATTACTGCAGAGCCCCAGGTCACACGGTTGATGTTTGCCGGAAGAAAATCAGAAGCGATAAAGTCACTCAGAGGCCAGAAATACCATTTATCCCCACGCAGGAACCTGCAAAGCCGAAATACTCGTGCTACGGATGTGGTGAGCCAGGCATCGTTAAGAGCCAATGCCCGAAATGTAATGTGCAAAGGACGAAGCTGGAGGAAATTGGCTTCTGTTCTGTCAACTCCACTACGGATAAACGCCTTCGACCCACTGTTCCCATCCGAATTGGATCAGTCCATGCAATTGGTTACATAGACACCTGCGCGAAGTCCAGTGTCGCATCGTACCAGTTATATACGAGCCTTCTAAACGAGGGATTCGCATTCAAGAAGGAAAGGATGTACATTACCTTTGCCGACGGAGTCGCAAAGATGAAAAATGTTTTAACCGTGTCCGCACCCGTTGTGGTATATGATAAGACAGTACATACCTCGTTTATCGTCTTGCCAGAAGCTAAGGATAATAAAACCCTTTTGGGAGTCGGGTTTATTCAGAAAGCCCTGATGGTAATAAACTTACCACAGCTCACGTGCCGCTTCTTGGATGAGCCATCGAAAGCCTATGATCTGATCCAGGAGGATATTTCCGGAACAATTATTGAAGAAGTAGCCTCTGAAGTTGAAGTTCCAGGTCTACTTTCACCCCTTGTATCGACCCCAGAAATATACTTCACACCTCCACGGTCAACCTCCGTCACTGAAGCGCACTTGAAGCGACCATATGGACCAGATATTGACACAGGTTTTGTATTTTCCCCTAAACTGGCCACCAAACGGTTATATGAACCCCAACTGGCTGACGAAGCTCCGGCTACTTCTGCAAATAGTATGGACACCAGCCAGCTGCCACCTAGAAAGGAGCCTGAAACCTATGGCCCACTAATACCCATTTTACTACGTACTCCGCCACAGAAGCGACAACGTGCTGTACATCTGGATGGTTATTCACCTATCATGGATGCCTTGTATGATGATGCAAGAAGAGCTATTGAGGAAGAAGATATACAGCTATCACCTGGATCTAAAGGTTTGTTCGAATTCTCTAACACAGACATTGCGTCCATTGATGTGCAGGACCGTGTCTTAAGAAGAGAGGAGACCCACTGCTTGGAGAAGTTCCTAGCAAAAAATGAAGACGTCTTTGTTCCCAACGGCAAGCCCACAACGCAGACGGAGCATATGATTGACACAGGAACTCACAGGCCTATCTCTATCCCGCCATACCGTCTATCTCCTACTAAGGCAGAGACACTAAGGGAGGAAGTGAACAAGATGCTCGAAGAAGGGATAATTAAACCCTGTACATCACCATGGTCTGCGCCTGTTGTGATGGTCCCTAAAAAGGATGGAGGAACACGAGTCTGTATTGACTATAGGCAACTCAACTCCATAACGACGGCCGATGCGTATCCCTTACCTCGTATTGACGACTTATTGCATCAAGCCAAACCAACTCCTTTCATGTCTACAATGGACCTCCGTGCCGGCTATTGGCAAATAAAGGTGAAAGAAGAGGACCAAATAAAAACAGCATTCGTCACGCCATTTGGTATGTATATGTTCCTGAGAATGCCCTTTGGCTTGCGTAACGCGCCCGCCACATTCCAGCGCCTGATGGATGGTTTTCGCGTATCTCTCAGTCACATTAAACTTCTGACTTACCTGGATGACCTAATTATCATGTCTGCTACATTTGAAGACCACCTACGAGATCTCCAAGATGTGTTCGATCGTTTGAAAGAGTATAATTTGATTGCAAACAAAGAAAAATGTAAATTCTGTTGCTCAAAAATCAAATATCTCGGACATTACATCACGGCTAATGGATTAGAACTCGACCCGGAGAAAGTTCATGCAATAGTGAAAATGCCAGCACCTAGTAATCTGAAACACTTACTATCATTTATTCAGATGTGCTCATGGTATCGCCGTTTTGTGCCCGATTTTGCTAAAGTCGCGGAGCCCCTGACTCGCTTAACCAAGAAAAATGCAAAATGGTCTTGGAGTACAGAGCAAATGGCTGCGTTCGAACAACTTCGAAACCTATTAGTGACAGCACCCATATTGACGCAAGCTGATGAAACCAAACCATACATTATTAAATCTGACGCAAGTAATTATGCAATTGGTGCAGTTTTGGTCCAGGGGGAGGGAGAAAATGAACACCCTGTTGAATATGCCAGTCGACTTCTGACTCAAGCCGAGCGAAATTACTCAACCACAGAACGAGAAGCATTGGCTGTCGTGTGGGCAGTGAATAAATTCCGTGGTTATATCGAGGGCACACCAATTACGGTCATGACTGACCATCAGGCCTTAAGGTGGCTTATGACTTTGAAGTCACCGACCGGAAGACTAGCCAGATGGGCTCTTCAACTACAACCGTATGATATCACTATAAAGTATATCCCCGGACGAACAAACGTTGTTGCTGATTCATTGTCGCGTCCTAACTGCGATGATGTAACTGAAGAAAGTTGTGGGATATGTAGTGTCGTAGTCGACCTACCCAAGAAAAGTCCGAGAGATATAAGGGTAGAACAGTTGAAGGACAGCACGATAGAAAAGATAATTGAGGCTCTTGAAGGGAATTCTGAAGAAGATGCTAGATATTGGAGTTTAAAGGGTTATTTGATGAATAACGGTTTACTGTATAGATATAACCCCAACAGCGAGGCTGAGAATAGTCAACTTGTTGTCCCATTGCAGGAACAGACTGACGTGATCTCCGTCTATCACGACGAACCAACTGCAGGACATTATGGAGCTGAAAAAACATTTCATCGTATCAGTAAAAGGTACTTTTGGAAGGGCATGAGGAAGGACATCGAGAATTACGTCCGCAACTGCCTACCATGCCAGAGATATAAGCCCTCTAACATGAAACCCGCTGGACTGTTACAAACCACAGCGATGAATCAAAGATTTGAGGTGATCTCCTTCGACCTATTTGGTCCTTTACCGACTTCATCAGAAGGGAAGTCCTGGATTCTTATCGTTGAAGACTTGACTTCTCGTTGGGTTGAACTATTTCCACTGGAAAAAGCATCTGCTGAGAGCTGCGCAATGACATTGATCAATGAAATATTTTTGAGATATGGCACGCCCAGGAGGATGATTAGTGATAACGGTACTCAGTTTGTTAGCGCTGTTATGCAACAAATGGCGTATTGTCTTAACATCACACATGCTCTCACACCAGTTTACCACCCCGAAACCAATCCTGTTGAACGCAAAAACCGCGATCTCAAGACTCAACTAGCGATTCTTGTAGGTGACGATCATCGTATCTGGTCTGAGCTACTCCCCAGCATACGGTTTGCTATGAACACATCAACGGGCTCAACCACCGGTTACACGCCAGCGTATCTGACATTTGGTCGAGAATTAAGGACCCCCGATGATACTTCACATGACTTACGGGAAATAATCGTATCCGATAACTTCGTTCCGGAAATTACGCCAAAACTGCTATTGCTCGCTGAAACTCTCAGGAAGGCACGTGAAATTCAAGAAACGAAAGAAGAAAAGAGAAAGGAATACGTCGACAAAAGCAGAAGACCCTGTCCTGACTATAAACCTGGTGATCGAGTAATGGTTGAAACTCATGCCGTCAGCAAAACTGCCCAGGGATTTAGCTCCAAATTCGCACCCCGCCGCGATGGACCATACTTAATCCTGAACCAACACGGACCAAGTTCATACCATGTTGCCGACCCTTGCGTGCCTGATCGTAGTGTTGGCCTGTTTCACGCATCTGCATTGAGGCCGTACGTAGGAAATACTGAGGTTCCATTACCACCGCCCACTAAACCTATACGAAAGAGAGGACGCCCACCGAAGAAGACTCCTGAGGCAACTGCACGCCCACCACGGCCGCGTGGCCGCCGGCCTCGACAACCAAGCGATCTGGCCTCCTCGCCGAGACGTCTTCGAAGCCAGAGGGGGAGATTGTAGCGTTGCTAGGTAAAAAAACCACCGCGCGCATTTGCCATATTAACGTACCAAGTACAAGGATCGGCCGGCGCTGCACCGTGCGCAGTTCTAGCCCCGCGCGCGCGGCCCCCGCGCTCGTCCAGGCGGCTTTATAAGCGCCCGCCGGCCGGCATTCAATCAGTCCGTCTTGCGCAGGTGACCGCTTCCAATGACTTGGATCGAAACCGGAACTTGACGTACGCAACCAATGCGACCGCCCGGTAATGCTTTCGTAACACGGAACGTGCCGTTCAGCCGTATTGCTTACTCCCACCTCGCTCGTAAAGCCATAGTTAGATTTATTCTGTACATAGGAATCAGCTGCGCGATAACGATACTTCCGTAATACGGAATGTCCGATGTGCACTGGTTTACTATAGTAGATCGCTATAGCTAAGTTACTTTGTTTTGTTATTTAATTAGTACGCGCTTCACGCTATTATATTGCTTGCCTTGCTTTCGTTTTAATTTGTTTTTGTAAGCCTAGACGTCGATGTTAAAATTCTTGGTGGCCATATGTTGACTTTAACAATATTTTCGTAGTTTAGTTCCGGAAACAAAATGTAGATGGCGCTTTACACCAAACTTGCTGTTGTATAATTTTCTGTTATTTTGTCTACTTGTTAGCTGCTACCTACCATTGTTTTGCGCACTCACCTATTGCTACCCGCTTTGTTATTATTTTTTTTTCCTTTTATTAGCTGTTTTGCTTGCTTTCTTTAATACTTTGGTCAATATAAGTCTTAAACTTCCCCGGTGGTTTCAATTACTTTAGCAACCCGCTACATGACTAAATTTAGTTAAAAGTTTGGTTGAAAATAAATAAGTAAATTATTTATGACTATTTGCACTATTTAAAAAAACTGTGTGTGTGTGTGTGTGTGTTTTACGCTTTTTGTATTTGTTGTCAAATTTAAAGGTTGGCAACTCTACTTAGACACAATAGAGGGTAACTACAGCTCGTATCACACAGGAGGGTCTAATAAAAACATAAAAACACAATTTTTTTCGTTACATTTAAATTAGAAATATTAATAAACACAAAACTTTTTCAACGTGGATTGATTTGGTAAGTTTTGTTTGTGTTCAATGGAAAACTGAATATTAATTAGGACAAGTTATTTGTCATAATAATCATAAAGTAACAAACTAATTAAAAAGACAGTGTACTTTTGACAAATTTACGAGTTTAAACAATAAATTTCTTATTCATAACGAGTTAGAATGTCATTTAATGTGTCATATTTATGTTGATTTTATGCATGAGCAAATATTATAGAGTCCGTTTTAATTACTAATACGCTCCGTTGGAGGAACAAACAATTTCATTATAGAGTTTTTTTTTAATTCCGTATCTGCCGCGTTAAGGAGAATACGCTCACGAATGTTAAAATTATTTTAATTAATCATTTTCAAACTTATTTCGTAAATTAATAATTTTCACAAAGTCAATGAATTTACCAGTTAAAATATATATTTAAAAAAAAAACAAAAAACATCTGCAGAAACACTAAAAGATAAAAACAATAAAAAGCTAACTGAACCTAAGAAAAGAAATCGAAAAAGACTAAATATTTAAAGCGAGCTTAAAACATGTCGATATTAGTTCTTCAAAATAAAATGCAGTGAGGAATGCATGAAGTGACAGTTAAAATCCATCAATGAACCACAATATTTTTACTTTGCTTCTTCACTGCTGACCGTGCGCCACAGCTACGACTCTCCGTCCTTTTTCAACCTATACTTCTTTAAATGTAGTACACTACATTTGTGTAATACAAATGCGAGAAAATATAAAAATCACTTTATTAAAGTAATTTATAATTTTTACATAAAAGCGCAGCCAGCGAATAAGAACGCTGAACACAGTAGTGGAAAAAACATCGACAATAGAGTTCTTCACAGGCACAAATGTTGCTAGTTATAAATTAAATTTACCACATATATTTATGGATTTGGAAACATTATTTATAATTATTTTCATAGATTTATTTTATGAAGGTACATGTATTAAACAACATTGATATGGAGTTTTGTAAAGCAACGCCTGTACAAATATATTTTTTATTATTAACAAATCGTATTCCCCTTAAGCTGTAAGGAACGCGCCTATGAACCGGGAGCATGACGGCTTAGAAGTATAATTTATCGACATATTCGTTAGCGATCAATAAATTTAAAAAAGTTAATGTAAACTCACAAAAAATGGATATCACTAAAGCACGATTGTTCGGATCGAATTTCTCTTTTATAATATCCTTTTTAAATCGTTACCTAGTTAGAGTGAAGAAAATCCATAAAAAAACAGGCCAAGTTCATGTTGGGCTTGCCTCTGGACGATCCAGTGCAAATACTGGTATACCTATATAGGTAGGTAAGAGCGAGCAAAAAAAACTTTGTAGATACCTACTTAGTCGTACTCATAGAATTTCTATGAATAACAAAGGTTTTTTTGCTGTTTACTAATTTTAGGGGTTTTTCCAATAAGTTATATGAGGAGCCAGTCCACGAGTTTGCGACAAACCAGTTGATCCGGTGGAAGTTTATACCGCCTGCTTCCCCATTTATGGGAGGATGCTGGTAACGTCTTGTCAGAAGCGTGAAGACCGCGTTGTTTACGACTCTTAAAACACGTACTCCTACTGAAGAGACGTTCACTACCTTTCTGTTAGAAGTAGAAGCTATTCTTTACTCTCAGCCGTTAACGCATGTAGACACAGACCCAGATTCCGATTTGCCCATAACGCCATTCCATTATCTTGTCAAATTTCATAGTTCTATTCAACGAGAATTATATTAATTAATAAAACACTTTAAAATATTGTAGTTGTTTAAACGTGAAAAATTAGAAACATGATACTATAATACATTACAGCTTGATATCTTCTGACTTCTTCCTGGGAAAAATGGTCTTGACAGACAGACATATAGCTGAGTTATTTTATAAAGATTCCTTATTTCTTTTATAAGGTACTTAGAATTTAGAGTAGGTAGGTATACAAATGAAAATTTGTCGGCAGGAACCAACCCTCACTTGAAATATATAAATAATCATTTCCTAACCTACCTATGTTTCAATAAAATCTAATAGCTATCATTATACCGATAGGGTTTAGCATAATAATCATTATGACAAGTAAAACGACAAGGTAATGTTAAGCAATTTCGCTTATGAGAGCTCTAGCATTAAAATTGTGTAGAGTATTTCCTTAATCTGACAAAAGCAATTTAACAGCTCCTTGGGTAACTGACAACGCTTATTACAACGTCCTCCGGCACCGCTATAGCTCTTGCTTTAAATCCTTGCTAAGAATTGCTCTCCGAGCTGTAGTTTCTTTTCCCACCGAGCTACCGTTATGGTGCGGTTTGTGTTTAGCTTCTCGAGATGCTATCTAGCTGTCAGTCTTTTGACTTATGTCAAGTTAGAAGTACCGTATATCGAGGTGACTTTGATTATTATTTTATCATACTTATGTTATCACAATACATGTACAAAGAATTGAAATTAGTATCATAAGATTACCTAACTCTATGTACATTCAAGTGGCAACTCTCAAGTTCTTAGCGTTTATTTTGACATATCTACATGATTATTTCTATTGTATTCCGATTCGCGCTTGCCTAGTTTTTTTGTCACTGTTTTGATAAATATCTTACTCTATGTCCAGACCGTCTTTGAAACTGCTACAAAATTAAAGTTTCGTGAAATTAAGAGTGAACGTCAGTGACAAGTTAAGAACGTAGGTTAGGTATAGCTAGTGGACGTTTTTAACAACAAAACAGTTTAAGGTTAATGTTTTGATTAGTACAGGCAAATAGGCAGTGCCTTTATCGGCGTTGTATTGGCTACAGGCTATATAAAGTAAATTACACTATAACCGCCAGTGACTTCCACTAAGGACACATCCCTTTAGTAAGGTAGTTTGTACGCATAAAAAATTATCGCTGCGTATCTTAAATGCACGTAATTATGACTGACGTATATAAGCACGTTAAAAGTTTACTATCAAATTACCCGTGCCATCGTTTCTTTTACGCAATGTCGCCATGGCACTTATACATAATCATAGCTTCAGTATTCCCTCGAGCTGTAATGTTAATAGTTCTTTTATTTGATTAAAAAATGTCTCCTTCATTATACAATTATTCAACGAAATAAAAGTATGCGGTATAACTATAATTAGATCTAATAGGCGGTCGGTAGCCGAAGGCTTTTTACTCGAATTGCAGCCTCACGGCTCAGATGTGGAGATAGCACGTCCATCAAATTATATGATAATCGGTCTCGGTTAATTCCATTACTTATAGGGCGATCCGACCACTCTTCACACTTACATTGCACGCTACTACAATTTGTAACCAGATTTAAACGGGCTACACTTTTGCATTCTGCTAGATCTCTGTCCAATTTTATACTGAAATTCTCCAGTCTGTGGCGAAGTGCATGGCCAGTTTGTATAGTGTACACGAGATGCAACTTTGAAATGAGTAGAATAGGACGCATACAGTGATCCGTCGCTACCATTACTTCGGATTATGACATAAATATTTATTAGTGCAATAAATACAAGGGAAATGCTCTCTTGTTAGATAGGTTGGAATTATCCCTCATTTTATACCTACAGGGTCCATAAAGGTCGGGCTCTGGTTGAGTCTAGGTGTTGCCAGCCATAAACTTTATTGGAGCTAAGATCTTCTATTCAGATCCTTTATTTAATTTATGGATAACACAGAAGGATCAAGATACGGAAATTATTAAATCTACAATAGCAGACGCTGCACGCTGGTACCTTACTATAGCATTACGTAGGTACATTAGCTGTAGATCAAACCGTATCGTCATATTGAGATCAAGTTTTGCTCTCAGCATTTATATCTCTGTATTCAGATCGTCACTGCGAGTATTATGATTATTTTGCACATACGTTTAGTTAAACATTGTGCAGATCTATCAAATTTTTTTGTCACCAAAAATTGTCGTTACGTAATACTTACATTCTTTCATTTTAATGTGACAAACGGAACCCTAATAATGTCGCTCGCCACACTTTTCGTCTGTTTGTTACAGAGCTGTATATCTAAAATGGTAGAACAGCTGGAATCTTATATCTACAGGGTTATTTGCAATTCACTATCATCCTTTTAACCCTAAACTCCTGCCACTTTAACAATTTTTTTTTGTTTTACGGCTTTTGTCATAACTTAATATTTTTGGTGTAGTAACGTTTTGAAAATTTGAGATTACCTCTTATTTTTACGATACTCTGTGTATTTGTATGGGAAAAAAAGTGCTTCATTTTAAAAAGTCGTAAACAAAAAACATTTGTTTGAGTGATAGGAATTCAGGGTTAAGAGGATGTCAGTGAATTACAAATAACCCTATATAAAAGGAAAAGGTGATTGACTGATCGATCAACGCACAGCTCAAACCACTGAACAGATTGTTCTGAAAATTGGCACACAAATGGCTATTCTAGTCCGACAAGCTCGTGCGCGACCCTCCGCGGAACCCAGTCGCAGTCAGCGTTTGCCGCACTTATTAAAAACAATCTTGTTAAGGGCAGCAGAGGCTTCCTGCGACAGGGTTCCGCCGAGCGCCGCGCACGAGCTTGTCAAGGTATAGTTATGATGTGAGCATTAATTGAGAAAGGATTTTTTGAAATGCCCGTAGTACACGGAAGGTTTACACATAAGTATTATATCCACACCTTCGTGTACCCAGTTTTTGGGGAAAGGGAGATTAAAAATGTGAAGTTATCGTCTTAGATTAAACTTTGTTTATTCTCTCCTCATTTTTTTTTCAGAGTTGCACCCGTGGAGGGAATGTATTTTTTTCAATTAGATAAAAGTAGCAACTAACTTTTTCAGCTTAAGAAAAGCTAAGTATCTGAAAGTACCCACTGTAAAACCAACTGCACCAAGCAATTATGGCCGCCACATTATAAAATTAACACGGGGTTGAAAGAACTTAACAAACAGCTATTAATTCACGCCGGACAGTAATAACGCCGCTGAAGATTAATCGTCTAGGTGCAAGTAATAGAATATTCTGTCACACACGCAACCTGCGAGTTATTATAAAATTGAAGCACTGTTTGATAAATTAGTCTTATCCGTCACGATTGGTCACGGAAGTCTGTTCGGTGAAGCACAGGGATAAAAACAGAGAGAGCACTTTACATACCAACAATCCATTTTACATGTCGGCTGTCTTTCAACAATGTAATTCTCAATGATGATTTTGAAAATAAATTTATTCTTATTCTTACATACACTTGATACACTACACACATCACGCCTATATCCTCAAAGGGGCACACCAAAACGCAACATTTACGTTTCGGGGCTAATTTTAGGTTTCATCATTATCATCATCCCAGCCTATGTAAATCCCACTGCAGGGCACAGGCCTCCTCTCAGAATGAGAGGGCTTGGGCCGTAGTTCCCACGCGGGCCGAGTGCGGATGGGAACTTCACACACACCATTGAATTTCTTCGCAGGTGTATGCAGGTTTCCTCACGATGTGTTCCTTCACCGTAAAGCTCATGGTAAATTACAAATGTAATTTCGCACATAAATACCGAAAAACTCAGAGGTGCATGTCGGGATTTGAACCCACGACCCTCTGCTTGAGAGGCCATAGGTCAAACCACTAGGCCACCACGGCTTTTTATTTTTTTTAATTTTAGGTTTAAAGTTAGATAAAAGTGGTACGATAGTGAAATACAAAAGTAGACGATCGAATAGCCTAGTTGTTAAAGAACTAAGAAGCTGACTACGAAGCTTGAGGTCCAGGGTTTGTCCCTGGTTTTAAACTTTTACCAAATTTGTGAAATGAGTTTTTTAGCACACGAGATAAATCTTCTTACACAATGTGTCCTTTTTTCAGATTATCATAATTTTTTAAACCTAAATGCTGATGCTGGTGTAAGCTGCGGCGAACAGTGTATTAGTTAATGCGTAGTACCTGTTGGTTAAGGCGTCTTCACACCGCCCAGCGGGTGTGAGTTGGATTTATTTACTTAAGTATTATTTTTAATCAATTTAAAACTTTGTTTGCTCAGTCACATGATAAATTCCTTCCGTGTAGTTTTACTATCGATTGTGATGTCAATTTTTATCATTAGAAAACTAGTATCTTGTTTTGTTAAAATAAACACTAAGTTTTAATTCTAATTTTAGAGACATTGATTGTAACGACATAAAACGCGTCTATTTGCTATAACTAAATACACTAGAAAATAAAATAAATAAATAAAATAAATCGAGAAAACCTAATACAGGCTTCTATTGTAAGTACCTAATTTTTTTAAGACGCTAACTAAGTAAGTATCGAAAAAATCGTCTGTTCTACGAGTATGTAACACACTGCCATTTAATGATCACGAAGGAAAACTTCGAGCATAGCTCGCTCCATCGTTGTTTGAGTGACTTTGAGCTTTCTTATGAGACAAAATTTAACTGGGTCGAAATAGACTAACAAAATTTGAGCTGGAATGACAACTGGTCACATCTCGTCACCATCTCGATGAATGGCGATCCACCACTGTACGTTTTCGTCGGCACTTCTTGGCACGTACAGTGAAACGTGGAGTCAACTTCTGGCAGCAGTGTTTCCAGTCAACTATGACATCGGGACTTTCAAGAAAAAGGTTACTACTTCCTTTAAAGACCAGAAACAGATTAGTGACTCTCTTTGAGTTGTTGATATTTATGGGCGGTGGTTGATCATTTCCCATCAGATGACCTGCTTGCTCATTTGTCTCCCTCTCGTAATAAAAAAAAACAGGTCCCAAAATATAAAGAAATACAAAATACAACACTTGTGTAAACTCCTTTATAACCACACCTAACCGTTAAATTACAAAAACAGTAACAGTAACGACTCATTATGGTTCATTGTGAGTTGTGACCCGCGGAAGTACGCTCCGATATCCGTCAATTGACGCTACAAGGGGTGTTTGACGAACACCCCACTAATGTAAATAGCTGGTTAAGAGCGAACTGGACTTACCGAACCCGAGCTCTTACACCATGAAAAAATTAATGAGTCAACTGTCTTTTGTTAACTGCCAAATTTAAGGTCGATCTGGGGCCATTACAAAATTCGAAATTCAAAGTTCGTATCTTGCTGTCCCTTTCACTCTTCTCTTCTGTTTATAACTATAACCGTGAACGGAACGGCATGCTACAAAGTTCGAAAATGGAATTACGTAGTATAAGGCCTGACTATTTGAAATGGCTTAAACCGGCCAGCATTAAAACTAAAATGACACTGTGTTTTAAATTCGTTTTTGAAACGCTACTTTTAGAATTTTATGTTACTTAACAAAATGAAGATTCAGTTTTAAGACAAATGCAAAAGTGAAACATCGGTAATTAAAATGCTTGTACAGTTGCGGAGCGAACAGGTTCGTTAATTTTCAAATACTTAAACACTTAGCAAGCAGATGTAACCTTTCTAAACTATATAATCAAACAGGACTATTGCATAGAAATTATTTTTAACTGTTTGACAAGAGGGTTAACCAATTGAACCACGTCGCATCCAACCGACTCCCCCGAAATTCTTAATCGCTTACATACGCCAACAGTGGCGTGTGGTAACATCCATCGCAACTATTAGAAGCTACGACTCCTACGTTCCAAATTACATTGGAAATGCGTAAGAAATGATGTACCACATCTATTTATTCAAATATTATTTATTTATTTTTTCGCTTTTAAATAATCTTAGATTCGGTGAGCAGCCGTACTGCTAATAAAATAAATAATATTTGAATAAATAGATGTGGTACATCATTTCTTACGCATTTCCAATGTAATTTGGAACGTAGGAGTCGTAGCTTCTAATAGTTGCGATGGATGTTACCACACGCCACTGTTGGCGTATGTAAGCGATTAAGAATTTCGGGGAAGTCGGTTGGATGCGACGTGGTTCAATTGGTAGAACACCCGTTGGGGCGCATACCCGGGAGACGTGGATTCGAATCCCGCCGGCGCACCCGAGAAACTTTTTCGCTTTTAAATAATCTTAAATTCGGTGAGCAGCCGTACTGCTAATAAAATAAATAATAAGAGGGTTAACATTTAGTCGAACCAATTTAAGAGGGTACGATGCGCAACATTTCTCCATACAAACGTAATCCCCTGTTTCCTCACTTGATAATGGCTTAAAAGCCAATTTTTTTTACCGTGTAATCTGTATCAACCACGGCTATGCCCCTATGTTTCGTTTTTTTCCATATTTCAATTAACATAAGAAATATGAGCTTTCAAAAACTGAAAAAATTGCCCAATTTCAACTTAATTTTCAGACACTCATCAGAAAAGAATCCCTCATATGAACAAAAAAAGTAAAACATAGGGGCATAGTTAAATCTGTCCTCTAATTATTTAAAAAAAAAAAAATTTATTGGTCCAGTTTTCGAGAAGAAAACAGGGGATTACGAAATGCTGTTTTGATCAATTTTACGCGCCTATTAACGGTCTGAGCTGCAGTTGTCCCGCTCTCGCTGTACTGACACGGAGGGGTTCGAGCGAGACAGCGACATTTCATTAAAATACCTATTTCTCAAAAGTCTCTCAGCCATCGTACCCTCTTAATGTTCCTCGGCTATGAATAGTTGAACTAAAACCTTGTTATTAGTTTGACCTGCCAATTACGAAGTGATAAAACCTATTCGTTTGCGCTTTGAGCTTTTGTTAAAAATCATCATTGCAATTTTGCGTGATTTCTTGATTTTAACAGCTTGTCTACAATCAGAAGTCGATTTTAAGATGACGAAACTTTTCACTCCGCAATATGTCGTTTTACATACAATACAATTGTATATTTAAAACGACCTATTTCTACTTCTTAATCACAAAAAAAGTCAATTTTCGCATCACAATTAAGCATGAAAACCGGCCACATTTGCAATAAATTATGCTAAGTCTGAGCGTTTATTTAAAGCAAAACATTAAGATGACTTTCAGTTACATTTACAAGTTTAAGCTCTAAATATGTAGAGGTGCTAAAATTGTTACAAATCAAGGCTCATAAAACCATCAAAATAATAAATTTTATGGAGTGAGGACGTCGTTAAAGCCTTGATTTTTATAAAACATCTGAAGCGATGACAGGATTTTATTTAGAGCTGTCTTGTGACAAATTCATTAGATGCCCGAGATGGCTAAACGATACTATAGATGTAAAAATAGGATAGTATCCCCTGTGAATCCGTGCACATGTTTAAAATAGTAGTTTAAAAAAGCTTAATTGTTATCATTTGAATTCCTAAGTCCACTAGGATTATATTCTACGAGTTTTCTTTCATTTTCTTTGAGGAGATTGCAAGTTTGCGTGCGAGATATCATAATCGTTATCCAAGAAAGTCTTCTAGCCTTTTAGTTTAAAAAGAAAATGCAACATAAGCGCTCAGAAAATATTATCTGCGGCTTTATGTAGAGGACCTTTGACAGCGAAGCGCCGAAACTCGTGTGACACCCCGAGCATGTGGCGCTATAATGGTTTCCGGCTTCCTCCACCACACAATGCTGGCACGGTACGAAAATTTTAAATACTCTCATGCAAAATACACCTTTCCTAAAAACAATAACGACTGCTCTGGTTGTGCGCCGATTTACGTCCGTACTGTAAATTGTCGGGTGATTATTTTGCTTTAAAGCCATAAGAAAGAGTGCAGAAAATTGTCACGGCGGAAAGGCAGTTTGAGATGCCCGCTATGAAATTTAATGACGTTTCGGTAGTTACGTAATGATTCATTACTAATGAACAACTCAGCAATGAGTAGTTTTATTTTTTTTTACCCAAAAAAAGTCAGCCTGCTTCAACGTGAGTCAGATTAAGGTTAGGCCATACGTTTCAGTTGTATCGGACCGTACGAAATTGAGACACAAATCCAAATTCAAATGAGCGATCATATAACTAATGGCCGATATCCGTTCCGTCGCACGGGGCATTTGTTACTCGCTGGGGGTCAGCGTGGAAGCACGTTCCTGGCATTCTTTCCGAAATAACACCCCGTCGCATGTGTCCCAGCCGCTACGCCGATTAATCACTTCACACTTAGGTACGTCTTCGAAAAAAGAATTTATACGATCATATTTCTAGCCAGTTTCTTACAAGTTTTAAATTTGGAATGACAAAACTGGCTGTAGCTTCAAGTTTTAAGGATAAAAAAAGTTTATCACTTATAGTAACTGTTTGTACCAGTAGCTCACAAAAATCTTGATCTTGAGTTAATGAATTATAAAGTGAGTAGGTAGGTACATAAAAGACATTGATAAAAAAGTTTGTGGAAACCAATAATTTGTAAACCATCGAGTAAAAAAGTAAGTAAAATAAAATAGATTTTAGTCGGAATTATGTGAATTGACATGAAGTAACTTCCTGCCAAATATTATTTTAATGCCCCATCATTAACCTGCTTGGTTTCGTGGTCACGTCCAAAGCAGCTGCTCGGTTTAGCTTCGCCCAAATCGAGCGCCCGTTAGTTCCCGAGCTCCTGATTTTAAACTACTCTCTCTTCTGCCCGCGTTCAAGTTATAAAATTATATCTCAAGATTAATGAAAGTCTAAGTAATTTGACTTTCAAAAGTTACGAATCATGTCAAGAAAATATCTATTGTCTCCTATAAGTTACGAATAATTATCGCTTTTGGATATTAAATATCATTTATTAAGGAAGTTTTTGGATGTTGCCCGCTATTCGCTTGTTTCTTAAGCATACGCAAATGGTCTAGAACGCAGGGTACGTGACTAAGCACGCTTGAACCTCTAATTTAAACGATGGATTTGCAGAAACGGACTACTTTGTATTACTTGAATGTGAAATGACCTCGTTCAGGTATATTGAGCGAAAAATTTATGTTTCAAAGCTAAGTAATTACGCTCCGGTTTTTAAAGCAATGCGTGAAAATAAATTGAAAATAAAAGCAGCGAGAAACGAAATTCCATTATGAGAATAAAATATCACGCACTCATGCGGCAACTTGTTGAGAAATTTTAATCAAAAAGAGATGGAATATCCATATCATTGCATTTAATGAAGGTAAAGTAAACCGGGCAACTCATATTATTACCTACCGAAAAAAATCTTAATTCACCAGAATCGACGCACAAAAAACATAAAATATTTTTAAGGGGGACGTAAAATGACAAAGGTTTCGCATTACGACGGCGTCTTATCGAGAGGCGGCTCTAAACGAACATGGCAGACCGATTGCTACCATAAAGATAACAATAATTAGGCGTAATGACCACGTCCTCTGTAGCTCGGGTGGGTTTTTTATAAGTACAGTGGCGGCACCGCGATCGGGAGATAGTGAGTCCATCAAATTATATGATAATCGGGCGCGGTTAATTCCATTACCAATAATAAATGCAAGCATTAAATTAGACCTGTCGGATGAGTCGGCGGAACGCAGCCATACGATCGCTTCCATCACTTGGATTATGATATGAATAATTTATTACGAAAAATAAAGAACCTAGACATATTATTGTTTTGAGTCCGGGACGTCAAGCGCGACGTGTCACTGCGCCTTCGATCGCAGACGATTACGTCCACGTTTAGGTATGAAATAAATGTGATCGTGATTAATATCGCATTAGGGACAGAGTCATTCTAAAATGGTACTCGGTTCAGATCATCTGAGATTATTCATGTATATCATCATCTTGGCTCATATATGTCCCACTGCTGGACACTGGCCTAGCAAAATGGGAGGGCTTGGGCTATAGTTACCACGCGGGCCTAGTGTGGATTGGGAACTTCACACACACCATTGAATTGCTTCACAGGTGACTGTGTGCAGGTTTTTTTATCAGCATAATACCATAAAGCTCGTGATAAAATTAAAATGTAATTTTGCATTCGAATTCCGAAAAGTCAGATGTGCAAGCCCGGGTTTGAATCCACGATCGTTTGCTTGAAAGGCCGTAGGTCAAACCACTAGGGTACCACGGCTTATAATATAGAACCGTAATAATGTCCTTATTCAATTAAAAAAAAAACAAATCTTAACGCAAATAATCTATGCATTCGATTCGGTAGGCAACTGTGTATGATTTTGCCCTATAGGACTATTCCTCTAATAAGTCCGCCTACGACATGAGACAAAGAGAAAGCTGCATTGTTAGCAGCTGTCGCCCAGTAAAAGAACTCATATTTCATCGGAGAGTTCCGTTTAAGGCGTAAATCACGAGGCGTTAAGAATTTCTACACATTGAAATACTTTTTCTTAAATTTTGCGCTCAAGCAAAACATTGCGTAGGGAAAATATTCCCAACAACGGATGAACAATGTTATTTACGAAATGTTAGCAGAACAAACAAAATGTCTTGTTAAAATTAACTTTCGACAAATTGTGATTAATAAAGTTTGTAACGTAATTAATAAAGTGGATGACTCGAGTTGTTTTGTCGATGATCCCGTCAGAAAGATCGACTTAATTTTATTGGGTAAAAAACGGATGCGAGCGGGCCAGCTGAGTCACGATGAGATCAGTGGCTCTTGAGAACTTGCCTTCAATTTAATGAAGTATGTTTCGTGTTGATACGTCAGTTTTAATTACGAAATAATTCGGCTTTGAAATGTTCATTGACTTCAGCCTATTGAAATAAACGTTTTATTGCGTCACAGCCTGAGCTCCGTGATATCGTGTACGTTTTCTCGTGAGTTTTGTCAGTTGTGGCATCTTGCAGCGTCATTATAAAGGGTTTCCAAATTGAGATCTGTAACAAAGGAAAACATTTACAATAGTCTGGAGTGACTGCTACTTTGAACACAATAATTAGGTACTCGAGAAACCTCAGTCTCAAAGGAAGCTAGAAAACCTCATTTTTTAGCACGTACAAATTTTCCGTTTCGAGGTGACAGATGTTCTTCAAAGCTTCCAGAGAGGTTATCAAAGTTTTTTTAAGTTGTTTGCCCGCATCAAACCGCGGTTTGTGTTATAATTAATGAACTCAGAGAGTCATCAGAGAGGCTAATTAGAGAGAGGCGGGCACGATGCCGCAAACAAAGTCCGGACTTAGCGACAGGTGCGCGGGGCAGATAACAGAGAAGAAGACGCATTGCTGTGTCACGGGGGGGCTTAACCCTGCTACTGTTAATTGTGAATTTGTATCTCCCTAGCATCTTCCAAGTAGCTAGTCGCTTGTTACTTTGGACTGCACAGCAATTTATAGTAGTAAATCACTTTGTTACACGTACCGCCGTACAATGTTACACTTCACACGGACACTTGGCTCGATGTCGTTACCAACGTATGTTAACGTAATACTCTGTTGTGGGTGACTTTTGTTTACCGACGCGATGTCACGTACATCTGATATCAGTAAGGTGTTAATACGGAAATGTAATGCAATTTAAATTATTATCTTTACATTTGTTTGTAAAATATTCTGTTTCGCAATGGAGCAACTAACCGATTCTTTTAGGTGGTATATTTAATACAAATTGATAAATTTAAATTTGTTTACGTAGGTACTCTAAAAAAGTACATATACAAGGTTTTATTTAACTTGCTCTGTTAGTATGCGTAGGTTGTATCATGAAAGCTAAATTTGACTCATTTTACGGTTGTAAATGTTTAATAAATGTTTTTAATTAAAATCTATTTTCAAAGAATTCGACAGCTTAGTGATTGTTTTCTAAATAAGTAACATTTTATCTAAGTTAGGTACTTTGCTGCGACATTTATAAGCTGATACGTTTGCATTTACTTCGCCACTTACCTTCTGTACTTCGGCAGTTTTAGCAGTGGAAATGACTTAACAACTTTGATGTGTATTTTATTTAAAAAGACTTTCATAAAATAAGTAACAGTTAAATATTGATGTGACATAATCTTTCCTATTTTTATTTTTTCTATTTGTGTCAGTAATTAATAATTAAAAGGCATTTTTTTTAATTAAAACACAATGTCGAGATTATTTAGTTATTATTTACTTATAAACCATAGTTTATCTAAAACTATGAACTACCTACGTACCTACCTACATGCCTATAAATTTATTTACATAAAAGACACAAGGTAAACGTACCAATGCTCGACACATCAACGCCCAGTAGATGGCACCCATCTGTCACCGCTCACACTATGACATAAGTTCGAAGGTGCTATGTATTGGGTCAGTGTCGAGCACAGGGACGTTTTCCTCATCTACACTTAGTACTAGGGGCGTTCAATAAAAAGTGAGAATGAGTATGTTATAAACAACTTTTACTAAATGTCATTTTATTTTTCGACATAGTCACCTTTTAGCATAATACACTTAGTATATCTTTTTTCTAAACTTAAAATTCCATTTTTAAAAAAGGTCTCATCTTGAGTACTTAAAAAATCTTGTACTGCAGCGACTACCGCGTCGTCGTCTTCAAATTTCTGGCCTCTCAGGTATTGTTTCAATCTCGGAAATAGGTAGAAATCACTGGGAGCGAGATCTGGTGAATGCGGAGGATGCTTAAGGATATCGAACCCAGCATCACGAATTGCAGCCATTGCAACGGCGGACTTGTGTGCCGGGGCATTGTCCTGGTGGAACAGCACAACTTTCGAGAGTTTACCTCGCCGTTTTTCGCGGATCTCATTGCGCAATGTTGCTATTTGTTTGGCGTATAAAGTGCCCGTAATAGTGGCTCCATGCTCGAGATACTCAATCATTAATACCCCTTTACCATCCCAAAAAACAGAGCCCATGACCTTACCGGCAGATGGGCTCACCTTGAATTTCTTCGGAGTTGGAGATGATGGCCTTTTCCATGTCATAGACTGCAGTTTCGTTTCAGGGTCGTAATGATGGAGCCATGTTTCGTCCATTGTTATAAATCGCGCCAAAAAAAGTTCCCGGTATTGCTGCATCAGGTTCAAAGCTTCTTGACAAATCTCTAGTCTAGTTTGTTTTTGCGTGTCAGTAAGCGTTCTTGGTACCCAACGCGCAGATACCTTTTTCATACCCAAGCGTTCATGTAAAATATTATGCACGCTCCCCGTTGAAATCTTTACATTTTCAGCAATAAAACGAACCGTGACACTACGATCCGCCAAAACTGAGTTTTCGACTTTTTCACAATTTCTTCAGTTACTGCTGTAGTAGGGCGTCCGGAGCGGGGGTCGTCCATTGTCGATGTTCTTCCACGTCTAAATTCGGCGCACCAACGTGCGACTGTCGAATACGGAGGAGCATTAGACCCTAAAGTGTCCCGCAAATCCAAATTGACTTGGTCCGTAGAAAATTTTTTCAAATACAAGTATTTGATAACGGCGCGCAGTTCAATTTTCTCCATTTTCGCTAACGTACTCAATAGCATTGCAAAGAAATTACCGTATATTTTTTTAAACAAAAGACAGTTAGTTTTTATTTTCATAGCAATCAGCTAGATAGATTAGCTTTACCGGCCAGTATTTAATTTCGTAATATTAAAAGAGTTTGCATCTCATTCTCACTTTATATTGAACGCCCCTCGTAGTTTCTCGTTTTCCATTCCCAAAAAGAGAATTCGGGCATTCGTTAAATAAAACGAGGATGTGAAGCAAGTACAAGTAATTAGAGCACAAAATGTTGTCCTTTAGAGTAACTCGAATGCACCAGGAGAGCGGACAAGGTGGGCACCGAGTTTTTAAGTCAGAACTTAATTTATGGCCAATTAACTTAGTGTTAAGTTAAATAAAGTGTCAAGCTATCTCGCCCTGCACCAAAGCTACTTTAAGACAAATGTACATGTTTATTTTGTCAAAGTGAATTGAACTTTTTAATTTGGGTCAAGTTTTTAGTTTGGATATTTAAGTTCAATAAAAATACTGAGTACATTTTAAAGTGAAATTCGTTGAAAGCATTTACGTGTAAGCAAAAGCCGTTTTAAAGTAAATTAAATATATTTAATTTTAAACATTAAATAAATAATAAGGTAATATCTTTTTAATTTTGACTTTAATGTCTTATGTTTTTTCTTTTTAATGACTTATTTGATAAGATTTAATTAATAAAAATTGACTTTTATTTAGTTCACTTTTTTCTCGATCTTGTTTAACTGGTTAAGTAAATTATTTTAAACAGAAATGGCTGAGGACAATGCTCACAATTAGTCGAATAAATAATGCAACAAGATTCTCAATTAAATAATTCGTAATAAAACCCTATCGCTTTCCACGTCTGCCTATCTGTATTATTCACGCAACAGGTTTGATGCGGTTTTCACCGTCTAATATAACACAAAGCCATGAAACTAACAATAAATTTTGTTTTCAACCGTAACGGGAAATTTTTGAAAATAATAAATAATGGATTAATGGACAAAAAAAATCTGTAGGTATATTGGGAGTATACAGACTTGGTTACCTATCGTATTCTCGAAAAAATTTTTCCCGAATATTTAAAATCCCGAATGCTTCATTTATCCGAATGCATTTTTTTCTGAAACTGTAAATATTTCAGGATTTTTATGAAACAACCCTAACCTAACCTAAAGGGTTCTACACGATGGTCCTGAAATAAATCCTGAAATATTTACAGTTTCAGAAAAAAATGCTTTCGGATAAATGAAGTTTTCGGGATTTTAAACCTTCGGAAATAAAATTTTCTAAACATCGATAGGTTCCCCATTCACTTATTAGGCAAGACTGTATCTTCGCTTACTTACAATCAGGCACGATTGTGGTCAAACGAATCTTTATTATTATGCATAAAAACCGGCCAAGTGCGAGTTGGACTCGTGCACGAAGGGTTCCGTACCATTATCTATAAAAACTGCAAAAAATCACTTTTGTTACAACAAACATCAACATACATGGGAGCCCCCTTAAATATTTGTATTATTTTAATTTAATTATTTGTTTTTAGAGTAAATATATAACTAAATATTCTGTGGGTATTTCAAGCGTCTACCTGTTGCCGTTATCAATATCAAGCAAAATCGAGCAAAAAAATCACGTTTGTTATATGGGAGCCCCCTTATATATATTTTTTTTTTTTTTTATTTGTTATAGCGGCAACAGAAATACATCATCTGTGAAAATTTCAACTGTCTAACTATCACGGTTCATGAGTCAGACAGACAGACGAACGGACAGCGGAGTCTTAGTAATAGGGTCCCGTTTTACCCTTTAGGTACGGAACCCCAAAAAGTTACATTAATTTTTAGTAAAGTAAAAGTAAAGTAAAAAAATCTTTATTACCAGAACCTAACTCAATACAAAGAGAAAAAAAGAATAAAACAAACAAAATAGGATAAGTAAAACTAAAAACATTACAAAAAACTACTATGCTAAACTTACTGCTAGGTTAGGCAATGGGTCCCAATCTCAGCGTATGCTGGGCACAACGCCCAGCGCTAGTTTTCAGACTGGTCCCTAGAAGAGGGGCGGTCGCTACTCGCGATTATTTGGTTAAATATTAAATATGAATGCTTTATTGCTTATTCTATAGATAAACAAATACCAGTACCAATAATCACAACGAAAAGCAATGGCAATATTATTATTACGTATCTTAAAATAAAAATAAAAACCTGTCAAGAGCATGTCGGGCCATGCTCAGTGTAGGGTTCCGTAGTTCCCGAGCGTCACAATAGGCGGACTTAAAATACGTCTTTTTTACTTAGATAGGTAGGTTAGGTAGGTACAGATGTTTTATCTCACGAAAGCGGGTAAGCCATACTTGTATGTGAAGATACACAAGCACATTGTCTCTGTGTGCGTAAGCTCGGGAGCGGCAGCGCTCAGTGTCGGTCGCATCGCCAGTCGGATCAGTCAAGCTAGTTGGTTCGCGTCAAAATTTTTGATTGAGTACCGTCAACATGCAAAATACGAAACGGAACGCAATTTAATTTAAACCGACTAAATGTTACCCCACAACACAAATTGTTTTAGTTAATTTAAACACACACAACAACATTAACTACCCAACCCACGAACGAACGTAATACAACTCAAAGACAAAACCAAGGACCACCTATGAAATCGAGAGAGTGATTTACTTGACCTAACACAAAGCATATCCATCCCGACCCCATTAACTCAGGAAAAATCTTAACAGCGCGATGTAGAATTCAACGTTGGTGGTACAGCGCCATCTATCGGCGAATTGGGTAACTAATCTACTTATGACCTAGTATGTATGTTGATGGTTTTTCAGACGTAATTCTTTATTATATGAACCGATTTCAATTATTTTTTTTTATTTGAAAGGAGGTACTGTTATCGTGATCTTATAGGTACTTAAAGAAAAAAAAATGTTTGCAGTGGCGGTTAAATTACAATCGTAGTTTAGAAATATTTTTTTACAAAAACTTAAAAACTGCTCAACTGATTAAGTTGAAAATAATTTTCCTAGAAAGTTTTTATTAAGTCTAACTTACGTGATTTTTTTCATATTTTTTAGAAGTGCGGTTCAAAAGTTAGAGGGGGGGGACACAATATTTTGAACTTTCGGAGTGAATATCTCTGAAAAAATTCACTTTATCAAAAAATGGTTTTAGCAAACCCCTATTTATTTACAAATACCTATCCAATGATACCCCACACTATAGGATTAGTCGAGAAAAAAAAATCACCCCCACTTTACGTCTACGGGAGGTACCCTAAAAAAAACTTTTTTAGTTTTTTTTATTTAACCACTTTGTCGGCATGACTGATATATATATTCATGCCAAATTACAGCTTTCTAGTACTAACAGTCTCTGAGCTTAGCCGCGGACAGACAGACAGACAGACAGACGGACAGACATGGCGAAACTATAAGGGTTCCTAGTTGACTACGGAACCCTAAAAAAGGAAAAAAAGGAAAAAAAGGAAAAAAAAGCAATGAGTGAGTGTTGAGTTGCGTAATGTATGCGTCTGAGTGGATGCATCTTAGTGGGTGTGTGTGTGTGCGTGTGTGTTTTTCGTAATTTTCCGAAATTGATTCTATCACTTTACAGCAACTATATACAGACGAGTAAAAACAATGTAACTTTTTAAACATTGAGTATCAAAAGTGATCCGTTATTTTGCTCGTCGGTGTATTTACAAACATGATAGATGCACGATAAATGCCTGTTATACTTGTTACATAGCATTAACTATCTTAATATCGGATCTCGTGACGTGGCGCAGATCGGCCTAGATAACAGTTCACTGATAAAGTGGATTATCTCCTTTGGTATTAATTAACGTGCCTATGAATTGTAACACCGAATACCGGTCCGATATTGTGTCCCACGGCTATTTGTAATAGGTTTGTTGATTTTATAGTGCTCGTGTGCTCTTCCACGCTATTGTAGCGGGCGCGCGTGCTCCAATAGGGATGTTGACACCACCAATCAACTGACGTACTTTTTATGAGCTGTCAAAACACATTTCTCCCATAGAGTTTGAATGGCGATAGCAACATATGACGTCACTTGTTCGCATACTCAATTAGCTAACTATTTATTTGTTTTAAGGCAACAAAAAATCTAATTTTGCAGTTAATCGAAAATTAATCTTGGATTCAGGGCTAAAATAAAGCGTTTTTTTACTGGAGTCGTGTCTCCGAATTATTTTTTAATGGTGTAAATTTATGATAGACAAACCTTTAGGAGCCTATGTAGAACATACTTTATTCATAGCAGTCCGACTAGATAAGGTAAATTATAAAATAAAGATATCATAAATTGTATGATTGATTGATGTCTTGATGGCCTAGCGATTTAAACTATGGGGTCTCAAGCAGAGGGTCATGCGTTCGAGCCCGGGCTCGCACCTCTTAGTTTGCATTTGTAATTTACCATGAGCTTTACTGTGAAGAAACCAGCACACACCTGCTTAGAAAATGATTTGTGTGTGTGCGCGACGTTCCCAAGCAGCACTGGGCCTAAGTGGTAATTACGCCCCAAACCCTCTCATTCTAAGAGGAGGCCTGTGCACGGTAGTGGGACGTATTATAGGCTAGGATGATGATGATATTAAGTTTATTTATACAGGAATTTGATTTAAGTTACTCAAAGAGGATCTGATTTGCCCGTATAACCTAAACACTACGCTAAGCCTGTAGCGTAGGATGACACAATATAATGTTTGCTTTATAATATTTGCTTAACAGAATCTTAAATTAAATGTAATTATTAGTAGTTCAACTTCAGTGGGGAGAAAAAAATAGCAATGCTGAATGGGCCATTATTTTATTTTAGAGCCAGTATTTTTTGTAATGTGCTCTTCAAATATTTTTTTTACAAAAGCGGTAAAGTGCTCGGTTTTATTATTAAACATTTAAATAGGTACATAATTAAGCTTGCATTTAAAATTATCACTACGTATAAAAAGTAATCATTACTATCTATAAAGTAGGTAACGCAGTGGACATGCATGTCCCCACCATTTGTATGGAAATTGGTGTATTCTCCGTTGAGTTACCAAACTTTTCCACAGAATTTCTTTAAATTTAAAGTTTTTTTTGCTTTAAAAGATTAAATTTAGTTATTTTAGTTTTTATATAAGTTGTTTTTATATAAGTACACTTGAAAAAAATCACCAGCTATGCCTCATATTTCACAAAAGATTAATAGCCCTAAAATAAAATAATGACCCGAATATTTTAATAGCAATCCGAAATTTCATCGCATTGTAAGGCTTACTAAGTAAATGGGTATGTATTACAATACGAAAGACCGAATGTATTAAAACATCGAATGGGTCAAAAGACCGACACGATTTTTTTCTGAAACCGTTAACTTTTCAGAATTTATTAAAACGGCATCATACAGAACCCATTAGGTTAGGTTAGGTTTGTTTTATAACAATCTTAAAAAGTTGGGTATGTATTACAATACCGAAGTACGAAAGACCGAATGTATTAAAACATCGATTGGGTCAAAAGACCGACACGATTTTTTTCTGAAAACGTATACTTTTTCAGAATTTATTAAAACGGCCTCATACAGAAGCCATTAGGTTAGGTTAGGTTTGTTTTATAACAATCTTAAAAAGTTAACGGTTTCAGAAAAAAATCGTGTCGGTCTTTTGACCCATTCGATGTTTTAATACATTCGGTCTTTCGTACTTCGGTATTGGAATACATACCCAAGTGAATTGATGATTCAATCACATTGCAAAAATCGTCGTAAGTGTTGATACGTGTGTTAAATTTTTAAGTTTGTTTTTAACGACCGCTTTAGCCTAGTTGGTAGTGACCCTGCCTACGAAGCAAGAGGTCCTGGGTTCGAATCACGGTAAGGGCATTTATTTGTGTGATGAGCACGAATATTTGTTCCTGAGTTATGGATGTTTTCTATGTAATTAAGTATTTATTTATCTATATAAGTATGTTTTCGTCGTCTAGTACCCATAGTACAAGCTTTGCTTAGTTTGGGACTAGGTCGATTTGTGTAAGATTGTCCCCTAATATTTATTTATTTATTTATTTATAAGTGCGTTTAGAAGTTGAACAGAAGGTAAATTTCAACAATCTAAATAAATGCATTAACGAACAAGGTGCGCCAAGTTTCGCGTCTTGATGTTGCCGAACAAAAACTACTTAAAATGCAAAGAATGTAACGGTACACCTCAATCTAACAAAAACTAATGAACCTAGTCCTGGTCGTAATACGTGATCTTTATAAAATAAAAGCAAGTCTCAAGTTTGGAAACATTAAGAAAAGTCAACTTTATTAAAAGAATGAGCAGAACTTTCGTAATACATTTGAGCTTCGACAAAAAAACCTCTTAAGTTGATTACAATGACCCAAGGCGAAACAAAGCTCGATTATTTTCATTTGATTTATAGTGTTTGCTTTTAATAACTGAGAAATGTATGATAATATTTTGTTTGTATAGACTGCGCTGAGCAATTTGCTCGGGAAGTTTTATCTTTTATTTTACGTGGGTGAAATCTGATTAGAATTCTTGTGGTTCCACCATAACAATAATAAAATTATCAATGCGTTTTTGATACATACATAATAAAATCGATTTTATTTCCTTGAGAAATGAGCATTACTGAAATTTAAAAAATTAACAATTTATCTTCGTTCAACACAACTGCACTATTAAATATTTTCGAATACAAGCAAGTAAGTAATCTTTAGGCATTTGATTCAACTTTTCAGAAAGACTTTAACGCCTCAGTAACGTTTTAAATTAATATTAAATGGAAAGTCTACATTTTAAGTGTTCATAGAACCGAAATAAGGCTCTTTGAAAAGCCAAGTTTCATTTACAATTTCGTTCAAGTCTATCTTCGTGACTTTAATCAAAGCAAGTCTTAAAATATTTTACTTATAATTTTAAACATGACCTAAAGATGTGTCAAATTATAGCATTTAATATCTACACTAATATTATAAGGAGGAAAGATTTGTACTTTTGTTTGTTCGTAACGAATAAACTCAAAAACTAATGAACCGATTTCTGAAACTTTCACCGTTAGAATGTTTTATTATCCCTGATCCCTGAGTAGCATACTCGTAGGCTATATTTGTAGAAAAAATTAGGGATCCTAACTAAAACTTCAATAATGTAACACAAGGTGTAAAAAATCAGTCATAAAATCTCTTTCATCGTATATCTACTACGCTGCGGAAGCTATTGATGATAGAATAAAAAATGTTCTGCATTATTAAAGAACATATCAGTATCTACAAAAGCTTTGCTATGTCATAGGTATGGGATCCTATCGATGTTTAGAAAATTTTATTTCCGAAAGTTTAGAATCCCGAAAACTTAATTTGTCCGAAAGCATTTTTTTCTGGAACTGTTAATATTTCAGGATTTATTTCAGGACCATCGTGTAGAACCCTTTAGGTTAGGTTAGGGTTGTTTTATAAAAATCCTGAAATATTTACAGTTTCAGAAAAAATGCATTCGGATAAATGAAGCATTCGGGATTTTAAATATTCGGAAAAAAATAATTCTAAATTTTGATAGGTAACCCATAGGTATATACAGCTATTGCAGGTATTGTAGGTACTAATGTGTTGTAGATATGATGATGATGAACTACTTTTTATACCTATTTTAAAAGTTGATAGAAATGCGGACCAAAATCAGACCATGCTATTCATACTTTCTCTATAAATTAAGTTAAGCATCGGACATAGTCGTTTATGGTGCGACTGTCGGTGTGTTTATTTTAACTAAAACAACGTCACGTCTGATAAAACGCAAGAGTGTTTTTTTTAAAGTGAGCATTTTTCTATCAAGAAATTAAATCAATTTTAAGCGACGAGGACTGAAGTAGGGCCAGGCCAAAACGGAGATGGCGGGATGATATGGACCGTTTTGACCCATTTTAAAACAAAGTAACGGATGGAAATTAAAAAGAAGGCCTTTGCCCAGGAGCGGGACGTCTAATAGTTATTTAAAAAATGAAAGGTACTTACTAGTGTTTAATTAAAGCATTTCACATGTTATAAATCTAGTAGTTCAATCGCCTCCTTTGTTCATAGACGGATACAAAGACACAAAGACGTGACCATTAATAGTAGTGTCGGAGTAGATGCATTAACCTTGTACTAAACCCCTTACAAGTCAAGTCTAAGACGCCCGGACAAATTACGTCTGAGGGTACATTTTAATAATAAACCGTATAATAGAGACAGGGGCAAACGGCGCCCCAGGCAATGGGGTCCAACGGGCCCCACATTAGTCCCTAAATTAGACGAATGAAAAGAATAAAAGAATCCTGAGGCATAATTAAAAAACCAATTTGCGAAGTACGTCCGAATGGTACAGAAAAGGAATCGCCCTGGGTAGAACAGAAACGTTTCATGTGTGTGCTATAATGACAAACAAGCGAGGGCCCGCGGCATTTCTTGGGGGATAACGGACTTGACGTCATTATTTTCGCTAATCACCAATATGTTACCGCAACCTCATTTATTATTATTACTAATGAGGTAAGCGTAGGTTTGTTAGAGCAACCATTGTTACTAATAGTTCAATGGAGTAACAGAAAAAAAACATGTTAGGTTCGATACCGATTTACCTACCTCGATACGAAATAATGCTTTTATATACAAAGAAAGCTCCAAGACCTAACACGTATTTTATTTACATGAAAAATCTAATTTTCGTTACGCAAATTTATTCCGAAGCCGTCGATTCAATTGTTTATTCAGCGTCTAGCTAAATAACCAAATTTGTATTACCAAATTGATGAATAGGTGTAGTCAAGTTGTTTATACCGGTATGACGGTATCCATTTCCGATTAAGGCTAAAGAGTGGTTTGTCAGTGGTCTATTAACACCGGGATGAGATTATAATCGATGTGGCTGTGAGACAATAAGTAGCCGCGGGGAGCCGTGTTATTGTTTGTCTTGTCCCACCTCGCAGCAGGATGCCGCCGTTCTTGTATACTTCGGACAAATTGATGGATATAATCACGCACGTTTAAAAACATATAGATTTATAATCGACTCTTTAAAAAATTAGTGACGTTTAAAATGCAAATGGTGGCAAGTATAACAGCTTCGGCGATTGTGAAATGATTATAAAGTTCGGGCTGTTTAGTGAATTTATAAATAATTTACAGCAATGATTGATTTGGTATGTACTGTTAATGTCGGTTTTGGACCCAAGTTTAATATTTATGGGGAATATAACGCAGATATTGTTCAGTTAATCGAATAGAAGAAAAAATAGCAGGGGGCTCTTAAACACGTCTACCTACCGCTATGTTTTATATTACTTCTTTCTTCGTGGAATATTTAATAATGTTCCTACATGATCAGGTTTTTGTTTTAATATTGGGATAAGTTTAAATTTAGTAATGTATCAAAAAGTACGAAATGCATTTTTTAAAATACGTAGTTTACTCATTGAATTGAGAACAATCAAGAATTAAAAGTATGTAGTTACATTGAATATCTAGACACAAAAAAATGTACGTCGATACGTAATTGATTAGGAATAATCTACTTTTATAAAGACAAAAGTCGTTATGCGGCTTGCATACTAACGCCGCCAAATCCGATGGAAGACAACGTCGTTTGTGTCGCAATAAAAATGGAGATTTAAAAACGTTAGCCAATTTACATTGCAAAAACATAAATACTTAAGTGACAATTTACATTTTGCCGATAAAAGAACAAATAAACGACGCGAGCCAGTACGAAGTTAAGAGATTAACAGAAACGCATACATTTGCATCGTTACTGTTTTTGCGACAAGTTGAATGAACTGGCGTAGTAACGGAAGGTAAGGTTTGTTGTTGTGTGTTGTTCCCGCTGCACGTGTTTATGAAGTTCCCAATGATTGACGTAAACAGGAGGTAATGCTCAACAGCGCCTGCTTTCGACAGCTGTCCGTGAAGTGAAATCGATCGGTGCTACCCCTTGCCTGAGCAAATCCGTGTGGAGCATAATTAGTTTTTGTCACTTCACATCGACAAATCCCATTTGAATCCATGGCGCGATAACGCGGACCCCACCACTTACGGCACCGCACCAACCGGCTCTTATCAAAGAGAATATTATTTCAAACGCCCCTGTTAACCCCGATGGGCTTTTCGAACCCCAAATCCAGTTTGTTATGAATGAAATTACAGAAATCGAATAAGGTAAACACAACTGAGAGCCAACAAAAGCTTGCTCGAAAAAAAACCTAAATTGAATTCAAATTGGTTTCGTCGGGTATTAGGGACAGCCGGGGGACTTTTTCAAGACTCGCACAGAAACGTATAGCGTGGCAATAATTTAAAGTAACTTTTTGTCAGAGGGCGACAGCCCGTTGAGTGAGATAAAATCAACAGAGACGATTGAATGAAAACAGTAAGCACAATGGAGCGAGCGAACGTAAGCTGTTCGATTGTTACCTACGGCGATTGGAAAGGAGCTATCAACGATTTGGCTAAATCAGACGCACGTATTTCACTGTCGGTCAGTAGAGGACTCGGTCACCACACTTCCAACAATAATATAATAATGAACTTGGATTCTTATACAGGAACCAAATTTTCTTAATGTCTTGACAAAAACTAAATTATAGCTTAATTCAAATTTAATCAATTACATAATAGCAAAAAGATGAAAAGTAATATTAACTTACTGCATGATTATCCTAAATTTAATAATATTAGAATAATTATTAATAGAGTAATTTGTCTAGCTACATTTTCATTTTAGGAATAATTAGAAAAATGTCCTACCGCTAAATAAACTACTTAGCCATTCGGAGAGTAATAAGTTTGGTTCAAACATAAATGCAATCAAAATCACACAGCTAAACAATTGATTGTTTAAGTAACTCTTATTGAAATTAAATTGCCTGCAACGGCAAATTAGGAAAAATTGTAAAAGGCAGTAGGACAGTCATTGGAGCAGAAGCATACCGAAAATAAGATAACGCGACGACTTGGGTGTTTAAATATATCGAAGAGTGGCAAGGTTATGTTCTCGACTGAGCGAAAAGCGGAAAAATGGAGAGGCAGTTTACCCAAAAATGGCAATCTTTACAAGCTAAGAACGCACAGTGCCAAGAAGTGCACTGACGATGCTGTAATTATGCGAAATGAACTCTGCATCTCGAATATTTTCCCTTGCAGCAAAACACCTTGGGTCCTGAATGATACACATAAATCAAGTGTCCAGACTAGATTACAGACGTCTACTCTGAGCAAGCGTAGTTACGGGCCGTCGAGAAGTGAAATGCAGAACCATTTGTGCTGGTTCATTTGCGAAAATATAACAGTTATGCAAATAAATAGTTATCAATTTTACTAACTATGCCCTGAAATCAGTTAATTTACGCAACTTTATAAATAACGAGGTGTTGTCTTTGCGAAGAATCCCATCATCGCTATCCTACGGGGACTTTGCAATTTTTCGGGATGTATTCTTGGTGTTTATCCAGATAATAAATTATCTGTGTGCCAAATTTAATTCTAATCCATTGAACCATTTTTGGCTAATGGAGTTAAAAAACATTCCAAAATCAGAACATCCAAACTTTCACAATCACTAGGATTTTCGTAATTAGTATAAAAACGGCGTTTATGTCAGTATGCAAGTATTATGCATATCGTTTGCAATAAATCCAAGTAGGTAAGTAGATAATAGTCAAGCCCACCGTAGAACATTCTCACACTAAATGTCATCATGATTTTGCTTGTCATGGGATTCGTTGTCAATATTATATTCACTAAGAAAAGATTCCACAGTCAGTCCGGATTCGGTTGGTTCAATAGTACCTAGTTGAAAAAGAAAGATTAATGATGTCTCAAACAACGCAAACGTTGCAAAAACTAGTCAACTTAATAACCTTACTCAAGTGATCTCTAGTGTCTCGATACACGCCAGTTTAGATTCAATAAATTCATAATTTATTTTCCACTTTCCCAGCAGAATGCGGAGATGGTTGACTCAACAGGTATGCAAATACCAACTTAAAAATGTTCACGCGGCTGATGCGCTATTTGAAATATTGGAGGATTGAAACCGACAAGTCTAAGCATAAACTTTCAAATCCACGCTTACCTGACAGAGAGTGTTGTGGTTAACCGCGCAAAACGATTTGACTTTGTTGCCTCCAGCTTATTTTATAACGGTTTGTTGAATTGAATTTTGCGGTTATTTATTTTACTGGATCTTAGAGCGGCAGAATTAAGTCCAACGACGAACGTAAATGGTAACAGCAAATTATTATTTTAAATTTACACCTTGCTTTTACGAGCTTTTGCCATACAAGAATATCGTTCAATTTGTAGTTTTGATACCTTTACCCCGAATTTAAAAAAGGTAAAGGTAACTTTAATATTATTAACATGATAATGACTCACTTGCATTACAATTATCTTACTCCACATTTCACAAGTCAAGTTTGAGTTTAACACTCTTAAAGATGAGCTGTAAAATTAGAATCTACATCTACACTAATATTATAAAGAGGAAAGATTTGTATTTTTGTATATAATGAATAAACTTAAAAACTACTGAACCGATTTCAAAAATTATTTTGCCGTAAGAAAGCTACATTATCACTGAGTGACATAGGCTACTTTTTACCGCGGGAAAATACCTTTTCCTACGGGAAAATTTATTTATCGCGGGCGAAGCTGCGGGCGTAAGGCTAGTAAAGTTAGAATAAAGACATAAACATGATAACAGACCATCGCTTAAGTTTCTTATTAAATACCTACACGGCTGATTTGCGTGGGATCAACCAGAACATCCGACTTATGGTAACGTCTCAATGGTAATAAATTAGGTCCGTATCTCTTTTATAGGCGATCCGAGAGCTAAACGATCATTAAAACTGGACCTCCATTAACGTTATCATTCGGGAGCCAATAACGTCATACTGACATGCAAAGGTGAACACGGTGACCACCTTGTGGAATTTCATTGGGACTATACCTAAGAATTTTGTAATGTGTTTACGGTGGCTTCAAACAATTTTAAATAAACCCTGGCGCTCAAATGACTTTTTGCTGTTGATCTGTGTTTTTTGTTACTTTTTATGAGCCGCCGTTTTAAAATAACAAAGTTAATGATCAGTCTCTTGTGGCCTTTACCGATGGTCATCCTTGCTTCGTTTATATTAGCTGGATGTGTCTGCTCAAGTAAGTAGCTGGTTATCTGAATCAAAGTATTAGCATTATATTAATTTTAAACGAAATGACTCGAGGATTTCGAATCCAGCAATTTCCTTTTGAATATTTATTTTTATATTTTTCTTACCAATTGTCTCATTATTTTTAAGATAATTTAATGACTGTACTTAGTAGGTACAGTGTATTTCTGACTTAATGCCTAATTAACTAACCTAATTGTCAGCAATCTTGAGCGCATCCTATGATTACATGTGAGAGCTTATCTGTTTATATTCTTCATGTTTTATTAGATGCAATTTATAGACATTTAGATACGTATACTGCTTAAAAATTTACAGAAATCAATAATATTTAAATGCACGAGAATTTAAAAGTAAACTCTGGACATTTTTAATTATGTGACACTCGAGTAGAAGACAATAGGGTGGGATCTGAAGTAAGCCCATGCTGGTATCATCATTTCAGCCGAAATATGTCGACAGATAGGTACATACACAATGGTCTCCCCTGAGGTTCGCCAAACAGATCGGTCCAGCGCCATCCGCATCCATCTTGCTGGAGGCCTTCCTACACTGCGTCTTCCGATCGTGAAACTTTTTTGCCCCAACGGACGTTCTACGAATGATGTGCCCTGCCCACTGCCACTTGAGTCTGGAGATTCTTCGAGCTATGTCGGTGAGTTTAGTTGTTGCGCAAGCTGCTTGCTCTTGTGTATTGCGTTTTTGCTAATGTCAATATGATGTAGTTACGTTACCTAAGTAATATAATTTATCAAACAGCATGCCGCGTATATTTGTGCGTAGTTAGGGACACACTCACACTATTTCAGGCACGTCAATAGAAATGTAACAGGGGTATTTTAGTGAAGTCGGAGGTAAGATGTGATAAAATAAAAAGCTTAATTTAATAGTATTTATTTACATATTTACTTATAATGTTTTTATTTATATAAATTTACATATTTTTGCTTATGTATTTTTTCATAATGTACTTGTTTTTCTGTATTGTTTTCCCCGTTTCCATTTTTAAAACAATAATTATGTCACTTTCGAAGCATTATTTAAATAAAACCGGCTCCATTAAAGTAAAAAGCTTGCAAGTAATAACGTAAACACCGATTTCGCGGAAACAATTTTTTGCCGAAGATCTGCATTTGCGAAGGCGGCGAAATTCCAGTACAACCCTAGTTGTGACGTCACCCAACCCATCTGTAGAATGTAGGTATAATGCCCATTATACCTGGATTACATGATTTCACGGACTGAGAGCCTGCGCGTGACATGACGTTCGCGTCGGTTAGCCGCAACTGACGTGCATCCGTTGCTCCGATTTCGGCTTATTTACTATCTGCAGGCGCAGTGCGTTGTTATTACGGGATGTGATTCGAAATGCAATTTGGTGGGGTAATAGTGGGTGTGGACGGGTTAAGGAGATACTAGATACGGTGCGGTGTGCTTATAGTTCATGATGTTTAGGTCTCGTGGCTATACGATATTCAATTTAACTGGCTGAATCTTACAGCTGTAAAGTTTGATGGCCGAAAGCTGCAAGTTGATTTAAAAACTATTTAGAAAAGTCAAGTATATATAATTATAAACTATAAATGAATTAATAACTAACATCTAGTTACCCACACGTGTCCCCTGGGTAGCGCCAAATGAACAGCCTCTTTCTGGTGGTAGGCTTCGGCCGCGGCTTGTCACCACCCACCTAGCTAAGCCATGCCGCCAAGCGGTCTTGGCCGTGTTTCGGCATGAAGCTTGGTGTAGCCATTTTTTGGGAGGACGGGTCTGAGCGGAAATTTGCGTGTGAGCCGGTTTCGGTACCGTCGGTTTTGCTGCACCGGGTGTCTGTTCGTGGAGGGTAGCGGGATCCGAAGCACGGTGCTCCGCTGGCCGACCGCAGTTAGTAGGGGGCCCAAGTAGGGGTTTCGCCTGCCTTGAAAGGCTGCCATGCCAACTCGCGAAAAATCCGGGAGGCGCGCTGTAGTGCCGGTTGGCGACCGGAGAGAGGACCCGACAGCCGTCTTTGGGGGGGTTCGGGCGTCCCCGCGCGCTCCAGACCAGGCTTCCCGTGCTGTGGCTGACTTTCGCGTGCTGCTGGGTGAGCAGCATTGTATCCGTTCAACTGCCGTCTTCCCTAACCCTATTCACTCATGTCTTTCTCACCTCCTTCTTTTTGAATAAATATGGTTAAAGCTATGAAAAAGAGCAAGTGCCTACAGCGGATGCACATCCTCTCACTAAAAGTGCACCTCTCAAATATTCGAGGTTTGCACTCCAATCTCGCTGCAGTCCACCATCATCTTGAGACTGAGAAGCCTCACTTGCTCTGCCTCACCGAGACGCAGATAAAATGTCCCTTAGACACCGCGTACCTGCACTACCCAGGGTACACCCTGGAACATGCTTTTAAGCCTCGTGCTGGAGTTTGCTTGTACGTTCGGGATGGCATTTGTAGTTGGCGTCTCTGTAACCTTGAGGATCCTAGTTTTTCCATTCTTTGGCTGCTGATGGACACGGGCGTTGAACAAACGGTTTACGCTCTAATCTATCGGTCGCACAGCGGTGACCAGGAGACGTCTGGGCTCTTTGAACACCTCAGTGTTGCGGCGGGTGTGGTTCAGCAACGGTATCCACGTGCGCAGTTGGTTTTCTTGGGGGACTTTAATGCTCACCACGAAGACTGGTTGTTCCCATACCAAGTCACGGATCATGCGGGAAGAGAGGCACGCAAGTTTGCACTTTCTCTAGATCTCACCCAGCTTGTTCAACAGCCGACTCGCGTCCCGGATGTTGCTTCGCACACGCCAAACTGCCTGGACCTTCTGCTGACGACTGATCCGGATAGGTACAATGCGTCAGTGTCTTCCCCTCTGGGTACTTCTGACCACTGTCTGGTTAAGTTTGTGTCGCAGTACTCTCCTCCCGATTGCTCAATCGGTTCTCGACGAGTATGGCGATACAAGTCGGCAGATTGGGATGAGATGCGTCATTTCCTTGCATCCTATCCCTGGCAGAAAGCTTGTTTCTCCAGTGATGATCCGTCGAGCTGCGCGGAGGCTGTTACCGATGTGTTGCGTCAGAGTATGGAATATTTCATTCCTTATTCTGACGTATCTACTGGTAGCAAAGCTCGCCCATGGTTTAACGCCGAATGTGCTCAGGCTGAGGCTATTAAGCACTCTGCTTACTTATCGTGGGCTGATGCTCGTTGTCGCAAAGCTCCGGACGTACAAGTTAAGAAACAGCTTTTCAACAAGGCTGCCAAGTCCTGTAAAAAGGTCATGCAGAAAGCGCGATTCCTCCATGTTGGTCGTATTGGTGCCAAACTTGCTTCCTACCCCTCTGGGAGTAAAGCGTTCTGGTCTTTGGCTAAATCGGTGGAGTCCAATTTCTGTCGCCCGTCACTGCCGCCGTTGCTGAGGTCTGATAAGTCGCTAGCTCACACTGCAGTGGAGAAGGCGAATCTGTTTGCCTCTTTATTTGCGGAAAATTCACGCCTCGATGCTGCAAATGCGGTGCCACCCTCCATTCCACATTGTGGAACTTTTATGCAGGAGGTTAGAATACACCAGAAGGAGGTTTTAAGAGCACTGCGTTCTTTGGACGTGAATAAAGCTAGTGGCCCTGACGGTATACCTGCGATTGTCTTGAGGACATGTGCTCCAGAACTGTCACCTGTTTTGACACGTCTGTTCAGGCTTTCTCTCAGGATGGGCCAAGTCCCGGTATCGTGGAAGATTGCCAATGTGCAGCCTGTACCTAAAAAGGGCAGTCGTGCCGACCCGTCAAACTATCGACCCATCGCAATCACCTCCATACTATGTAAGGTTATGGAGCGGGTATTGAACGCCAAACTCCTGGTTTACCTTGAGGGTAATGATCTCCTCAGTGACCGACAATACGAGTTTCGTCGAAATCGATCTACTGGGGACCTCCTGGTATATGCCACTCACCTTTGGGGTGAGGCTGTTGAGAAACATGGTGAGGCTCTTGCTGTGTCTCTTGACATTTCCAAGGCGTTCGATAGGGTCTGGCACGAGGGCCTTCTTGGCAAACTCTCTTCGTATGGGATCCCTGCTGACCTTTGCTCTTGGATCTCTGATTTCCTGAGGCATCGATCTATACGAGTCGTCATTGACGGGTGCTCGTCGGATCTCATGACCATTAATGCTGGGGTGCCTCAGGGATCGGTTCTCTCTGCTACTCTTTTTCTGCTGCACATCAACAATTTGCTCATACCCGGTATCTATGGGTACGCGGATGACAGCACAGTCACAGAGAGGTACCTATCTTACAGCCGAGCCAGTGGTGACGAGATCGGGTCACTCAGGGAGGCTATGGTACAACGGACGAATAAGGCCTTGGAGGCCGTGTCCGACTGGGGATCGGCCAACTTGGTCCAGTTTAATGCTGCCAAGACACAGGCGTGTCTGTTCACCGCAAAGCGGAGTCCATTCACCTTGGCTCCTACTTTCCAGAATGTATCCTTACCACCCAAAGACCACCTTGAGCTTCTTGGACTGAGCGTGCCATCTAATCTCAACTTCGGCGCGGCCATTGAGTCCAGGGCGAAAACTGCTGCTAAGAAACTTGGTATCTTATATAAGGTGGGACGGTATTTCACGCCGGAGCAACTTTTTACTTTATACAAAGCACAGGTCAGATCATGTATGGAATACTGCTGCCACCTTTGGGACGGTTCTGCCAAGTATCAGTTGGCGGCGTTGGATTCGGTGGAGCATCGAGCCCGAAGACTCATTGGTGATAGTTCGTCAATCGGTGGTAGGCTGCAGAGCCTCGAGCACCGTCGTCGGTTGCTTGTTTGTCTGTTTTTTATCGGATACATTTTGGAGAGTGTGCGCAGGAATTACATGATTTAATCCCTCCATCTCCATTTCACCAACGGACATCCAGGCGGGGGGAGCGTCTTCATCCTTATGTGGTTAGTATTCCAGTGGCCCGTACGAAGCGCTTCGCGTCATCCTTCCTAATGCGAACTGCTAAAGAATGGAATTCGCTCCCGTTGTCTGTATTTCCTGATAAATACAACCTAGGTCTCTTCAAGGCTAGAGTGAATAGGCTGTTACTGAACCAGTGAGGTACACCTTTGGCCTCATCTACACTTTTCATCAGGTGAGATAGTGGTCAATCACGGGTCAGTTTTATGTAAAAAAAAAAAAAAAAAAAACATGCAATTAAGTACATGCGATATTTTTGAAACGAAACAAAGATCATGAAAATTATGTTCCCTTCCCTGTGAATGGAGTTTTTGAATGTTTAGATGCGCTTAAAATAGTTGTCTGTATACAATTAAATATTCTACTATCTAATCGTCTGTAACTTTGTCATTTCTATCGGAAAGATGAAATATAAAATGAGCAAAATACCACTACTTACAACTGTAGTTTCTGCATTTTTGTACCTAATATAAAGAATTTACGTATCCTTAACTTCGTTACATTAGACCCACATTTATTTTATAATTAAGGCACCAACCACATATTAATCCAACAACTTCCTCGAACTATATTTCCGCCGCCATATACATATGTCCCTGAAATTTTCATTCAGTGATAGAGCGGAGCGGGGAATTCTATCAGCGCACTGTTCCCACCGGGATAACTTCATCCACAATTCCTGAGCCAAGAACTGTACACACCCATTCCGTGGAACTTTCGTTCGTACTATTTTCAGGCGATTTAATATCTGGAAAGCAAAGCTTTATGAACTTGATATCGTTTATGGTCTGTAAAGATTAGAAGATAGGCTACGATTACTCAACGATTACTCAAGTGTTTTTGTCTGATCAGTACTGAAAAATACCGATGTGGCGATGTTTCAAGCAAATGTCAGCGATTTATTTCCATAGCGGCACTATCCGAACAGAAACCGTACAAAAACAAAGAAACATCAATTGCGTAAAGACAAACGGAATTAAAAGGATAGATGTCAGCATAGCAATTTGTTTTCCGCAATTTTCAAGTTATTCTTCGATATTATATATTATAGGAATGCGACTGGTACCGCTAACAGTCCGTATCCTCGGATTTATCGTATCAAAGGATTGTAGTTTGCTAACTTACTTTACTATCCATTTGATGCAAATTCAACTGTGTCACAAAGGCTCAGGATTTGTGAGAATGTTGAGTTTAATTTGCAAGTATTAACTAACTCTATGTAATTGTGGAATTCATTATGGCCAACTGTCACAGCCATGCGATCTGTCAACGATCTAACATTGCCAACAGTAGTATACACAGTAGGGTATGTATAGCATATTAAATTAATTATTTATGTAGCTAAAGTATTAATTTGCTTTGTATAATAATTTGCGTTGGCGCATATTAAAATTATTAATGTTTCCAATAATCATTGTTATCTAGTTGACAAACAAAATTTCGTCACCGTCCGTGCAACGGGGAAATGCGGATAGTGTGTTGGGCACCTTTGCGCCTGGTACGATTCGGGGTTGTTTAATTGACTAACTGTTGTTGTTTTTTTTTAATTGAATTCTATTAGTAAAGTATTAATACTTTAGGTTGACATTAACTTTATATCTCCCGTCGTATCGGTTATAGTTTATGTTTGTAAGTAAGTAAGTAATTTATTTGCAGAAAATAGTGTACAATAAGATAGTGAACAGGAAATAATGACACAACTATTTCACTACACAGTAGCATGCAAAAATTCAAAACACAAAGCACTTAACACATTACACATGCAAATGACTTATAATTAAAAAAAAAAATAACAATAAAAACTTTAAATACTATCCCTTGCACGACAGGAAATCCTTAATGGTGTAGAATCTTTTCTGTAGTAACCAATTATGCAATGTTCGTATACATCCTACTAATATTATAAACGCGAAAGTTTGTAAGAATGTATGTATGGATGGATGTTTGTTACTCTTTCACGCTAAAACGGTTTGACGGATTCTGATGAAATTTGGCACACAGATAGTTTATAATCCAGATTAACATATAGGATACTTTTTATCCCGGAAAATTGCATAGTTCCCGCGAGATAGCGATAAACGAATTCTTCGCAGGAATGCCAAAACCGCTAGAGTTACACGTATGTAATGTATGATGGAAATGTTTATAGTCCTACAAAAAACCCGCCACAGTATATATCTTTCGAAATTCCCACGGGATAGTGATATCTAAACTTTCTTTGCTTTTTTGTTTATAGCAGAATCTCTGAAACTATTGAGCCAATTTTAAAAATTCTTTCACCATTAGAAAGCAACACTATTCTTGATTGACATAAGTTACTTTTTATCCGGGAAAATTAAAAATTCCCACGGGATAGTAATAAATTAATTCAATTTCGTACCTGATTTTAATAATTCTTACATAT
Organism: Archips crataeganus; assembly: GCA_947859365.1. Classification (NCBI taxonomy): domain Eukaryota; kingdom Metazoa; phylum Arthropoda; class Insecta; order Lepidoptera; family Tortricidae; genus Archips; species Archips crataeganus. The sequence goes on along the minus strand of OX402059.1, from coordinate 9,388,989 downwards.
TATGTGATATGACTATCCCCGATTAACAAAAGCTATTTTTTCTTCGGGAAAATACAAAATTCCCACGGGATAGAAAAAACTGAATTCAACTTCGGGGCCGATTTTGAAAATTCTTTCACCAATAGAAAGCTACAGCTATTCCTGATTGGAATACACTACTCTTCTTCGGGAAAATGAAAAATTTCCGTGGGATAGAAATAAGTAAATTCAACAACGGCACTGATTTCAAAAATTCTTTCATATTATTATGATATGATATGACTATCCCCAATTGACATAGGCTACTTTTTCTTCAGGAAAATGCAAAATTCCTACGGGATAGAAAAAACTGAATTCAACTTCGGGGCTGATTTTGAAAAATCTTTCACCAATAGAAAGCTACACTATTACTGATTGGCATAGACTACTCTTCTTCGAGAAAATGCAAAATTCCCGAAGGATAGAAGTAGGTCAATCCAAATTTGTGGCTGATTTCAAAAATTCTTTCACTAATAGTATGCTACAGTATCCCTGATTGACAAAGGTTACTTTTCTACGGGAAAATACTAAATTCCCACGGGATAGAAATAAGTGAATTGAATATAGGGGCTGATTGTTAAAATGATTTCACTAATAATAAAAAGCTACGATGTCTCTGATTTTCAAAAAAAGGTCAAAAAAGTAATTTCTATCCCGCGGAAACTTTACTTTGCACTTGCCGGGATAAAAAAGCCTGTTTCAATCAGGCACAGGCCTCCTCCCAGAACGAGAGGACTTGGACAGTAGATTTGTGAACTTCACATCACACCCACCATTGAATTTCTTCTCAGGTGTGTGTAGCTTTCCTCGCGATGTTTTCCTTCACTATAAAGCTCATGGTAAACTTCAAACGTAATTTACCACATGAATTCGGAAAAACTCAGAGGTGCAAGCCTGGGCTCAAACTCACGACCCTCTGCTTAAGAGTCCATAGGTCTGACCACTAGGGCACCACGGCTTAGCGGCTATAGAATTCACTTATTCCTATTCCACGGGAACTTTTCATTTTTCTGGCATTATCCTATGTGTTAATTCATGTAATAAACTACCTGTGTGCCAAATTTCATCCAAACAACTAACGTTATAGTCTTCGCGTACGAAGTCGCGGGCAAAAGCTAGTACCCTATAAAGCAGACTAGTTATATTTGTAGGGACATGATTAAATATTGTTATGGCCATGCAATAACAATTTTTGCTGCAGAGTTTAGATGCTGTTTTCGGTAGAATCAGTCTTGTAGGATATCTCGTGTTAAAATTACATACACTTTTCAGTTCTTTAAACAAATGATAATTTGATTTTACAAATAATAAAAATAAAATATTGTCGGTCCCTTACTAAGTGCTCCTTTCATCCACTCAAAGGTTGACTGGTAGAAATCCCTTAAAGGGATGAGTTAGCCTTTGTAAATGCATTTCAACGGTTGTCAATAGTGTTTTTTTTCTTTCCTTATTTTTGTGCAATAAAGAGTTCATATATATACATATCTCTTGGTGGTAGGTATTTTTTGTTATTGTTATTGCTCTATCATTGAAACATGAATGGTAAAATTGTGAGTTGAAACCCATTTTCAGTATAATTTTAAATCAATCTCATACAATTGTCTGTTCTGAGGCTTGACTCTACCTGTATATGAAGAGAATTTTAAAAGAACTAGATATAATATTGAACACTGATGTTTTTAATTATGTCTCTTCATCGAGCTATGGTTCGTGGCATTGCAATTCTGAGCGTGGCCTGTGACTTTACCCAAGAACTCCCTATCCCGTAAAAAAATTACAAAGTAGGTACGTTAGTCCTGGTCTAGATTATAATTTCAAAATAACTGTGAATATTTTCAGCTTTTTAGGTCCAAGGGTTTGGGTTCAGCGTTGATGGGTCAATCAAATATTGAGACAGGATTTGTTCAAGTTATTTCAAACATTTTACGTACTTAAAACATCGCATTGTTTAAGAAAACTGAAATTTCGAGGTAGCTTGGGCCCGTGACTCCAGTCTCAAACACTCATATTTAATAGTTGACTTTTATTACAACCAATGAGAATCTTCATCGGTTTGTGGTCAGTGTTGCGAAGCGTTGGAATCCGCGCCCGCATATCAAATATGCGGGTGGATACTATATCTATACATAAACACGAGTTTTAATATACTCTCATGTATAGTAAAAATGCGTTGAAGTTTACGCAATCGCCACAATTTTGCCAATCTTACAGTTTTAAGAATCATCTCAATTTTAACTTTGAGACTTCAAACCTGCAGATTTTTTAGTTAGAGCCAAATTTCTTTCAAATTTAAAAATATTTTTTTCAGTCGAGAAATTAGGAGATATAATTTAAATATGATTGAATATGATTAAAAGTGGAAATCAGTTGATTCTCTAAGTTTTCTTACAAATTATTGTTTTTGAATAAGTGCTCATTAGAAGTAACCACAGTCTATATTTTGTAACAAACATGCCCAATGTAATAAATCGTAGATCATTAAAAAGTGTTTTTAGCTTTTATAAAGTTAATTTCAAGTGTGCGCGCTTATGTATGAATACCTAATGCAAAGCGGCCCGACTAAACTCCCTCAAAAAATACTCAATCGTTGCCCGAGGGGCGGGGGAATACATTACCAGTGGGGGGCAAATAGTAGCCATTCTTATACTTATAGGTAGTATCCAAAGACTTGCGACGCAATAACCGGGGCGCTACTGAGCGAGCCGCCTCGCGAGGCAGCCGTTTTCAGTGGGATTTTGAGCTTTGTGTAGAACAAAATCATGCCTCATGCGCTTGCCTCGCGCGGCGGCTCGCTCAGTGGAGTCCCGGCTAATTGCGAATGATGCGCCGCCAGGCCTCACTAGCAATAACGAGTACTGCCGGTAAAATTCCTAAATTCCTATTCAATCTATTACGGTTGTATACAAAGGTTACGTAAAACCCAGTTCAGTACTCACCATGAAAAGTAAAGGTTAACCAGAGGCCGTATTTCATTGCCTAACGCGCGGACCCTTGCCATCGTATTCATCATCTCTTTCTGTTACCATCTTATACCGTTTGACAGAAAGAGATAGTGAATGCAATTGCAAGCACCCGCGCGTTAGACAAGAGGCTACCGTTTTTTTTACTTGGTTTTAGTCCGCCACGTATGTTGAGTTTATTTTCTAAATCATCTTATTTATTCATTTATAATTGTTTCAATTAAAAAAAAAATCAAACTAACATGACTGTCCTTATTGCGCTCAAAATATCTTAACCCTCTTCTATATAGTACAGTCCACGTCGCGTCATATTCACAACCCAATTCCATCTGCAAACGACAGTGTCGTACCCAATTACAACATGTTACTCTGTTCAAGAAACATAAATGCATTATGCATCTGAATTAGTTGAGTTTGCATAAGTAATAAAAGCCGTAACATACGTCTCATATTATCTCGAAACTAAAGCATATTTGAACAAGAACAATGGCGTAAATCCTATAATCTTAGCACTACAGCAACGTTTTATCCCTCATATCTGTGTTTATTTAGTCATTTCCATACTAAATTATCGACATCACGGCCCACCCCTTATCTGAACCGTTAAAGCACAGGGACCAGGTTTACAGAAATAATGAGGCTAGAAGTGCCTAAAAATAAAACTAAGCTTAGTACTAAACTATGCTTAGTATTTTTTTTTGTCAGCGGCCAGAGGTGAGTGTAAACACACTGAAGAGGAAGCCGAAGAGACAATTAGATCATAATTTTAAGAATTTACATATCGCTTGGAACATTCATTAATCCAGTTTAGATGAAAGATCTCTCTATGTTAATAAAACAGTCAAATGATTTAAGTACTAAAAAAAAAAAAATAGGGTTTTAAGTATCATGTTATAGACGGACATGAAATTATATAAACAAGTAAAAGGTGTCAAACCCCTTTTTTAATAAATTTTCCCTCTACCTAAGTATATTTATCGTTAAACGACAAAGACTTATATTATAAACTTTTATACCAGAGATTCGAAATCTTCTGAGTGCTCTTTTAAATTAGAGTCTACCAGTTAAGCAACTGGTTACAATACGGTAAGCAATCAATCAATCCTTAGACCAACCTAGGGATCGCATACATTGCCAATACTAACTCAGAGAGCGAGGATAATGCTTCATGTGCCAGTGCCAATGGTAACCCCAGTTATCTTACCCTTCACGTTGGATGACAACAGTGCATGCTATCTTTTTAGAAGCTTTTATTAAGTTGAAGCTGTTCCGGTGTCGCTGGGTATGTCTGTAATCAAATCTTGCTTGTTAAATTTGACGTACTTCCAGTGTTCCAATTGATTCGAAATTTGGTACATGTAGATTGTATATCAATGCTATCATCCAGCAAAAAAAGCTTGTAACTGTTAAAAATGTTTTTCTAATAAAAACCTACGTGTTACTTCATTTAAGGTAAGTTTGGAAATTTAGAGCTTACATTACATTTTCTTTTTTACACCGCCAAAATAACTTCATGAAAAGCAAGTTCTATTATTTCACCGTAGCTACATCAGACTGCACTCCCCATCCAGTGTCTATATCACCAAATATCACAACAAAGCGCAACATGGTGTCTAGCCATTACCATTATCATTTGTTTTACAATGAAAAGACCTGTCCTGATTCGATTCAGAGGAACCCATTTCGGGCTTATGACGCCAAACATAAAGAAACAGTGGGGTGTATCAGTGTCACCCTTTTGTATCTATGAATGATACTGGGTACTCGTATCACGTGAAATTTTACGATCTTTTTGGAAGGGGTTGTTGTCATCTTTGTCCGCATTGAACGTAGTTAAGAATAGTCTTTTAACATGCTGAAGATTAGTTGCTAGGTTATTTATCTCAACACCGTGTTCTATTAAATATAACACCGTGAGTATGTTTTGACAGTCAATTTACGATTTGAGTTAATTGATAATCATAAGCAACTTCTTCGAACTTAATATGAATTTAAATGTTGCTATAAATGTAACGTTCATTCTAGTAACTCTACACCATCGAATGTCGCATAAAACGATTTTAAACGAATATGCAAAAACAAGACAATCTGGCGCTGCGGGAAGCACAATAAATTTCATATTTACGCGGTGTACCAACGTTCTAACGATGCCGGGAAACGTTACAACGTCACAAGTATCTGTTATTTAAACTGGTAATAACAATATTAGAGCTGTAACTGCAGTATTGTGGCTGAGGCTACCTCGTTTGTGTAACCTCCGGGCATTACCAAATGGTTGTAGTTAAGCGTCTACAGGTTCAAGATATAGGTAAATATTACGAGTACTTAATTCTCCAACGGGAGGACTCTTAAATCAATTTAAGTCAAGTAAATTTTTTGACTTTAAAACCCTACTTGCGAATTTAGATTATGCCGTCGGTAATGCATTAGATTACGGCATCAAAAAGTAATAAACTAAATGCAAAAACGATTAAATTGAAATCATGTTATAGTTATGCCTTCTTCAAGACGATTTACTTTTTGCTGAAAGAAAATTAGCTTCATTAAAGTGAAATGGGATTCCAAAAGCTCAAGCTATCAATCATCCGTGTAAAGCTGCATTATTTATAATCAAAATATAAACAATCAAAATTACACAGGTTTTTGCATCCCGTAATAAGGTTACAAAAACGAGTTATGCGTAATAACCACAGATGCGCGGGATGAAATCGAATAACTTTTTAGTTCGCCTCCACTGACATTAATGACGAGAGAGCGGCTCCCACTCTTTGTTCATCGTCATTATTATAATGTATTTCATGCGATCTATTTCATTTTTTAGCGATTCGTCTGCGTCTATTGCCTGCGCCTCCATTCTGATACTACATGTAGTTTATAAGCAAAAACTTTTATATTCTATGTAACCTTTTCTTACTCGTCTTGCATCGACTTCAAAGATAATAATATTTAAAACAAGATTGCTTTTATACAAAGATTTAACTGATTCAAATCAAGATTTTTGTAGATACGAAAAAATTAAATTGGCTTATTTATTTTTATTACATTCACTGTCGGTGTTCATCTCATTGTCGTAAATATGAAAGCAATGGACCGCTTACCGCCGTACAGACTGCCTACATCACGATTCCCACGTACAATTTGGTCTCAGGTTTGAATAAATCTTCGATGTGCCTACCTGCCCGCCTATTACACAAAACTAAGTTAGAATTGGAGCGAGGATATTTAGGCGTAGTCCATAGAATTGTTAGGTGGAGGTTTGCAATTGAAATTCTGAAATTCAAATCACTTCGGGACCAACTTTAGAACACAATCGTATCTTTAAGTAGAATGGAAATTTGTATATAAAGGCTATTTTAATTTATTCCTTTGTACAAACACGATTCTACCTAACAACGAGCATTATTTACGTAAGTTTTGAATCCAGTGGCAGAAAGCTGAAACATAAACCTAAGTACCTTTCTAACACAAAAGTTGATTGTTGAGAATAACGTCTATCATAATATTTACGTTATGTTTAATTTAAATGTTGTGATTCAAATTAAAACAAATATTTAAATTATTTAAAAACGTCAAAATTTCATTGTTTTGTAATTGCTAATCCGATGTCAGAACGCCATTTGAAACCAAAAAGTGTTTTTTTCAAATCGGATCATAAAGTTGTCAAAGTTATAGACAAATAGAAAAAAAACCTTGCATGCGAAAATATAACCTTTATAAGTTGTATTATATTTTTGGAGTCGATCAAACAAGTGCATTGTAAGTAGAAAATGACAGGAACACCTTAATACCCTTTCCTTACAGACATTAAAGCAATTTCACGAGCCATGATTCAAGTTTGATAACTGCTAAACACCGCATCAGAAGCGATGCTGGAGTTAACAATTATGCAAAGCCTCAGGGCCCAGGAACTTGATCAAGAACCACTTATTAAGATATCGCGGTCACATCGGCCATTACGCAACGGAGGAGTAATTTCCCGCGATAATTCCTGACCGCGGAATCGGCGTGACAGTCATCACAAAAATACCGTACGGTCAACCTTTTGAGAGTAGATTCTGCCACAAATTAAATAATGCACCGTGTTATTACTTGCCCTGGAGTGTAGCTTTGGAGCACGAGCCGTAGTTATAGGAAAGCGAGCGAGGTAAGTATCCCGGTTTTTTTAAATACGTGGTTTAGATGTTTAGTGTAACGTATTTAATAAGGGGAACCCCTTTAAAAAGTAGATCGATCTATCTATCTTCTACCTCTACATATAAAAAAAACGATTTCTCTTGGTCACACGATAACTTGAGAACCACTTTACCGATTACATTCATCTTTTTTTAAAGGGATTATACTTAATTATATTTAATTCAAAGTAACCTTTAACTGTAACTGAAGCTGTACAGTGTAGATGGTAAAGAGACTTGATACATATTTAAACATGAAATTACCGTGAGACTCACTCATAGTGAAAATAAACGGATCACTCACACGTCTTAAAACGAGTTTAACTCGCTCGAGAGTGCGCGTTTCGCAGCCGCCGTGACGTGCGACTCCAGATGAAGGGCTACGGATTAACCCGAAACATGTCGAGTTTAACTCGTTTTAAGACATGAGTGATCCGTTTATTTTCACTTTGAGACATATTACTTAGAAGAAATCATCGTTAACAATCACAGAAGTGCAGTGCGAGGGATTTTATAGCCTACTTTACTTACAGAATAAACGTTGTGGTTTCGATTTTGATTTTTTATAATAGCTGGTGTCTTTTTTGCAGTGCAATGTTGTTTGTTTTTAAATAAATTATTTTGTATTTTGTATTTTTGCATTTTACCCGGTCATCACTATAAATACTATTTTGTCAAAATCACGCAATGTTATTCAGCGATAACTTGTGAACGCAATAAGGTTTTTACCTTAGATAAAATAGTATAAAAGAAGAGTCATAAGTTCAGGAACAATTTCAAAGAAAAGCGGTTCAATTTGATTACGGCTGTCTCTATGACAAATTTCGTTCACATTCACAAGTGAAATTGGGTCCACATTAGTAACAAATTCTTCGGTCCCGTGCATCAATCATAGCTAAATTAAAGTATAGTTTGGTAACAATTTCATAGTTGACATGTTGCGTGCCCACTCCCGTCGGGCGGCAGTCAATTTACATCAAATTACATCAAATGTCATTAACAGAACTCGACCGACTTCTCAGCTGTTGTTAAGGTCTCGATTCAGCGGGAGAATCGTAACTAAATCTTTTGTTGACCTTGTACCTAACATTTTATAACTACCTACCCAGTGCACAGTTAAAAAATGTTACTTTTTGGACAAACTTACTTTTAAATATATAAACATAGTTTTTAGAAAAAATAACGGTTTTTATTATAAGTTTATTATTACCATTTCAAAATTATGTTTTATTTTCTTTCGTTTTAATATTTTACGAGCGCTGGCTGTTGAACTACTCTTAAGTTCAATTTGCTATCACTTATCAGTTGCTGCTAAACATAAGATTTTCCCAAGGATCTATGCGACGATCAGCTTAGTACAATCCGCAGCCAGTTGCTGCAAATCTGATTATAAAAAAATCCTTTTTGGCGCTACTAATGACGTAAAATTATCAAAATTATTTCAAAGAAACCACTAAAAGTAGGTATAAGACTAAAGTTTTAAAAAGACAAAAAATTCTCATGAAAGGACTCGCAGACGACACTGAGGTACCTAAGTCTAACGACATTATAATAGCATCCTTCTGTCGTGCGAGCCAACGTATAATCAACACGAATGATAAGACCAGGATGTTGTTTTAAAAAAAACCTTTCGTGGAACTAAATTAGGATAATTTAAATCGAATTTTGAAAGTCACCTTTGTCACCAAATGACAGGATATTTTACTAAGAAAAATATCATTATGTGCATGTGATCTAACCGTGACACTCTTTGCCGTACTTGACGTACTCGTAGTTTTTAACCGACTTCAATGAACGGGCCCCTGTCAGAACGAAAAGATTAGAGCATTAAATATAGTTCCCTCGCGGGCCCAGTGCGGTTTGGGAGCTTCACACCCACCACTGAACTGCTTTGCTTTGTATATAGTTAAATCGCGATTTTTTTCATCGAAAAGGTCATGATACATTTCCCACATAAATTACGAAAAACTCACGAACACGAACCCCGATAGATTCTACAAGCCTCTGTTTGAGAGGTCATAGTTAAAAACACTAAACACGGCTTTTTTATTTTATTATCGTACGAATGGATTTTATTCATGAACTAAAACAATTACTTTGCTCACCCGCGACCTTACAATAGTTACGTTTATGCAAGAAATGTGCGTTCATGCAGTTCCTCCACCTCCACACTGTACGAACACACACAAATCACATAAACCCAACCATCACCACCACCAAGCTACACTGACGCGTTTCGAACTCAACCAGAGCTCATCTTCAGAGTTACCACAACCGTATGCTATGCTACCAAACGTTAAACTAACAAACCAAAACAAATGTTTTAACTTGTCACTGTAACTTCTCAATTTCTTCTTTTATTTCAATTTAAATCTATGTATCTACGACTACGTAGGTAGGTAACTATTATGTTCTTTTCTTATCTTCCGCAATAAAAAGTTTTGCATTCAGATGTTGTCTACCTACATATTCGTAATTCGCGCCAGTTGACAAGCATTTCCTCACCGGATTTAATATCTTTGTTTCATACCTACGAGTTTACTACGTGACCATATTTTTTCTCGTATAATCAAAGGATTTAAACAAAAAAAGATGCAGGATTTTTATTAGTAGGTAGCACTTTATAGCCGTATTACAACTGCGATGAAGAAGCAAGTTATTTTTCTGCAAAATGAATCGTCTTGACGCGACGTGTAATCTAAGAAACGTCCTGATATATCACTTCCTCGTATCTCGAGTCTCCGTGTTTAAAATGATTTGGTAGACTTGACGTTTTTATATTCATTCCTCGTTCTTCTTATTACCATGCACGAGAACTCTTCTTAGTATGCAGGTCTTGGTACGACACTTATTAGTCTCAAAAATCCTGGGAATCTTTCCTTTCCACTTCCCAAAGTTTCGAAAGAAGACGCCCCTCCTCGGTCGCATTTTAAGCAAACCTGATGTTTAATACATAGACGATATTGCTTTTGATAAAGCGGTTTAAAATCTGAAATTTAAAGTGCGATAGAATTCTAATGAGGGTTTTGTTTGTGTCTCGGGCACTTGGAGGAAGAAACACGAGGACCGAATCATGGAACTATATGGAATTAATTGAGAGTACAAACAACCACTTTAATAATGTCATCCCAGCCTATAAACATCCCACTGCAGGGTACAGGCCTCCTTTCAGAAATACAGGGGTAGGACCGTAGTTCCCGCGCGGGCCCAGGGCGGATTGGGAACTTCACACTCACCATTGAATTTCTTCGCAGTTGTGTACAGGTTTTCTGACGACGCTTTTCTACAACGTAAAGTTCATGGTAAATTTCAAATGTAATTTTGCACGTAACTCCGAAAAACTCAGAGGTGCGAACCCGGGCTCGAACCCACGATCTTCTGCTTGTGAGGCCATGAGTCAAACCACTATCATAATGCTACCACGGCTTTTTTTTACTGTGATAAAACTGTGCCAATATTTACAGCTTCGCTTTAATTATTTGTAAGACCATATAGTAAATTATTACTAAGTATATAAAAAGTAGCTTGTTTCAGCAACGAAAACTGGAGCTCCATTTAAAACCTGTTTTAAAATACTCGCTGTAACCATTCGAATAATAACTTAAAAAAATAATTTTAAATGTTATTGTTCATCGACCTCGCAGACAATTTGGAGATGTCAGTCGGTCTGTCTATTGTATGACACTAACATAAAATATTAATTCAATCATGTCACAATGATGTTTCGATATGGAAATTGTTTTATTGTTCGCATAGTACAATCGTTCCTACAAGTGTTTGATGTCCGGATGATACAACCTTTGCCTTGTTCACGATATCTGACAAGTGAATACATTAAGATACTAGCAATTGGCTGTGACTTTGTCCGTGTTTACCACTTACTACCTATGCCCTTATCATCATCATCATTTCAGCCGAAAGACGATCACTGCTGAACATAGACTGAGGTGGACTGAGCCCAAGGTTCGCCAAACCGCCATGGCCCTACGCCATCCGCATCCAACGCGTTCCCGCAACCTTCATGTTGTCGCTCCATCTTGTTGGAAGCTTACCTACACTGCTTCTTACGGTCCGTGGACGCCACTCGATAACCTTTTGGTCTCATCGGCTGTCAGTTCTACTGCCACACTGCCACTTGAGTGTGGCAATTTTTCGAGCTATATTACTCGTACATCGGTGACTTTAATTCTTGCGGAGATTACCATCTTATACTATGCCCTGACCAGTAAATATTTTAAAATTGTAACTATCAGTGTACTTTATAAGCAGTTTTTTTTATAAAACAGGTAGCACAATTTTGCAACTGAATCTCTTTTAGTTTACGTCGACGATATTATGGTCGTGCTCTTTTGAGGGTGAATATTAAAACTAAATCATAAATAATGTCGTTTATTTAGGTATTTACCAAAGATAACCTTTAATTTGCGGTGTCCTCGTTTACATCTCCAACCTTGCTCTCTGTAATTTACAAACATAGCTGGTAACACGCTCTTGTTGCTTGCACACTTTTATGCAAGTACGTTGTCATCAATATAAGTATTTAATACAAATCCGACGTAAGCTTGAATGCTACTAGCATGAACGAGTAAAATCTACTGGCATGTACCTATTATTCCGGCTTAACATACTCGCATATTGACTGCTGGCTTTTACCCGCGTCTTCGTCCGCGCAGAATGCAATTTTGTGGTAATGCTCTCTTTCATTCAATAAAGCAAAAATCCGGCAAAGCGACCCAAAAATCCACTATCATCATCATCGATATCAGTTAGTTAATTACATATATAAATGCCATTTTTTTTCTAAGCCCGCTGGAATTTCAAAAAACCTAAAAACCAGTTTTTTGTGTCTTTATCACCTATGTATGCCAAAATTGAAGTGAAGTATTTATTATGTAGTTACGGAGATAGAGCCTCGTTGAATCGAACATACAAAAACTCGTTTATTCCCTATTGCGACGACGGCCGGCCCGGGGTAGACGGCCGGATAGCCTAGTTGTTAGAGAACCTGACTACGAAGCTTGAGGTCCCGGGTTCGATTCCCGGTCGGGGCAGATATTTGTATGAAAAATACGAATGTTTGTGCTCGAGTCTTGGATGTTCAATATGTATTTAAGTATGTATTTATATATATAAGTATGTTTATCCGTTGTCTAGTACCCATAGTACAAGCTTTGCTTAGTTTGGGACTAGGCCAATTGGTGTAAATTGTCCCGTGATATTATTATTATTATTATTCACTAGGAATTTTATCAAATCTGTCCGTATTCGTCTCCTACATTATAAAGGTAAACTCTATGCAAAATTTCAACCTTCTAGCGCCAAGGGTTTGGATTGAGCGTTGATGAGTCACTCTGTGAGTCAATCAGTCAGGACTTTTATTTTTATATTTCAAGACGTTTTGACCCATCTTGGCGAATTTTGTGAATAGAGACGTGTGAAAAGAAAAAGGGGAGGCCTTTGCTTAATAGCGGTACATACGTCCAATAGGCTATTTAAAAAATATACCTATTATAAACAACTGGTTACAAGAGAGTAGGTTGCTGGAGAACGAAATTTATAAAAAGAGAGTAAAAAAGCAGTGGACATAAAAGACAAAAATAACTTATCTTTAAAGAAGAGAAAGTAACGCATGTTTTATTGTAGGTACTTAGTTTTACAAGTTTCATTTTAAATCCCACGTGTTATTTCGACAATGGTTCCACACCGCAACAGTTTCAGTTTCCCTAGAATTACTGGCAGCCACACGTCTTTTCCTTTTATAATAATTTAGCCGATAATGCGAAAAATACGTGCCTTTCGCCGCCTGAGTCCTACGTGAGTGGGACCTTATTGCCACTTATTGCTCACAAATGAAGCGAAATTACGTTGGAATAATCTTAATGTATTAAACATGTACTGTTATTGTGCATGAAATAGGATCATCGGTTAGCCGAGACACATTTGACCGAGAGATATATCGATTGGCAATGGAGTGTTATGGTTATACCTTGCGACATCGGTTCGATTGTGTGCACACTAGTTGAATAAATTCTTCCAGATCGATCGTGTGAATCAAATTAAGGTTCGGTCATACCGCTGCTTAAAATACGGAGACGTTACGGAATTGCAGTGACCATCGTAACCGTACCGTTTTTTTGCATGCCCTCCACACCTCTGCTCAAAATACGCTGACGGTGCGGAATCGCAGTGACGTAACGTAAACGTCACGACTTTACTATGGAGAGCATGCGCTAAAGTAATCTCATTCTGCATTGTGACGTATATAGGGCGAGCGAGATATGATATTAATTCTCATATAAAATTTTGCACCACCTACTTTATAGCCGTCTTTTCTTCTTTCCTTTGTAAACCTAGCACGGAAGAGCAGTTTGTAGCGATAACACCGCCTATTGCTTAACCTTGTTTTTTTCTGATTTTTTTATAATGTGCTGTTCAGTAAAGAGTGGTTGACTTTTATTGTATTTTATTGCAACCATTTCAGTTGGTACTCCTTAGAAATGAGTCCATGTAGAATCCAAACGGCGTTGATTTTAAAATCCCTTCTTCTATACATTTTATTGCTCAGCTTTGGTACATGTGCCTTAATGTGATATCATATAAGGTGGTAATTTCGAGAGTAAGTGTAAAACCAGCCAAAAAAGTTTACTGAATAACCTAAATAGCAACAATAAATAACTGATAAATGATATACTAGACAACAACACACAAAGAGCTTAGAAAGCGCTTGAAATCATATTTCACGTTATCAGGAACCCCTTTCTATAGACATTTCAAATATATTACCCAGTTTTATAAAAAAGAAACGACCACATTTACTTAGGTAATATTTGAAATGCTATGTTTCTATTTTTTTACATAAGCACCTCATCATAAATATCATTTCAGCCGAACTCTGCTGAACATAGGCCTCTCCCAAGGTTCGCCAAACAGATCCTCCTAGGGATAAATATAGGCGCCTAAGTATTTACAACATCGGACATCAATCTTTTTCCATTATTGATAGGCAGGTATCATTTTAATTACAAAATTTTATCATCGCTTTTTCGCTAACAGACGTGCAACATATTTAGATCTACGTGACGGGAACCTATCGATGTTTAGAAAATTTTATTTCCGAAGGCTTAGAATCCCGAAAACCTCATTTGTCCGAAAGCATTTTTTTCTGAAACTGTAAATATTTCAGGATTTATTTCAGGACCATCGTGTAGAACCCTTTAGGTTAGGTTAGGGTTGTTTTATAAAAATCCTGAAATATTTACAGTTTTAGAAAAAAATGCATTCGGATAAATGAAGCATTCGGGATTTTAAATATTCGGAAAAAAATATTTCTAAATTTTGATAGGTAACCCTACGTGACACTTAAATAATGCCAATACTAGCTGTTGCCCGCGACTCCGTATGCGAAGAATTGGTAATATCGCTATCCAGCGGCGGGAAGTGAGCAATTTTTCGGGACTTAAACTAAGTCTATACCAAATTTTAACTAAATCTGTTGTGGTTGAAGTGTGAAGAGGTAATCGACGCATTTTCGTTTTTATAATACAGAAAAAATCAGGAGCAGAACCGAACACTGTGACGTTCTTTGAGGAAGCCTATGTCCATGATTGAGTGTTCTTTAGCTGACGATAATGTTGATAAATTATCTCTAAGCAAATGCATTATTCTGCGTGCCATTCCCCTCCTATGTTTATCCTAAAACATAGGTCTACCTGTTTAGGAAACAGAGTTTCTAAGACGCTATTGTAAAGATGTTGTTTTTGAAATAAATATTATTATTAATATTATGACTTTTACTATGGTAAAATAATAGGTTGAACCATAAAAATAAACAACATTTTCTTAACAAGTATTAAACTACCATAACAGTATCACCATTAGTCCACAGCCTCAGCGATGCAAATTATGTCGCCTCTCGCATATTGCTCGACACTGAATTATTTCTAGAATAACCGTCTCAGACGACACGAACCAAGCGCATATCGGACATGCCTAATGCATAAAATATGAGCCTGACTCTTCGGATTTGTCATATTCCAATGATTTTGGTCATTGCTCTTACTTGTTAGGAGAACTTGTCAAAATACATAAAGTTTAAATATGATATTGATAAATATGGTTCCTTCAACGTAAAGCTCATGGGAAATTTCAATGGGGATGTTGACACCACCAATCAACTGACGTTCTTTTTATGAGCTGTCAAAACACAATCTCCCATAGAGTTTGAATGCCAATAGCGACATATGACGTCATTGTTCGCAATGCTCAATCAACTAACTATTTATTTGTTTTAAAGCAACAAAAAATCTAATTTTGCATTTAATCGAAAATTAATCTGACTTTCAGGGCTGAAATAAAGCGTTTTTTTACTGGAGTCGTGTCATCAAATTCTTTTTTAATGGTGTCAACATCCCTATTGTAATTTCGCACGTAAACGTTTTGTTTCCGTTTATTCCGCGCTATTTAATAAAACAAGTATGTAGGTACCAATTTGATTTCTAGGCCACCACAGAATCTTGTTGTTGTGACATTTTACGTCATTCGATGAGCATTGTTGTTGACAAATAGGTAAAATTATTTACTATGTATAAGGTCCTATAGTAGCATAGGAATACAATAGGGATGTTGACACCATTAAAAAATAATTCAAAGACACGACTCCAGTAAAAAAACGCTTTATTTTAGCCCAGAAACCCAGATTAATTTTCGATTAACTGCAAAATTTGATTTTTTGTTGCTTTAAAACAAATAAATAGTTAGTTAATTGAGTATGCGAACAAGTGACGTCATATGTTGCTATTGCCACTCAAACTCTATGGGAGAAATGTGTTTTGACAGCTCATAAAAAGTACGTCAGTTGATTGGTGGTGTCAACATCGCTATTGATTGACTGTATGTTTGCTTTGACATAAGTATAAAATGCGTTCCAATTTGGAAAATATCGAAAATAATGCTAATTATCATCATCATCATCATCATCCCAGCATATATACGTGACACTGCAGGGCACAGGCCTCCTCTCAGAGTGAGAGGGATTGGGCCGTAGTTCCCACGCGGGCCCAGTGCGGATTGGGAACTTCACACATTCCATTGAATTTCTTCGCAGGTGTAGGTATGCAAGTTTCCTCACGATGTTTTCCTTTACCGTAAAGCTCATGGTGAATTTAAATGTAATTTCGCACATATATTCCGAAAAACTCGGAGGTGCGAGTCGGGATTTAAACCCACCACCCTCTGATTGAGAGGCCAAACCACTGGGCCACCACGGCTTTTTAATGGTAATTATACATTACATAAATTTCACGAGTACCATAAACTCGGGCTACTTTGACTAAATGAAGTGTAACTTTAGCCCATATGAAAACCATAAATAGAAAGATCTAATGAAAAAAAAACCGGCCAAGTGCGAGTCGGACTCGCGCACCGAGGGTTCCGTGTAAATTTATATGTATCTATGAATATCCAGTCTTAGCAGACCCCTGCTCCTAAGCAAAATGTGCGTACTGTGGGATCATTGTAGTTTGGTTACGATATAGACAGATAGAGATAAAAATTATGCTTTTCGTAATTATTCCTTTATCTGTGCTATAAGACCTTGCTTCGTACCAAATTTCAAGATTCTGAGTTCACGGGAAGTACCCTGTAGGTTTTGATTCCCTTGCGAGTTTCGAAAATATGTGGAAATTTGCGGCATAAACGGCTGTATCTTTTGTTTGCGTTGGCTTAGAAGTTTGATTTTTTCACAGCTCCAAGGGACAGTAGACCTGAGTATTTGATATAAATTTCAGCTTGATTTTTCCACGCGTTCCTGAGAAAAAGGGTCTTGACAGACAGACGGACGGACGGACGGACGGACAACAAAGTGATCCTATAAGGGTTCAGTTTTTTCCTTTTGAGGTACGGAACCCTAAAAACATTAAAACGTGGGCGATCAGCTACAACTAACCATAATATATGGCCAATGATATTTAAAGCTATTCTTTAGACCCAAAGTACCACGACATTACGGTACTCATCTTTGATATAAATTAGGCGAATACTTATATTTTATATATTTTTCTTTTCACTGTCATTTTCCATTTCAAATTCGTTGCACGTGACAGCTTATCATTAGCAGATGTATTCCGTAGGGGTGAATGCATTGTTCCGGCATTAAAACGACCCGAAATAAACTTCTTTAGCATTCATACTGCATTATGAATTTAAATTGAATAACATCCAGAATTAGTTTCCGAAATGGATTCATAACGTCATTTTGCAAATTAAGTTTATTATTTTTATTATGAGAGGGAGGAAAACGAGCAAGCGGGTCAACTAATTTTAAATGATCACTCACTACATTTCTCTCCGTTTTACTCGGGAACATACTAATTTTAATTTTTACTATAGTTTTTTGCTGACTGTTACTCGCATTGTCACCCAAACTAAGTACTTAACGGGTAGTGGCTACTTCCACTGGTATCAAAATCAAAATGTTTATTCTGTAAGGCTACAAAGGGCTCTTTTACATGTTCAAGTCCCGAATAGAACTTCAAACACTAAATTTCACCACCAAATCATTTTTGTGGTTTTAGCATCACATAGACATGATTCTAATATATAAAAATCTCGTGTCATGGTGTGTGTTATCGAACTTCTCGACCGATTTTTATAAAAAAATTTGTCTATATTTGGTAGGTCTGAGAATAGGTCGTAGGCTATTTTTTATACCCCTATTCTTCGCGGACGGCGTCGTCGCGGGCAATAGCTAGTAATCTAATATATAAAAATCTCGTGTCACGGTGTTTGTTATCGAACTCCTCCAAAACGGCGTGACCGATTTTTATGAAACTTTTTTCTCCATACTCGATAGGTCTGAGAAAATAGTTCGTAGGCTATTTTTTATCTTCGCAGACAGAGACGCGGGAAGCAGCTAGTAATGTAATTATAAAATATCATAGGACAATTTTAACACCAATTAAACTTGTCGTAAACTAAACAAAGCTTGTACTATAGGTACTAAGTAACGGATAAACGTAGGTACTTAAATACATATTGAACGTCCCAGACTCGAGAGCAAACATTCATATTTTTCATACAAATATCTGCAACGACCGTTAGAACCCGGGACCTCAAGCTTCACACAGTCAAGTTCTATAATCACTTCCTGCAAGTTCCGACCATAAAAAAACATAAAATCAAACATTGCAAGTTAAATATTAAGCTGGTGATTCAAGTTGGTCTAATGCATATGAACTCGCTCCATTTCTTCGTATTTTTTTTGTCAAGTTTTAAGTGCCAAATAGATATGCTTACGTTTATTTAGTCCTTTAAACAAACCTTTACTTACGCATTGGTACTACCAAACCGTAATCAGATAGCACAGAATAAAGCGAAATCAAACGGCATGTGGATTTGCATTAAATCTCTGTTTATTTACGGCGAGCACAGAGTCCCCTGTATATTGTAGCTAAATTATTATGCGCCCGTTTAAAAACAATAAATTGTATGTGAATTATAGTACTCGATTACTTGAATGTACGGTGTAAAAATCCGAAAGCAATTAAAATTAGCCAAACGGCAAAACTGGAGTGGTTTATTGGTTGGCCATATCGTAAAATAAACCAATTTATATTTAATGACGACGAATCTGACTTGGAACTTGCGCTGATGTCATTCAGGTTTAGAACTTGATAATTTAATTCGTGTAAATTTAAAATTGAATAGCTCCTTATTTATCACGTGTCTCTATTGGGCTGGTCGTTTTTATGAAGCTACATTTTACGAACGCTTTACAATATGGGTATTTTATAAGAGTTTTGGATAATTTTCACGTTGGCGAGAAGTCGATGGAGTAAATATAATTCTACCACACACGCTTTTCGATGTTCGGTGCTCGTTATTGACATATAGACGTATATTTACGACCTTGTTTCTGTATAATATTGACTTAAACAAAATCGCATTTATATTTATAGCATAGATCATCCTAATCAAAAAAGAGCTGAATCTATGGATACATTTTCACATAAAGAAACGTATATAGACTTGAAACTTTACCGACAGTTTGCAGACGTTTTTTTGGACGAATCAGTGCAATGTTAAATTGAATATCCTTCCTGACCTTCAATTGTGCATAAAGCCAAGTCTAGTGGCGCTGGCCGGCTCCTTATTGCTTTAGGTGAGATAAAGTCGTTTAGGTTAGCCAACTTATTCAGCTACCAATTTTTTGAACTAGGTTTCTGGTGATTATAGTCGGTCTTTCTTGTGATTTGTGCATTCTGTGTAATTAAATGCATGAACTACGTAAATCTTTAAAATGATGGGTCGTAATTAATAAATTTTAGTCTATTCGCGGACTAAATGGTGCTCTAGGTGCTCTAGCATTAAGACGAGCAAAACAGTGTCATCTTGACTGATTCTACGTATTTTAAAACGATTCCGTATGCAATTAAGTATATTGTCATTTTACTGTGTTTTATGTTTACCTATCGTATCCGTCTGCTTTGTATGATGATTGATGATGTTCACTGAACCATCGCCGGAGCACGAATTACTACCGTCAGCAAGCTCCTGGCTTTCTACACACCTCACAAAATTTACTATTTACACTACATAATGTTAGATGTTCATCATCATCATCGTTTTAGCTGGAAGATGTCCACTGCTGAACATAGGCCTCCTCCAAGGTTCTCCAAGCAGACTAGTCCTGCGCCATCTACAACCAACGTGCTCCCGTATCCTTAAAGACCTTCACTTAATTTTATTGGAGGCCTACCTGTACCTACTTCATCTTCCGGTTCGTGGACGCTATTCAAGAACCTTTTGGGCCCATCACTCATCAATTCTACGAGCGATGTGCCCTGGCCAACACAGCTAGAGTCTGGAGAATCTTCGAGCTATCTGTTTAAAAGTACCGCGTCAAAGGCTTGACTACATTTCAAATTAAAATTTTCGATAACCGACCGAATTTAAACATTTGCAATTTATTATGATAACCAATAGAATCTTTATAGGTGTGTTCAATCAAAGTAATCCAACTATGTGATTAAAATAATTGATTTTAAAACAGTGTACGAGTATAATGTAGGTAGAAGCCACAGTTCTCTCACCCCACCAGCGGTATGTCTCGCGCGTAAGTAGAGTTTCACGCATCGATTACTATCCAATTTTGAGCTCACCGGATACCTGCCTCTGCCGAACATCTTTTGTCGTCCGATCACGTGCCGACGCCAGATGATTCGTCCTTTCCCAGCGATTCCATTATCGAATGCACCTTTAAAGGTTTACGCCGAAATCGTACGTACCATAGATTGTAAGTGACAGTAAATTGAGGCTTGAAATTGATCTGATATGGTGGTTTTAAGTGGAAGAATGCTGACTGAGGCTGCGAGTCTAAATACTCACAAAATTAATCTTACTAATATTATAAATTCAAAAGTTTCTGAGCGTGTGCGTACGTGCGTGCCTGCGTGCGTGCTTAAGTGTGTTTGTTACTCCTTCACGCTAAAACGGTTCGAAGGTTTTGGATGACATTTGGTATGTAGAAAGCTGGACATGTATAATAATACATAGGCTACTTTTGATTCCAATATTTGCACGGGATCCATGTACGAGTCTAGAAATAAGAAATTTTGCACGCGTGTTCATCATGTAAAGTAAAGGCCGGCGCAGACCAGATGCGTGAGGTGTCACGTCACGCACACGCACCAGTTGTAATAAATGAAACTGTAAGAAAGATGGCGCACTAGATGCGTGCACATGGTGTGCCATCTTTCTCACAGTTTAATTCATTACAACTGGTGCGTGACACGCTCACGCATCTGGTCTGCGTCGGCCTTAAATGAAGACCATAATGTAATTTTCGGGAATTCCCACGGGAATTTAGTAATGTCACTGCTTTCCGATTCGACTGATAGATCTAATCGTTTACGCCAGTGATATCATCGGTATAGGCTAGTGGACTAACAATAAGTACTCGTATTAGGTACCTAGTGTTGCAAATAAAATGTAGAGTCATAAAAGGCCCAGTTTACATGTTTGCAGTAATAATGAAAAACCGATCAAGTGCGAGTCGGACTCGTGCATGATGGGTTCCTTACCTCCGTACAAAGATTTAAAAGTAGCTCAGTAAACAAATTATAATGATCGAGTTAAAACGCTTAAAAAACACGTCATATTCTAAACGTCGCGTTCCCTTTAATTTTTAAGTATTTTTATTTTATTTTTAATACTTACCTACCTATTTGTTGTTACAGCGCCCACAGTAATACATAATCGGTGAAAATTTCAAGTGTCTAGCTACTTATTACTGTTCAACAGTTAGAGCCCTGTGGCAGATGGACGGACGGACAGACAGACAGCGGTTCTCATTAATAGGATCCTGTTGGCACCCATATGGCACGGAACCCAAAAAGACGGTTAATTTACTCCATTTCCATTTCAAAATCCTTTCGTGTAGTAAGAGCAAAATTTTATTTCCAAGTTATAGGTAGTCAAAGCTCGCTTTTATCTCACTTCAGTCAGACAAAGTTCAAGACAGCAATCAAACTTGCTGCATTTAAAACTTATTTACGAACAAGTCGTAAAATGTTCATGCGAGAGTAAAGTTAGAATTATAAATAAAAATCTCATTTAAAATTGTAAAAGCTTGTTTAAAAAGAGTTAAGTATATAAAATCTGCCATAATTGTTGAGTAAAATTTTAAAAAGTTGGGGAATCTAATTTAATGATTCAGTACAATAGTACAATACTAGCTGTTGTCCGCGACTTCGTCTACGAAGAATTTGTTTATCGCTACCCCACGGGAACTATGCAATATTCCGGGATAAAACCTATTCCATGTCCTTCCTAGATTCTCAAATTATTTCCATGCCAAATTTCGTCTAAATCGGTTCAGAGGTTTATGGGCAAAAAGTTAAAAATCAGTTTCATTCGCACTTAATATTAGTCAGGAAATGATTAGAACAAAATGTTCTTTTTCATTAAATTGCATTGCGCCCGCACAACTTCTTGTCAAACACTCAGTAGACTCAAACAATACTTATTTCCAGGAAACAAAAACTAAGCTAAGTATTGATTGAAAAAAAAATTGATGAATTTTTTCGAACATCAGATTACAGATTAAAGAGGTACAAGACCGTACATGTTCCCAACGAAAGCTTGGAAAGCTTGCAATCAAACCGGAGAGTGCTTTAGGCTGCAATCCCCGCTAACTCCGCTGGACCGACCCCAATCTGCCGCAGTATCTGAAATCAGAATCCTGTGTATAAAATAGTTTTCAATCTACAAAAGGCTTTGTTTCATTTCGACAACTTTCCTGGGCCACTGCAATAAAATTGTCAAATGAAAAAACGGCTTAAAATCGACAGTAATCAAAGCCAATAGAGGGTTAATTTTTATTCGCTATTTTGCATCTGTATGGATAAAATGTTTGTAGCAATGGATTGTCATTACTGATTCTTTGGCATCGACGCCTCAATGTAATATTTTTAACCTATATTTGTGATTATTTTGAAACAAATGTGAATACATTGCGTAAAATGTCTCAACTACACGTTTTTGGTAGTCGTGACTATACGAGGGGCGTTCAATATAAAGTGAGAATGAGATGCAAACTCTTTTAATATTACGAAATTAAATACTGGCCGGTAAAGCTAATCTATCTAGCTGATTGCTATGAAAAAAAAAACTAACTGTCTTTTGTTTAAAAAAATATACGGTAATTTCTTTGCAATGCTATTGAGTACGTTAGCGAAAATGGAGAAAATTGCACTGCGCGCCGTTATCAAATACTTGTGTTTGAAAAATTTTTCTACGGACCAAGTCGATTTGGATTTGCGGGACACTTTAGGGTCTAATGCTCCTCCGTATTCGACAGTCGCACGTTGGTGCGCCGAATTTAGACG
This sequence comes from Archips crataeganus, assembly GCA_947859365.1. NCBI lineage: Eukaryota > Metazoa > Arthropoda > Insecta > Lepidoptera > Tortricidae > Archips > Archips crataeganus. The sequence continues at coordinate 9,365,955 of OX402059.1, read as the reverse complement.
TGGAAGAACATCGACAATGGACGACCCCCGCTCCGGACGCCCTACTACAGCAGTAACTGAATAAATTGTGAAAAAAGTCGAAAACTCAGTTTTGGCGGATCGTCGTGTCACGGTTCGTTTTATTGCTGAAAATGTAAATATTTCAACGGGGAGCGTGCATAATATTTTACATGAACGCTTGGGTATGAAAAAGGTATCTGCGCGTTGGGTACCAATAATGCTTACTGACACTCAAAAACAAACTAGACTAGAGATTTGTCAAGAAGCTTTGAACCTGATGCAGCAAGACCGGGAACTTTTTTTGGCGCGATTTATAACAATGGACGAAACATGGCTCCATCATTATGACCCAGAAACGAAACTGCAGTCTATGACATGGAAAAGGCCATCATCTCCAACTCCGAAGAAATTCAAGGTGAGCCCATCTGCCGGTAAGGTCATGGGCTCTGTTTTTTGGGATGGTAAAGGGGTATTAATGATTGAGTATCACGAGCATGGAGCCACTATTACGGGCACATTATACGCCAAACAAATAGCAACATTGCGCAATGAGATCCGCGAAAATCGGCGAGGTAAACTCTCGAAAGTTGTGCTGTTCCACCAGGACAATACCCCGGCACACAAGTCCGCCGTTGCAATGGCTGCAATTCGTGATGCTGGGTTCGATATCCTTAAGCATCCTCCGTATTCACCAGATCTCGCTCCCAGTGATTTCTACCTATTTCCGAGATTGAAACAATACCTGAGAGGCCAGAAATTTGAAGACGACGACGCGGTAGTCGCTGCAGTACAAGATTTTTTAAGTACTCAAGACGAGACCTTTTTTAAAAATGGAATTTTAAGTTTAGAAAAAAGATATACTAAGTGTATTATGCTATGTCGAAAAATAAAATGACATTTAGTAAAAGTTGTTTATAACATACTCATTCTCACTTTTTATTGAATGCCCCTAGTATTTTTGATGAAAACTTAGGAACTGATGTTAAAGTTAATTATGACAATAGGATAATGAATAAAGTATTTGAACAGTGTGTTGCTAGTGATGACTCATGGTTCTGAGATGTCGAGGCCTTTCATTATTAATAAGGAGGCTCGAAGTCATTCAAAAAGCAATAGAAAGGGCTATGCCAGATATGAGGCCAAAGTGTTGTTAAGTGGCAACACCTACCGGAAGACGAAGCGTGGGTAGGCCACAAAGTGGACTTATTATTGGGCCAGATCGATGGAGTCTGTTGGATATAGGCAGCTGACGATCGGTTATGTGCAGTATCCTTCGGTGGACGATAGCGGTGATGAATAGACATCGGCGGCTGGTAGCATTAAGATAGCACTAGTGATGAGACACGTTTTTCCAGTGCCTTTTCAGATAAGATAAAATAAACCATTGAACACATACTTATTTTATTAGGTTTCAACCTACATAGTTTTAACATCTGTGAAGAAGTAGGTTTGATCGCTATTTAAGAAACGGGCCATTCTACTTTTAAGTAACCATTAATCTTTTGTGAAATATAAGGCATACCTGGTGATTTTTTTCAAGTGTAAATAACTTATATACAAACTGAAACACCTAAATTTAATGTTTTAAAGCAATAAAACTTTAAATTCAAAGAAATTTGTGGAAAAAATTGGTAACTCAGCGGAAAATACATCAATTTCCATACAAATGGCGGGGACATGCATGTCCACTGCGTTACCTACTTTATAGATAATAATGATTACTTTTTATACGTAGTGATAATTTTAAATGTAAGCTTAATTATGTGCCTATTTAAATCTTTCATGATTTAAACCGAGGACTTTACCGTTTTTGTAAAAAAAATATTTGAAGAGCACAGTACAAAAAATGACTGGTCAACGAAAAGTAGAATGGCCCAAACATCAATATCAATTGTTAGGTATGTCGTTGTCATTAATTCAATAATTTTATTAGTAATTAATAGAAGACTTGTCGCGATTGTTGCGGATGTTTCATATTTGTACATGTATCCAGTATTGGTTGTCTGGAAGAGATCGCTTTTGAGCGATAAGACCGCCTGTTGTCTGCCTGTTTTTTTATTGTTATGAATATTTTTTCTGTATTTTTTTGGTGATCAATAAAGAATATTTGTATTGTATTGTATTGTATTGTATTGTATTGTTTCAAATAATGGAGGACATCAAAAAAAAACACCCATAACTCCTGCTGGAAGATGACAAAATAAAATGCACCCGTTGCGATGTTTTTTATAGTCTGCAAGACACATAACATAAACAAGCATTTATTATAATTCTATAATAACGAATGTCATATATAAAAAATTGAAAAAAATATATTTTTTCTAATTGGTGTCCTATTTGCTCGACTTGTACCGTTCTTGTACCTACGTGTAAAAACACGGTTACATCACTAGTCAGTCAAAACGTCAAATGCTACCAAAATGCTACGAGCCGCAGATGTCTAGTGATGAAGATGACAATGATGGTGGTGATGATGAAAAATAAATAAACTAATTTGGGATGTTACCAAATATCTGCACTAACCCGATGGTCAAATTCTCTCACCATAATTCGGTTACAGCATGTCTTAAACTAAACAATCAGCTTGTTTGCAACTGCTCTATTTGTACACCATTGCCCATTCACACGTTACAAGTGTATTCTGCCGAGCATGTAGTTTGCACGAACGACAGCCTGTTCCAAAATGGTCCGAATATTGGAATTCTTGATGACGAATTGCTGAAACCGCGGTTTGAGGGTTCATTTGTATACGTACGCTAAAGACTTCACATAATATATTATTATGTGTAGTTAATATCAAACTGGAGACCATTTGGGTTGATCTAGTATATTTGAATAGGATAATCTTTTGTTTGTTTCGTACAAAGGTTGCATTTGAATCTTTTGTCTCCTTTTAAGTGGAGATAAGTACTGTGAATAAGTAACCTCAGTGAGTTATTACGTTCAACTGTGTATATCGATAATAGTATTGCCATATTCCTGTCTCTCTATTTCCCTCATATTCATTGTGTTTCTCATTTGACGTAAAATAAATCAATTGTACGCTCAAATCGTAGTTAAACGCATTGTGTATTTTATGTCAACGTTGCAAAATCGTAAAATTTTCTTACTGTAAAATAAAGCGTTCCAGAATGCAGTGTTATTTTATCTGTTTAACTGTCACAACATTAAAGAATGGCTCATAACCTCACAATAATTGCCGGAACGCAAGCAGTGCAACGCCCATTTTAGATGCGATCATAATTTTAACGAGCCTCTACGTCATTGTTACTGCTATATTATATTTGAACTAACTGGGTTTCAGTGACAATCTCCAAAGCGTTCCCAGGCCGAGGCAATGCAAAACGAAACAAGTGGAATAAATTAGAGAGCTGTAAGTAGGCAACGTGCACCCGTCAATCCTGCCCGATCTAGATTAGATTCTACAGATTAACTCGAAACCACGGTTGAAATTCATAACGTAGCTAAACATTTATAGCGCTCCGATTCAATTAAAGTTTTATGTACGGGATTATGGTATATTTCAATCAAGTTCATAAGCAATTCAAATTTCGTTAATCCGCCCGAAGTATGGCTTTATACGTAGATGCAGGTTGATGGATGGTCTGATTGTTATTTTTAATGTATTTAACATTTGACAAATGCACGTGGGAGTAAGGGTATTAATTTAATTTAATTGAAATGTGTAAATTAAGTAATTACCCGGAGTGCTTTCTAAAGTGTTATAAGTCAACACTGACAACTTAATGATCTCAAGGTTAGGCTTGGACTGTGAGCCTGCCATTAAAGCTAAGTTGTTTTCTGTTTGATATTTAATTAATAGACTTAAGCTGTGGGCAGAGGTTAAGCAATTTTAGTGAAATAATTAAATAATTTATTGAATCAGGCGTTACTTTGCGGAGGTCCATATTAATGAACTAAAACAATTACTTTGCTCACCCGCGACCTTACAATAGTTACGTTTATGCAAGAAATGTGCGTTCATACAGTTCCTCCACCTCCACACTGTACGAACACACACAAATCACATAAACCCAACCATCACCACCACCAAGCTACACTGACGCGTTTCGAACTCAATCAGAGCTCATCTTCAGAGTTACCACAACCATATGCTATGCATGGCATAGCATGGGTTGAGTTTGAAACGCGTCAGTGTAGCTTGGTGATGGTGATGGTTGGGTTTATGTGATTTGTGCGTGTTCGTACAGTGTGGAGGTGGAGGAACTGCATGAACGCACATTTCTTGCATAAACGTAACTATTGTAAGGTCGCGGGTGAGCAAAGTAATTGTTTTAGTTCATTGAAATAATTAAAACAAATCATATTTATTATTCTAATCCTACTGGTTTATTTAGTGTTTCTATCGTTTCCCAGAATTTCATAAGCTGCAATGTATAGTTTTCTATATTTTCCACTTGTCATAAAGTAATTAAATTCCAAAACAGTATTTCTGGAGATAAGTTACTAAACTAACTTAACTAATTGTATTTCATAAGATGACAATAAAAAAAAACCTGAAAACAGCACGATTCTATACAGACCTATATTTTACGGCAAACGTTGGTAATACAAGTTAAATTATGACAAATGGAATTATGGGAAACGACGTGATTCTTTATTGTTAACCCCCAACCCAAAAGAGGGGTGTTATAAGTTTGACCACTATGCACGTGTGTCTGTGTGTCTAGCTGTGGCATCATAGCTCTAAACGGGTGAGCCGATTTGGATGCGTTTTTTTTTATTTGAAAGCGGGTTTCTTGGCAATGGTTCTAAGACACAGTAGTAGTTTCATGTTTAAAAAGGTTCTAAGACATGTTTCATCAAAATTGATTCAGCCGTTTCAAAGTCATCAGTTCTTTTGTTAGCTGCGGAAAGGATCTTAGACGCATAATTTGCATTTACTTTATTTTCAAACATACATGTGACCAAATTACGTTAGGGGTTTTTAAAAAAAATATACAGTTAATGTTCAGTACTAAGTGTCTAACTAAACACACTCATGATGATCATGATGATGATGATGACTAAGTGTCTATACATACTGTGCGGAAGATACATGACCGAAATTCTACGACTGATTTTACGTTCCGATGTATTCGGCTAACATGACACACCATATACGCGGAAATTATGCGACGAAAATTCGGCGTGATTACGCTTGCAATGCTATTTAAATTACCAGCGACACATTTGCCGAAATCACGTCACATCGACGGAACCAGTTAACACCCGACTGAAATTCGGTTGTGCTCGAAAACGTGACACAGTTTCGGTCATTATGTTGTTAGTAATTATAATGAATGCAATATTGCGGGCACGACACGCCGAAATTAGTTTCGTAATTTCGGCATAGTGTGCCTAGACCCTAAGTATATTAAAATGTATCTTGCCGCCACAACCACATATCGTTGCAAGCTCAGCTAACGATTGCGGCAAACATAAATCTCACTTAAAACGACATCCACTATGACACCCATTATAGGACCATTTTACAACTAATAGAAGTTATATTGTGAACATCCAGTACACCCCCGTCGCACGAAATTGCCTTTATTACGGCCGTGAGACAAGGCGGAATGTTAGGACGTTGCCCACGTCCTATAAATCACTGAGGCGCAACCGATTCAGATTACCGACGTAGTAAACTGCGAGCGGAGATGCTTACAGGATGTTGGCAACCAGCAGTTTCTTTCAAATTAATTTCGGCTAAATAAGGTAGACGTCCGAGAGCCCTGGTTACAGTCCCAGTAGCTGTTATATTTAATTTTATATCATTAGCAATAGAGGTGAGTTCAGAGCCGTGGTAGCAAATGACATATTGCCTTTCAAGCCGAGGGTCGTGGTTTCGAGTCCGGGTTCGCACCTCTTAGTTTTTCTGAATTTATGTACTATGAGCTTTACGATGAAGGAAAAACTTGTAATGAAACCTGCACACACCTGCGAAGAAATTGAATGGCGTGTGTGAAGTTCCCAATTCATATTGGGGCCCCATGGAAATTACGGTCCAATACCTCTCGTTCTGAGGGAAGGCCTGTGCCTTGCGGTGGGACGTATATTGGCTGGGATAATGATGATGATAAATAAAGGTGACTGCTGGGTATCAAACACAAGGACATTTACCTTATGCTGCACTAGCCGTTACCCGCGGCATCGCCCGTTTAATCCATTAGATGATGTTCTGTCGAATTTAAATTTTGATATTATTATTACTAAAATAACCATGGGCAAATCTTTTTTTTGCATTAAGCTGACCCATGATTGACCTAATATAATATATAAGTAAGTTAAGCCTAATGAAAAGTAATAAGGGTGAGGTGTAGGTATCAAAATGGTTCAGTAACAAACATACGAGGGGCGTTCAATATAAAGTGAGAATGATGCAAACTCTTTTAATATTACGAAATTAAATACTGGCTGGTAAAGCTAATCTATCTAGGTGATTGCTATGAAAAAAAAAAACTGTCTTTTGTTTAAAAAAGATATACGGTAATTTCTTTGCAATGCTATTGAGTACGTTAGCGAAAATGGAGAAAATTGAACTGCGCGCCGTTATCAAATACTTGTATTTGAAAAATTTTTCTACGGACCAAGTCAATTTGGATTTGCGGGACACTTTAGGGTCTAATGCTCCTCCGTATTCGACAGTCGCACGTTGGTGCGCCGAATTTAGACGTGGAAGAACATCGACAATGGACGACCCCCGCTCCGGACGCCCTACCACAGCAGTAACTGAAGAAATTGTGAAAAAAGTCGAAAACTCAGTTTTGGCGGATCGTCGTGTCACAGTTCGTTTTATTGCTGAAAATGTAAATATTTCAACGGGGAGCGTGCATAATATTTTACATGAACGCTTGGGTATGAAAAAGGTATCTGCGCGTTGGGTACCAAGAATGCTTACTGACACGCAAAAACAAACTAGACTAGAGATTTGTCAAGAAGCTTTGAACCTGATGCAGCAAGACCGGGAACTTTTTTTGGCGCGATTTATAACAATGGACGAAACATGGCTCCATTATTACGACCCTGAAACGAAACTGCAGTCTATGACATGGAAAAGGTCATCATCTCCAACTCCGAAGAAATTCAAGGTGAGCCCATCTGCCGGTAAGGTCATGGGCTCTGTTTTTTGGGATGGTAAAGGGGTATTAATGATTGAGTATCTCGAGCATGGAGCCACTATTACGGGCATTTTATACGCCAAACAAATAGCAACATTGCGCAATGAGATCCGCGAAAAACGGCGAGGTAAACTCTCGAAAGTTGTGCTATTCCACCAGGACAATGCCCCGGCACACAAGTCCGCCGTTGCAATGGCTGCAATTCGTGATGCTGGGTTCGATATCCTTAAGCATCCTCCGTATTCACCAGATCTCGCTCCCAGTGATTTCTACCTATTTCCGAGATTGAAACAATACCTGAGAGGCCAGAAATTTGAAGACGACGACGTGGTAGTCGCTGCAGTACAAGATTTTTTAAGTACTCAAGATGAGACCTTTTTTAAAAATGGAATTTTAAATTTAGAAAAAAGATATACTAACCCCCTGTTTCACCATCCATTGATCAAATTTATTTGACGGATAAATGTGATGCCGTCTCTGTTTATTTTGTTTGAATAGACGGAGACGGCATCACATTTTTCAGCCAGTTAAAATTAATCAATGGGTGGTGAAACAGCCCCTAAGTGTATTATGCTAAAAGGTGACTTTGTCGAAAAATAAAATGACATTTAGTAAAAGTTGTTTATAACATACTCATTCTCACTTTTTATTGAACGCCCCTAGTATTCTCAAAACTTACGTCATAATCTTCATTTAGTCATAGTTGTATGAAGTAGACCCGGGATCTTTGTGGCAATGACGTCACAATAGGTTAGATAGTTTGTTTGGGGAGTAAATGGAACGGTGTTAATTAATACGAAAAAGTAACTGGTTTTAACCGAGTACATTTTATTAATTCAGTATAAAAATTACCTAGTAAATTAAATAAATTAATCAATATTATTTTTTGGTAAAGGTACTGCAAACCATACATTTGTACATTGAACTGGCTTTTGATGAATAAAAAGTGACTGGAGTGAATGGAACTTTGGTTTTTACGGCCGCTTACTTTTTATTCGTCAAAAGCCAATTTACCCTACAAAATGTGTGGTTTACAATTAAGTAATATATCAAAAGATAATAGTGATCAACTTATTCAATTTATTACTAAAAATTTATTCGGTTAAAACCCGTTAGTTTTTCGTATTAATTAACACTGTTCCATTTACTCCCCAAACTACCTTATTGTGACGTCATTGCCACAAAGATCCGGGGTCTAGAAGACCATTTAACGACCGCTTTAGCCTAGTTGGTAGTGACCCTGCCTACGAAGCAAGAGGTCCTGGGTTCAAATCCCGGTAAGGGCATTTATTTGTGTGATGAGCACGAATATTTGTTCCTGAGTTATGGATGTTTTCTATGTATTTAAGTATTTATTTATCTATAGAAGTATGTTTATCGTCGTCTAGTACCCATAGTACAAGCTTTACTTAGTTTGGGACTAGGTCGATTTGTGTAAGATTGTCCCCTAATATTGATTTATTTATTTATCTATTATTCGTTAAAATGTATACATGTAGACTGTAGACTTAGCAGTTCAGATTTTGGGATCTAACATGGATCCCGTGGGACTGACGCGTTAAAAATTAACTATTCAACAGCTACCCACATAATAAATTTCATGCAAATCCGTTCAGCGATTTTAGCATGAAAGTGAAACAAATACCTACGCGTGTCCACACTCACTCAGTTTCGCACTTGTATGTAATTATTGCGATTACATTTTTCATGCGTTGACTGTATTTCTCAACGTTGTGCATGCCTTTTAGTAAAACAAAACGTAATGAAGCTGCATCTTAACGGACAGTCGTTTAAATATTAATAAACGATCATAACAACATGTTATGCATATAAATAAGTCGCTTTTATGAATTTTATTGCTTTATTTTATTTTTAGTAGGCGGATTTCTTGGCATGAGAGCATGTGATCAAAACGTTGCTAAATCAAAATCATAGGAATTTTCTAAAGTAAAGTGTTAGTTTATAATTATGTAGTTTATATACCTATAGTTTGTGATTTTTGACGATGTGAACCATAGGAAGATAATGCTACCTATAGTTATTCTACAACACGCAACAAGTAAGTGTAGCATTCTTTTCTTATGGTTGACATTGTCAATATTCAGATATTTTATAGGTATGCAATGTGTCAAGATTTACTTCATTGCTTTTAGTGGCGTGGCACCATAACTACTTAATTCTCACTGAGTTACCTAAATTATTTTCAAGCATGGCAAAGTTTGCGCACAATAAGTCACTGAGTAGTCACGTTCGAAAACGTAACTAACTCACGCTTCTCTCACTCACTGGGTTGCCAAACGAAAACGTTCACTCCACGCCACTGGCTAGCTCTGTACATTTCTGATATACTGCGCAATCCGTAGAGCGAGATTGATTATGCTGTATTACTAAAAAGTACAAAACGCGAGGCAAGCCGGCCGCGCGCAGCCCGGGGCGAGTTCCGATAGAAAATTATTAAGAAAATTAAATGATCTACCGTGTGCCGGTACTCAGATATGCCAATTACTGATACCATCTACGACTGAGCGCCGGTGAAAAATGTGTAGGCAGCCCTAGTTGCATGTTGCGATTCAGTTATATGCTTTATCTGTTCCCCGTTTCTATTTTAAGACAAATGGTAATTGATTCAGTGTTTCTAGAAAACTGGTAAACCGTAAGTTAAGCAGGTTCCGTGTTCAAATTAGTTTGAATAATGAAAATCAATTGCTGACTAAGTAATCTATTGCTTTTGCAATACTAATGTGTTGTAAAAGCTTAATCTTGTTATTTATCTGTCTAAATTGTATTATGAGTTACTTGTACAAAATGCAGAAATCACTTTCAATTTAAAGCGTTATTATAATAAAGGCATTTACAACAGGTTATACAACAGTAATTTAATTGTAATGTTAGTTATTTACTGCAGATTACTTTTGTTTATTACTAACTGGACCTCAAAATTCTCATTGAATATCTTTTACAGTCACTAGTGCGACAAAAAGACCTAGTGATTTACATAGTTCGATTGTTAGTAATAATATAAACTAATTAACTAAAGAACTAATTAACTAATAATTTATTACCATTCACTAAGTCTTAGAATGCTACTGAACTGGTAAGATGCACTTCTGCTCAGTTTCTTTTTATAAAAAATGAGATGAATGAGTTTCTTTTATGAAGCCGTGGTTGGTCTAGTGGTTTGGCCTATGGTCCCTCAAGCAGAGGGTCGTGGGTTCGAGTCCGGGCTCGCACCTAAGAGTTTTTCGGAATGTATGTGCGAAATCACATTTGTAATTTACCATGAGCTTTACGGTGAAGGAAAACATCGTGAGGAAACCTGCATACACCTGAGAAGAAATTCAATGGTGTATGAGAAGTTCCCAATCCGTACTGGGCCCACGTGGGAACTACGGCAAAGCGCTCTCATTCTGAGAGGAGGCCTGTGCCCTGCAGCACGTGCTTAAATAGCTTATCTATCTGCTGTATTAAAAAAAGCTGTTTATAATATGTACCAAATTTAGTAAAATTGTAGATCTGTTTGAAGAAAAATGTATACATATACTTTATGAAGTTTCTTACCAAATTCTTTTCAACAGAGTTTTTCCGAATCGGTGGTAGATTCTTCGGTATTCGTAAGTACTTACCAAAATTAAATAAATATTTTGACTTTCGACTTTGACTTTTTAAGAGAAACCAAAAACATAAGAGAGCACCAATTTTATAAAATTAGATGGGTTAAAAAACGGTATTTTCTACACTGCTGTAGAAGGCTGTACGCCGTACAAGAATCCTGCTGCCGTCTAAGAACTCGTCACGTAGGCAATAAACGCCAGGGTCCTTCGCGAGGGTCACAAAAACTTAGCAGCCGACCTGCACATGAATTAGGATATTATGGATATAAGTATCTATAGTTGGCTGATAGATTAAACAGATAGATAGGCCTCTGCCTTAATGAAAAGGATATCAAGATTGGTACCTATACTTCATTTAAGTTAGAATTGAAAACCACAACATCATTATATTGCGGCTCGTCAACTATTTCTTACCTAGCAAATAGTACAGTACAATAGTCTAGGAGCCTTGTTGTTTTAATTGTTACTCTAGTACTAATTGTAAAGACATTACAGTTCACGAGCCGCAATAATGTTGCTGTGGTTTATAATTCTAAATTAAATGGAGTATAGATGAGAATGTCGTCATCAGCTAAAACTTTCATTAATTCGTCTATTTTTTTGCTACACGGTAAATATATTGTAAAGAAACAATACTGATGCAGATAAACCTATTAAAAACTAAAAAATAATAATAGGGAAGTGACACATCATACCACTCTCCTCGTTAATCTAGGTCATTGATGAGTCTAAAATACATTCATGTCTCTATTTTATCATTGCAAAGATCGTGCAAAAACGCCAAAAACAACAAGTTTCTTCTACTGGGACTCCGTTTAATTAAGTTTATCTTTATTACCTATTTATTTATTGTTACAGGGATCTTGGTAAGAGACACATTGTAATAATTTCAAGCGTATTTGTAGCCTACCAATTACACCCGATTGACTTATCTATCATGTAGGTATAATTTCTAACTTTTCTGTTAAAATCAAAGAAGAGACGACATATTAACCAATCTTCGTATTCTACTAATATTATGAAAACAAAAGTGCGTGCATGTGCGCGCGCTGGCGCGTTTGTGTGTGTGTGTGTGTGTGTGTGTGTGTGTGTGTGTGTGTGTGTGTGTGTGTGTGTGCGTAGTGTATGCAGAAAGGTGGATCTTTGGAATAACATAAGTACCTATGCTACTTTTTATTCCGATATCCCCACAAGATTCTAGAAGCAAGGCATTTTGAACAAGTTTTCTTTGTGCTTTTTTTGTAAATGAAAACAAAGATAAATATTTATAATTTTTGGAATTTCTGCCACGAAGGGTTTCAATTTAACTGCCGAATCTAATGGGTAATACATACGAGTAAAGCCGTTAGGTGGTGGCCTAGTGGTTTGACCTATGGCGTCTCAAGCAAAGGATCGTGGGTTCAAATCCCGGCACGCACCTCTGAGTTTTATGGAATTTATGAGCGAAATTACATTCTGTAATTTACCATTGAGCTTTACGGTGAAGGTAAAAATCGTGAAGAAACCTGTATACACCTGCGAAGAAATTCAATGGTGTGTGTGAAGTTAAAAATCCGCACTGGACCCGCGAGGGAACTACGGCCCAAGCCCTCTCATTCTGAAAAGAGGCCTGTGCCCTGCAGTGGGACGTATATAGGCTGGGATGATGATGATGATGAAAGCCGTTAGTAAAGGGTAGTACACAATAATATCATTATTTTGTAGCTTTTCTTACAATAAAGCGCTACATTTGATGTTGCTGCTCTTGCGTTTTGTATGGTCACGCGCACCGGGCACGACCGGCGTACGCGCACAGCAAGCCAAATGAATCGTAAGCTCGTGTGTAACTACGTAATTTGTATTTTATTCGTGATTTCGGTTTAAAGTTTATTTGGGAAATAAAAGCGTTGGAGTGTGAGAAGTATTTTGTGGAACGTTGCGATGAAATTTCACTTGGTTGTAATACCTACTGTGCCTACCGATTTTAAATGGTTATTGGGTTTTGTGAAAGAGCAGTTTAGATTATATTTTATCTATACTAATATTATGAAGAGGAAAGATTTGATCGTTTGTTTGCATTGAATAGGCTCCGAAACTACTAAACCGATTTCAAAAATTCTTTTGCCGTTAGAAAGCTACATTATCACTGAGTAACATAGGCTACTTTTTACCGCGGGAAAATACCTTTTCCTACGGGAAAATTAATTTATCGCGGGCGAAGCTGCGGACGGAAGGCTAGTTTTAAATAAGGCAGATATATTCACACTAACAAAATATGACTTTCTATCTTTAACGCTTTCTGAGTTTTTAAAAATAGTCTTCAAATATTTAAGTTAAAATTAATTATTGATACGAAAAACAAACCTCTGAGCACTCATTTGAGCTTTTTTTTGGAATTTACGTATATGAAATTACATAATATCAAAATATTTGCCATGAGCTTTACTGTTAAGGAAAACCTATTGAAGAAACAAATAGATCTGCTAAAATATTGGGCCCGCGTGGGAATTAGCGCTCAAGCTCTCTCATTCTGAGAGGAGGCCGTGCACTGCAGTGGGTCGTATTATAGGCCGAGATGACGAAAAGCAAAACAAAATGGCCGCAAAAACGTTCACTGCATCTCAATCAAACCCAACTAGCAACTCAATCGAACACATTGCTGTTCATTAACATACTCCACCTCATTATTTAATTTCACTTCATTAATACAGGCTGATTTGGTCATAGTCGCGTGCGACGAAAGCGGCCCCGCCTGAGACTCGCGGGAGGACACACGACTACGCCCACTCCGCCCCTCACTAATTATTATAACCGGTTGTTTGTTGCTCGTAATTAACGGTGACCGACGGTGGCGCCACCTGTTACACTCGATCGAGGCGGCGGCTTATAAAAAAAACGCGTTTGAAAAAAGAACTAAAATTATTCAACGGCCAGAGCTCTTCTGGTTTTTTTAGTGTGCATTAGGTATAATTGAAAAAAAAATGGTCCTTCTGTGTAGTGGTGCTCGAATGGCTTGGTGAGAACATAGATTATTTCAGCCACAGATTATTAAAAACCCTACTTCTTCAGGTTGAAAAATAGACACGCAAAGCAAGCTCAAAGTTTTTTTTTACCGTAGGTAGGTAGGTATATTTAATAATAAAATTAAAAACATTAAATAAACATATTTTTTAAATCTCGTCATACGCAATGGCAGATCGCAAACGTTCTAAACATTTTTTAAGTAATGTAATTTTTTCAAATACTGAGACCAGTATTACATTTTCATTGAGCTTTTACAACTTGCCAACGATTAACTACCTACACGAAATGTACAAGTTTCATTGAATTAATTTTCCCACTGTCGACCACGCAACATGTAAAATTATGCCACGAATTTATACAAACTGATACTTAACCTGTCTGTTTAGTATCTCCTATGCAATTTTATGTCGGTGTGAGCATCTAGGTATTTCATCGGCTAATGTTTTCCTTCCGCAAATTATAGTTAAGTGCAGCTAAACAGGATTTGAAATGGCCAGTGTTTAAAAAATAATATGCGATCCTGCTAGTTTCTCCGTGGATGGAGGCTGATTAGATTAGTCGTCGAAAATACTGGCCTCTGCGTAAGCTTAGTCCGTTTTCCTTTTTATGAATGTTGATTTTGAAATTCAATTTTATTTTATTATTCTCTGATTGAGAACTGGCCTGCATGGCCATGAATGATTTGAATTTAGAACGAAATGTGCAGTATATATTTTTTTAATTTTACTTATAAAAATGATGCACTGCGCACATTTAGGTAGCGATTATAAACACTGTATCTAGGTTAAAAAAATCTATTGCAACTGTGGAACTGGTTAAACTATCTTTAACAACACCATAGTTTCCAGAACCTATTTACGAAGTTTGAGGTAACGGGTTCAAGCCCAGCTCAAGGCAGATATATTATTTATTTTATGAAAAGTGAGAATGCTTGTTTTCGAATATTGGGGGTTTAATATGAATTTAAATATGTTTAGGTATTCGTTGCCTAGTATACATTATTACAATTTGGCTTACTTTGGGACTATTTCAATCGATGTTATGTGTCTATTGATATTTATTATTTATTTTATTTATAGTTAAGTTGTTCCACAGATGAATTAGCAATAGCCGTCCCAACCTTATACTTTACCTTCTTTAGCGTCTAGTAAAACAGTTAAGCAAGGTTTTCTTAAGGCCCTACCGAGCTTTTGGCGCATTTATTGCATCCCTTGCTGTATCATTACTAACAAAGCTTTCGTTCTCAAATTCATGTGTAAGATATTTCAGGATTCACTCTAGTGCTCAGTGTTTTTCAAAACACGATTAAGTACTTGTAGTTTTCACGATAGAAAAAAAAATCAAAAATTGTCTCTAAAAAAAAAAAAATCCTTAGTAGGTACGGCGGAAATACTGCATGGCAGGTCATGACTCTTTGAATGTTAATAAAACAAGCTGTTTTCTAGGGCCTAGTGTTGCTAGAGCCGTCGTGCTTCCCCCTTGTCCGTATAGTTAGTTGCGCTATTTATCCTTCGGCCATCGGATGGGGAACTTGTGACGCTTGTGCTTACGCACGGCTTTGATTGTAGTCGCTCTCACGCACACATAAATACACGAGTGCATAGAATACCTAAAGTCGATCAGCGCCAAAAGCTTGGTAGAGCCTTAAATGCGAAAAAGCATTAATGATCGAAAGCACTCTTTACTAAAAGCAAAGAGTCAATCTACACTTATGTATATTGTTGACAATTCAATAAATTACATTGTTGAAACCTTTAAACAAACCATTACATCTGGTAACTGTCAATGCAAGAAAATTCAACACATCCTTCGTGCAGATTGATTCTAATTATACTTACTTCATTTGATAATGAACCGTTGCCACGAGAACAGCAGGTTAACAATTACCGTAATTACGTTGAAGACAAATATTTACCATGTTGCAGGTGATCTCTCGATGCGCCTACGCTGACAGGCGCCCATTAATGCGAGCTCCCTGAGGCATATTATGGTCTTAAGACAACATAGGAGGAAGCTCCATGAAACATTAAATTATTATTTAAGTAGGTTTGTTAAAATACTAGAATACTACTGACAATTGTATCCCTGAAGTTACTTTTATAAGATGAACAGGATCAGGATATGAAATGTTGGTTTGTATTTGGCGATGTTTGGATGCAATTTTCATTCCATATGACTAGCTGTTGCTCGTAACTTACACTTACTTTTTTTTAAGAGTTATTATTTATCTTTGTATCGGTGAAAGAAATTTTATTAGTTCAGTAGCTTCAAAGATAGAACTCCCTACAAACAAACATAAACACGCAACCTCTTTAGTATATTGTAGTATAGATATCGATAGGTTTTAGATGCCTTTATTGCTCAAAGTCAAACTGATGACCACGACTGATCTCGGTTGAATTATCGGATCTGGCAAGACATTCAGGTATATTCCTTTTATCACTTTAAACCTTGTCATGTTTTTAATATTAAACCCAACCTTCTTTGAACGACGGTGAAATGACCTGTGTCTTTAAAGAACCGACACGTTACAGAATCATTCTTTTTTACTAACCGGATGCTGTTTGTTTATTTAACTTCGTAAATATAAACAAAATAGTAAAGCAATTGCACAATACCATCAATCACATCAATTTTAGCCCATTCCCGCCCACAAGTAGGTATCCGCCTATTCTTTCTCACGCCTCTTGCCTGTTCGGATCTGCATTAAAACAGTTACTTGTATTCAACACATGGACATACTATTATAACATGTAAGTCCAATTGAACCACTTAGTTGGTTTGAAATGGTCCCACGATAAATAATCAACTGTTTTGCAGA
This sequence comes from Archips crataeganus, assembly GCA_947859365.1. NCBI lineage: Eukaryota > Metazoa > Arthropoda > Insecta > Lepidoptera > Tortricidae > Archips > Archips crataeganus. The sequence continues at coordinate 9,349,399 of OX402059.1, read as the reverse complement.
TGTCTCGCAACTATTCGTGAAGGAGACTGCTACTTTAAACTGTAACAAACAATTTATTAGTCACAGTAAAGACAAGAACTACATTATTAACTAGCGAAATAAAGTGAAAATGACACGAAATTGATTTTAGCGTGAAAAAGTAACAAACATTCATCCATCCATACTTACAAACTTTCGCGTTTATAATATTAAGTAGGATTACATTATGTCAGTCTGATTTCTGGTTTGGTAATCGCAGAGATAGATTTATTTTACTTAGACTGTGCGAGTACAAACATAAAATTAAACATATTTAGATATGAGCCCGTAAGTTTTATAGTTTTAGTTTTATTAGTTTTAGTTTTATTAGTTTTAGTTTTAGGTTACTCAAAATAGGATCCACTGAAAATCAGCGTCGTGGCCCCCTGCCTCGACTCATGCTGAGTGGACTCCTTTTTTGAGACAACTGCCACAATACTCTTTTAGATTTAAGAAATTTGTAAACTGTTCTTTGTTGTTGTTGCTGTTTCGAAATAAATTTAATTAATTTCATTTCATTTCAAATTAAAAGCTTCTTCAAACAAAATGAAAATCCATAATAAATAGAAGGGAATCTTGAGGACGTTAACAAGAATGGTCCCACACGTTCGCTCTGCATAGGCAGTTAAGATAGAATCAACTTCAAATATCTCAGCTCAATATCGCAGTGTTATCCCTTGTAGCGAAATAAAAGAACAGTACACAGATAATCGCCAGTTGTTTCATTCATATACACGCCTACAACATTCCTTTTAGGCCCATTAAGGCGCTTACATTAGCGATATCGCGAATTGTTCTGCTTGGGTATGCTTTAGTATTTACATACTGTTGGTATCTGTGTGTTATCATAAGACCCTGTAATCCCGTTCACGAGCAATAAACATGTGTGCGTTATAGAGAATCGGCAGTCGTATTACGTATCTTCTATTCCAACTTATGAATCCATTATGTTAGAAAAATAATATGATTTGGTTTGTAGCTTGTAACGGAAAAGGAGTTGCGTCGGATGTTTTTATAGAATATCCAGAAATAATACGTGTTCGTTTTCTGAATAATCTTTAGTATTCGCTATAGCAAAAAAGACCTTCTGAAGACCATCAAGCAAAGAAAGTTGTGTTACTTTGGGCATGTGATGAGAAACGCCTAGTACAGAGTTCTCCAGCTTACTATCCAGGGGAAGATTGCCGGAAAAAGAAGCGTGGGCAGGAGAAGACATTCGTGGCTGAAGAATTTGCGTGACTGGTTCAACTGCAGTACCACTTCCTTGATTAGAGCAGCGGCCTCCAAGATCAGAATCGCCATGATGTTGTCCAACCTCCGATAGGAGAGGAATGGGGAGAAGAAGAAGAAGATAGCAAAAAAAGACATTACTACATGAATGAGTTGAAGAGTCGCTGATATTTGTATTAAGTTTTTCTTAAATGCCAAAAATTATTAAGAGTGTAGATAAAGAAAGCTATAAAGGCGATCATAGTGACAATCCGGCTACGACCTCCTGCGACTGGTGACACCTGTTAATATGGCGGTGAGTATTTAATCTTTCTGTACATTGCATGTGCTGTTAAGAAACCACTGTGCGACTAGTGTATCGGTCGCATAATGAACAGAGAAAACAGTCGCCGAGACGCCGGTCGCGCGTGCTTACCTTTGTTTCATCAAAAAACTATTGACAAATATTATCACTTCCCAAACCATTTTTCGTAGATTTTAATTTGCCAAGATACTATTTGGCAAATGAACTCTTCACATTCGCTCACCGACTGGTAAATTTACCAAATTTCATGTAAGTAGTCAAATTGTTCAGTTGGTACAACATATTTTACGAAAAATAAAATTAGGTAATATTAGCAGCTCGGTTCTGGCGCTTCGCCACCCGCTACCGTGGCACGCTCGCTCCACTCACTCTGTTCACGCACAATTATTATCACGAAACTAATAATCTTCCTCGTTTCGCTCGACATCGCACCTACATAACCTAACAGAGCATTTTTCCTATAAAATCCTATATTCGTCTTATACTTTTTGTCATAACAATTAATTTAACTACTAAATGTTTAGTTGACTATTGATTTCCTGCTTCAATAAAGCATTCGATAAAAGACCAAAATGCCTTAATGTCATCTTACGTTGTAATATTCTGCTGAGGGAGACCAAATGGCAACGTCTGTAATAATTTATTCATAAGATTGCATTGGCAAAAAAGAGTTGCTAAAATTTGTTTGGGTACCTAATGAAATTTTAACAAAATATTTTTTGCAAAACGGCAGGATCCGTGCGCATATTCATGGTACGTAAGTAGGTACTAATCAACTCAATATCCAGGCTACCACGACCACTACCAGATGCAGCTAAGTGTTAGAATAAGAGGGCTTGGACCGTAGCTCTCAGTCTTATGTAGGTTAAGAACTTCAACTCGTACGTCACTACTAAAACTAAAATTAATATTTGAAGCCATGGTGTCTTAGCATAGTACTCATTATGGCAATGGTATAATGGCATTTGACTGAAAATATCTCCTATCATAATTAGTCTATATGAACATCGATATGTCTCAGCAGTTTTAACAATCGATTGCTAACTAACTACGGCTTTACTTCAAAGCATGTAATAAATTAAAGTCATTAATAATCAGAATTAAACCAAACGAAAACCAGCCGAAAAAATGTCTACGTTTAAGGGACTATCCCGATTCGAAGGCACATAAGGAATAAGTAATGTGCTCAAGTTCTGTAATAAATCTTAAAAGAATGCTTTGGCCGCTCCCAAAAGGATACTCGTGGAAGCGTTCACCTTCTATTTTCCCTGTTATTTATGGGCCTATGCTTTATGCTAGAACCGCGAGCCAGGAATAAAATGGGTAACTAAAATAAATGGAACTATGTTACCATGATAGCAGATTACCAAACCCAACATAGTATTTTAAATGTACTTAATCGGCTTTAGAAGTGTGCATGACGTGGAATCGGCTGTGGATTCAATTAAGGAGTCTAGTTTGAGTTTAAAAATGTGTTTTTGATTAAATAAACGTTAGATAAAATGAAAATTAAGGCGGTAGCTTTGAAGTGAAACAAGACGAGAAGTTCTACACAAGCAGAAACAGGCAACCAGAAAACGTCGGAACGGCCATTTTGTTAATGCGGTGTTATCCATACAAACAAAAAGCGTTTTGCCTATCTTATCTCGCTGGTGATTTATTCGACAACGTCCAACCTGTTGTCTACGTATACCTAGAAGCTCGACTAACCTCAAATGTTAGTTCTGTCTTCCATTTACACGTAATTTACATTAAGATGCCTTCTAATTTGCATGACAGAATAACCTTTTCATAATCGTCACGTTGGTGGCTTCCAACTTAGCGATTAGCCTAATGGATTTCTCAATTTTATGAACTCCAAACTTGGTAATTGGCTTTTAAAAAGATAGGACCAAATTTACGATTGGTAACTTTTAATTTTTGTTGCCGTCTTTTCTTCGACCGATGAGATTTTTTTCGGATCTGCTTTAATCGGGAGATGTATTATCGTGGACCGTTATTTTAAAAATATTCCGGGTAAGTACTTAAGCTCGCACGCTCGAGCTAACAACAATGATTGAAATGAAGGGTTCCTTGGGGTTCTGTGACGCACAAATCTTTTTGTTTGATCAGGCGTTTGTTGACAACAAATTCGTTGACGTTAATCCCCAGACAATGGTACTGTTCTATCCGAGAGAACCAAATGACGGCCCGACCAACGGTATCCTTTTTAAACAATGTTAAATCCGCAAGTTAATATTTATTTAAAGGATTTCGTTGAAATTATTGCTTTTAGTGAGATCCGTTCAAGCGTCAAATCGATGGAAGTTTAGCGGAGCAAGTATTTTACGAAACAAGCTTTTAAATTGTTTTGGATGAGAACAAAGAAACTTTTAAAGATTTAATCCGGCGTTCCGTGGAGGGAAAAAACAAACATCGATTCAGGTTGAGGAATTATCCAATAAAAACGAGAATCGTCCGAATATTCGTTTATAGGGGCCGCCGCGAAACATTAAAATTTTAACAAAAAGCCAGATAATCTCTCTTAGGTGTCAGAACCGTTCGTTAGGACGCATACCTCTGAAGCGTTGTAAATTATCCAAAGAACACTCGTGTCTAGTTTTTGTAACGTACGAATCATTCCTAAGGCGCGAAGAAATTCAAGTTAAATTGCCTCCCATTAAAGAATATTCAAAAAGGTGTTGCGTGTGACAAAAAATTAAACCAATGTTTTAATTTGGCAGACATATTTATTTATACTCGTTAAAGTTCAGCTTCATCAAATAGCACGTAATATCTATTTACAAATTCGAGTGAAGGTACAAAATTAATCACAAATAAATAACTTTAATTAAGCGCTTAACGTAAACTTTTCAGATTTTGGTTACTTATAACGCTTACTTGTCCAGATCAAGTACATATATTTGGCGTTTAAATTTACTCGCAGTTTCGCATTGCACTACATGACAAACTTAAGTTATTAAGTACATTGTTTAAAGCTAACATCAACTTTAAACAAATAGACGACGACTCGAGACTTGCTTGTTTACTAGTGACAAATTACACAGTAATTGTTTACGTAGAAAATCTGATTTAGAGAGTCATACAATGTCCATGGTAAAACTGTAGGAAATTTATCACCGTTCTGCAAAGTAAATACGCCTTTCATTATTTACATTCGTTACACCTAAATATTTTTGCCGACGGACAACAAAAATAACATCTCTGTCTTTTTTACAATATCTCGTTTTATTTTATTTACAATTACAAATGTAACTATTTATTGCTGAAGAAGACATCGTAAGTTCACTAGAATGAGTAAGATCATCATCATCAAAAGTATTTTTTGTAAAATATATCTAACGCTATGTTTAACTAAACAATATAAGGACTAGTTGTAGAAACAGTTCTAAATTTTACTGATATACTATCAAAACATGCTTCCATACCAATGATTCCGAAAACTATACGAAACAAATAGACGTCCAACATTTATTTATCCTGTAAATACATGTAGATACTATAATAGTAACTTTATTTACAAGCGGTACAAACCAATTTATAATTAGAAAATTACTATGTTGATTTACTATTTTGTTCTTAACTTATTTACAATGCTAATTTTTCTGGTGTTAACCTTACTGTGATTCATAAATACATAGGTATAATTTTTAATTTACAATCGCCTAAATCTACATAGAAGATTTTTTCACATAGGTAGATCATTTTATTACATTAGCATATACAGGTGACTTATAAAAGTTCATCGTGACAAAATATTTTACGTAAATCACGAAACGCATCGAGAGTTGTCACACCAACATTTGTGATTTCACTTGTCCAAACATTTTTGAAACTTTATCACATGTTTATTTATACGAAACTGCACTGGTTCCCTGTTCGTCACTTTTAAATGAAAGCGAGAATATCGTCCACAAGTTTAGGAACTGAAGGCGCGGTCTTCTAAAGACAGCATGTCAAAACTGTGACGTCACACAACGACATCCCGCGAAGCGACTTCGTTGTTTGGGGCCTGTGGAGCCAGTACAGGTTGAAAGCAATGAGCCGCTGGGGTAAAATCCTCAACAAGCTTTCGCTTGAGAACAGAGGAGGACCCGACGTAAACATTGGTACCAGGGAATGTGCCTCGTCGCCTCCGCCTCCACAAAACAGCAGCGAGCACAGCCAGACCAAAAGCAATCATAGCTGATAAACAACCTAATATTAATTCTGAGTCAGAGGCTCGCTCGGGCACGCGCTCTCCTCTCATTGAACTAACAAGGACAGACATGAGTCGGTCTCCTTCGCTGACCTGCACGTCTTGAACGCTTTCGGTCGATACACGCTGCGCCCGGCTTGTGTCGATGGTCATCGTTTCTGATCTTTCGTTGTCTACACCTGGTGTTCGAGAGACCAGTTCTACTTGGATATGATAAATAGTGTCAGGCCATAAAGATAGCGTGACTCGAGTAGAGTCCGTGAAAAGATTTCCTTTCAGTCCTCCACCATCAACTTCCCAGGTTACGAGGTACACGCCACGTGCTATTCTCGGTTCCCAGGCAATCTCGCCGATGACAAGAACTTTCTGATGTATAAGAGATATTTCCTTCAATGTCCATTTGTGTTGGTCATGGTTGGAGGTGTTTGTGTCATGAGCGATCCAGGTCTCGTCGGGGCTATAGATAGTGACAAGGCCCAACGGGTCTACTACTAAGACACGTAGGAGTGCTCCTTCGTTATTAGAAGGCACTCTGGTGGCAAGTGATTGCGTTTGTATAATTTGTCGCCATGGGCCTTCGGCAGCGCGTCGCATGACTACGTAGACGAGGGGTGTGGGGCGGGAGGTGGCGCGGGGTGCGGGAGGAGGCCAGCGAGCCAGCGCTCCGCTCACGCGCATGACACCCTCGCCTTTGGTGTGGATCACGGGCTGTGTTTGCGAGGCCCGCGCAGCTTCGGTGTGAAACTCACAGGCCACTTTGCATCCGGGAAACTGCAAGAAAAGGCAACATGTAGAAAGCGCGCAATAATAAAATAAATGGTGTCTAGGTTTGTTAGTCAAACTACAAATATTTCAAAACAACCGTTTCGACTCGCAATGTATCAAGATCAAAGGTAATTGCAATTTGTATTTGTCAACCGCATTCCGACCGTTTGCGGGTGCTTTGTCATTATTAATAAGGATGTCTTTCAATGTAGCGGGAAGTATAACAAACAGCAGCGTTGTCTACGCTAAATAATGATTTGAATTGATATAAATACTTACGCAAATATCTTTCTCATCGCAGACAGCTCCCCATATTTGGTAGTTAGATTGAAGGAGTTCACAATTCTCCCAGCACTACAACAATAGAAAAGGAACATTAATACACAATTCTACTCAAATAAAATAGATTAAACTAAAAATAGCTCACTGACGAATCAGTTTTTCACAAGAAGCATTTAGTAGGTAAACGCCTTATCATTTAGTTGGTTCGCGTCGCGTGTGACTTCAGTCATTTGTTATTTTATTTCTAAGTGCCGCTTATTAGCACAAAAATAATAGTTATTAGAAGTTGAACTTGTGAAATTAATCGTTCTGTCCGTAAAGTATAATAAATCAAGCTCACACTAATTGTGACTACTAAAACTAAACTTAGTTAGGTTAGGTACATTTCCAAATGAATTGTTAAAATATATGTAACCGAAGTACTCAGTACTTTATGTGATTAGATTTTGTATATTGGCGCAAAATGTTTAAATGTACCTTCTAAAACTATGTAATTTTTAGGGTTCCGTACTTGGGTACCAACGGAACGCTATTATTGAGACTCCGGTGTCTGTCCGTCTGTCACAGGGCTATATCTTTTGAACCGTAATAGCTAGACACTTATTTTTAATCGATTATGTAATACTCTGACCGCTATAAGAACAAATATTAAAAATGAAATAAAGTAAAAAAATTAAGGGAGTTTTTCAAGGAACGTGTTTTTCAGATTTTTAACTGTATCTTTTTTTATTATGAGAGGGAGGCAAACGAACCCCGATGTCATAGTTGTCTGGAAACACTGCTGCCGGAAGCTGGTTACACAGTTTCACCGTACGTGGCAGGAAGTGCCGAAGAAAACGTACAGAACGTACTTTATAATGGCATTAACGAGACATCTTATTGTTTTTTTTTACTGTACCTACCGATACGGAATCCTCCATTTACGAGTCCGACTCGCACTTGACTGGTTTTAAGTATTTTAGAAATAATTTCTCACGTGATACTACATACGATGTGGTATGAATCTTTAACAAGCTATCAACATATTTTTTCTTCCTTAGTTACTCCTAACATTCAACGTACCTACTTATTTTAATGTAACAGAAACAGAACTTCTTATTCCTCCCGGAATCGTCAACACAAAACGTACAGCATTCCAATTAAGGACTGGCGTAATTGAGGCCCCGTATCTAGCCAAATTTCACAACGGTGGTCGAGTCGAATGCAGCATTTGTCATTGGAAACACTCATTAGTTGGAGTTGACGTTAACTTGACGCCAGCTTTCGCCTCGGTAAGCTTTAATAATTATAAGAACCAGCAGCCGCTGATATTAATTGCTGGTATTGACAAAACGTTCTGTCGCTCCGATTTCGAGAATGAAATTTAAAGCTTAAATTTTCGTGTTTTAATTACTGGGTAAATGAATTACTTGCTAAATTAATTTCAGCAGGCGTAGAAGCTAATACTGGTCATATTGTAATGTTAACTATGGGCTGAAAATGCGACTTTGTATGTACAGTCGAGGATACTGAGTCACGTACCAGGATTATTCAATTTCGCTATGATTTTTTGGGTAATGTATGAAATATCAACTCGACATTAGTAGCTCAAAGGTTCCACCCTGGTACGCGTGATTTAATTGTTTCGACTGTACCTGCACTTATTAAATTGTCTTATTGAATCATGAAACTGAATATTTAACCTGACTATTCCATTCTTATGTCATTGAATAGGTCTTTTAAAAATATTGAAAGTGCGCGTGCAAAATCCGTTTTTGATTCAGATGTTCGTTTAAAAATATAAAAGTTTGATAGTATACAGCGGTAATACTAAGTTCGTGGTGAATCCGTTGTGCTTCCGAGGCGAACAAGCCGCGCGTTCGCTCCCCTTCTAATACGTAAGAAAATCGCCAATGTGGTAGGTATAGCTCTAAAGATGACGCGTTAACTTCGTTTGCAATCAATAGATGGCGTTGTATGACCAAACGTTTCTGCGTATTTTAACGCAGGCAAAGCCGCGGGATAAATGCTAGGAAAGAATATTAAAAATCCACTGGTGATAATAACTTTAATTTCAACACTAGATGAAAAAATCCGCCTGTATAATTGCTGTTCCCATGGAAATTCTGGGAAAATATATATCCTATGTCACTCTCGGAACTGAGACAAATCTAATGACACCTCACTCTTCAAAATCCATTGAGACGTTTAGGCTGCACGGCGTGCCAAAGAATGACACATAAGCTCGAAAAAATAACACTGATCCTTCGATAATCGGGTGAACTAGAAAAAATTCAGAAGTTTCCAGATTTGCCAGGATTTCTTTTTTAAAAAACGACGCAATTATAGGTAACGATTTACAACGTCAATTGTAAAAGGTGAAATGCCCATAATTTATAGCTCGTAGAGTTCCACTTTATAGTAAAACTTCAATACCTATTTCTGTTTTAACCACTTACAGAGGTTATGTGGCGAGGAGTCAAATTAAAAAGCCGTATAACTTTCGAAGCTTGCAGCTATCAATATTAACGAGTAAGTTTCATTACAGGCTTTGCAGGGATCAGACAAGACAGAGAGCTTAAGACTCAAGTAAATAGTGAATATTTATTACTAAGTAAGTCGTAAGTTACGTGGTAAGCTATCGTGGGATAAGTTTTTATGTAATATTCATGTATTTTTTCCTTGTGTTCTTCCTTTTCTTCTAGGCACAGTCAAATGCATAAATATATATAAATATATCATTATATATCGATACCTTAATTTGACGATATAATAGAGAGATCGCGTTGGACCGATCTGTTTGGCGTGCCTTGAGGGAGGCCTATGTTCAGCAGTGGACGTTTTTCAACAAAATGTTTATCATCGCTTAACTAAATGACAGAACTGTTATAACTTGGCCTCTCGCGCGGTACCAAGTTATTGTTATGGTTTGGGACATCTGTATATTTGGGCATTTTAAAATTTTGGCGCTGTTACTATGTATGGTATGGAACTACCACTCTGTTACCATGCTTTATTACATAAATACTAAGCATCTTTTTTCGATTCCGATAGTCAATAATTATCTGTGATAAGCTGATTTCAAATCACCAATCATTTCACTTAAATAAACGCAGAAAAAGACAGTGTATAAGGATAAGGAAACAGTTTTTTTTAACCCCCGACACAAAAAGAGGGGTGTTATAAGTTTGACCGCTATGTGTGTGAGTGTGTCTGTCTATCTGTGGCATCGTAACTCAAAAACGGGTGGACCGATTTGGATGCGGTTTTTTTATTTGAATGCAAGTTTCTTGGCAATGGTTCTTAGACATGTCTCATTAAAATTGGTCCAGCCGTTTCAAAGTTATCAGCTCTTTTGTATTACTGCGGAAGGGATCTTAAGACTTAATTGCGTTGGGGGTTTTAAATTTTTTATATTAGACGCATAGGAAGTCCACTACCATACTTCGCGTAACCGTCAATTGTTTCATCCATTTGTTTCGTCAAGATAGTGACATCGTGATGGTTGGCAGTCTAGCACCGTCCGCTTCAAGCGGAACTTTTTCCAACGTAAGACGAAGACAACATCCCCGGAGCTTTATAACTTAGGGATCTTTAAAAAACGAGCCTATCTATCTCTCATGGGGGCGGCAACGCACCTGTGATATCCTTTGCGTTGTAGGTGTCCATGGATGGCGGTGATTGCTTCCCATCAGGTGACCCGCATGCTCGTTTCTCCCCTCTCATAAATAAAAAAGTTAAAACTCACCATAAAGCAATCTGGGCCCTGCAAACACGATGACTCCCCACCGGGCCGAGGCGTTGCGAACTGTGAACAAACAGAGAAATCGTTTATTAAAAAGGTATTTCATAATATTTTCATATAATACGTTGCATAGCATATAGCAGTAGTAGCAGTTACAGAGCTTAAGAAGAGGACCTAAAAACACGCGAACACAGCTCAGACTGTGATGTGACGAAGTTAATTGCTTAAAATATGGGATATCACGGAATTTCCAGTTCAATAAAAAATACTTATAAAAATAAGAATTCAAACGACTCCAAAAAAACTCGATTATAACTTTCCACAGGTCTGTTTGACGTTGGTGCCTCATCAGATCTTGTCTTTGGTGGCAATGGAAACTAATTGAAAGTATTCCCTTTCCAACCACAAATAAATATTTCATGTCCTCACTTCCTTATCTATACATATAAAATCCTTTGTCCTGACTGACGGATCAACGCACAGCCTAAACCGCTGATCGTAGAGACCTGAAACTTGGAGGGTGTGTTCTTTGTATGACGCAGGCATCCGATAAGAAAGGATTTTTCGTAGTTCTACTCCTAAGGGGGTAAAAAAGGGGGGCAAAGTTTGTATGGGACAACGTGATTCCTTGGTCCAATCTACTTCAAATTTTGCATAAACATTCTTTAACAGAATTGATGGAAGACGTGTTTCGTATTTTATTGAAATTCATCCCTTGACGGGGTTAAAAAGGATTAGAAAGTTATTTTGGGGGTGATTTGCTTCGAAGTTGATATCAATACTCCTTCGTGCTTTTGATTTAAATTACATTTTATTTTGACACGAAACGAAACTTCAAATTTTGCAAACCATTTGTCTACGTTTGTCAACCACTTCCTGATCTGATCTCTGATAATAACTGATTATATGTATAAGTACATATTTGCATTTCACCAAGCTTTTGCTTTTACAAGCGCAGCGTGGGACGTCCACCAACGAGATGGACGGACGTTTTGGTGAAGGCCGCAGGTTCAGGGTGGATGCAAGTCGCTTCCAACCGTAATGATTGGGCGTCAATGAGGGAGGCCTATGTCCAGCAGTGGACGTCCTACGGCTGAAATGATGATGATGATGATGAAGCTTTTTTGTGAGTTCAACCTTTTTCGAATAAAATCGAATTGAGTATTCAAACATCATTCTTGAACTCGCATAAAAGCTTGGTGCAATGCAAATACATATAAAATGCTTTGTCCTGGAAGTCCTAAAATGACGGACTGGCGGATTAATACACAGCCTAAACCGTGTATGTAGAGACCTGAAACTTGGAGGATGTGTTCTTTGTATGACGTAGGCATCCGATAAGAAAGAATTTTCCGGAATTCCCACGGGATAAGGAATATACAGGATGTATATATTTTATCAATCAAGAGTGACCCTATCCCCTAACGAAGATTACTAAACTGTTCAAATTGGGCATGCAAGTAGACTGTTAGATAAGGTATAAAGCTAATTTCAATAATTTCGAAAATTCCCACGGGATAAGGATAAAACAGGATTTATATGTATACTCAAATCAACTGGATCCTATCTCCGTAACTACAATTACTAAACTTTTCAAATTCAGTATAAACATAAATGGTCATACATAACAGCATAAAAACTTATTGCAGGATTTTTGGAAATTCCTGTGGGATAGATAATCTCCGAAACTTCCAAGCCGATTAAAAAAAATCTTTTACCAGTAAAAAGTTACACTATCCTTTATTGACAAAGACTACTTTTTCCGGGAAAATGCAAAATTCCCAAGGGATAGAAAAAAAAAATTCAACTTCGGAGTTCATTTTAAAATGTCTTACACTAATGGAAAAGATACACTGTCCTTGATTAACATAGGATGCTATTTTCCGGATAAATGCAAAATTCCCGCAGTATAGAAAATAGTAAATTTAACATCGGGGCTGAATTTAAAAAAAATTACCAATAGAAAGCTACACTATCCTTTATTGGTATAGGCTAGGCTACCTACTATTTACTCGGTAAAATGCAAAATTCCCGTGGGGAAAGAAGTGAATATCACTTGAGGGCTGATTTGAAAATTTCTTTCACCAATAGGAAGCTACCCCAACCATTATTTACATAGACTACTTTTCTCCTTGAAAAAGCAAAATTCCCACGGGAAAAAAATAAGTGAATTCAACTACGGGACTGATTTTAAAACTTCTTTTACCGGTAGAAAGCTACACCTTTAAGGACATAGGCTACTTTTTCTCGGGGAAAATGCAATATTCCCGAGGGATAAAAATAAGTGAAAATTTGCATAGAATAAGGACAAATTTGTTGAAATTCCCACGGGATAGAGAAAAAACGGGATTTATAATATTTACTAACTGATACTGATGATGATGAAATGATAATAATGATGGATGTTGCCGTTGCCGGATTTTTGTTTTATACAATGAAAGAGATGAAGAAGCTTTACCACAAATTGGAATTCTACGCGGACGAAGTCGCGGGCAAAAGCTAGTATATAAATATAAATGCGAAAGTAATTAATCTGTTAGCCTCTTACTTCTTCACGCTTCAACCGCTGAACTGATTGAGAATATATTTGTGACCCTGGGAAGGACATAGAATATTATTTTATCCCAGAAAAACTACAAAGTTCCCGCGGGATAGCGATAAACGAATTCTTCGCGGACAGAGTCGCGGCCAACAGCTTGTCGGTTTATAAAGATAGAGTTCTAAAGTACCTAGCATACTTTAGGACTAGGTCAATTGGTGTGAATTGTCCCGTGATATTTATTTTTTATTTTTGTTTTTTTAAAGTAACAAACATGAGAAAATACAATCGAATTGATAAGTCGGTCAAAAAGAATTACGCTTAGTTAGTTAGCAGGTCCGTAACCTATGATAGTAAAAAAGGCATATGCAGATTAGCTGGAGAGGTGATAAAATGGCGAAATCGAGCTTGTAGGTACACACGACAAAAATTATATTTCTCTCATTAGTTCTATGATGGTCGTATTGGCATAAAGTAATCACCTCCGTTTACTTAGATGACTGTCGTAACTACTTAGAGAAATATACCTAGGTAGGTGCTCGTCACTTACTTGTATTTATCGAAATAGAAAGTACCTACTTTACTTGGTCAAGTCCTCAGTACAAATAGGTACTAAAGTACCGTTCGCTATCTATGATTGTTTGTCACTGACTCCGCAGTCCGCCCTACACATTAATTGACATTGATATATTTATTACTAGCTGTTGCTCGAGACTCTGTCTGCAAAGAATTTTTTTATCGTTAGTGTCCCGGGGAAAATATTAATTTTTCCGGGATAAAAATTAACGTATATATAAAACGAGATCTATCTGTGTGCCAAATTTTATCATAATCCGTCAAACCGTTATAATGCATTTAGCGTGAAATATGTAGTAACAAACATCTACAAATCCACAAATACAAACTTTCACGTTTATAATATTAGTAAGATTATATCTCACACAAAATTTGCAAGAGAACAATTTAATGGCACATAAAAGTTACAGCCATGATAACCTAGCAGTTTGATCTGCGGCTTCTATACCACAGGATCGTAAGTTCAAATTCCTCTGGTAGCTCATTTACACTCGCGTACGAGTGGCGAGACGAACTGCGAGACGAGCAACGAGACGGGAGTGTGAATAGACGCTCGGGGCTCGTCTCGTACTTCGCAACACTCGCGATGCCGAGCCGAGACACGAGACGAAGCACGAGGCGAGGTACGAGGCGAGAGAGTGTGAATCAGGTATGAGATTTTCGGAATTCACGTGCGAAATTACATTTAGAAATTTACCACAAGCTTTATTGTCAAGGACAAACATCGCGAGGAACCCTGCACACAATTGCGAAGCACAAGTATGTGTGAAGTTCGATCCTCACTGAGCTCGCGTGGGAACTACAGCCCAAGTCCTCTCATTCTGAGGGGAGGCATGTGCTCAGGAGTACGCATATAGGCCTAAGATGATGAAAAGTTATGCTACGTAACGCACTACGAAAGTAAACGTCAGACTTCTAAGTTATAGTACATTGTTGTAGAGGCTGGAAAGTAAGCAATAGATGGACGAGTTTGTTTGAGGGCCGACGCATAGCGGAGGCCCTCGAAAGTACGAGTCCATCTATTGCACTTTTGGCCGAGACTAAACATTGTGCTTTTCACGACTAATGCGAGGAAATCATTATCATCATCATCATAATAATCATCCATCCATCCATCCCGTCCATCCCGTCCATCCTGTCCATCCCGTCCATCCCGTCCATCCGACCATCCGTCCATCCGTCCATCTATCCCGTCTATCCCGTCCATCCATCCATCCCGTCCATCCCGTCCATCGACCATCCGTCCATCCGTCCATCTATCCCGTCTATCCCGTCCATCCATCCATCCCGTCCATCCCGTCCATCCGACCATCCGTCCATCCGTCCATCTATCCCATCTATCCCGTCCATCCATCCATCCCGTCCATCCCGTCCATCCGACCATCCGTCCATCCGTCCATCTATCCCGTCTATCCCGTCCATCCATTCATCCCGTCCATCCCGTCCATCCCGTCCATCGGTCCATCCGTCCCGTCCATCCCGTCCATCCCGTCCATCCTGTCCATCCCGTCCATCTGCCCATCCGTCCATTCTGTCCATCCCGTCCATCCCGTCCATTCCGTCCATCCATCCCGTCCATCCGTCCATTCCGTCCAACCCGTTCATCCCGTCCATCCCGTCCAACCCGTCCATCCCGTCCATCCCGTCCATCCCGTCCATCCCGTCCAACCCATCTATTCCGTCCAACCCGTCCATCCCGTCCATTCCGTCCATCCGTCCATCCGTCCATCCATCCCGTCCATCCGTCCATTCCGTCCATCCCGTCCATCCCGTCCATCCGTCCATCCGTCCATCCTGACCATCCCGTCCATCTGTCCATCCGTCCATTCTGTCCATCCCGTCCATCCCGTCCATCCCGTCCATCCGTCCATTCTGTCCATTCTGTCCATCCCGTCCATCCCGTCCATCCCGTCCATCCGTCCATCCAGTCCGTCCGTCCATCCGTCCGTCCATCCGTCCATCCATTCATCCATCCATCCATCGCATGCAGCAGACGATTACTGTTGATTGGTCCAATAATGTCGTTTCAGCACGCCAGGAATGAAATTCAGAAATTATCTTTCAAAAAGTCGTATCGTATAATGAAATACATATACTGATACGTCCTGTTTTCGATTAGTGTAACTTTGTTGTCGTGTTTGTGCGCCATAAATGAGTCAGCTGTTAAATGTACATATATAGGCAGTTTTGAGTACTGGATTTAGGTTATCTATGGCTACATTTTCGAGCAGTGTCGTGAAAAATAAATAGTGTAACTATTTTATAAAACAGAAGATGTAACAGTTATTAAGGTAGCAAAAAGTAAAGTGGCATCACAAAAAAGTAATAAAAGCACATTGAACCTAATTTCTGACGGGCTCCTTGGTGGCTGTCAAAAATGAGGATCATTTCATTCAATTTAAAGCATTCGTGGAATGGCAAGTTAATACAAAAGGGGGCATTTAATTATTCCCTTGAGAACCAATACATTACTTTTTATCGAGACAGAGTTTAATACCCCAGGGGAAAGCAAAGAAAAAAATAAAATGTTCGATCCGAGCAGCGAGTTTAATGTATTTGATAAAAGTGACAGGCATCTGCTTACCGTCGGTCGGTCGTTTTAATTGCCTGATACGCCCGTCGAGGACGAAAGGATGCGATCACAGTCACCTTAAGGAATAAGTATAGTTACCTACTATGCATTTCAATGATTATAAGGAACAAATTTGCTTAAAACTTCGCTCAAATCGTATAAAAATTTGCGACATTTTTGTCAATATCGCTTTTTTTTATTGATCTTGTGTTTGAGCGAATATTAATTTTGTAAACATAACATTTGCACATGAGTTTCATTAAAAAGAAAAATGTGTGTGATTTTAGCAAAATAATATAGGTTTGTTTAACAAATGCGTCAGTTTTGTTCATTGGCAAAAATAATATAAATTAAGAACCTTTTTTTTAAGTCTGTTAAAAGAACTCGAAATTGACAGTTAACTCTAAAGTTCTTGGAAAATAGGTACAATCCCAATGTCGGTACAATCCCAATGTCGGTTCAACCCCATAGTAAACAAAACATAATAATGTAGGTAACGAGCTCTAGTTACATCTGAGTTTTTTTTGCATTATTTTACTCCTTTACATCGGACAAACATCTAACAAGAACAAGACATCATTCGGTAGACACTAAATTCCATTAATTATAAATAATTGCTACGCTATCATCTTTTGACAATATATTACACAGCACTCTACATATAATCATGATCCGACATATTAAGCGACACAGAGCAAAAACTGATAATATATGAACACGACCTTACGCTTCACGAAGATGCGTCGCATCGCACATGCCAGTATTCAAAGTCAAAGTCAGTTATATTATAAACGATACTGTAGCCGTAATGTATCATTATTCCGTGTTTATTCATCCATGAAACGCTACTTGAGATCAATTAAAACAATGTGATCCATCATTGATACCAATCTCATGAGCTTGGGAAAGTCTTCGTCTTCGTTTTATCTATAAGGTTGGCAATGTTTTGAATCGATAAACTTTTACTTGATATATATAACTAATAACATAAAATTTTTATAATTAGGTTATGAGATTAATACAGTTAGTAAATTATTAAAGGGGTAAATTTTTGAGACTTAGTTTTTGCGTCATTTCGGTCGAGCATTTCTATTTAAATTTTCATTCCTATTAATTATAGTATAAGCTTGAAATTAGTGTCATATAAATTATTTATATACCTTTATCAATCTACGAGTGATCATATACACCAAAGTATAAAAATAACTATTATATATACTATAAATATAGGCATAGAGTTTTAACGATTAACCCAAACATATGTTCAAATAGTTAAGGTGAGACCTATCCCTAATAAATGTGATTCTACAAAATTATTCCTATGTAACCTCTACTTACCTATTTTTGATAAAGTACAGGTATCTAATTGACATAAGAAAGCCCTACGACAAAATAAGTGGCCCTAAGTAAATATATCCGGGCAGCTAAAGCTTTCTCCACTGCAAAAAGTGGTAGCGCGAAAGTTGATCCGCTCACTCACGTTATGTGCCTCTAACATTTGAACTCGTATAAATCTTGCTACCGCTGATCAGCAGCTCGATTGACGCGACGATTTATTGTCCCACTATTACTTCCTAAGAAGGCCTTCCACTTCAATACTTTGTGTACTGAAATGACTGAATGAAAGAATAAGAAACGAACGCCTGAAATTAAGAGAACGAAAAAATTGTGGCCTGAATTAAAAGTTTTTTGTAATTAATTTTGTTTAAGAGTAGACTGTCAAAAGTTCCGACTTTGACTCTTATTTATGTAAGGGAACTGAGGTCGTAGCACGCCAGGTTTAAATATTAAGTATCTAAATCCGGCAATGTCAGACGTAGAGTCAGTAGCAAAGAAAACAAATAATACATATTTAGGCCACTATCATTGTGGCTAATGATGCCAATCTCGGACAGAGGCCATCAAGCGACTCCGTCAGACAGAGTTATTAGATGTAATCATCGTAATTTTTCACACAATTTCTTTTTTTGACCACGATACTATCTCACGTCTACTAATGACAACAAAAAATGTAAGTAAAGTATTACGTACTCGTACAGCACAATAAGACGTTTTCTCCTTACAAAGGAGCTCGATCTGTGAGTTTAAACTTAAAACGTTAGACATTATAATACGTACTTAGACTAAATGTCAAGTTTATACTTCTCTATCACTGATTTGTTTATTTATAAACATGACCGAGCTTAGCTATATTTGGAAGCAATAAACGTCAAAAAATCAAAACAGATAAAACGCCAGCGCTTGACTCAACTTTCACCTTTCCGATAATGCCGCCTAAAAAATTCAACCAATTCAATTATTGCCAGTATTGTATTGCACGGCTTCGCCTTCTAGAGCTCGAATATGAAAGTTAAACAAAACAAAACGAAATATACTTCGGCAACTGCAAAGGGAAGTGAGTGAATAATGAATGACGATTGAAAACAGCTCGGCGAGTGCCCTCGTATTTGTGTTAGATGCCGCCGCAGATTACCCTTTTCTTAATCAAACAACGTTTATTGAATATTATTTAATTAATCTTTCGTGTTTGACTTGGATGTTGAATAGAAAGTATGAAAAATGAGTCCGGAGTTAGATCGAAAGCTAGTTCTTCGGGTACTGATTTATGTACTTGATATCGTAATTGATGGTGCAATCACTATCATTAGTACTTGCCTATGCGTATACCTAAGACACATAACAAAGTTAGAATTGATAACATAAGAATACGTATAGGTCAGTCGAAGGACGTTACGTTATTAAAGTAACAGACCAAGACAAACAATCAAATCATACCTAAACACAATAATAGTTAGGTACTAAAAATCACAAAAAAACAGGTTAAGCAGCTGAGCCAACTAGCCGTTAAATATTACCCACATGATTCTCGATGTTATTATTCTAAGTCGTCCGTTAATAGCCTGAATCGAAAATTAGGGTTCAAGATGGATTACATTTTTTCCAAGGCGACCCAGGATCCCGACACTTAAAAGTTTACGAAATCCATTAAAGATAATCGCCCATAAGTCGGGCCCGCGGCTGCGCCCGGGCAGGAACTAATCGATCGATGCGCACACACGGTCGTTTACAATCAATCCATCAGCGTTTATGTAACGCGTAACTACAGATGATCTTCATTTATCATTTTGTTTTGTGGGTAGTGACCGGACGCTCTTGGGGGTCAAACCAAATGTCCGTACAAAATAAACGGCGGAACATCACGACTCCATAATATGTAAACAAGTATTTTGTTTATTTCTAATTAGAACTACCTGTGTTTATGCTTGGCTATTTATTAAATCAATTTAGTTCTAGACTCAACCCGCTAAAATTAAATTACAGCACTTATCTCTGCCTGTGCCGTATATTGTGTTTTATCACTTGCAATAAACAAAAGTAAGGACGACATTTACATGCCAACATAGATAGAAAATGAAAAACATTAAACACCTAACAACTTCCACGGGAAAAAGGAACAAAAACAGCGTGAATTATGAACTAAAACAATTACTTTGCTCACCCGCGACCTTACAATAGTTACGTTTATGCAAGAAATGTGCGTTCATGCAGTTCCTCCACCTCCACACTGTACGAACACACACAAATCACATAAACCCAACCATCACCACCACCAAGCTACACTGACGCGTTTCGAACTCAACCAGAGCTCATCTTCAGAGTTACCACAACCGTATGCTATGCTACCAAACGTTAAACTAACAAACCAAAACAAATGTTTTAACTTGTCACTGTAACTTCTCAAGTACCCACTTTATTTTTCTTATTCTCAAACTACCCCACAAAAATTAACTTTTATTGACATATTTAAAACTACCTTGAATTTTTTTGTTTATTTATTTATAAGGCATATTTAATTAATACTAACTGTTCAAATTATGATTTCGCATAAAGATAAAATACAATATAAGCAGGCGCCAAATGGTAGCAAGAAATGTAATTTCTTAGAAGACGACCGCAGTTTGAGAAGCGGGACAAGAAACAGGGGTTGTGTGATGCGGGTAGTGATTAAAATATTCTTGCTGCTACGCTGTAGTTTGATAAGAAAGTACTTGCTTATTAAAGTTATTCATAATATGAAAATGTATAAGCAGTAAATAGACTAGACTGGGAAAAACTTCAGTAGGTATAAATATTTATAACCCATAACAAGGAACGACGGTGAAAAAAGCTGCAATCTTTTAATCCGCATCCCAATCCTACGTACCAACCAGTTTGCCTCAGTAACATAAATATGAGGCACATAAGTACGTTGCATTGCACGAGAAATGTGTTCCAGAGACTCCTACGTCAGTTGTTATTTTATTTGATCTGCAGTAGGTAAACTCTATTACCGGTCCGTTTTTCAAGTAGAAATTCGATTTCAGTCCCCTTTTCTCAGTGAAAAATGTTATCCGATAGTAGAGGGAAGAAGTAAGCGAACTGAGCGAACCCATGTTTTGAGGTCAGGATTATGAAAAGATTATTATAATAATTATTATTATTATTTTATGTGACTGGACGTAAACTTTAATTTATATTTTATAATTGTAGGTGCTGTTTGTAACAGTCGTGTCAACTGGAACGAAGGTTAGTTCTACTAATATTATACGAAAGAACGGCTGGAAGACGAAATTTGGTATCTATACCTACCTATAGAATCTGAAGTAAGTAGATTACAAACAGGAAAAACACATATCTTACAGAATCGGAATAAAACCTCAAAATCTCCACCATTAGGTTTAGAGACATCAAATTTGGCATTGGTGTTTATTATGCAACGTTATTAATAATTACAATCATCATTTATTTCAGATCTTAAGATCCATAAAGTTAAAATGAAACATTTGATAGCAAATTAATTTGACAATGATAAATTAAGTGTACGAACGTAATTTTTGGGTATTCTCACAGATTTTTTTTGTAAATCTCGGAATTTTAATTCGACTCCCAAATCCAATGGTTTACGCGAGCGAAGCTGCAGGTAATGTCTAGTGACAATATAACCCTGGTGGCGATAAAAGATGGCATCGACATCATTAGGTGCCCGCCATGATATGAATTTTTCATGAAATATGGACGCGTATAGCGCACGTTTATTGCGACAAGTCCTGTGTTCTGAGGCATCTGTTTTATTATTTTCATCGATTGTTTACAGTGCCTGAGTTTTTGCGGGCATTTGATCGGCAACGGAGTGGACAATTGTAACGTGCCTTTGTGAACTACTTACGCAACATTTTTGGATAGTCTTTTGAATTCCATCGCTTTGTTCGATAAATGATCGTTTTGGGGGAACAAGGTTAAAGAATAAATAACAGATATTATGGTACATAACAATGGTCGTTTAAAACAGGCGTAGTGACGTGTCGAACCGTTTACTTATTATGAACGTATCCTGCCAATTTACTTTATTGATGTTATATTATAGCATCATTAAGTTTTTATACCCACTGCCTTTCAGACGGACCGCCTATAATTATAATGACGATCGAGACTATGGTCCTTAAACTATTTTAAATTATACCACAAAGGTCTCAAATCTGGTCCAATAAGGATAATAAGTATTACGAGCGAAATTGCTTAATTGGTACCTACGATGTAATAAATAAGCAGAGTGAATAATTTGAATATAAAATGTACTATGCGGTAGTAAGCAAATGACTTTTGAAACAAGTTTGGAATTAAATCTAGCTGTACGCTAATCAACTCTCCCAAAGCTATAATTATCATTAAAAATAATGAAAAAATGTGATGCATCAATCACGCTACCAACTCTTCATTAATTTGTCGAGGAGTGATCTCACGTTGGTAAGCGGCAATAATTATGCGAACTATCCATTAGCACTTTTGGAGACTGAACTTATTTATTAATTGGCAAATCATAAAGTTTTGACCCTGGGAAATATTGAGGTTGTTTTAATAATGCCTGTGATGTTAGTGTATTAGCAGCAGCCGATCCCAACATTAAGTTCATTTCTATAGCATTTGCCAACAAAACATCCAAATCAGGAACTTTAAGGCCTAAGTATAAAAAGTCTGGTTCACATAAATCTCGCTGTCACCCTTTACAGTGTGGAAGTTGTCGTGTAAAGGCGAAGTAAATCATGCTGCCACTTACCAACAATGATGTAAATGGTTACAAACACGTACCAAATTTGATCATGCAGCGAATAAATTTAATAGGAACACAATCAAGGATTAAATTACTGGTTCATTATGCCGCCCACGCACCGTCCGTCGCAGAACACGTGCGGTGCGACACTTCGCAAGCTTATATACGAATATGTACTTGAATGGCCCTTAGTTACTGTAACTAAGGTGCCAGCTTAAACTGCTGCGATTTTCACTCATAATTAACACCTAACCTTGGATTCAATCAAGACGAATTATTTAAATAAAAAAACGCAATAAATACAATCCTGTAATTAATAAGCAAGGAGCGGAATTTCTCATAGCAAAAATCAAACATCAAAGGCATTGAACATAAGTTTTATCGATTATCGATAAATATTTCAGCAATTAATAAAACAGAAAATAGTAGGTACTTTTAAAATAGCACTTTTTAAGTTAATTACAATTAAAATATAAAACAGAAATGCAACGAAACTAAAATCTAACCTTCATTCAAAATAACAATAGAATCTATTTCTGTACTAATCGCATTTTCTTCATCTTCCCTGTAGTAATAGAGAATTGTCATAATTTTTTCTGTATTGTCACCCTTTAAATTGGTCCTGTTATCATTGTAGATCCAATTATAGTTTGAGAAAGAGTGTTCTACCTCCGTTGATATAACAGGAGCATATTTATAGTATTCCATAATGCTGTATAGGTTGTATTCAGTTTTTGCTATAAAATCGGCATAGTCGCGAATTAGGTCATAGTCCGGAATCCTATCTAGTATTTTTTCGAGTATTAGTTTCACTGCATTACATCCACACCACTTAACGATAATCCTCACATGGTCTAGTATTAAGAAAGAGTCTATTAATGCTTAATAGCATATTTAATAGTGGGTACTTATTTGTTTTTTTTTCTAACTAACCCAACTCGATTTATTTTAGTATGGAGTTGCAAGTCGCTTATCAAAGAGGTCAAATGTTACAGAATAATGTTAAAAGGCAATGACAAGCGAAGAGTCGATTCGATACATCGATAGCTGGAATAGTCAATAAAACTTATGTTCAATCCCTTTGATGTTTGATTTTTGCTATGAGAAATTCCGCTCCTTGTTAATAAGTATCACACTCAGGACTATCACGATAATATATGTATTGCTAAAATTACCTCGATGTTTCAATCACATTGTGTGGTCATGCACGAGTAGACGACGGCGAGAAGGATCTAATTGTGACCGCAGCCAGTGCAATGTGGCTGAAACGTCAAGGTCATCATTATCATCATCATCCCAGCCCATAAACGACCCACTGCAGGGACAGGGGGAACGTCGAGGTAATTTCAGGAATATTTCATTGTGATAATTACAAAGGTGCTAAGTGTTGCAAAGGATAAATAAGTAAGTCTTTAGATGAAGTTGAAGAATTGTGAAGAAAAAACTTCTCGTCTAGCATTTTTAAATATAAACTTATAAAACAGAAACGAAAAACTTTTTAAATGCTGTGACTGCTTAACATCTTTGAAACCAGTGTCAAAGCTACAATGTCAACAAATTGTTGTAAACTGAGAAATAAAATGAACCTGCGTTAAACAGCTTTTGCCCAAATGGAGGTTATTTTTCAGAATTACGAAATTAGTAGGATGACCGGAATTCGGGTAGACAGGCGTAGCCTTAACATATAATATTGTGGCACATTGTGCGGCTCGGCGACCGCATATAAATGCGCTGAGAGCAAATAAAACGGTGCTATAATTTCAAATCATACGGACAGAGAATGGGTGTGGACGGCGCTCTCATTGTGTGGAAATGATGTAACCGCTATTAAAAGTGTGGGCTGTATCCCTTGAATATTTCTTGCAACGAAGACGTAGGGTCATATCGGTATTTTATATCTAACCGGAGACAATAGCATACGTTTCCAACAAGAAAACTGGCTCTGTATGTTAAGCAGTTATGGAACTGCATTACAATATTCGCCCGACGCCGACGCTGGTGCTATCACACCGATTATGTTATTAAAATGCCAATAGATTTCTAACCATTAAAGTTTTACGATTCAATTTATGTATCCTTATTAAATAACATTAATAATATGAATATTAATGACACCACCAAACACTTTGTATAAACCCCGAAACTTCGGAAACTGATTTTTATACACGTACTGTCACATATGAAACAACGGCTATAAATTTAAATACTTTATGTTAAATAAAACGACCACTTTTATGGTATAGTTAAACCTTTTAGAATGTGTAACGTTCAAAAACAATATTTTGTATCTGCTATAAACTGCCCAATTCATTCGTTTGCCGTAATTTCAGAGTTTTATTTATTTTATAAATGCGTTTGTACGCATTGATGATAAATTATAACCATATTAGTTATCTTAAAATTAATAGGTACAGCGGAGATTCGTCTCTGGAATTATTTATTGTTTTTACCGCACATTTCGTTTATGTTTCTTCCAAAAGTATTTATTTTACTTAAAATTTCTGTCGTTGTTTTTCAAGCGTAGTTTTGAAATCTCGATTTATAACCCTTGCTTAAACTCTGTTATTTACTGAAAGGTTGCCACACACAGAGTCCGATTTACGACAGACGTAAAGGATTACAAGAATCTCCATAACACTATTCCTCTACGGAGAACCCCTATTCAACACACCTTTGTATATTTTTGGAGAAACATAAAAATAAATCCTACACGGAGGCTAAGATAGTAAAAACCGACCGCTGCTTTTTCAGCAAGAAGTAAATTGGTGAATGAGACGTGTTTGAACTGTGCATTAGTGATATCATCATTGGCAGATTTAAAATTCATAATATTACTTTTTTTTCGATACCTACGTTACAGAATACCTCCAACTGTATCAAGGGGTGTATAATGTAGTCTGTCTCTCTTAGTTGGTAGACAGGAATGCGTCCATCTCTTTCAGGTCAGACCTTATCCGTTTTTGTAAGGATCACGAGCTCTCTCGACCGTGCGACAGATGTGCGCATGGATGCGGTTGGTAACGACGCATGTATCAAATTGAGATAATCAATCAATTTGATTATGTGGCCTTGAATGGTTGAACATTAATTCGAAATTTTATTTATTTAGGTCTACGTAAAGCGTCGTTATATTTCCGAAAGATATATCGTGAAAGAGCGTGATTTTATATTGGAAAATAAAATCTACATTTGGTATACTGCTAATTTTTGTGGCTGCAGAACGAGGGTAATTTACACATTATTAGGATTTAATCCATCAATGTTCTATTTTCTTCTATATATTACTAGCTGTTGCCTGCGACTCCTTCTGCGAAAAATAGGGGTAGATATAAAAAATAGCCTACCTACAACCTATTCTTAGACCTACCGAATAAGGAGAAAAAAGTTTCGTAAAAATCGGTCAAACCGTTACGAAGGAGTTCGATAACAAACACCGTGACACGAGATTTTTATATATTAGAAGATTAGGTATCTGCTTTGTACGCAATCGCGATTTGAGTCGAAGGAAATGTGTAGAATGCAGTCCCGATCCAAAGACCGCGTTACAAAGCGATATCGGCATTGAATCTGATTGGCGCAATGTGAAAATTATCCTCCACAGTATTGTATGCAAGTACAGTGAGGGCGTAAATTGTTAGAAAATGGTTACGTTTCTATATATCTGATTTAAATTGACACGTCATTTGTTCGCCTGCCGGTAGCAACATGAAAATGTTGTGGTGAATTATGGTTTTCAGAATATAAGGTTTTATGGTTGATAGTAAAACATACTCTTGTAAGATAACACTTAAACAGCCACACAAGTGGTTTTAGTAATGTGATACTAGTTGCGAACCTGGCGCATTTGTCCAAGCTGTAGTCAGGGTGGTCGTGAACGAGTTCATGGAACGATACAATGGAATAGATGAACACTTTTGCAAAATCCATTTCGCGGTAATAAGCTTTTCATATTTTGATAAGAATTGCAGAGTTTATAGAGACGTTTCTGTTTAAGAATTTAGCACGTACTTGTCAAATCTTGTCAGCACTTAGAGTTAACGGGTCGAACTTTAAGATCTTAAGAAGTTAACTGTGAATCTTTATGTTGACCGAGTTTTTATTGCCGAATTGCGCTTTATTTTGTCAAAGTAAGAATTATCAACTTATTATTGTAACCAAAATATTATGAAATGTTCAATTTGATCTATTTATATTTTTTTAGATACTATTTTGAGTGCTCCGTTTCCTCTTCCATTCTACATACATACCTCTAAATTACTTAGATACCTATCAAAAATTTTAGAGTTTTGTTGTTATTCCTTCTAAATCATAAATGTGAGCTTGGTCTAAGTACCTACTTATATCAAAGTCATTACAAACCGATACTGCCAATCGATCAGAAACGTGAACCATGGATCAGCTGTACAGTTGTGCGAAACACTTTGGGATCACCTTATAGGAGTGTGGTAACGAGAAACGGTAGACCCAACCAGATGTCAGGGGTCACCTGTTCAGTAGGCCTGAGTCTTGAGGTTGCGTATAGGTACACAGGCAGTTAGGTGAATATTCAGGGCTGTTACGGCGTTTTTTTTCGTCATTATCATTTCAGCAAATATTTTTTTTAAAAGATGACGGGTTAAGTTTTTATGAAAATTTCAAACAATACCGATGCTAAATTTATTTTGTCTTTCGACTCGTGTTTTCCGTTGTGGTAATAATCGTGCAATGGTAAGGGATGTCATAACAGAGCAGTCAAAGCACTTGAATATTCAGCCATTTATATTATTTAGTGTGTATTTTATAAACACTTTATTGGCCTTTACTCTTACAAAAAATAAAGTAATTGAACATTTTGTAACCCCAGAAACATCACTTAAACATATTGAAGACGAACAAACTGTCTACCGTCATTATCTTTCTTTTCAATATGAAAGGGGGCAAACAAGCATGAGGGTCTCCTGACGGGAAGGCATTACCGCCACCCATGGACACCCGGAACTCTAAGGGTGTCAAAGGTGCGTTGCCAGCCCTTTGAAAGATAGATAGGCTCGTTTTTTAAAGATCTCCAAGATGTGCCGCTCCGGAAATGCTGTCCTAGGAAGCTGGTTCCATAACTTCGTCGTGTGTGGGAAAAAGTTCCGCTTATAGCGGACGGTACTAGACTGCCAACCACCAAGATTCTTTTAACCTCCCTCTAATTATTCAAGATTTTTGTAATTATCTGCTAAAAGGAATGACCACTTTAGTTCCCAATTACACAGTATTCTCATTTAACTGCACCTATAATGGTAGGATTTATGTAAAGCACCCGCAGTTATATTTTAGTAAAAATAATCTGGAGCGTACTGGCATTGTTTACGATTAAGTTTACGACCGCGGCTCGAGCTTAAAGAATTTATCAAAGCCGTATTTCAAAAAGCATAAAATAAGAAGAGCAATTAAAGGGTTCATAACCGTGAAAGTAAATAGCCGCATTCTCTTAGGAATATTTATATAGGCGGCCGAGCAAACAGTAGCGTTAAAAGCAAAGACATGCGTTTAATCCAAGACAAACAGGCTGAAAGAATTACACGAGCGGGACACAAATACCGGAGAGGGCTCTCCCACCCTAAGGGCAAACAGGAGAGCATCGTGGCATAAAGTGAGGTAATCCCTCGTAGTGAGAAGTCGCACTATGCCAGTTAAGGCGGGCACGACGATACAAAATGTAAATGGCTTACTCAGAAACCCTCTGGATTAAGATGCAATCTGCATACCTACACTACATTAAAACTGGAGTGTCGAAATTTATCGAATCGTGTGCTACCCCTTCAGCGTAAAGCAAACACGGAACGAAATTCTGTTTATAGATTTTGTAGCTGCGTAAAAGTAGCATCTGAAATAACATTCATCAGCATAAATTATTGTTAATTTTGGAGTTGTAACAATAAAACTAAGCTTGTGATAAATGTTTTAATGGCTATAAGAACTTCAATGGTTGTAAGCCGTGGTAGCCTACTGATTTGACCTATGGCCTCTCGAGCAGAAGCTCGTGGGTTCGAGTCCGAGCTCGAAAGTTTATATGCGAATTTACATTTGAAATTGAGCTTTACGGTGAAGGACAACATCGTGAAGAGACCTATATACAACTGCGAACCAATTGAAGTGAAGTTCTCAATCCGCACCGGGCCCGCGTGGAAACTACGGGCCATGCCCTCTCATTCTATAGAGGACGCCTATGCTCTACAGTGGGATATAATTACATATTTAGGCTGGGTTGATGATGATGATGATGAAGCATTTCAAAGTTTAACGTACATATATTATTATGTTTAATAAGGTGCCTTTCTTAGTTTTCCTTACCTCATTATTTGCAGTTTTGTCCTTTTAAATGCAAATAAACAAAGTGAGTTTTGATTACACTTAAAGTAATGTCGCCTTAACAACCTAGCATCTCAATCGTTGCAAAAGTGGGCGTAGGTGCACATACTGTGTACTAGCATGTTGCTAATTGTGACTCCACCTGCTTGGTCTGCCTCAGCGGTTCGGAACAGCGAAGGGGGACGCGATATATCTGTGCAATCACTTGTCTTCCCCTACAATGCCAAAGAAGTGGATGCGGGAGTGAATGCAACAGTCGCAAGTGGGGAACATAAAAATTCGTTCGTTTAATAATTAATTAGTAAATGTAAAAATATGGGAAAAATTACTAAATGTATTCCTAACTCAAATAAAATAATTTACTTTGTCAACCTTGTCTCCTAAATTTACAACCTAGAAATCGATGTCAACGAATGAAATATAGTGGTTCTAAGATTTACAATACCACTATTTAGAATTAATTTGGTTGGATAAAACTATCAAAAAGATAATAAAACAGCGTTAGCCGCCGTAATTGAATAAAATACACACATCAAAAAATGCGGTTAAGATTTCTACACAGCAAATACGGAATCCCGACGTAACAAGACGAAAAGGTGCACTTAGAAATCGTAAGCCAGTAACTAGCTAACTTGCATGCGCCTAATTTATAGCCAATTAAGTTAGTGTTAAGCTAAATAAACTGACGCGAAGATAGCACAACTAACCGTAATGCAACTGCCAGCCTGCAGCCAGGCTCACAGACGGCTGGTTTGAGTAGGCGCGTACTAAACGCTAAATCCTCCTCGACGATTGCTTCGTTCAAATAACCCGGTTTATCTAGCAACCAGCTTTGATTATTGCGGCACCGATGACAAGTACACGAGTATTTGATTTATACTATTAACTAGCAAGCTGGAAAGTGCTCCTAAGAATTATAGGTCTGGGTAGTCTTGTCTTTAATATTGCTCATTGAATCGACTTCCAAATGAGGATTAATAAGGATTTATCGTTGGTCAAACAGAATAGCGACTTTCTACTATATCAATAGCACTGGCTACCCTAAGCCATAATACCGCGCATTATCTTACCATTCATCTGTCACCTGTCTTAGTGTTGGTTCTTCAATCTATTTAAATAGAATTTATTACACCGATCTCTGCCGAAGGGAAACTAAGAAATAATGCGCATGTCCATCCAAGTTATGGACAGTCACAAGTGTCACTTAAACTCATTTCAAAGGCGAAGTTTAAAACGACAAAGTTGGTGAAACAGCAACTAAAAACTGCTAAAGAAGCCAGATGCTGCAGACAGTTGGAAACAACCGGGCCGAGTTGCCTTATAAAAAGTTGGCTTTTAAAACCCCTCGCTATAAATCAATAGAGCGAAGTTCAGAGGAAGTGGAAGCGTAAGGCGGATATTTACGGTGATGCTTCACCCGGTTCTGCCCGAGTCGCGATAAATCTCCGGGGCCAGTGCGCTTTGTAGCTGTCTTTATGGAGGTGCTAATCACTCGGGAAGGTGAACCCGTGCTAACTGAAATACAGAGCAGAGCACTCTTCCAAGAGCCGTGGAAACTATTTGATTTTGTTGTGAACTTGTACGCGGCTTTCATGTTCTGGTAAAATTAATGTTATCAAAGCGCAGATTAAACAGAAACTTCAGCTCGTGCCGACACCTCCGGGATTTATGCCGGGGCATGTTCAATTGAATATTTTCGTAGACCCCTTCCTAATTTAGCTAAAGTTTTTCTGCCGGAATGAAAATTTCCCCTCAACTTTGATAATTCCAAATTAAACTTAACAGTTTAAGACTAAACAAAGGTATCAGAAGATGAGACGAGGTGAATTAGGAGAGAAAATCAAACTACCATAGAAATGCTAAGTATGTATTCTCAAAATATTATACCTTGATTAGACAACAAAAAAACGCTAACTGGTACTGAAAAAAAGCGTTGAACAATTTTAATTTTATTATTTTATTTTAATTCCAAGTAAGCGACGAAGTTGAGCCATGCAGATTAGCTTCAATCCATAATGAATTAACAGAATTGGTTACATAAGAATATTTCGGAGGTAAAAAGTCGGGTACATTGTGTACCCAGAATTAGTTACGTAGAGCGACCGGAGAAAGGGTTACCTATTTTTTGTGAGATAAAATCGTCACGCTTCGATTGGTATCCAATTTACTTGGCGGAGGCCGCCGGTGCTACCTGCCGCTTTGTCGCGTGGCCGTACCCGCGCCAAGCACTCCGTTTGTAAACGTAATAGCCTCTTATTTGTATACTTTATAATTAAAAGATTCAAACGATACAGTATGACAAAAAGATAATTCGGGGCACTTTGAAAATAAATTGGTTTGTGTAATGAGTGTATGGGTAACGAATTTTTGGTCTACGGCTCTGTACCTACGGGACAGCGGAAATTAACTTTTTGTGGGGTTTGATTCGGCAGTCGACTAAGTTTCAAATTAGTTTTTTTGGCAGAACCGTGTTACTTTTTTATTCAAATTGACGTCAGAGAACAATCTTTATTACGGTTCGTGCTTTTAATAGACGTCTAATGCGACTCTAAGGGACACAAAAAGAAAAACTGCTAAGAATGGCGCTCGGATTGTAACGACATCGTAAAAACCAAGTAAAGAGCATGTACAGACCGGGATAACTATCAACTTAGCAAAATAAATCGTCCTGCACGTTAAGTTAAATGTGCTGTGGATTAAGTACATACTAAGTTACAGCACAAAATGCTGTAACATCTAAACTTCTCGTTTTGATGGTCGGACATTAATATTCAGTCCAGTGTATCAAATAATAGAACTGTAAAGAGCGCGTCAAGAAAAGTACCAGGGCAAGTTAGAATCCAAAAAAAATGCTACAATGCTTCTACAAATCCATTTTGTTATATCAAGAATGAGATGATTAGAGTAAGTAAAGTAACAACAGATAATTGACAACAAATATAAATATAAGTTGCGTCTCAAGATAGGGATTATTCCACAGAAGTGTGAAATCGGCAATTTGCTTCGTTTTCGACCTCGATTTTCGTTGTTACTTTAATATGCAAGAAAAAACATATGTAGACTGTACAATAAACAACTTATTAACTTCTAGTTTTATTGCTACACGCTTAAAACTGCTCGCGCGTCGTGTTTTAAATGCAGTCTGAACATGGTAAAATTAGTGTTTTTTTTTTACTTTTTCATTCCATTTTTGACTTTATATGATAAAGGATAAATTATTTAATCTTACTAATGTATAGAGACTCACTTTGGCATGAACCTAATTAAATGGTTTTCTTCAGTCAGTTCAGCTGAACAAAACAAAAATTTCGAAATTTTCATCACGAAAAAATGTAAACCATGTTATAAAGTTTTAAAAAACATAGGTACATAATGCGTTGAAATATTACACTGTTTAAAATGAAATCGACATCAAAATCAAAAATTTTGGTAGATTTCAGAAACGTTGATAAAGAAAATGCCCTGAACTGTATTAATAAATTGGAAATCGAAAAGTCAATAAGTTGTTCGTACCTAACTTTTTACATAAGGTACTACGAAAGTCAAGCCCGAAAATTAAGTCACACATTTTGCACTTATATGGAATGAACGCTCCTAAATAGTAGAAGAGCAAAACAAGGTACTACCTTCTAACATTTCTAACTTGCTAATTATTAGTCTTGTGTTCAAAACAAATTCAGACAATATTTTGTCTGAATTTGCACTTTCTATGAAGCACCAAAACCTAATCCTCGTTGTTGTAGATTCTCGTGAAAAGCTGTTCTGAAAGTGGGTCGAAAGTGTGTAAACATGAAGTGTGAAGTTAGGTGTGAATAGTTACTAACACAAGTGCTAATTCTCATAAACGGATTTGAATGTTTAGTACCATCGATTCCCAAGTGACCTTTACACTGTTGTTTCACTAAAGTATGGACGATACGAAGTTTGAAAAGGTTAAGATTGCCCAAGAGCCATGGTTAGTTAAGAATTGAAATATAATGGTCAATAGTAAAGAACTGATCGAGTAAATATTCCGCCGAGTTCTTGAGTTTGTGTACGGAAATTGTGATTGTACGGAAGTTGTGTTTTAAGCTTTCGAGATTTTAAATCATAGTTATTATTGCACCCTGGATTCAAACGCAAACATTTTTTTTGCTAAAATTACAAATTGACCAGAGTGGCTAATAAAAATAACCATGAGATACTAATTACTTTTGTTATTAAAGTAAGCTTTCTCATTATTAATTTTAAGCTGTCTAATAAAATTTTGGGGATGAACTTGTACTTTTATTGTAGTTTCCCGACGAAGCCTGTACTGTACTGTCATCATTCTTTTTTTACTGTTATGTTTTTTTATATAATAGTTAAGAATGAGTTAAGTCTAATTACGCAATAAACAAACTACAACTTATCTTGATCCTAAATATCTTTCTAGAATAAAAACATCATGATCCTTAGTTTCGAGGAAGACCCTATTTCTGAACTAAAACCGACTACTTTTCTATGTTGCTTGCTGTAATCGGTGGTATGTTTGACATAAGGTAATGAGTTTTGCAGTTTGCCTCAAAGAGTGTCTAGTTGTACCTACTAAAGATGCGAAAGTATCGACGAAGAGCCACAGAATAAAGGTAATAGTACAAGTAGAGGTGTAATGCCGGTGTAGACTGGATCTCGATAGTATGCAGTCTCGTTACTACTTCAAATAACATTTTCCGAATCGAAAGACGGATCTGCCATCAAAGTGACATTTTGAATCAGTTCCAGACACCCAGTGAAAATATATTCTTCATCGAATAAATCCATGCAGCGCTTCTGTAGAGCTGGCAGCCGTATCGAGTCGAGTTATTGTGCGATACGATACGGGTCTAAGCCAGCTTTCTTATAGATAAGGCGACTCACCGCAGCTCAGCCTGACAAATGGACGTGTCAGTATGACGTCATTGCTTAGTATAAGCCTTGAACGTTTTTATAGATAAATTAATGTGTGCTCAGGTATTTAGGATGTGGGGTTTTAGTGGTGTTAACAGTTGCATAAGGATCTTGAGTTACGAGGTGTAACGAACAGTATGAAACATAACGGAATATCAGTCGGTAAGTATAAGAGTCGAATTACTTAAGATATATCTAAATGCATTTTTATTTTTTTTTGTTCTTATTATGAATAAATAATTAGTTTCAAATATATCTAGTAGGTACATTTCAACCCAACTATTCCATTCCAGTTGTTGGTTTGACTTTAAATTTGGTAGGTGTATTATAAATATAGAGCTTTGATGACAGTGTAATAATCAAGAAGGTCAAGTGTAAAAATATGTATTGATTTAATCCTCCATATTTACGAACCGATGTCTTAATTCAACGACAGAAGAACTATGAGACAAATTTATAAGCAAGTTGCATGCACCCATATTTTTACACTTGACTGTACCTAGATCCTAGATAGTGTCAGTAAAAAAAATATGCGTTATTTATTGCTTACCCTATTTAATGCTAGCTTTAATCCCTTCGACTGTGTAAATAAAAAAATACAATATTTCGAAAGCTCATTGCAACTGTCACTTCGACAACCCTCCATCCATTGATAGCGGACTATACTCAGTCTATTTAACAGAGTTAGTACTAGAAAACAGAGAATGCACGTAATTGGTCAGCGATAAGGACGATGCACCGGCCGGCACATACGTCCCACTACAGGGCACATTATTAAATATTATTATCAACCAACTACTTTAAAATACTTAATTATGATTAATAGATGAATAAACATGACATGTAATTATTTGAGGTGCCACGATAAAAATCAAAAATCACGAGAAATATTACGAATATTCCAACAAACGAAATGTAAGCCGAGCCCGCTATCGACGTGCGATTGTTGACGCCCACTGACAGTTTCTTGTCCCTTTCATTTGCATACAAAAGTGCAACAGAGAGAACGCCTAGCTAACTCTGTTAAAGAGACAGGGTATAAGTTAGCACATCGTCTTGAAGCCGCGGTACTTCAAAGTCCTTGGACAGCTTCTTTTATTCTTGTTCAAAGTTAAAAAAATCACCCCACATAAACACATTACCGGAATATCAAGTATACTATGTCCCAATCCAGATCCTTATATATCTGTACGTCAAGTTTCATCTAAATCCGTTCAGCCGTTGTTGTTTGATTGAATAAAAAACATCCAAATATCCAAACATTCACACATATTCACAATTTTTCTCATTTATAATATTATAGTAAGTATAATATAATACCTAATCCTAAACTTTTATTTAGTAAGTACACATTTTGTAGATCTTATGACTTTAAGTAAAAAACAGGTTACTTTAAGAACGAACGGTCGCTCGCTCTTCTGTACAGATTTGACAAGGAAGGTGACTTGTTTTATATGAGCACAGTGTACAAATAAACCAGAAAGTTAAGTTGTTATTCATTGAAAATAACTTAATTTATGTTGGGTTCGTTTTATAGTTCACTTACGATTACGTATCATTAATAAACTAGCTGTTGCCTGCAACTCCGTCCGCGAAGAATAGTGGTATAAGAAATATATAGGCTACGACCTATTCTCAGACCTAAAAAATATAGAGAAAAAAATCATAAAAATCGGTCAAACCGTTTCAGAGGAGTTCGATAACAAACACCGTGACAAGAGATTTTTATATATCAGAGATTATTAAGTAGCTTCTTCAGTACAGCAAGGTTAGGGACGTCATCAAGCGAATAGCAAAGCTCAAGTGGAAATAGGCAGGCCATTTAGCACGTTAATACAGCTTATGGTGTAAAAGAATTGGTGGAGAGCATAGGATGAAAAGCTTCCACGCGAGACACCACAAATTGCAACAACCGGCTGACACAAAATAGATACAAAAAAGCACAAATAAGAGAAGAGTGGCATAATTTGAAAGAGGTCTTCGTCGAAACGATTGGAAAGGACTAAGAAGAAGTGATATTTTTCCCTTCAGAAATTGAAATTTATTATATGAAACTTTAAATCACAAGCCAAAACAAACCTTCGTTGAATACGCGTAATAATTGGCTAGCAATATGAATTACTATTAATATTAATATTATTTATAATATATTATAATATTTTTGGACTTGTCAAAGGCTTTTGACATGATATCGTATGGCCTATTGTGGCAAAAACTGCGTGATGATACATCTGTTCCGCAAGAAGTTACCGCTTTGTTCAGGTACTGGTATAGCAATCAAAGAAATAGTGTGAGGTGGGCTAGCGGGTTCTCTGATTCTTATGTGTTGCGATGTGGGGTTAGGCAGGGGGGATTGAGCTCGCCTAAACTGTTCAACGTTTACGTGAACGGCCTGATCGAGGAGCTCAGCAGTTCTCATGTCGGATGTCACGTAGAAGGGTTGTGTGTAAACAATTTAAGCTACGCAGACGACATGGTGTTGTTGAGCCCTTCGATGGGGGGGGTTAATAAAAATGTTACGCATTTGTGAGGCATACGCGGAGGTCCACGGGCTCAGGTACAATGCATCTAAAAGTGAACTGATGCAATTCAAAGCTGGTAACAAAACCTACCGAATGGAACCGGTCTCACTTTGTGGTACCCCTTTAAAGAGAGTCGATAAGTTTAAGTACCTGGGCCACTGGGTGACCGAAACGATGTCGGACGTCGGGGACATCGAGCGCGAGCGCCGCGCGCTGTGCGTTCGCTGTAATATGTTGGCCCGCAGATTCGCACGCTGTTTAAGGCTTTATTTACTTTATTTAAGGCTTTTTGCCAAACATTCTACACGTGCAGTCTGTGGACTAACTTTACTCAGCGGGCTTACAGCGCGTTGCGCGTGCAATATAATGACGCGTTCAGAATGTTGTTCGGGCTGCTGTTGGTATTGCAGTGCGTCGACAATGTTCGCGGAGTCGCATACGGACTGTTTTTTTACCATCATGAGGAAACGATGTGCGTTTCTCCTTAACCGCAGTCTTGGCAGCTCGAATAGCATCCTGAGCACGCTAGCCCACCGCTGGGACTCGCCGCTGCTGCAGCGTTACGTGCAGCTGCACGCGCCTGTAATGCTAGTGCCCAGGCGTCTTTAGTTTTTAGTTTTTATTTAAGTTTATGTTTAGTATACCTAATTATAAAATACTAACCATAGTAATAAGATTGTAATTTGTAACTACTATACTAACACTACTGATACTATGTACTCAAAGTCCGAAATAAATTATTTGAATTTGAATTACACCATCATACTCAGAATTGTAACAGTACATATTTATTGAGCACAACAAATCAGTACGATGAGATTGCAAAGATAAAAAACTTTTTAACAAAAAATTAAACCGCCGAAAATACTGAAAAGCAAAAAATAATACCTTTTTTGTTTGACCTCTAGGTACCAGTTTGAAGTCGGTGCCTCAGCACTTAGCCAGGAGGAGTGGACCTATAATCGTCTACCTGATTGGCTTCTATCACTCCTCCTGGCTCGTGCTGAGGCACCGACTTAAAACTGGTACCTAGGTTAAGGTCAAACAAAAAAGGTATTATTTTTTGCTTTTCAGTTTTTTCGGCGGTTTAATTTTTTGTTAAAAAGTTTTTATTTTGTACTTTTTTCCAAATTTATAATACCAACTTCAAGGTATACCCTATCTATCCAATAAAAAAGAATTATGAAAATCAGACTACTCTGTAAAAAGTTAG
This sequence comes from Archips crataeganus, assembly GCA_947859365.1. Lineage (NCBI taxonomy): Eukaryota > Metazoa > Arthropoda > Insecta > Lepidoptera > Tortricidae > Archips > Archips crataeganus. The sequence goes on along the minus strand of OX402059.1, from coordinate 9,312,121 downwards.
TCAATCATCCCCTGTTTTCCTACCCTTAGGGTACGAGTATTATTTCCAAATTTAAATGGAACCACCCTTGGGGTATACGCTTTCCAATAAAAAAATAATCATCAAAATCCGACTACTCTGTAATAAGTTATGCGTGGTCATATAGTACAATCAGTAACTGAACAATCAATCATCCCCTGTTTTTCTACCCTTAGGTTAGGAATATTGTTTCCAAATTTAAATGGGACCACCCTCGGGGTATACGTTTTCCAATATAAAAAGAATCATCAAAATCGGACTACTCTGTAAAAAGTTATGCGTGATCATACATAAAAAAAAAATATATATATATACACGTCGAATTGAGAACCTCCTCCTTTTGTTTTCGTCGGTTGAAAAACGCAGGGTAGACTAGCCGGTTTTAGTACCACATCGGATTTTTTAATTATCAATGATGTCCTTATCACACGTGAGTCTGTAGCTACGAAATCACAGCCTTACATCAAGTGATCCCTCTGCCCATCATGTAAGCTGCACGGTATCGATTTCGGTATCTGATACAGATCGGCTTAAAGATAACGTCTATCACGGTTAGTATATTTCCGAGAATTAATTAGTAACAGACATAATGCGATTACTTATCACGCATTCTTGCGGTACCCATTGTAATCCGAGGAGATGAAAGAAGCGCCTTAAGTAGCAAGGGAGGATGTTTTGACTTAGTACTTAAGATTAGTGAGGTAATTTCCACAAAATGCTTCTGGACTAAAGCTTCTGATAAAATAAAGATTATCTAGTTATTAAGCTTGCTTGTTTGTACTTAAGAAGTCTTATAGTAAAGTTAACTATGTATGTAAACAAACTAGGCATTGCTTTTCAACCGACGAAAACAAAAGGAGGAGGTTCTCAAGTCGACGTGTCAAAAATCATATTTACAAAAATGGTGAAAGACCGTGCTAAAATTTAAATTTGTAGATAGATACGATAGGAGTAGTAGAAAACAACAGTACTGATTAATTTGGTCAGTTAATCGAAAATTTTGCTTTTATAGACTTTTATTAGTTTCCAAATGGTATTTTCTGTCAAAAATTGGCTCCCTGTTAGTGTGAAATTGTCAAGTCATCCATGAAAACTTTGTATAACCTCACAAATAAAACATTATCAAATGAACCTTTTCATACTACTAGCAGTTACAGCTTTGGTAACTTACATAGCAAACTCGTTAAGCATTAAAGCTAGAACATATAAGAGACAGGCTTCGAATATAAACAACGTACTACAAATTGTATACAAGCGCGCGCCGCGCACATAAAAGCCGTCGTTCCGACACGATCCGAATTGCAAAAAGCTGCCGTGAACCCGTTTAATTAATCCGGGTATCAGTGTCACTAGTTATAAACTGCGGCCAAACATTACGCCCGTCACCAAAATCGTTTAGCCGCGATTCAATTTTGTTCGTAGTGTAAAAAGCCAATTAGGAACATTAGACCCGCGCACATACAATGGCGACCAAGCGCGCTGCGTCCCTGCCCGTGCCTCCACAATGCACAAATTATAAACAGTCCACTTGCTCCAATACACCAACTCACATCACTTCCTGTGCAACCCATTGTCAGTTTTCAATACAATAACTTTTATTGAAATGATCCTAGAACGCGAGCCAGCTCTGAATAGGAAGGCGGTAGATTTTATTTGTGGGTTCGGTTCGGACGACATTGTTATGAGCGCGGCCAATTTCAATTTCGGCGATTTCCGTTCTATATAAAAAGAATGCTTCGAACGTTCACGGAATGTTTGCGAAATGCTTCTCTAGATGCCGAGCAACAAAGACTGCCTATTATACAGACGGTTATTCATGACAAATTTATGTCAGTTACGTATAAAAGAATTGACAGCCATTCATTCATAGCGTGCGGTCGCAATAAAATTGTACGATCATCATAGAAGAAGTCTTCCTTCCTACCATTGAAAAGTGTTATAATAATGCTTATAATTTGCTAGTAATAGCAGTAATATATCTAAATTGCGGATGTGGTACATTTTTTTTTGTGTAAAGCGTAATAATGAGCGCAGATGGCAACTGGGCATTGAAAAATCAACTTATAAATTCTTTCGCAGCCACCTGGTAAAATGCAATCATTTGTTCAGAACTGGTTTTGTATGATTATTTCCTATGATGTGTGTTATCAAATAAATTATCAAGAATCTTTCCACACCCATTAGATCATTACTACCTAGCTACCTATCGTATTACTCGCATGTGTGCATAATAAGTATGTTCGCAACATTGCTACTTAGGAAGTCGTTGCAGGCATGGCTGGGCTACTAAGACTCGCTTATTATACATATTAAATAACTATTACTACTCATTTACAGCGTTGATCGGGGCTGGGCGGGTCAATGCACTGGTTCTACCGTTATCGCTGCACGGGAGACATTCAGTTCTAATTCCCAACACATAGAACTAAGTAAGGTAATAAACTATGTTTGGAAAATGAGCCGAAAATCGTTTTAGTGCTGCGTATGTAATTTAAACTTTGAAATCATAATTTTCGATGTTTTTTTTATGGAATTGCTTTGATAAGATAAAGTAATAAACATTTTCAAATTACTATCTATTGTAGACTTGGCAGAACAGTTTTATTTCGAATATTATCACAAATAATAATGAAGCAACTCTAAGCAAATGTCTCAACAACAAAAGATTTGTTTTAATGTTATCGTCTTTCTACTTATTATAACGAGGTTTCTATAGAAGCACTTCCACTGCCTTTATTACGAAGGAGCTCACTAAAGGACCTAATTTTCATGCGACATCACACAACGATGTGACCGGCGGAGATTAGGCACTTGTTACTTTAGCGGCTGTGTTCTCATAATGTGTGTTAATGTTAACGACCTTCTTATCTTACACGACTCCCAAAACCTCAACTTCAAGGCTTTCATTTTAATCGTTTGTTAAAATTCTAATCGGTTTGTATCACTGTGTAATAACCGTTACTTTTCAATAAACGTTGATATTGATTTTTAATAACCTACGATTGCCCGATTGTATTGCTCATTAGTAGTCCAAGTGAGTTATTTGATCGTGCGGTACTCAATTGGTGCGTGATCACGTATAGGCGTGTAGTCTACCTACTACCTACGTAAGTAACTAGTTAGGTATATAAAGATTCTTAACTTGCTAACAATGTAATGACTGCGCTACTACCATCAATCTTTTAATCAAGCCGGGCAATTATTTAATAAATTGCGCGATAAACATACAATGAAACACCAAACGACCGCCTACAAAAAATAAACAACTCTTATCCCTTTAATTAAAAAAAGGAAATAATTTATGCAACGTTGCGTAAAGACCGCATGGGGCCACAATAAGAATACTTCATTCCAAACTTAACGTCACATAAGTCGTTGGTGAGGAGGACTGTGCACATAAAAATAAAATCCTTTTTTAATTTAAAGTGGAGAGACAATGAGCAAACACAGCTGGCGGAATGCAAAACGAAGGCGAATAAAGGAGACTCACAAGCACTGTGACGCCGGCCGAAGCGATATGCGGTAGCCGAAGAGCGGAGTAATTTATGTGGAAACAAAGTGTCAGGAAGAAAAGAATTGTCACGTCACGTGCGATAAACGAGCCCTCGGTCAGGGTAAGAATGAGCAGCGCTCGAGGCAAAGGTTGCGCGACGATCGGCGGAAAAGCTTTTTATTTAGTGAGCTGATAAGTAGCAACGGGACAACGGATGTCTGACGCGGCCAGATAGCCCCGCCGATACTCCTCACGACATCAGATAACCACAGAACGCCCTCGAGCGACTTAGGAAACGCGACCGTTAAGCAGCCATGTATTATTGTTGCGGCTCGCGACTATTGCCTATCGTAAAGTTTGACCGCAGTTATTTAATTAACAAACGGCGGAAACGTATCTATATCGGCTGGTTCCCCAATGCCGATATAACAAGCCAGGTCCGAACGGCTCATTAAAGTGTACGCTTTCATGTCGTCAAATAAATATGTCCGATTAACACGATTCACGAGTCAAAACGAGGATGTTTAGGAGTGAATTGGGGATAAACATGTAGAAACGCCTGGCGTGCGTCGCGTAAAAGTACTAATAGCCGTTTGGATATGGCAAGCCTGAACAGCAGGAAGCCTTGTCGAGCCGCGCGGACGCCGCGCGGCGCCGCGGGCGGAGCCCGTGTTTACGACACTTCGCCTGTTCTTATTGATTGACTTAGCCACAAATTAAAAAGTTTATTGCTCCATTCCATAAACTTGACTCGGGATTTCTTGGCGAGCTGTTGATAAACTTTACAATTCCGATGGCTCCAAAACGCTTTTGGAACACTCCGATACACTTAAAATTTCATAATGAGATTGTTTAGAAGCTTTTGTTCGAGTTTGCGGTAAAATTGTGATTGAATAAAATTTTATCGAGACTAACAATTATTTGCAATGGCGGATGTATTGTTGTCTTCTAAGAACAGGCAATTTATATTAGACATCAAAGGGCTAATGAAATTTAATGAAGCAAACGAAACAATGAGTTCTTATAAAAAGACAATAGTAGCTATTGTGTAATGTGATATGATTTTACGACTTACGAAGCCGTACGTCCGCGCGCCGACAACGCATTGAGGTGTCGTTTTAAAAAGTGCAAGCGATATCCGTTGCGAATCTTTCACGGTGCATGAAAATCAATTATTACAAGCGATTGACGACGAAACTTTTCATTTTGAAAATGTGGGTACCTGTTCAACAATTCGTTATTCCTCTTTCTTTTAATTTCGAAGTATTAACAGACGTGTCAAATCGTCAAGCCGGAGCGCCATTCAAAAAAAGTTCCGAAACGTCAATTTGTTTACGAATTACGCATAAATTCGTCCCCGAAGACAAGGCATTTCGTGCGCCGATCGTTGTAGGGACATTTAAATAAAATTTACGATTGTGACTTAAATGGCGTGTCCGAGAAACAAAAATATTTCCGTCTTGCGCCTCTTTTATTTTACACGTAGACACTTTTGGGTTCGTTAAAATATCTTGTTCTATAATAAAATTGTCTGCGCATTTGTAACATGATGCAGCAATGAAATGGTAGTATATACTGCTCGAATAATAAGTACTTCACAACGAGCTAGTAGAATTGTATAATACATCTATAAAAGTGTAATTGGAGAGAAATAGAACATTATAACTTGTATCATTCTGAAACTAAAAACGTGCCTCGAGATTAGTTTCTAAACCAATAACTACTTAAAGTCTCTGAAATCTGCCCCGATTAATCTTCTCCTAAATACAATCCAATTCTTCACTTATTTATAGTTCTGTGTTGCTAGATTCCGAAATAAGTGTGTTCCGAGTGGCGTGGCCAACTGCACGCAACATTGATCAGTGTTATTGGCCATGACAGGAGACTCCGTACGACATCTACCCCAATCGGTATTTTTGTCTGCTACGTTTACTTGTGGTGTTTACTCAGATGAATCGACTTCTAAAATAGGGTGGGGGATTTTAAAACCCAATTAGGAACTTGAAAATTTAGGAATTTCAATAGATACAAATAGGAGTCAGAATTTAACAATGAAAGATCATAAAAGCCACCACGAGTGTTTAAAAACCGTGAATGAATGTGCTGATAATGTTTCATAACGAGACACACATAACAATATGACTAACTCGCGTATAAAACTTGTATAAAGGGGCACAATCGAATCTAAATGTCACTTCGCTGTGGGTTGTTCATTTAAATACGACACTTTTAAATTCTGAACGTTTTTCTCGTATGTCGAAAAAAAGTCAAAAGACATATTTCATTATTTTTTTCCTCTTAAACAACGGGGTGCCGGTTGTTTTTTTGTTAAGAGAATGCCAACTGTGTCGCGGCCCACGCAAGCAACCCATGATCGCTTCACACTTTAAGTGGCAGTACAGTAGTGATTTAAAACTACTCCAGCTATTTTAAAACTAAGACTCCGTAGTTTTTACAATTCTGTGTTCTCCTGACGGGGCACAGCTGGTAACGATAAAATATGGAATCGATATTAAGTCATTTCAAAATGACTTACATAATTTCACTGCAATGATCATATTTTTAAAATTGTCAAGAATTCTGGACAAAATATTAAATTTATATATTTGTTCATAAGCCACTTTGAAATCTTAAATTATAAATTATGCTCTTTTACAAGTATGGCATACTCATAGCTTGTATCGACACCTCTAGGAATTTTGATCGTCTTAGATTCGAGTCTCTGATAAGTGACGGTCCCTCCATCAATTTCGTACAAAATATTTGGTAAGATCCAAAGATTCGTTTTTATGGGTTTTAAAAGATTAATGCTCAGATAAAGAGATTTGGGGCTGTAGACGGAACGAATTTGGAGACAATAAATTTTGACACCTATTAAAAGAAATCCACACTAGTTAGTTTCGTAAATAACTTTATGATACTTTATTATGAAGTTGGTTCGAATAACATTTTAATTAACTTGGGAATAACGAGTTTTCCCCCTTTTTGTAGTACCACTCCCCTTGAAGTACGAGCATTCTGTTTGCGCGTACGCATTGCAAAGGCTAGGCTCCGCCCCTTGCGGACATCCTACTGTGCTTTGTTTAAAATAACAAAGTTGACGATGCATGAAGCCACCATGAAGCCATCGTAATCATACGTTTGGATTTTTTAACTAACATTAAATCCAGCTTATGGGAAAAAATGTCACCCATCATTGAATATTGACTTACCTTTGATTTTCGATTATAGAATTCAAGGGAATATTATTTTATTACTTATAAAAGTCGTTTGTTTTGTCTCACGATTACGTATTGGTAAGCTACATTTAGCTTTAATCTTGTAATATGGTCTCTAGTATTCCCCTGTGATAGTAAAGTTTTTTAATGTAGGTTCCTACGTATGAATTATGATACGATATTATTAAATGGAGCACAAAATTTAGTTTGAAACTTAGGCAAATATCCCGACGAAAGCGATTAGTTGATCGGACGACGGAGTCTCTAAACGAAATTTACGAGCATTAAAACTATCTCCATTTCATCGGTGGCTGCAGGGCTTAGTGTATGCCTTCAGAGCAGCTGCCTTTAATCGAATCCCAATCAACTTCGGAACGATGTTAAATAGTTTACTGAAACATTAAATATGTAATCAAAACGACCGCTCGCGCTCACAAAACTATTAAAACTGATAAACTGTTTCATAATTTTTAATGTTTATAAACAGGCCGAACTGACTGTTTATCTTACTGATACTTGTTTACGAGTTATAATCTTTACGACAAGAAACATTTTTGTGTTGATTGCAATTAATTTCGGCAGTTAATCTTGTGCTTCTCTCTAACATACTTACTTCGTTTGCTCGACTAATGGTGCTTGTACAGTAATTGTGCTTAACATAAAGATCTATCAAGAGATATATCGGAGCGACAAATCATTAGATGGGTCTGGTGGGCAATTGATTTCAAACATAGATACAGATAGGCCATTAATTTCTTATTTACCGAACAGCGTGGGCGTGGTTTGGAAGGAAACGGTAGATGTCAAAAATTGGACGTCGACACAATGGTGGCGAGAGGATTAAAAGCGAAGCGGTGTAGCAGTAGCAGGCACATCATTTATCAGTGAGCAAGTCGCTCTTCCGCGCGCTTTAATGTCGCTAGATGGGATCGGTAAGGAAAAACATACACTCTGAACGGGTCACATTAATAAGGTGGAATTTAAAAGCGTGCGCTGTGTGTTTTGTTCATTAGTGAGAAATAGCCCAGGCATTTTATTAATCGAGGTACGATGTTCTTATGTAAAAAGTATTTTTTTTTCATGTAATACGTTAATAAGTTATGCTTTAAAACCATTATTTATTGCATTTGTCAAAAAATTCCGTATTCCTTTTACTTAATTTGCCCTGGAACTTGCTTTATCGCTGGATCGCGTGACAAGAAACTCTACATCAATTTTGGGACTAACGGAACATCATGTAATATCCAGTAATGACGTGTTTCTCTTACTGTCATTTGACACTGTACTATTATACGTTGCCTCATCTGCGGCTAATAAATATTCATAATAATTATCATATTATTTATTATTAAATTATTAAATTTAATTCATCAATGTTTCTGTCTTACTTTGATTTTTATTGTTTTAATTCTTGGAAATATTTTAAAAAGCTTAGTGTCTTCGAAAATGGTTTGCCAAATTTATCTTCGTATAAAGAAGGTCGTCATTGCTGCTGTCGTCTTATTTAATATCTCACTCTCAACTTCGTCAATCCCTTAATCGGCTTTCGATATTTCGTCACAAGAACAGTGATACCTATCAGCGTCAAAAGAACCCAAATGCTTAACACCAAGCCCGATTGTAACATCAGCTTATTGACAAACAAATAAATTCCAGCGACTTTATCTCCAATCTTTTAAGAGAAACCCGAAACCTTAAGCTTGCACGTTGAGCATACAGTGTTAACTATTCATTTGGTGTCTAGGGAATATATTGAACAAAAGACGGGCTCAGCATCTGACTACACTATTTCTCACTACATCGGTGCGATGTAATCAGAGAAGACGACGTGTCGCGCTTATTTATGTATGAACGGGGCGCGGGCGAGGGTGGGCCAAACGTGCGGGATACAAACAGAATAATATTGATGACACTGCGCTACGAGGGGTCATGAATCATTAATCGTCTGCTCTCGTCTACGGCTCTATTACGACTGCCTTAGCAGATAAGGCAAGACCCCCTTCTCAAGAGTCTTGTACAGGGAATACCATCTCGCGACTCTTAGTCCGATCCACGTGCTTTACCTTTTTCATAAATTAACGTCCAAGGTGATCTAAGAGTATGTTACTGTTTTATTGCATGTTAAAATTATACTGCCTTATCCTTTACCCAATTTCATCATCATAACCCAGAATAAAGTAAGTAAAACTCCAAGTAAATGAACCAGATCTTACCCGATTTACTTGGGACCAAAATTTTTTGTCTGCAGTCTCCGCACAGCACGGTCTTGCCCTGAGTTAGGTTAGGCTTTACTTCGTTGATATATATTTTAACCGTCATCAACCAAGTATATCCTTAACATAACATTTCATATCCACGGTTAAAAGGCAAAACACATGAAGCGACACTTTTTGTCAAAATGAGTCGTTTCATGTAAAGTTCAAAAAACGTCGTTTCATGCGTTTTGCCTTTTAACCGTCGATATAATAACAACTAAATTACACGTGTTTTGATGATAAAGTACGTTGAACCTAATCAAGCTTCTGAATCAACTTGACCATTTTCAATTCCATCAACCGATCAAAAAATTATGGGTACTAAAGAAAATAAAGCAATGCTCAACACAAAAAGCAAACTCAATTTAACCTAATCCAGTAAGCAACAGACAAGGCTACTTCCAAATGAACTCAAACGTAACAAAAACAAATCTTGAACAAAAACGCAGGTCATTTCGGCGTTGACTTTCTCGTTTATTTTTTCTAAGCGCTGCGTGGCCCGAGGACGTGCATCCGAAACCTTCACTTTTTTTTCGATTTTCCGTCGAACAAAATTTTTATTCTACCTCTTGTGCATGGCTGAACACCGATAAAATAATAATGCTCAGTCCGAAGTAGCCGCTTCAAAAGGGACCGTAAGGAGTGGTCGGAGAGTTCCTAAATTTCTAATCGAGATTTTATTTCGCAATCGACCGGCTGGTTCTTTATGGTTTCTTTTTTGCATTATTTAGGGTCTCAAGGTGAAACGGGTATTTTAGGTTTTTTATTAGTTGACGTAAGTACTGCTATTGGGCCAAGGTTTAACAGTCGGGTAGGTATTAATTTAATTTACCTCAAAAATAATTAGAAGTCCTTATATTATTGAAGTACCCAAGTAACTAGTACCTACTTTGAATGCAGCAGGGGAGAGGTGACGTGACGTGCTAGAATTTGGGAATGATGTTTAAAACGTAAGTATTGTAATAATTACGAGGCATGTGTCAAAAGCCTGTTGGATATCTGTTACTTAAAAGTACAAGATAGCTATGGCTTGTGCTTATTTAAATTCATATCATGTTTTTGAAACTCACAATGTCAGCTTGGGGGCAAGCTTTCTAAAAAAACTTACAACCCAAAAAACACAAGAATGAAAAGTTGTAGACTTGTAGACAAACAAATTTACAAAAGCTCGTGTTTCAATAAGACACAATAGATAATAGGTTTCGAGGACATTTAAGGCCACGAAGATATCACTCAACTTTAAAGAACATGTTAATTTTTTTAAGAACTTGAATATTTCTTTTAAAGATCACGTGTAATAGTGTTACATAAATATTGCTAAATGTTGGACTTTATTACACTTTTTTTGGTAAAATTAATGTGCGCATTTTCTACAAAACATAAAAGGATACTTAAATTAACAAAAGGTAAAAAATCAGGGATCAACTCTGCTCCATTATAGGCAATTATGTTTTTTCAACCCGACTCATTTCCTGGTTATACGGCTACTCTAATTTTGTGAACAATAAAAGCCTTTGCTGCCTATCCTTCCGCCCTTGGAAACGTCACGCACATCCCTTTGCAAACAAAATGGAAAAAATGCTAAAATGGCGGCTTATTGTGCACAACCTTAGTCTTTTGCTTAGTCGCAGGTAGAATAATAACAAAAAACTTGGGGGGGAAAAAAAATTGGACGAAGCGTGATCATGCCCAAATGGTTTAGATTTATCAACATATGTCAATTTGATCCACGAGATTGGCAGGACCCATATCATAGCTTTTTTTGCGCAATGCCTGCCTGACATTTGCTAAAATTAAAATGGCTGTGTATAGCAATACAAATAAAAGTATAATTTTAGACTTTCAAATCAATAATTCTGCCGAAACTCATTGATTCATGTCATGTCATCAAATTAAAAAATGTCTTAGTGTAATTAATGGACGCGAGAAACGTTATAAAGCAGCGCAATCCAAATATGTTAATTAAAAATTTAAATACGGAACTTAATAATAAACATAATTTATTGGTCAATCTCGAACGAGAGCTGAAACAAATAAGTTTATTACAATTCCAAGGGATAGATACAAAATACATTTATGGAGGCTCGGTCCCTATACCGATAACCAGCCAGCAACCTGTTCCCAATGGTCCAAATAAATAACCCAACCAGTTTAGATAAATTGTATCTGTAAATGTTGTTTGATATAAATCGTACTTATCGTTTTAGAGAGCTAAGATAGGTATTCTAACTTACATAATTTCGTTTTGCATTATTATTATGCGGTAAGGTAAGACATTATTGATGGTGCTTGAAGTAAAGAAATTCAAACAAGTAATTTTTCAACAAACTGCCGTCGAGTTTTCGACAGCATAATAAATTAGGTTCCCCTACCACGACATTTTCAATATTTTGGTACGAAAGGTGAGATAAATTATAATAACTGGCGTGATTTATTAACTTGAGAGACTATATGATTATTCTTCGTTTCCATTTAGTAGATATTGTTTCAATAGTTTTAAGCCAGAAACGAGGTTTAAGTATAGGGCAAATTATAATTTTGAAGATATAAAATCAAAATGAATGTGACTCCATCTGAAATCCAAGAACCAAGGGAGAGATGTCCATTAAAACCTACGTAAGATGATCTACTACAAAAGGTACGCTAAATTTAAGAATAGTATCAACAAGAAACCTTTTTGCCGTAGGTACTTATTCCATCGCATTATTGAGCCGGCTCGGGTGGTCTTTGATCTATGATCTGTAACGATCCTAATAGGTAGGTTGCTAATCAGCCTGAACACAGGATTATCGAGGGTCTAACGGGTAACGGATGGCCTTCAGTGCGATTGATTGAGGGACAAATGGACAAAGCAAGGGTCCGGGATACGATTCTAATTTACAGGACCGCCATGTGGCTTCCTTAACATAAACCTTTCTTATACCTTTAACAAGAGCTTCATTGTGTTCCACATTCTTTCAATTTGTTTCTGAATTTCTAAGGGTTAAGATCCAATTTGTTTCGTTAGTAGGTACTCTTTAGGAAAATCTTACCTTTTGCAAACATGTCGCTCTGCACTGCGCTACCCGCAACGGTGACGACACCTCCTCTTCAGCTAACACTCCAATCCATGATATAACCGAAACCAAGGAGAAACTATACAAAAACATTTTGGCACACATTATCTTTGGTATCCCTGCAGTTCTCAACAAGAGTTACGGTCAAAGCTCCTCGCTTATCATAACGCGCACGTAAATCCAAGTGATAAGGTGTTAGTCATAATATAACAGTTTTTAAAATGTTCTTCAGATGCCAACTGCAAATATTTTAACAGTTTTTCATGTCACGAAAACATGTTCATTTAACAGTTGACTAAAGTCGCTTCCAGCTTCGTTAAAATTCACGTTCCCGGTTAAATGATCGTAGTTCCATAACAATATTTGATAGAGCACAGTACTTAACATAGAAACGCACTAGAAAAATGTTTTCACAACTCTGATCGTTCGCCTGAGACTAATTTCAGATAGCCGACGCTACCGCGAGCGCGGTCGAATGCGGACTAACCACCCCGCCTGAAGAAGCTCGGCTCCTCTCCCCTCTGTTGGTTAATTTCTATTCTGCTCTCGCTCGCTCATGAGGGTTCTCGGCTGTCTCTTTCTTGCTGAGGACAAAGTATACGTTCGTGGATACTACTACGTATGTCGCTCTCTCTGTCGTCTCTACTAGTGCATATATTTTATTCTATCTCGTTTCATCTCGGGCGGTTTTACGTTGTTTTTCGTTGATGCAGTTTAACGGATAGGAATGTAGTGGTTATTGTTAGACAAAGACAGTGGTAGGTCGTAGAAATTTAAGGGTTGTTCAAAAGGGGTGACAAAGAACCGAGCTAATTCAGGGCCTGTGTTTTTATGGGAGCTCAGGCGGTAAAAAATATCCCGCCTCTCTCGTTTGTTCAACTTTATGGTTCTCGCGTCATGAAGCCATATTAATAATATTAATGGCTGCCGCATCATCCACACTACTTTTTATTATCAGAGGGTTTTATGAATATGTTATTAAACAGCACTTTATTCCTAATTCGTATTTTTTATATTTCCTCTGAATCTGATTTAGGACGGAACGATATCTTACTATAATTATTTTCTCATTAACGGTTAACGTGCCACCAGCCCACAAACTACTTAATTGGGCTCTATTTTTTATTCGCCGTTGTCATAGAACTCTGTAATAGGTCTAATTATTTTCGAATGATTATGACAGGTATGAAGTTTGGTTTATATAGAAACTGATACGTCTTCTCGGAACGATGGATTCATGCTGCAAACACAACCGAAAACCGATCACGGGATTAAAAGTATTTGAAGCAGGTTGATATGTATTTACAATAGATTTAGACGACCAGATAGCCTAGTGGTTAGAGAGCCTGACTATGAAGGTTGAGGTCCCGGGTTCGATTCCCGTGTCGGGGCAGATATTTGTATGAAAGATACGAATGTTTGTTCTTGGTTCTTGGGTGTTTAATATGTAATACCTTTAAACAAGCAATTCTTGTATATATATAATCAGAATGTAAGAAACGGCTTCAACGATTTCGATGAAATTTGGTATGTGGTGGTTTTCGGGGATGAAAAATTGATCTAGCTTATCTCTGGGAAAACTGTTGGTACCGAGTTTCAGCCCGAGCGGAGCTCGGTCGCCCAGGTACTATGTATTTAAGTATGTATCTATCTATATAAGTATGTTTATTCGTTGCCTAGCAGGTACCCGTAACACAAGCTTTGCCTAGCTTACTTTGGGACTAGGTCAATTGGCGTGAATAATTGTCCCGTGATATTTTTTTTAAGTACCCATAACAAATAAACTTTGCTTAGCTTACTTTGGGGCCAGATCAATTGGTGTGTATTGTCCCGTGATATTTATTTATTTCTTCATTATTATTTTAATATCTATCAACGTTTCACGAAAGCCCGTTCAATTTTAAATGATAAATTTGAAACTAATTTTACCAATGAAAATTGTTACATAATGCCGATTAATAACGATAGGTACTTACACATAAAGTTGATCTAAATCTATCTAATACCTTTTAAACGTGCAATTTTTGTATATATATATAATCAGAATCCTCAGGAACGGCTCCAACGATTTTGATGAAATTTGGTACCTATGTGAGGGTTTTCGGGGATGAAAAATTGACCAAGCTTGGTCTTATCTCTGGGAAAACGCTTGGTACCGAGTTTCAGTCCGAGCAGAGCTCGGTCGCCCAGGTACTAAAAGACACTAAAAGTGTAAATTACTTTAAAAAAATAAATTTTAATAAATTTCAATTCACTATTCTTATAGTGCAGTAAAAAATCTTAATAAGCAATTATTATATTGTTATATCCAGATCAAAATTTTATTTATTTATTATTTTTTTAAAGCGTGTTTTTTAGTTTTTTTTAACTATTATTTATTTTCTATTTTTTAGTTGCATTTTTTTCTTTCTATCTTTACCCCCCTCACCTACAACCCCCTAACCCCCTAAACCCAACCCCCCAACATCCCCCACCCCATTTCCCCAACCCCCCCCCCAAACCACACACCCTTACCCCCAATTTCCTAAACCCCCCTTACCCCCTCCTCATTTTACAAACCCCCGAACCACCTAAACCCAACCCCCCTAACACCGAACCCCCCAAACCCTGGAACCCCCCCCTTCCCCACCCCACCACCTGCCCCCCCCCAACCCCTCCCCCCACCCCGCCACCTACTGCCCCCCCCTTCCAGTTCCATCATCAAACCCTTGTTACCATCTAGGCCTCTTACCCCCTCCCCATTTCCCACAACCCCCCAAAATCACTTACCCCCGAACCCCCCAACACCCCCACCCTATTCCCCGTAAACCCCCCCCCCCATCTCCTAACCCCAACCGCCACACCCTAACCCCCAACCCTCTAAACCCCCGACCCCCTTACCCCATACCCCATTCCCCCCCCCACCCAGCCACCTACCCCCCTTCCAGCTCCATCATCAGACCCTTGTTACCATCTAGGACCAAAGTACTCGTCTAAACGAATCAAACGAGCCCAAACTCGATGGGGTTGTTTCGTTTTATTGTGGAGTGCCTTTGGCCATCTTCCAGCTCCATCATCAGACCCTGGTTACCATCTAGGATCAAAGTGCTCGTCAAGACGAATCAAACGAGCCCAAACTCGACGGGGTTGTGTAGTTTTATTGTGGAGTGCCTTTGGCCATCTTCCAGCTCCATCATCAGACCCTGGTTACCATCTAGGATCAAAGTGCTCGTCAAGACGAATCAAACGAGCCCAAACTCGACGGGGTTGTGTAGTTTTATTGTGGAGTGCCTTTGGCCATCTTCCAGCTCCATCATCAGACCCTGGTTACCATCTGAGATCAAAGTGCTCGTCAAGACGAATCAAACGAGCCCAAACTCGACGGGATTGTGTTGTTTTATTACATAGTTCCTATGGCCACCATCCAGCTCCATCATCAGATCAGCTCCATGTTACAATAATATTGCATTGTCATCCAATTTACACATATGTGCAAAATTTCAGCTCAATCGGAAACCGGGAAGTGGGTCAAAATCGCGCCCTAAGGAGTCGGTTACAAACATACAAACATACAGGTGAAGCTAATATAAAGCGTGTAAAAAAAGTTAGGTTAAGAAGACACGCCTGTGTCTTTCAAAAAAACGTTTTGATTAAAGAAAAAAAAACTTTTACCTAAACAGCTAAACATGTCACCGACAACAAATCACCCGGACACAAAAATACGTACAATATCTGCAAATGGCCGTTCGCAAAACATGCAAAAAGATTAAATAAGACTACAGTGTACGTGACAGCGCACAAGCCTTCCTACGTAAAGGCATTTTTCGTTTTCTTTTTTTAGGCTGGTTCTATTCATCCCGCTGTCTTTAATCTTCCAGTCTTCCTAGACTTTGTCTAGACGGAACCGGGTCCATGGTACGTTCACAATTACGATACGCTTCGGCTATATTGGATATGCCTAGGTTATTACTTCGGTACCTACGTGGTTATAGTCTAAAATTATATAATAATGCTGACCCCATGTAAATCTCAAAATACAAATAAAGTCAAGAAAATATTTGCTCCAAAATAATAAAGAAAGGACATCTAAAATGTAATTTTTAAAGGGTGTTCCTAAAACTAACGTAAAGACCAGGAAAGTTGAAAGTTGTTTGTCTAAAACTCCTCTTAAATTATGATAGAATTAATTTTTGCCTTTGATTTGCCTGCGCTAAATTTTTGATTGTTTGTTTTAACATGTCTAAAAAGTTAACAGTTTTTAAAATACCTCTCAAATTGTTAAATACATACACGATACTTGTAACAAATATTAGATCCAAGTTGACATTTAGACCCCTTGGACCCAAGTCCCAAGTAGTTGAAAAGTCCGTTTTGGTAGTGGGTGGACAAGCGTTGGCTGATTTAATAAAAACTTTGGATAAACATAATGTCAGTCACACGATACTTGTAACTTACTACATATTACTTATTAATTAAATATTACTTTTGACGCAAAATGACACCAGCCTACGTGCCTCAAACTTGTGTCACTCATCATAATCTGTAATGACTCTGTATTTAGATTAGGTACTGATATAAGTTGTATACTTCTGATGGTTAATTTTGTACAATGGGATCAAATTAGTTTCTTGAACATTAACCTATTATTGTCTTATTAATTACTGTACCTACGCATACCTAAGTTTAAAAAACCGAACAAGGGACAAGGACGGATTATTTCTTATAAGTTTAAAGGTAATCGAAAAATAAGTTTGTCTGTCATGGTTAGTGATCGGATAATCGGATGCATATTTACCTAAAGTTGAGGTGTTGGCTATTATGGAATGTACTTTTGAATCGACAAAATCCCGGGATTTCGGAATTGAAAATATTTTTTTTTTACTATAGAATCAAATCGGGTGTGGGTATATTTACTTATTTTAAGGTGTCGGCTAATATGGAATGCACTTTTATATCGAAATAAATCTGGGATTGCGGAATCGACAAATTTAGTGTTTTTATTATAAAATCAAATCAGGTTTAAGTATATTTACTTATTTTAACTTTTGTACCAAAGAAAAATATGTTCCTCTTAATTTTTCTACAATTTTAAAACATTTATCTCAAACGAATAATAATCCCAATCAGGATATATAAGTAGGGCTGGTTGAAAGATATCTCTTACTCACCTTTGTAATTTCAATAAAGGATATTTAATTTATAGTACTTAATATGTTTTGTATCCTGTAATTATGTGCAATAAAGTATAATTGTTTTAATTTTTTTTTAATTAACACCCAGTACCTACTATTCCTCTTACACTCAACATACTCATAAATTGATGGGGAGCTTAAAATTAACTTCAAGTAAATACACATTAATAATTATGTAATTCCGGAGTCCTGTTTCTTTTTAAATAAGTACCACATGCTAAAGTCGTCGTTTCCTCACCCTGTTACAGACTAGTTTCGCATTCCAGAATTTTCTGGAATACCGGGATTTATATTTAAAAAAATTTTTTTTAGAAGCCGGTTCCATAATATGCTAGCCAAAAAATAACTTTAGGTAAATATGCATCCGATTATCCGATCACTAGTCATGGTACTGATTGATTCAGGCGTTACTTTGTGAAGATCCTTATCAACGAACTGCTACCGTTTTACTTTCTTTCTTCGCTGCCAAAAACTACTTTTAGCTTTGATAGCGAAGGAGGAAGCTAAAAAAAAAGCGGTTAATTTTTCTATGTAAAAAAAATTACTGATCAGTGATTTTGTTTCCTTCTCCTTTATTAGATGACGAATAATATATGCATAATAAATAAAATAAACATATAACATATTATGTTTCGTATATAATACATAGAATAGGTTTTTTTCTATGAGTTTGTGTATTGTATTTACTAAAGAATTGTATTGCTTGCTGCTTTCACTATTTCTTACTTTTAAACTTAGGTACTCTTTATCAGCCTCTTACTAAAGATATAAAGATAAAGATAATTTTATATTCTACATGAGTTACAAAATAAATGATAAATACAGATGTTACATAAAATTAAAACAGAAACAGCCCTCCATGTTGTGCCTTTCGACGTACAGTTTTTGTTTTCTTCCCTAGTTTTATTTTAAGTGCCTACATCAATTTTATGAGTCCATTAAATTTAAAATTAAATACAGTGAATTTGAATAAAATAAAGTAAAATGTTATGATTAATTTAAAACAAAATATCAACAATTATATTAAATAGTAAGTACTTACTCGAATTTTAAATAAGTCAATCAATTAAACTAAAACAAATTCTCTTAAACACTAGTAAGTTTATTGTTCATGAAGGTAATCATTTACTGAGTAAAAAGTAAAAACATTTTTCGACTAGAAAAAGCATAAAGATTTTTCTTAAATAAATTAAAACTAGAGTCCCTAATATTTCTTGATAGCTTATTGTAAATTACAGATGCCATGCCAAAAATACTCTTTCTGAACAAACCCGTGTTTGCCTTCCTTTTGATGATTTTACTGTCATCGCGTGGTCTCAGATGACGAAACGTATTTATGGCCCTCCTTTCAAATTTGTTTTTATTTTCTTTAAATTTCTGATAATAAAAGGTTTACTTTTCATACAAGAACATCATAAAAAAATGGCTTAGTGCGAGACGGACTATTTAAAAATATACGCTGAAAACAGCCGTGACTATTAGTACCTAATCCAGTGGACGTCTTTCGGCTGAAATGATGATGATGACAACCTATAACCATTACTTTAAAAAAATCTAACATATACTTTAACGATCTCTAATACTCCCACGGCAACTATAGAACCATGGCACAGTTTAATCCCTCCGAGGTAAGTGCTTGCAGATCCATAAAATACTGAAGCTACGGCCTTGATCCCTTACACAAGCCACGATCTGGAGTTTATACTGTTGACAGACGACCCGTAGTCAGCATTTTATGGTTGGGCAGCGACTAGCGAGCATTGTCGAGCTACAAGTGAAGGGTTTACAGCCCAAGGCCCGGAATATACTGATTTCGGATCGACTGGGGAAACAAATGACAGTAATTAAAGATGTCTAAGTCAAAGTTCAATTACTGTTATTCATGCTAGGCCTTATAACTTATAGAAAGCTATAAACGCTAAGAATCTGTTAGCGGTTCGGATGAAAACCTAGGAAGATATTGAGAAGAAGATCATAACAAAGTACCATAAAGTCAGGGTACCTTCAGCCAGTGGAGGGTAACTTTAGCACATATACTCGTATATATATATATATATATATATATATATATATATATATATATATATATATATACTAGCTTTTGCCCGCGACTTCGAACGCGAAGACAATAACGTTGTTTGGATGAAATTTGGCACGCAGGTAGTTTATTTTTAGTACATTACATGGATTAACACACAGGATAATGCCAGGAAAATGCAAAGTTCCCGCGAAATAGGAATAATTGAATTCTATATCCGCCAAGCTGTGGTGGCTTAGTGGTTTGACCTATGGTCTTTTAAGCAGAGGGTCGTGGGTTTGAACCCGGGCTTGCACTTCTGAGTTTTTCCGAATTCATGTGCTAAATTACGTTTGAAGTTTTCCATGAGCTTTGCAGTGAAGGAAAACACCGCGGGGAAAGCTGCACGCACACACCTGAGAAGAAATTCAATGGTGTGTGTAAAGTTCCCAAATCGTACCGGACCCGCATGTGAACTACGGCCCAAGTCCTCTTGTTCTGGTAGAAGGCCTGTGCCTGATTGAAACAAACTTATTTTATCCCCGGGAAAGTGCAATGTAAATAACTGTTTTGACCTATTTTTAAAATCAGAGACAGTGAAGCTTTTTATTAGTGAAATAATTTTAGAACAGAATAGAATAGAATAATTTTATTTCAGGCTGCATAGGCCCATATAAAAAATACCTTAAAGACTAACATACATATTTATATTATACTTAATTAACAACTTAATTTAAAAAATCAGACCCCAAGTTCAAGTCTCTTATTTCTATCCCGTGGGAATTTTGCATTTTCCCGAAAAAGAATAGTCTATACCAATCAGGAACAGTTAAGCTTTCTATTGGTAAAATAATTTTTAAAATCAGCAGCGAAGTTGAATTTTTTTTTCTATCCCGTGGGAATGTTGTATTTTCTCGATGAAAAAGTAGTCTATGTCAATCGGGGATAGTAGTCACGCGCAATATGTAAGAATTTTTCAAAGCAGCCCCGAAATTGAATTAATTTATTTCTATCCCATGGGAATTTTGCATTTTTCCGGATAAAAAGTAACCTACATCAATCAGAATAGTGGAGCTTACTATTGGCGAAAGAATTTTTAAAATCAGCCCCGAAGTTGTATTCACTTATTTCTATCCCGCGGGAATTTTGCATTTTCCCGAAGAAGAGTACTCTATACTAATCACGAATAGTGCAGCTTTCTACTGGTGAAAGAATTTTTAAAATCAGCCTTAAAGTTGAATTCAGTTTATTCTATCCCGTGGGAATTTTGTATTTTCCCGAAAATTTATTTTTTATCACATAATATGTAAGATTTTTTAAATTCAGCCCCGAAATTGAATTTATTTATTTCTATCCCGTGGGAATTTTGCATTTTCCCGGATAAAAGTTATTAGTAGCATTCTAATGTAGAAAGAATTTTTAAAATCGGCACAATAGTTTCAGAGATTCCCCTACAAACAAAGAAACAAAGAAAGTTTAGATATTTCCCTATCCCGTGGAAATATCGAAAAATCCTTCCTTAGTGCACCTCTGCAATACTCAAGGTACATGTATGCCAAATTTCAAGTCTATAGCCCCAGTAGTTTAGGCTGTGCGTTGTCTGTCAGTCAGTCACCAATCAGTCAGTCAGTCACGGTACTGTTTTATAGGTATAGATAAAAGTAAATGAATAGGGTTCCTAATACAAGTTTATTTCAGGACCTGGCACGGAGTCTTTTGCGTATTTTGATTCCCCTGTGCACTTGGGCGCTTTTTAAGTTTTCCGCATTAATAAAAACCAAAAAAATACTATTTTTTCCACCTACAATGGTTATTAGCAGTCTACGATTTCGTACTTGTCACCTAAGCTTGTATCTTGTTGCCTGCTGTTAGTAATTAGCTGCCTTGTCTCGAAACAAAATTACGACGCGCCACACTCTAGTGTTCGTTTAGTGCCTTTTTACGGAGCGGGAGAAAGTGTAGCGAAGTACTTACGATGTATATTTTATAGGGAGTGTTCGTATAGATGACTAGCTTGTGCCCGCGGCTTCGTCCGCACAGGATTCAAATTTGTGGTAAGACTTCTTCATCTTTTCCATTGAATAAAGCAAAAATTTGGCAAAAGCTACAATCAAAAATGTTCATTCGGAAAACGATACGTACATTACGGCATAATAATATGAAATTCGGACAAACAATAGGGATTTTCATTTTAAAGGTATAACTAAAATTTGAAAATGAATGGATGAATTTCACAAGCTTTAAACATTTTTCTTTTTATCTCTATCTACGCAGTCTTACCTGGCGAAAGTCGCTCGATTACGTCACTGTACCAATTTGTGGAGGAGGCCATGTCCAGCAGTGGACTTTTTTCGGCAGACGATGATGATAAAGACAGTCTTAAAACATTTGGGCATTGTAAGAAATAAAAACTTAGTGTACACTTACTCTAGAATGGAGTAGATACTATTAAAGGTTAGTCATAGGGCTACAATCCATCAGTATTTCTCCGGATTTGTCCTTGTTTAGTGAGCGTCCGGGCAGGGTTTCATTTGTAGTCCGGGCTTAAATTTTTCCAGTTTTTGGTTGCCGCTGAGCGGCAAAAGGGCAGTCAGGAGCGCCGCGCCGCGATGATAACCTACTCGTGGCCCCAGTGAGCAGGGTGCGGGACGGGAAAAAAAAAACTGTTGACCTGTTCGAGTTTTGTGCTCCGATATCCGGGGATTTTACACCTTTTGTCCTGGTTGCCAAATTTGAGAGATGGCAACCCTAGTCATAATTAAAAAGAAAACACGTGAAATATTCCACTTTCATATTACATTACGACCCAGATTAATCTCCGAAGCAGAGAAGCAAGTCAACATTCCGAAATTCGTTGGAAAATTTTCACGCTAACCGAAAAGAGTAAATGTCTCGTCTCGATGTAGGTACGTTTTGTTGTATGACATGCCATGCATAAAAACGACTTGGGAGTCCTCGACGGTTTCTACTCTTCCATTGATTCTGGCCAGAACTGGAGAAGTATTTCAGTTGATATTTTAGATATTTGCTTCATAGTAAGAAGAAAAAGCCACATCATGTCTAAATTTTACACCATACACTTATTGAGGTAAGAACATGTAAGAAACTTTTAGCTATGTATTTTGACAAACAAAGATGAAGACTTCTCATTAGTTCTCATATTTGATTTTTCTTTAAAATTTCCAATGTACGGTTACCTATCAAAATTTAGATTTTTTTTTCCGAATATTTGAAATCCCGAATGCTTCATTTATCCGAATGCATTTTTTTCTGAAACTGTAAATATTTCAGGATTTTTATAAAACAACCCTAACCTAAATAAAGGGTTCTAGACGATGGTCCTGAAATAAATCCTGAAATATTTACAGTTACAGAAAAAAATGCATTCGGACAAATTAAGTTTTCGAGATTCTAAACCTTCGGAAATAAAATTTACTAAACATCGATAAGTTCCCCCAATGTACTACAGACAGCGTTCTCTTACATTATTTTCTATCACACTAGTGTTTTTACTAGCAAAAAGAAAGAAAAAAAACAGCATTTTTTCACTCTTTACATTTGGTAAGATAAATGGAATATATTTTCTTGACTGAAGAAACTTCCATTTCTGAGGTATGTAAAGGTACAAGAAATGTATATTCTTTGTTCTCAGCATGAGCATGCTTCTAGGTAAATATTATTTTTGTGTCATAATTGAAATCTCCAAGGATCCCGGTTCAGAACCGTCATCATAATAATGCATACTTTCGTTTATTTCTCCGGTCTAAGCTTTTTTATTTTACTCGGTCTGCCCGCCCGCTATGCACCTAGATACTTGTAATATTAAAGAGAGCTCTGAAAATGTTTTTGAAATATGTATAAAAGTATCATTTCAAATTGATGACTTAGCCTTAGCTTAGCGAAATAGTTGCTTTATGCAAGAGAAATTACGCAACCAAAAATACGTGACTCTGAAATAAATATCTGAATTTCTTGAAAAATTAGGACTTAGGGCCTAAAAGTTGTTAGTTGGATCCTATTAACCTATGTATAGCTCCGCTGTCTGTCCGTCCATTTGTCATAGGGCTATTTTAGGGCTAGTAATAGGTAAACAATATCTTTGAATGCATAAAATCACGCCTGTATTCCCAGAGCACACTAAACGTTACATTTACGTTTCGAGGCCACTTTTAGCAATTTTAGGTTTAAAGGTAAAAGTGGTATAATAATGACAGGTGACTAGATTATCACCTACAATATACCTTAACCTATGACCTTAGTCGCTTCTTACGACATCCATGAAATGGATGAAATGGAGAGTTGTAATTGTAAACCCGACACCACATGGCAAATTTTTCATAAATGGTATTAATTACCATAGCCGCGAGGATCAGTCGCCATCTTTAGCATCAGACCGGTGTTTGGCGTTATTGTACCTAGACAGTTTCAGTGTTTATGATGGCGACTGTACAACATATAAATAAATAAATAAATATTAGGGGACAATCTTACACAAATCGACCTAGTCCCAAACTAAGCAAAGCTTGTACTATGGGTACTAGACGACGATAAACATACTTATATAGATAAATAAATACTTAAATACATAGAAAACATCCATAACTCAGGAACAAATATTCGTGCTCATCACACAAATAAATGCCTTTACCGGGATTTGAACCCAGGACCTCTTGCTTCGTAGGCAGGGTCACTACCAACTAGGCTAAAACGGTCGTAATAAATAATAAAATAAATTAAGATTAGGAAAAAAAATAATGGTTGGCATTCAAATCAAAGCTTGGCACTTGGTCGGTTTATTCCTCTTCAAGTGTGATAGGAACTGTTATTTGCACTATCTCATCTTTTTTCATACTCTGTAACGAGAAATGTACAGTGCGAAGATGGAACTGTTACAGCAAGGCAAGAATAGAGCCATCTTTCCATATTTAACATTTTTTATGGTATTATTCTTACAACGAAATGAGTTTTGCAGATTTCTTGCAATTGCGAGAGGTCTCGACGTTCGCTTCTAGCAACGTTTATTTCATTGCAATGTAATTTAACTCTTTACTTATTGTTTTAATTTGCGTTGACTACGAAATGGTTAAAATAAATTTAATCTCAATTGCAGCTCTTTTCGTTTTTGCTTTCGCGTGGAAATAAAATATTCAATTAACATGCTGTTCAATATGCTATTGTTCACAGTCGTTCTTTTACTGCCAAAATTAAAGTTAAGTTAGCAATACTGCGCAGCGCACGCAGTTTTGTTACACGTAAGTAGGTAGTACGCTAGCCAACGAATCGCAATTACTTCACTATCGGCCGTCATTTAATTTAGAACTCTCAAAAGTTTTGGTCATTATTACACAGAGCGAATTTTTTTAGGCGATTTAAAAATAGTGTTTGTATTTTATTTATTAGTGTTTGTAGTTTATTTAATGCTGGTATGTAGCTT
This sequence comes from Archips crataeganus, assembly GCA_947859365.1. NCBI lineage: Eukaryota > Metazoa > Arthropoda > Insecta > Lepidoptera > Tortricidae > Archips > Archips crataeganus. Next base: position 9,287,459 of record OX402059.1, on the reverse strand, counting down.
ATTTAATTCTGGTAAATATAATGTATTAACGCGAGTAGGTATTTCAATTAGTCTGACGAAATTAAATTGAAATTAAATCACACATTCAACTTAAACATGGACAAGTTAAATGAAATAATACTAATGAAAAAATGTTAATGCATTGTCTATTATTAAGTAGTTGAGCTATTAACGCTTATTTTGTACCATTTAAAATTATCGACCTGTATTTATTTTTATCTTGTTACAATTTTAATAATCGTTACTTAATCCAATTTACTCAACAAGTGAATTTTGCAGAATTATTATAATTTCTATTTGATATGCATTGGGCTAGACCCTAGCCTGACTAGCCTGGCTAGACTGTTTTTTTGTGAAATAGGTTAGGTTTATTTTACAAAAAACAGTCTTAGAAAGTTCACTTCACGAGTAAATCAAATTATATCAAATGTAACATTATGGCAAATGACTGTTATACCAAATATTATTTCTATCGTACCACCCAAGTCAACCACGTCGCGCCGTCGTTAAATTATATTCGCCGGTCAAAATACCTTCTTGAGACGAACTGTAGAAAAACTCGTATTTCAAAAGTTTGCGAGTCACTCCTTTGAAGATGTAAAAGAGTTTCTAGTCTCAAAGGAGGCGATGAGCTCACATCGTTACTTTGATTAGAACTTCTGCTTATTGTGTTAAAGTTTGACCAAAGTGACGACGATGTGGGTACCTGTAATTTACATAAAAGATAATTAGAACATGTACGGAGACTGCTCATTTAAGTTGGATTGTATAAGTTTTCTTTTATATTTCACCAAATTAGGTTGAACGAAGTTGAACTTTGAAGTTTGTATTCGTGACGTTTATTAGCTTCAAAGAGTAATGTAGGAGCATTGCACAATTTTCAGCCAAAAGACGTCCACTGCTGAACATATGCCTCCCCCAAGGCTCGCCAAACAGATTGGTCCCGTGTCATCCGAATCCAACGCGATCCCGCAACCTTAACCAGGTCTTCGCTCCATCTTTTTGGAGGCCTACCCACATTGCGTCTTCCGGTCCGTGGACGCCACTCGAGAACCCTTTTGCCCCATCGGCCATCAGTTTTACGAGTGATGTGTGCCCTGCCCACTGCCACTTCTGTCTGGTGATTCTTCGAGCTATCTTTTCGCTTATAAGAATTGAAATGTAACCAAGACTCAAAAGCACGAGTGGTGGTGATGGATTTTTTTATCCTAACGCAACTTTAGTATTTTTTATACTTTTCCCGTATACGAAGGATATTAAATATTCTGTGTCTCAATCTTTGTCTCTATGTCTTTGTTTATTTATCTCTACGACAAAATTCATCTAATCACATTCAGCTATTATTGCGTGATTGATTGACACACATCCAAAATGTCTTTATTAATTATAATATTTACAAACTTTATCTACACTAATAATATAAAGAGGAAAGACTTGTATTTTTGTATGTAACTAATAAACTAAAAAACTACTAGACCGATTTCAAAAAATCTTTTGCCGTTAGAAAGCTACATTATCACTGAGTGACATAGGCTACTTTTACCGCGGGAAAATACCTTTTCCTACGGGAAAATTAATTTATCGCGGGTGAAGCTGCGGACGGAAGGTCAGTTATTTAAAATATTAGTAACATGTTTTACTATTAATTTTTCTTGCCCAATTTAATCACTGAAATGAAGCAGTTGAACATTTTTGGCCTGTCTTGCCGAAGCTTCTTTCACTACTGCCACTGATGTTTGCGTTTATACTTAGTTCAATTCCAACTTTTAAGTTATATTTTATACATCCCGAGTACGAGTTTTTTCTTTAATGTGAATTTTCAAACTCACGAGTCTCAAGCAGGAAGTATAAGCGTTCCATTAAGTCCGTGGAAAAAAAAAAATCTTATAAAGCTTTTACGGGAATGAGCACACGTTATGAAGTTTTTATCTAACCATAACAAAAGTTTGCATTTAAATTGGCCTTTAAAATATACCGTACTTATTCCAAATGCTTCATTAGTTTTGTGACTTTATTAACGTACCAGCTGTTGGCCGCGACTCCGTCTGCCGAGAATTCGTTTATCGCTATATCCCGCAGAAACTATGCCGTTTTCCGGGTGAAAAAACTATCTGTGTGCCAAATTCCATCAGAATTCGTCCAACCGTTTTGAACGTGAGAGAATCGTCCACAGATCCATCTATCCAAACAAATTTTCACATTTATAATATTAATGGGACTAAATGATGGATTGTAAAGAGGTCAAATTTTGAATCGGAAATTTTTATTCAATAATACAGCGCGCACAAAAATTAAAATTAAATAAAAAAAATGAATGAAATGCATGTGCATTTCATATGCTTGTGACGGCCAACAGATTTCCCAACCGTTTCCGATGCAAACGTTCTAAACTAAGCAACAAACTGCGCGCGATTGCGTTCAAATTACAACTATTGAAATAGAAAACTCCCTTGCGTCTGACGACAAAAGGCTTGCAACGTCAGCGCTTGCTTTAAAGAAACTTCCCCGGTGTTACGTTTCACCCTCATGTTGGACATAATGCGGAAATGCAATTTCCATAAATTTTACACACTGTGAGCAAAGTCCCGACCGAAAAGATTGGACGTGACCATGCCGTAATAACCCCTTGTCCACTTGATAGGGGTTCTGATAACCATATCGCATATTATCATTGCAAAATTAAGCAGTCTGTAGTTTCCGATCGTAGATATTACAAAAGAGGGATACTTAAGTAGATGAAAAAAAATACAAGTTTCTTATTCAAGATGTCTTTTTGGTTTCGGTGAAAATGCAAGCTTATAGAGCAACAGTATTCAAATCCCCCGTATATTTACGCCTATACTTAACTCGCGGCTTCGCTCGGGAAACCATTAGATCTAGCAGTTGAAGTGAAACTCCGGGATTTTATTGAATTTCCATGGGAATTCCCAAAAATTATATCTTAGTCTTATTTACGTTGTATGACAAACACCGAAAAAGTAGCCTATATGGATAATCCTGACGTCCAGCTTTCTACATATCAAATTCTATCTAAATAATACGTTCAGCCGTTTTATCGTGAAGGACTAACAAACACACCACAGACACACACACACACACACACACACACACACACACACACACACACACACACACACACACACGCGCGCACACACACATACACACGCGTGCACGCACACACATACACATTGATCATATTAGTACAATTGGTAGTTGTAGATTTAGATGGATAATTATTTATGGAGACTCGTTCTTGTAAATCATAACATTACTATATTGCAAGCCTTTTCTTAACTTTGTATATTCATATTTCTTAAATTGTTCCTTCAAATCTTGCAATTATATGTCAATGAACTACTAATTTTTTACTTTACTTCTTTCATTCATTCCTTTTTATTGTTTTTCAACACTTCCAGCGGCAGAAATAGCTTTAAATTTTACATTCAGAAATTAACTAAGAAATGAACTTGAAATTTTGCACATAATTTAGTAATCTGAACAATGCAATAATAAAGAAAGGTTAACAATAAAGCTGGCGCTAAAAATGTTTTTTTTTCTGAAAACTTATTTTTACACATAAAATGTAAATGAAGCCGAGGACAATTTACAAATGACACGAGCTGTATATTTTGCAACGTTATGTTACAAAAGATTATGTACGTATCCTTGTTAGCTGCGAGGGACGTGCGGTCGTAACAAACCAAATAAATTATAAAAAGAGATCCGGGAAGGAGACAAGGCTTTTCTTGAGACAAGTCGTAAATTTAATGGACGGAGAAATTCCTATTTCCCTTGCCTATTTTCGTGGTTAACTTAGTAAAACTATTTTCTGCGGGAATACCTGAGTAGATTAGAAGCTCTCGTTTTATTGCTGAACCGCATTCTGCTTCGAGGCATTTAGCGCTCGCACTTCTAAGGATAATAAAGCCAAAACTTCTAAGGCATACCGTCATCTTTTACTGTACAGTCGAGTGTCAAAATATGGGTGTATAAAACTTACTCATGAATATTTCCCATAGCCCTTGTGTTGTCGAATTAAGGTATCGGTATATAATTATGACAGCATTAAATCGATACATATTTCTGCACTTGACTATGGTCGTTTTCTTTCTTCCTACAATTTATTATAAATGTGAAATTTTATGACTATGTGCGAGCGTGTGTGGGTGCGTGCGCGTAGAGTGTGTGTGTTTGTTACTTTTTCACCCTAAAATCGTTGGACGTATTTAGATTAAATTTGGTATACGATAGCTGATCATAGGCTACTTTTTATCCCGATATGAGACAGAGAGAGAGAGAGAGAGAGATATGTTTATTTACACATATTCGATACACAGGAAATACAGTTGACAGGAAAAGATACAAAGAAAAATCATCGAATATCCCGACGGGATGGGAATAAAATCCTGAAATTTCAACCGCGAAGTTTAGATACATGAAATTTGGCACGAGTGATTTTTATGCAACAGTGATGAAGAGTACGATGTCATTTTTGGTGATTCTCTCGGGAATTTTTGTGAAATCTCGGAAGTTTAATCAAATGGCCGATTTACAAAACGAGTGAACCCGGGTGAAGGCTAGTTTCCTTATACATACATACTTTATTGAATCAGGCGTTACTTTTCGGAGGTCCATATTAATGAATTGAAACAATTACTTTGCTCACCCGCGACCTTAATGCTAAGATGATGATAATGGTCCCGGGTGAGCAAAGTAATTGTTTCAGCTCATACATAAATACATAAAATCACGTCTGTATATCCAAAAGAGGTAGAAAGAGTACAATAAACGTTAAATTTACGTTTCGAGGCTACTTTTAGCAATTTCATTTGTTTTTAGTTTTTTGTATACGTAGGTTCCTTCTAAATTTTTTGAAATCACTCCAAAGTATCAAACATGGTTCTGAGTGTAACTAACTCCCTTAATTAACGCAGTCGTTCTCTCATTCGCCTCAGAAATTGCTCCATTGTACAAAATTTGTAACGTTGTAAAATTCTTCGACCGCAACAGAATTACCACGGAATTACGAGTATAATTTAATTAAGATATAACAGCACCTTTAATACCAATTAGTCACACGATCCATAGTTTGGGCGTATTGGGTAATTTGAGAGGTTGATGGGTTTAGTGCGGCTTTCGTTATACCACCTACTTCGGATTGACCAATCAGACGCGGCCGGACATCGGCCTTCCAAGGCTTCATTGATTTACTTATCACAACACTTGAGATGATTCTTCAATCCAGTCAAACTACAAACGTTTGTCGAAATAATGAAGTTTTTATAGATTATAGCTTCTCCATCATCTTTCTGCAATTTTAGTTCACTGTTTTGTATAAAAATGTCCGTAATATTGTATAAATATGTGACTATACCAAATTTCCGTGAAGGGTCAGACATTTTTTTGTTCGTGTCTTTCCTTTGGACATGGCAATAGTTAAGACTCTATAGCCAGTTTTTTTTAAGTCTGCATTAGCGTGTGGGGCGCGATTGAAATAAATCTTAAGTTTGCTGACCTGGAGTCGCTAATTTTTATATCCACGACAAGAGACCTACTATTCTCTCTCTTCCCTATTCCATCTCCTTTTTAAACGCCGGCAACAGATCAGTGACTCTCTTTGAGTTGTTGATATTTATGGGCGGTGGTGATCATTTTGCTCGTTTTCCTCCCTCTCATAATAAAAAATAAGAGACAACTTTTGTTTCTTACGCTGTGTAAGGTAAACATCCCTGTGCTCGACACTGACCCGATTTATGGCACCTTCAATCTTATGTTATAGTAAGAGAGGTGACAGATGGGTGTTATCTACTGGGCGTTGAGGTGTCGAGCATTGGTACGTTTACCTTAGTTAAATTATGTCAAATTACTGAGTTACAGAACAAAGGCGATCTCTCCTAAATAAAAATGCAAGGTAATGTTTGAAATAAAACCCGATAAAAATGTTTAGGTATGAAAATGATCCAGTACACGCCTAATTATTCTCAAAACAATTTTTCATTACTGTAAATGGGAAAACAATTTTATCAGTTTTAAAGTTTACAAAGGCAAAGCGGCCTACTGGTTGTCAGAGCGTGGTAATAAGCTCCTTATGTCAAGTGACTCAAAGCTTGTTTCATATTTAGGGTACCGCTCTACTGCTATCTCTACATGAAACATTTTTACTAATTTATCAAATTCCCTAAAGAACCCTGTACTTAGCAGAGTAGAGAGCTGAAGTAAGATTTAGAATTGTTGAAGTTTCCAGATTACTTTATTTTTAGCTAGACAAATTCGATACCTATATATATGTTGTCTATCTACATCTAATGTCTTTAAACGAGCAATTCTTGTACTTTATATTAATTTATAACTCAAAAATTGTACCTATTGAAATTGAAATTTGCATGTCATAATATTATTATCATTATTGTTTATTTATCCCGCGGTTTTGCTCATTTTAGAAATCCATGAAAAATGTTTCGGTAACACTTTTAAAGCGCAACGTTAGCTTGGTCAACGCCATCTATGGAATACCAGACGAAGTTTAAACATCTTGAAAGCCGAGGAACTTCAACCTTCTTGGGCAGCGCCGTTTATTTTTGTTTAAGGTAAAAATATTATCCCTCGGAAACTCATTACCGGGATATTAGGTAAGTATTCTACACAATGTCTCAATTTAGATCTTTTTTTATCTGTATGCCAAGATTCATCTAAATCCGTTCAGCCGTAATAACATGATTGATTAACAAACATTCAAACATCCAATTATCTCAATATTCAAACATTTGCACAAACTTTCTTATTTATAATATTAGTAGGTTAGGATCACTGGTGGCGAACGATCGGTCTAGCTAGCTTGTTGTTATCTCTGGTAAAACGCGCGTTTCTGAGTTTTAGCCCGAGCGACGCTTGGTTGCCTAGGTAAGGATATTTTGATTAAAATGACTTACCTAGCAACATCTCTTGACTCGAGAACTTTTGCCATAATTTTTTCATATAATAAAAAAAAGTTAAAGTTAAGAGAAAAAAGGAAGAAAGAAAGAGGGAAGGAAAAAGGGACCCTATTAAAAGTAATCGCGGTCCCATAGAAATATTATATCTTGTTATTAATCGTAAATCGTTAAAAACTGTGTTAAAAGCATTAAGTTGCATTAAAAGGTGGCAAACTTAACCTTATTAATATCGCTACACTAACCGTCCGTCTGTCCGTCACAGGGCTGTACCGCAAGAATCGTAATAAGTACTTAGCTGAAATTTAAACATAATGTGTATTTTTATTGCTACTACAACGATAAAAAAACCAAGGAGTCCCAACCAACCAATATAAAATGACATTATTTTTTACTTAGAAGCAACGCTCTACTAACACTGGATTGTCATCGGATAGGCCATTTATAGCGTATATTTTGACATACCTACCTCGAACCCTTAACTGAATAAGAATTTTTGACTTTTACTTTGCCCCAAAAAAAATATTGCCTTCAGTGTGCAAGTCTGACTCGCCCTTGGTCAGTTTTTTGACAATTACCTACTCTAATTCGTTTGGAAAGTAAATTAAGTGCCGGTGGGCGTGCCATAGAAAAGGTATGAATCTAAATAAATGGGATAAAATAGGTCACCTCTCGCCGAGAGGTGCAAGGACTGCAACCCTAGCAACCTTAGAGTTGTGGCACGCTGAGAAATGGCATCTTGCCCTGTGGCGTTATACATAAATATTATTATGACATCATGTGTGTGTGTGAGCCAAGTGTCAAGTGCTAGTGCTGGTATAAAACAAAATCAAGTGCGGGTAGTTCCAAAATCTCGCGCGCCTAAACTACCGTGCCCTACATTTCAGTCTACTTGTGACCACGGCCACTGCAATGTGATCGAAACTTCGAGATAGTTTAATTATAAATATGGCCCAGAAATCCTTAATTTGCACTGGTCCTAGATACTGGACAACAAGTTTCGATACCAACTTTCCGACAGAATGCTATGTTATTCGTTTTACCGTATGTATGCTCAACTAGGTCACTGTATACTGTGTGACATTGTTCACCATCTAGGCGAATTTCACGTCCGTCAGACAAATTCTTGCCTTAATTCAATAATAAAAGCATTCGTATGTGATATATCACATGGTGTCTTTCCTGTATTTTTGATTAGAATTGATAAGATGATTAGATAAAGTTCTGACTTCATATAATTTATTTAAAATAGGTGTTTAATAATGATATCCTACTAAAATTAGTCAAATATCAACATCGATAACACTGACCATGTGAATGTTGTGGTCTATTAGTAACTAAATACCACATACTATATCTACTATTTAGCAAACAATAACACTTGGGGCCTGTATCACCGCTTTCTTATAAGTTTTTGATTATGGAGAGCAAAGATTAAAGGAAACTTTGTGTGCAAAAGTGTCCGTCGAAAAGTGGCGACGCTACAGAGCAAGTGGGTAAATTTTAAAAGAAGTGCCAAAAATACTAGACTAAATGGCCACTCAATGAAAGCCAATGAAGGGATTTACCGCCAAAAGCTGTGCACATTTGCTACTGTTCCCCATATGAGATTCTATTCTTCAAACCTTTATATAACGATCCTGAATAATTAATGGTTTCTGAGAGAAATAGAGTTATGCGAAATGATAAATTATGCCAAATGATGATGATGAATTATGCGTAAAAATGTTATGCGACTAATTTAGACAAAATTCACGCGACACTTCTTCGGGTGTGTATCATTTTGAAAAAAGCAATATTTTTTTTCCAAATCGTGTGAAATTTATCGAACTTATCAGTGAACATACAAATGAAAATAGAACTTCCTTTTTTGAAGTCAGCTAAAAGCGGAACCTGAATTTAATATCCAACGTGTACTTAACAGACTTCATTCTTAAAGATACCACTGCGGAGGTTTTCAATATAATTGCCCTGGTTCCTTCAAGGGGCTGACAGCTCAAAGGGCAGACTGTGACACGCTCATTGTGGCACGCCCACGGTTTATTCAAAGTCCAGTATTTTTCTGTAAATATTAACCGGGGTTTATATTGTTTAAGTTTTATTTTGATTTTAATGAATTTAATGGTCGTGCAGTTAGTTTTAGTTCTACGTAAGCAATTCTTATTTTATTTCTTATTTTCTGTTCATGGTGTGTGTGAAGTTCCCAATTCGCACTGGGCCCGCGTGGGAACTACTTCCTAACTCATCTCATTCTGAGATGAGGCCTGTGTCCTGCAGTGGGACGTATATAAGCTGAGTTGATGATGATGATGATTTTTTGTAATTTTAGAACCTCACTTAGCACTCGCGACACAGTCTTAGAGTCTAGTGCGAAGGCCGCTGTAATGTCGCATAGTTGCTATCACTTAAGTAACAATGTGTATGATGTTATTTTGTGCACTGTGTAACTTAGTTAACTTGTTTAGTTAGTAAAATTAAGCGTATTCATTGGTTTAAATGAAAATCGATAGGTAATTTTGATGTGTCTTACTGCGCGGTATAGCTGTAGTAGCCTACTGGTTTGATTTAATTCCTCTCAAGCAGAGTATCGCAATATAGACATGTCGGTTTTCGTATTTATACTAACACATGCTTAATATTTGCCATTAACTTGAAATTAGTGTGTGTGTGTGAAGTTTCTAATACGAACTAGGCGTGGGTTCTCTCAATCTGAGAAGAGGTCTGTGCTCAGCTATGGGACGCATACCGGTCGAAGATAAAACAAAAGAAAGAAAAGATTTATCCGTGAGATCATACAATTTAAAATAAGAAAAGAATAAAAAACAAATGAGATTACGCAACTATTAATAGTGGCTACCTATTTGAGCCGTTTGGGGTTGAGACTCTGGGGCCTTGGGGAGAAAGCGCCCACAGAGTCTACAGGGAATGCTCCAAGCGGTTGGTCGAGGCGACGCGTGACCAGAAGGCTGCGTTATACTTGGCACAGAGGATCAGCATTGCCATCCAACGTGGCAATGCTGCCAGCCTTCTGGGCACGCTACCCATAGGCAGCAATCTGGGGCAAATTTTTTATTTATAATTTTTATTTTTAAGTCTAGTTTTTAATGAGATAAAAGAAAAAAGGAAGAAAGACGACCTAATTTTATAAAGATTTCATTTAATCAAAATCGGTTGTGTTCAAATGGAAATACATACTTATGTTTAGTCAAGTAATTCTTATTATGTTTAAAAATTGACATAATTAACAATTAACCCACTATTTGTTTTTCTTCATCTGTCACATTAACGTAATAGTATGTCTTTACCGACGGTACTGGCTGAAAATCAGCGCTGGGGTGTTATAAACGCCTCAGCATTATGCTGAGCCAGTGTCCAATTTGCAACCGCAATGACACACTCTATTTTTAGCCTTTGTATTGTCCTTTTTGTTAAAATATTTATTATGTGTCTTGTGTTGTTGTAAATAAATGTATTTTCTTTCTTTCTTTCTTTCTTTCTTTCTTTGCCGGAGATAGATAAAATATATATTTTACTGCATATACATATATTATCAGCTCTGAAACTTTTTATTAGTTTTTATACATAAGAAAATCAGCTATTTCTGATGTTTTATTGTTAACGTCATCAATAGGAACCAATAATTCAATTTCAAAATTAGCGGTAAGTAACATATTTAAATCCAAACTAAAATAAAATTATGTTTTTCCGTAGGTAATAACTTTATAGCCCTTTGCTTCGAACCCGATAGATAGCGTTCTAATAGTCATAAAACTTCAGTTTACTATGGTTGTAAAATATCGTAATTAGTGAAACTAATGGAATCTTCTAATTGACTGTCATGCACAAAGATCGTATTTATTACTATCGTGTTTTTTTTTGTAAAAAAACGTTAAAGTAATCATAAATAAAGTAACAAAAAATACTTAAAACTAAATTAGTCTTAGGGGCTGTTTCACCACCCATTGATTAATTTTAACTGACGGATTTAAATTATCATACATTAAATTCGTGTCTTCAATAATTTCCAAACAAAATACAAAGCCATTCCATATTACATCCGTCGCTCCTAAATCGTATGACAAAGTTCATACAAAAAAAGAACCAAAAGCGATTCCATTATTTGTAGTGTAACCTGATATCGCTCATTCAGTTCTTTTCTGGCTGTTTTGGTATAAGATTACACAAAGTTATTCCAATACGGCAATCGAATATAAAACGAACTTGCATTGTGATATTGTCATCTTCCAATCGCTGTGCCATCATGTCCAAAATTTGTTATGATAGCTACCGGATTTATGTAAACAGAAGCATTTTTATTACATCCTAACTTTTATTCATTATTCAACAAAGAAATTTGTAATACCTGTAATACAAAATCTTATTTTGAAAAATCGACTAGATATTATATTATATAGTTTTATTCATTCATTAGGTATTTAAAACAAAGAAATAGAAACATTCAGACTAACACGGATTAGGAATAACAAGGTACCTAGAATAAAAGATATATTAATAAAATCAAGCAGTCATGCATAAGTAATTAAAGCTACTTGGTCGACGCAACTTGAAACAGTGATAATGGCACAGTGATATATTCCAATACATACATAACGGTTAAACAAATATTGGACTTAACTCTAAATTTTTCTGCAATATTTTTTATTTATTTTGCATCCAAGTTTTATTCGTTGTTTAATTAAGAGCCCTTCTTAGAAGTAGGTATTCTACGTCATCATTCATCATTTCAGCTGAAAGACGTCCACTGCTGAACATAGGTCTCCCCCAATGCTCGCCAAACAGATCGGTCCCATGCCATCCACATCCAACGCTATCCCGCAACCAGGTCGTCGCTCCATCCATCCACCATCCATCCACGTATCCATCCATCTACGTATTTCCTGTACACTTATAAAGTAATGGGCACCGCGACTAAGTGACCGACAATGCACAGCCTAAAATCACTAGAACCAAACACTTGAAGTTTTGGAGACATAAAACTTGAGTATCATGGAAGAGCACTACTTAAGAAGGGATTTAAAAAAAAACGGTATAGGACTATAGGAGATGAAGCCGTTTTTATTCATACTTGGAGGGGAAACCACGAGTATGAGCTAGATTAAAATAAAATACAAAAGGCAAAACTTGTACCATTATTTAAATACTCGTATAGCATCGCATGTGCCAGCATTTTTGCTTTTTAGCTTCCCGCTAACGACACTAAGCTTGACCTGTCATCCCTTAAAGAATGTTGTTCTACGTCCCACGGCAGAAACTTCTCTAGTTTATAAAGTGCCATTAAATCATTCCAAGTAAACTTTAATCGGAAAAAGGCATCAACTTTTTAACGCTCGCCCTTTTTGTAGGTATTGGTATCGGTACAATTATCGATAGGAGCCACGGACGGCAAGATTGCAATCTCCCGATAGGTTAGTTTAATCCATAGATTTATGGGCCCCGCTACCACGCTTTAATCCGCTGGCTGAGAAAAACCAACGTGTTTGCTTTGCCAACTTGGGAAATATTCCGCTAGGTAAATTCAGGGATGTAAACATGCCAGAAATGTACTATTGGTGTACGGGATGCCTGGCCTCCGAAGATTTATTATTGTTTTTAGTTATGCAAGATACACGCCTTCAAATATTATTTTGGTAGTGTTATGCGGTGTTTTCTAGAAACATAAACCGTTGTTAACTTAAAAAGCAGTAGTAAAGTTTTTTTCCAATTTAAATTCGTACATTTCGCTTTTTCCAGGTACGTCCCTTTTTACGAATTTACGAGTAATAAAACAGTTACTCGACTAAACAAAAGGCACCTTTTTTACAAATTGGAAATTTTTACTAACGAAAAAATTTGCAAAAATGCACTTTAGACCTGCCGTTATACAATTTGCAAGTATTCAAGTTTCATAACCATGGGTCAAAAAAAAACTTTTTATGGGTTGCAATAAAATCGTTGTTCGCTCCCCGATACAGGTCATAAAATCATTAAAGTAAACCCTCCGTAGATAACTTAGTGTGTTCCAGTCCCGCGCATTGACTTTTAAATGGAAATTCCCAAAGCAAAATATTGAGCAAACATGTTTGGTTTAATATTTGTACAAGTGCGATGATGAGAACCTAAGTAATCCGATAATATCACTTTTACCACCCATGAAGAGAACTCAAATCCAACCTCTATGCCCAAGTGTAAATACAAGATTTTATATAACTTTGTTTCATTATACAACTGGACGAAGAGAAAAATAAAAAGGCGTTGGTTTTATATCTGTCGTGGCATTTGCAAGAAAAAAATAATAGAAACATTTTTCTCACAAGAAATAACTTTATCGCAAACTCACGAAAATGGTGAGTGGTGGTCATAGTTATTATAATTAGCAAGAATAGCGATCATCCGGTAGAGTTAAGTTTATGTACAAGGCTTGTACTTGTTATTAGAACATCGTCGAAATAGGCGGATTGTAATTATAAACGTATACTTCACGTATGAGTACATACATGGCGCGGAAAAGGAACTTGTAAATTTCGGTTATTAACAAACAGAGTCAAATTTAACTTAGGTATACTAATAATTTTACTACATAAAGGAACTAGAAAAAAAAAACTCTAGCTAACGGATAACCGAGTAGAAAAACGGTAGCATGGTTTTACTAGCTCTAGGTACTCAAATGCATGGTAGCCTCATACTATCTAACCTAACCTTGCTGAACCGAAAGTTCTTGTATTAATCCTTATAAATACAAAAGTAGCTCTATCTGTCTGTCTGTTACCTATTCACGCTTAAACCGCTGAACTGATTCAGATGAAATTTGGTATGGAGATAGTCTGAGAAACCCGAGGGCCTGGAAATTACATACGATAATTTTTATCCCTGAAAATGCAAAATTTCCACGGAATAATAATAAACTAATTCTTTGCAGACGGAGTCGCGGGGAAGAGCTAGTCGTAGATATTTGTATATTATTTTTGGTTTTTTATTCCCGTTTATTTTGTCGCAAATTACTTCTTCTTTAAATTAATCATATTTAATTTAAATGCTCAAATCCTTATTAAATACAATTATACATTAGTTACAGGTCAATAAAGAATTAAATTACAGCCAATAATAATTAACTTACAATAAATTAAATTCAAAAACAAAATTACATCAAAATTAAAATAAAATGCCCATATAAAAAAGAACAATAAATAATTAAAAAATAAAACAGTCACAAAGAACTAAAACTACTTAAGTACCACCACCCCGCGTCATACCCGGCTCAAAAGGTTCTTCTTTTGAATAGTTCAAATCACTCGTGGCAGAGTAGACGTAGTCATGAGGGACTCCCCACTGCGGTCGCCTCCTTCGCGATCTTTCTTCATCGATCTCTATTGGCTCTCTATCGAGCGCCACTCTGCCCCCGGGATCTTTGGTTATAGATTTGATGGTATTTGTCCACCGTCGTCATTTTAGTGTTACCATAATCATGTTCCTACTCAGGCAAGCGGTGAGAGTGCCGTTTTGCCTTGTTACAGTTTGAATCAGGAATCATAAATCACCAAGTCTGTATACCTACTCAATAGTCACGACGACGGATTCCGATTATTGATGATTTTTACTTATCGCTCGAATCAGACAAAAATATTCACATTGCACCGCGTTTCAAGAGCGGCTGAAAATATAAAAACAAGCATTACTCTGTACCGCAGAAGCGTATGAAACATAAAGTGAATAGCAGACAGATTGAGGGATTTTCACAGAACAAGTATCATAAAAATGTCGCCACAGTATGTAGCTTGCTTTATATTCATGTGTAAGTTATGTAGAAAAGGGTAATATTGTACGAAAGCGGGAACAGCGGTTTTCATTTGAGTAGCCAACTTGTACGGGATTTCTGTTTACATTATATTTTCTGTTCAATGGCAGGGTGTGAAAGGGCTTTTGAAAAGTTGGGAAATGTTGCTTTGTGGTGGAATCGGGAATTCCAAGGGCCAACAATGGCCGATTTTACAAATAAATTTCAATTTTTAGGATACAGTTAATAACACGTAGAATTTTGATACCTGTAATTAAAAAATACCTGTCTCTCAGTTTAATATTTTACGGCCACACAAAGCGGCTACATTATATCGAAGCTTACATAGAGGATGAAGTTGTACCGGAAGACTTACAATTAGTGCAGATAAGCCTCTAGTAAGATGGAGCGTCGACCAGGTTAAGGTCGGGGGAATGGGTTGGGCCGGTCTGGTAAATCTTGGGTGAGGCCTACGTTCCGCAGTGGACGTCTTTCGGCTGAAATGCTGACGATGATGATCAAGTTGCACGTTAAGCTACTAAGCTCGTTCAAATACATGCATACTGTAAGTACACGCGTATAGTCTTTATTTGTAATGTTAACTAACTTAACAAACATACTTCACCTATTTACATAGCTTTGACAATTTTTGCAGAATGGTTAAATTTGACTTGATTAAGGTGACCGTCTAATCTGAAATCGACCTTAACATAGATTAGATTAGGTGTACATATGCCATATAACTCACAAGTAGGTCAACTTTGGACAATTTGGTCATTCAAGAAAGTGGAAAAGGAAAAAAAAATTCTGCTTGTTCACTTTCGAGAGACGTATAGTACAGTCGCAAATACTCGTCAAACATCGAACATCGCAGCTATATTTCGGTAATACGAATTAGGACGCTAGTGTCTTAGAGAAATTACCTAACCTCAGTATTGAATGGTCCCTTAAAGTTAAAGGAAATCAAAAATAACTCTGTGTATATTTTAAAGCAATTTCCAGCACATACTACCCTCTATCAGTGCGTGGTCGAGTGAACAACACACATCCCCGAGCGGTTGGATAATGTTGATATCTTAACAAGGCCCGCTGTCGGCCTCGACGGCCAAATTACACCTGTAAAACATTTACAACGCTCAGCGCTGAACAAACAAAAAATGCATTTTTTATTTAACGCAATTTTGGTTTATGTTCCGACGAGATAGCCTCGTGATTTTAAATTTATGGTTATAAAGTTAAGATGTACTGTTAAATCTGAAGAAGCAGATTTAATGGTAAGTGTTCTGCCTTTATGGATATTTCGGTACAGTTGTGCGAGTCCAAGTTTGTCGAAAGCCGTATTAAAATTAACCAGGAAACACTGTAATATACAGGATGAAATTTTCTAATGCCACTTTCCAGGTACTCTAAATACTAAAAATAGGAAAATCTACTGAATAGAAACATTCCTTTATTTTTGAAAAGAAAGAAAACTGCATTCAAAGATTTTGGAAAATTCGCTTGCCGCACCCGGGAATCGAACTGGTTAAAATCTGACAAAATAGCGTCCTGTATTTTTATTACATTCGGTAGGATCAATCAGAAGGATCAAATCTCTCTAAAAAACTTGGTAAAAAACTGAAGGAAAAACCGTCATGGTTCTGGACTTATAAATTCGTGTATCCACAAAATGGAGCCCAATTAAAATAAGTTGTGATTTCTTTGGTTCCTATTTACGTTGAACTGATGCAGTGCTCTCTTATTTATATCAAGCAAAAAATGTAGGTATTTAAAAAATTAACTATTCTTGTTATAGTTCGTACAATAATTTGTCTTTTATAAAAACACAGTAACATATTTATTACAATACTAAGATGTTGCCCGCGACTACGTCTGCGAAATTTTTGTTTATTGCTGTCCGTCGGGAACTATCCCTACTATTTTACGGGATAAAAACTAGGTAGGTACTTTATGTCTTAGGTACAGTAAAATTACATAAAGTTTACCACTGACAGATGGTTTGCCTTCATTTCATATTCAACTTTAACGACCTACAAATAAAGTCAATGTTAGAATACTGTTACCCTACGTTTGCAGATTTTGTAATAGCTACTTTATTTGTATGGTGTTAAAGTTGGAAATGAAATGAAGGCAAGCCATCTGTCAGTGGTAAACTAAAAGTAAACGTATTGTACTTAGGGTCTCAAACCATTTTTGTACCAAGTTTCATATAAATTGGTTCAGCGGTTTAAGCGTGAAGAGGTAACACACAGACAGACAGTAATATTAGTAAGGGTAATTAAATATTAAATATGTAGGTAGTTACGTACGTTTACGTATCAATGAGAAACCAAAATCATATATCAAGAAATTAGGTAGGCGCAGTGCAAATGAAATGGGATTTCATGCGAACAGGTTTTGATTTAATTCAAAAGGAGTTCGCCCATCTAACGCTTAACAAGCTTGTCGCGAAAAAAGCTTAAATTTTTCATGTATTTATTATTTCTAATATATAAAAATTTCGTGTCACGGAGTTTGTTATCGAGCTACTCCGAAACGGCTTGACCGATTTTTATGATTTTTTTTTCTCTTTATTTGGTAGGTGTGAGAATAGGTCGTAGGCTTTTTTTTATACCTATTCTTCGCGATAAACAGTTAGTTTGCTATAAAAATTATGCTTTGAATGAAAATGATGTTGGAAAGAAACTATTGAACACATAAAATCTTTCCAAATGTAACAATACTTTTTTTGGTGTTAAATTAGGTTTACATAAAGGCTCAAAACTATCTTTTGAATAATCTTTTCTACAGCCTCAACGAATATTTTGAAAATTTAAGTGATTTTTTTAATTTTTACAAACCTTGCAATGTTGCTCCTCCCAGGGTGGAACCTCTTCACAATCAAATTCCCGATTATTTTTTTGGCAGATGTAGAGAATGTCAATATTAAATTTGGACCAAGAAGGCTCCTGGTACGCAATTCAGTTTCCTCGACCGTACCTATTTAAGTTGTGGTTTAAAACGTGCAAACCATTTTCTGATCATTTCTTGGTTTCCGATTGAGTTGAAAGTTGGCATGCTTATGTAAGTTCGGTGACAATATATTATCTGGTAGTGAAATTCTGACGGGCAGACGGAACGGACGGAAGTCTTCAACGATTTATATCATCGTCTTGAAACTTGTTACTGATTATGTAGTTTGAATGACAATGCAAGTACCTACAGTCAACAAAAAGTACAGTCGAGGCATAAATATCTATACAGCCATCGAGTCAAATATATGCAAACACCAACCTTATGGTTAGTGGCATAGAGTTGTAGGTATAAATATTTTTAACGCCTTGTTATCGTACATAGTTATGACCTTGACTGTGCATAATTATTATCTTTGGTTTCTCTTCAGCTGTGTATGACTTTTGCTCTTTTTATAAATTTTTGACTGACTTCAAAAAATTAAGGAGGTTCCACAATATTTGCATACATAGGTACTTGATTTGTTAATATACACATAGATTTGAAAACCTGCCGCGATTTGTTATTGAAACGATGCTAACATGCATTTGCATAAAATAATTATGTACAGATACCTTCATAAAAAAATCGAATTGCCTATAAACTTTAGCCCAAGCGATGCCGAGGGGAATATGGGCGACGAGCTTAAACTTACAAAATTTGAACTCCGCAACCTCCATTCGTATTACTAATTAATTATACTAATCAAGGCGTATCTCCAACGTAACTTCACAGTCGAAAGGCAGCAATCGTTACGTGGATAATTATTTTATACTCCATCTGAAATTGTTTCCTTCGTCAATTTGTCCGTATAATTATTTTCTTACGCTCAACTAGCGCTAAACAAAGACAGGCTGTTACCGTTTCTTTGACTCGAAGCGCTGTCCCGTGAAATCGACAGATGTATAAAATAATAACAGAAAGTTGCTAAGTGATTACATAGAGGTTTCGTACTACAGAGGATCGATTAGAGAAATAAACGCTCGAGATCCTAGCTCTTTGCAGTTAGGTACCGCATGTTATCTACTTGCAGATGAGATGTCCCGAAAAATTTTACGCTCACTTTTTACATTTTATTTAAAAAGAGCTTCCGCTGTCTGTCTGTTCTTCTGTGCGACCGTATTTTTAACGTTTAAAAGATAGAAATAGCGCTGAGTTTGAATAATAAGTATAAAATAAAGTAAAAGAAACTGGCCAAGTGCGCGTCGTACAAATGAAGTGTTCCCTACCAAAGAACAAATAAAAAACACATTTCTCGTGTGAGGACCAGTATAGATTATTGTTTATCATGTGGTCTTTGCTGAAAACTGAATGTGTAGTAAATTATTGTCTAAGCTTGTGAGGATTATGCATCTCCTTAAATTAAAAGTCAGTACCTCTTTATATTCATTCCCTAAAAGTAAATTAGACACCATGCGTTTATTTGTACAGAGTGAATTATTTTGCATATTCCGTTCTTGATACAATTATAAGTAGGTGTTCGGATTAAAAAAAAAGGCTGTGCCAAATCAATTTTACAACGAATTAAGATTCAATTAAAAATGGTAGTACCAAAACTTTATTTACTTTCGTAACCCGTGAAGAGATTTAAGTCTTAGTGATTTTTCCTCACCGAGCAATGTCTTTTTTCCTGTTTTATTCTTGAGAATATCGAATGTTATCTCTATTTACCATATCAATTTATATTATTATGTACCTACTCATTGTCTCTAATAATTCTAGTTAATAATCTGTATATGTATATATTACAATATTACTAACTAGCTGATGCCCGCGACTTCGTCCGCGCAGTACCTAAAGCTTCTTCATTTCTTTCATTCAATAAAATAAAAATCCGGCCATGGCAACATCCAAAAATCCATCGTCTCATCCATCATCATTGGTATTACTTAGTGAATATAATAAATCCCGTTTATTCCCTCCGTGGGAATTTCAACAAATCTATCCTTTTTTTTGTTGCTCGATATTGATAACGGCGACAGGTAGACGCTTGAAATACTTATTCACAGAATATTTAGTTATACATTCACTTTAAAAATAAATTATTAAATTAAAATAAAACAAATACTTAAGGCTCCCATACAAAAAACGTGTTTTTTTGCCGTTTTTATAGATAATAGTACGGAACCCTTCGTGCGCGAGTCCGACTCGCACTTGGCCGGTTTCTTCAAAATTTTGGCAAAAAAAATCTAAATCTTTTACATACCCCTCGCAAGCTGCGGTTTGCCGACGCCTGCTTTAGTATATCAATTATAATTAAGTAAGTAAGTTTTATGTCTTACTATATTAGTACAAAACATGTTAGGTATGTGGAGCATTAGGTAATGTCTTATTAGTGAAAGAATTTTTAAAATCAAGCCCGAAGCTGAATTCACTTATTTCTATCCCACGGACAAAAAAACCAACAAAGTTTAGATATTTTCCTATCCTACGGGAATTTTGAAAAATAATTTCTTTAGTAATGTCAAGTCTCTAGCACTAGTTGTTTAGGCTGTGCGTTGTCTGTCAGTCATCTGTCAGTCAGTTAGTCAAGGTACGGTCCTTGGTATTGTACTCTCTCAATATAAGGAAAACCACTCACCTTGGTCTGCTCTCAGGCGCCTGCTGCTGTTATATTTACACAGAGTCCACAATGTCACACACAATAATGTTCCAATGTAGTATCCCGGTAACCGAAATAATATCACCAAAAAACCAGTACTTTGGTTAAAAGAACAGTACACACCTAAAACACGTGTGTTCGTACGTTCGTTTACCTCGAACTCTCTTGGCAGCTCTTCTGCCGCCAGCCGACCGTAGTATTGTGACTTACCCTCATATTAAAACATTACAATGCCCGAACAGTATAGATTAATGCCAGTTTCACACGAGGGCAGAACAGTCGGGCTGGACAGTAGGCAGCACAGTACTGCTACAATCTGAACGCATACGCCGCGGCAGCACAGTACTGTTCTGTCTCGGCGTGTGCGTTCAGATTGTAGCAGTACTGTGCTGCCTACTGTCCTGCCCGACTGTTATGCCCTCGTGTGAAACTGGCATAAACGACGATAACTTTTTTCAATGTAACCGAATTTTGATTCGATTTGTAGCATTCGAACATGGCGGATGTAGACAGTATCTAATTTTGGTATTTATGTTTCTTTGGCTAGTTGAAGTATAATTTTGATAGTGTTTTACGCGGCGATTAACCTTAATTAACAGTGATCACAAAGTTCTATATTGCTCACGTGTCTGACATTTTTAATGCGCAAGTTGTATCCACGTGGTTTCTGGAATTTTACTATCAAGTTGCAGAAACTACAATCACCGTACAACGTCGCTCCCAAGAGAGCTTACTTTGACACTGGCGAAATTGTCCTTAAATAGGACAGAAGCCATATTTCAAATAAATAAAAATAATAATCTTCTTCTCTTCCTAGTCGGACACTCTTGTCAGAGTGGTCGTGGTTGCGCAGACGAGGTACACGGAGTGATGTTCGGTGGGTCGCAGACTTTTTCGAGGACAGCCCTCTTAGCAATTTGCTTCCATTTCTGCCGGTTAGAGGCGTTGCGAGTACACTGGACCATGGTGGACTCAGTAGCTTTTTTAATCAGGTCAGTCCAGCGAGTTGGTGAACGACCGCGTGCCCTCTTGCCTTCCACCTGACCCTGGACCACCAACCTCTCCATTGAGTTCACATTCCTGGAGATGTGACCAAAGAACTTCAGTATCCGTAATTGCACAGTCGACGAAAGCCGGTCCTTAATATGAAGCTCTTTGAGGATGGAAACATTGGTGCGAAATGCCGTCCACGGGATCTTTAGGAGACGTCTCCAGCACCACATTTCCAATGCGTCGATTTTACGGCGATCCTGCAGTCTCAGAGACCATGTTTCGGCACCATAGAGAAAGATTGGAAAAACCAGGCATTTCATCAATCTGACCTTCGTCTTCTTGGTAAAATAATAATAACCCAATTTGAATGAAACAAAGCTTATATTAAATGTTGCTTCAATTTAAGCTTCATCTATTTGCGAAAACCGCAAGAAAATCTGATCAGTAGTTTTGGAGATTAGCGTGTACATACAGACAGACAGAGCTCTACTTCTACTGTTTTATTACCTATATAATATAGTATAGATAGATTAAGTAACTAAAATATTCGTTACCTATTTAAGAAACTATACCTACGACTGTACTTAATAATAATATTTAGGTAATGGATTGGGGTGCGTATTTTCAAGCACAACTGTCGAGAGCAGAGTGGCGCAGTGGAAGCGTGCTGGGCCCATAACCCAGAGGTCCGTGGATCGAAACCACGCTCTGCTATGCATCTTTTTGCATTTTTTTTTTGGAAACACTACTTTCAAAATAAGTAAAAGTAACCTGTGAAGTATGTATCTGATCATGCCCAACTTTATATTTTTATGATATCTCGGAATCATGTCCGTTTCTCAGCTTCAAGAAATCGTGGGAATTAGCTAGGTATTATCATTATCAAGATTAGCCAGTAACGAGCACGCTTTTAGCGATATGTATTTTATTTGTTTTTCCTATCTCTTTCTTCATATCAGATCGGCTTTAAACATGACAGAGATATAAAATGCGCTTTTGTAGTAAGCTCGAACCTCAATGAAATATACCTGCGCTAAAGAGACCCTAAAATAATTTTACGATTATGACGGCCTGCGTAAACAATTACGTAACCCAATTCAAAGAAGTATGAATTGCACTATAATACGTTTTATTTGTTGGGGCTTTTGTTAAACGATTCCAACAAGTCGGTTTTTTCTGTCCCTGTCTGTGTGGAGCCGCCACATCGAAGAAGTCTGCAACGATCATTATTGAGATATCTACGTCGACCACCCAGGACACACTGTCGCAAAGAACTAACTATTTGATTTAATAGCTCACTTAACTTATAACTTGAGTCAGCTTGCAACATTAACTTGCATAAATAAAATTATGCACTGGCTAAATGATAAGTTGGCAGCACAAAAACTGGTCAGAAAGAAGCATGCTCTTATTACCAAGGAAAACCAAGCGGGCATTTGCCTGTTAACTGTTACTATATACAGAACCAGTTATCGTAATGATTATTAATTTCTAGACTTTAATTGTTATTTTTGTAGCAAAAACTTGAAACTCTTGATAACCACTGTTGTTATTGACAGGCAAGTTTTAATGTTAATTAGACAGAAGCGTGTATATACAGTTGAACTATGAAGTTTTTATTTAGAAGTGAACTCGGTTGAAATAGTTGGTATTGAATTCAGGGTATGGGTCTTTTACTAAGAAAATTCTGCTATAAAAAATACCACACACTAAGTTTGAACCAGCATAAAAAGGATTTCGTGTGTCTCACTTATATTAGGGAAGAGTTCGTGAAGCCAGGCTCCGCCGTTGGTGGCCGTGCGCTGGGATATTTGAAATATTTCACAAATTGCAAGATTGCCAGCCACGACGTCGCGATCAACGTGGCATCGATGGCGACATACCAACAATCAACCACAGCCAACTGTCATGTCGTGTTCTTGTCACACAATGTTACATTTTCGCACAAAAACTGGTAAGTCAATTGTATTATTTGTTTCGGGCACGCTAAGAAGTTTTTAAATTGTTCGAGGTTATTACAATTACGGCGGCGGTGACAAAGATGCATCTGTCATGCATGCCGTCTTACAATGTTTTTTTACAAACATTGTCGATACACTTCAAATAATTACAGCCATCTTTTGCAGTTTTATGATTTCGGTGGCATATGAAAATTTGAAATTAATTATCTCGATAATATTGTGAGGACTAAAATGGTGCCTCCTCCTGCAAAACGTTTCAAATAAACACTAGTTTTCAAGGTAATTATAAAAATTAGGATTATCATTAAAAAAAATCGTGCCACCGAAGGTCACGCAAAACTGCCTTGCTCAGAGAACGACCCATTTGTAAAACGCTTGTTTTCCAAGTTTCTATGTAGATACTATGGTTGTAATTCGCTATCCTTTATTTTGTTAGTATGTAATTCTCTAAGTGTCAATTCCTTTAATGCCACTGATTTTACATTTTGTATTCATTTACTGGAATACAATGAATTAATGTGAGAAAAGGAACCTAATAAATTTACCATGAGCTTTACGTCGAAGTAAAACATCGTGAGGAAATCTGCACACACTTTCGAAGAGATTCTTTGGTGTGTGTGAAGTTCCCAATCCGCACTGAACTATTCTGAGAGGAGGCCTGTGCCATGCAGTGGGACGTATATAGGCTCGGATGATGATGATGACTAATTTAGTACTGGGCTAACACTATCTTATCGTCTATTAACGATTCTCAGTCTTGAGTTTTTACGTTTATTTTACGTGAGCGTTATTTCCGGCAGACAATGAAAAAGCCCGACAAAGTAGCAATAGCAATCTAACAATAATTATAGCATCCATTTGCCTCTTTGAAAATACACGGATATATCAAATAATCTATATAAATAACATAGGGTTTCAATGGGCCCGGCTTGGAATAAATCAAATAACTCTGCCGGATTCGCTGTCGTTGGCAAATGTGTCTTCATTCATGCCAGTACGCTAAAGCATTAAAAAGCTATGGAGAAGTCGTTCTGATAATCCTTCGACGACTTCATACGAGCAAGTAAAGAAATAAATATAACTCGAAGAATTGCCAGGCTCAAGTGGCAGCGGGCAGGGCACATCGCTCATAGAACTGATGGCTGATAGGGCAAAAATTTCTCGAGTAGCGTCCACGGACCGAAAGACGCGGTATAGGTAGTCCTCCAACAAGATGGAGCGACGACATGGTTAAGGTTGCGGGAACGCGTTGGACGCGTAAGGCAGGTGCGGATCTGTTTGACGAACCTTGGGGGAGGCCTATGTTCAGTAGTGGACGTCTTTCGGCTGAAATGATGATGATGATGAAAGAAATATATTGCGGGAGTACGCCATTTTGGTCCTAGTCTTAAACATTAGAAACAACAACTTCGATAGGTTAAAACGATCGATACGATAACGTTTTAAACTAACCTGTATATATGTTACTGGACTAACTTGTTCTTAATGGATAAGTTAATGTTTTAATCTAACTTTTAATCAACATCACGTTGATCTTAAGATCTGCTTGTCATCTTTTCAGATTTTAGACAAATAAAAAACGTTAGCCAATATGCTGAGGAATGCCATCAATCGTCTGGCGCCTGGATTTTTGCAATAATTTGAACAAGTTTTCGTGCTTTTCGGCTAATCCAATGCATTTTTTGCACACGTTAACCCAACATAGACTTTTTTATTCCTGGTTTTAGGAGCTTAGTCGAAAAATTGTCATGCCGCTCTATACATTATCCGAAAGATGGGTCATACATATCGTAAACACATAAAATTAGCGACTCCAAAATCCGAATCAACAAACTTAAGATTTATTTAAATGGACCGTAAGTTGGCCAGGCGCCGCACACGCTGGTGTAGATTTGAGTAATAAATATTGGCTATAGATGTCCACACAAACAACTTTTGCCATGTCCACAAAAGAGACAAGAACAAAAAATGTGTATGACCCAGATATAGCTAAGTACAGAATTTATTCTTTACTTACTCAAAGTAACAAATTTGACTATTGCCGCTATTTGGCACTTGGTTATTTTGGTATTTGACTTTTTATTTGTTTAGTTTACGTTTGTTTCGAATTTGTGTAATTTCATTAATGTGTCGTTTCAATTCAATTCTTAATCAATAATATGACACAATTTGTTTTGATTTACTAGCCGCAGCGCTTTTTTAGGGTTCCGTACCCAAAAGAACTTATCGCTGTCCGTCCGTCCGTATGTCGGTCCGTCTGTCCATCTGTCACCAGGCTGTATCTCACAAACCGAGATAGCTAGACAGTTGAAATTTTCACAGATGATATATTTCGGTTGCCGCTATAACAACAAGTACTAATACAGAATAAAATAAATATTTAAGGGGCTCCTATACAACAAACGTGATTGTTTTGCTCGTTTTTGCTCGATATTGATAACGGCAACAGGTAGATGCTTGAAATATTCACAGAATATTTAATTATATATTCACTTTAAAATAAATAATTAAATCAAAATAAAACAAATATTTAAGAGGGGCTCCCATACGAAAACGTGATTTTTTGCCGTTTTTATAGATAATGGTACGGAACCCTTCGTGCGCGAGTCCGACTCGCACTTGGCCGGTTTTTAATTTGCATATACTTTCATATTTCAGAAAGCCAAAACGTTGAAGCGAGTCTTTAGTTAATTTTACTGTTGAAAATTTTAAATTACGATAGTTTAAACAGTCGACTCCATGCAAACATTTTTCTTGACTGACGCGCGCAGGTTTAAGCAAAAATAGTCTTCTCCCGGTATCGGCACTGACGGACAATGCATCCATTATTGAGATGCAAGCGCCCGTCGCATCTGCACTGCGATTGCAACTGGACGCGAGGCGGGAATGGATTAAATTCAATTGCTGATTTGATGGGATTTAATGAAAAATTGGATCTGGAGCCAATATCCACCCCAGTATTAGCACAAGATCCACAAAGTAAAAGGATTACTTCATTTTGGATAGATATTTGATTTGTATCACAAATATTTGACTATTTTAAGTTTATGGTACCCAAATCTTTTGATTTAGTACGAAACAAGATTTATTGAATAAAGTAAACTGAAAATCCGACAGTTAAAATGGGAACTGTAGTTATAGGTACAATGTGATTTATTAGTTGCAATTATTTTTACACTTTTATACACGATGATTTTTAATTGGTGATCAGGAACCAGTTATTCTAGATCAGTATTCGGTGGCAATCACGTTTAAGTCGCTTTTATTTTGTTAAATAATGATAATTTGAAAAATATTTTTTGATTAAATTCATTGTCACCCTGCACATAGTTCAGTCTATGAGTCTAAAACCTCTTTGACGAGTCAGTTTTTTAAACAAACTTTGACGTGAGACCTGTCAAATTCCCCGCCAAAGTGATGACACTTTTGACGAAACTACCTAACTTCAACAGATGTAGGATGACCATGCATTCAATGGATGGAGGATGTTATAACAATAACGTATTTTTTTTTATTAAACTGAGACTGTATTGCTTGAGACCTCATCTATTAAATTCGTTTTTGACTGAGGATTAATATGTTTCAACTCCTGATCACCGATTAGAAATCATCGTGTAGTATTTATGGCAGTGTAAGATATAATAAAATCTTGATATTTAATTGATTTACTCTAGACAGTGATTTAATTAAAGCATAAAACATTTTGATTTATGTGCAATAACTACTTATATTTTGTATACTAAAACAATTTCTCCAATAAGAAACAATTTGATACACATATTTAGAATGATCGATTATATTTAAACTTGCAGGTTGTAATCCCTTTAATATCCCATTAATTCCTTTTTCAAAGCACCTCATAGTAAGCCGCCATTCTCTTCGGCAACGAAAAAGAAATAAAAGTTAAAGATCAGCGTTCGAAGACTAAAATAGTGTTGGACTCAATTCAAAACTCTTCGGAATTACTATACTATTTGTTGCTTTCGCCCATTCAGTAACTCAACGCTTCTTAGTAATTTGTTTCTCAGGAATTCGGTTATTAGATGACGATAAATTTTCCATGTCCTGAGGGGAACTGTTTACATAATACTTTCACTGTACGAGTGGATTAAACGTTATTTATTGTGGCAACGTTTTTAATGCTCGACGAAAGATCGTTATATTTATTTAGGAAAGGGTTCGAATTGCTATGTAAGGAATCTGGTAATACGGATAGGCCAGGGGTCCTCAAACAGGGCAGCATGGTGCCCCGGAGCGCTATGTTCAGTAACCAGGGCATCGCGTGTCGCTCCTGCGAACCCTTTTTTGGAAACATAACTTAGGTATTCACGAGTACAAAATAAATAATTTCCCTGGATCTTAATACAAGAAATTTATGTAAGGTATCCATTTCAGCAACTAGATAACTAGGTGCGTCGCAAACTGACAAAGTTTGGGAAACCCTAGAAAACTATTTTTGGGGTATTTATTCATGTCATGTTTTCTTACATAGAAATCTGTTCCTGTTAGCACAATATCGTTGTAAAGTGCCAGTTATAGTATTCTATTCTAACAAACCAAAGTATTTAACCAACTAAATATGACATTTGGTACTTAACGCAAAATAGTTTAAAGTAGATTGTTCACTTCCCATTAATTGCCTGTTAAAATGTAATACATAACTTTGAACAAAACGTAATAGGGTTTGTTAATCTGATTTTATGTTATTGCAACGCACCATTCTAAAGGATTTATTACAAAACAGCGTTTAAGAAAGAACCAGGTTCCGAGGGCTGAATCGCAGAGCTAAATCTGCAAAATGAAGCGTTAGAATGTTTTAACCGCAGCTTGATTTATCGAGACGACTTCGAATTTGAGAAATAACAACGTAGCGACCCTATTCAAACCTCGTCTTTTTACTTTACATGTCTGTTTAAGTTCTGTATACAGTTCTACGAGGGCGAATAAAAGCAGCGATGTACAAGGCGACGGAGTATTTGGTTGCGCAATAATTTAAGCGAATTACAAGACTGGGTCCGCACTCACCTTTGATGCTTACGCGAAACGTTGCTGGTTCGTGCGAAATGGAATTCTAGTTTCACACGCAACAAATGTACTCATTATCCGATGAACTTTGCTGTATTCCGAGGGTATAAAAGACTAATGGAGAATGTAGAGATGACAGCATCGCAGACAATTCAGATTAATGTTTTGTGAAAATATAGAGACGTTGGATTGTGTTTTGCTTGTTTTTTTCCACAGATCTTATAATAAAAGGAACAGGAATGTTCTCGTGTATTTTTCCTCCTACTTGATGTCAAAAATTTTCGTCTGCCCGCTGTCAATGAGCACACCATTTTTTGTGTTTTCACAAGTTTTAGTACACCAATGAAATTTAATTATTTTTAAACCATCATAATTTGTAATAAACTATGTTTTAAGCCATTGCCTTTGTAATGACTAAGGTGAAAAAATAAATATATGGTTTTTTTTTTGCGCAGTGACGCTTTTACTTATGTGACATTGTTTTATTCCTCTTATTAATTCTGTGGTTTGTTTCTTTTCTTGTACCTATAGTACACATTATACCTTAAATTAGTATTTATGATGAAACAAATAAATAAATTAATATAGATTTATTAAGTCTAAATCCGTCTCTAAGCAAGGGTTCCAACCTTGCGTAGTGTAACCACCCGTGTGTTTACAAACTCTAAAGTAGTTTCCGGGTAAACTTTCTAGAAACCAAGCGAACACTATCACACGTCCAATCTATTAGTATTGTTATTACAGCTATTATATTTCACGAAGAGTATCAATATTAGTTCAGTGTCACTATTATTGATATGAAGATGTTATCTGAGTAGGAAAACGTCACGTTACTAAATTGAGATGTGATCAAAAAATATGGGAAACATTTTTGGATCCGTTATTTCTGTAGTTTATGGACAATAACATTATTTTTTTTATTTAAAGTCTGGTTCTATATAAAATCGACAACATTTTACTACATAATATAAATCGTGGTTTTGATTTTCATATACAAAAGTTATCACACATTTTCTCCTTCGAAATACATTTTGTTTTCTCTTCTAGTATTGGATGAAGATTGGATGTTACTTTTGAAATTGACTTCTGCAAAACGGAAATTTTATACGGTAAAGATAAGTTAGTGCCCTATTTATTTTTGCCCAGCGGCTGTCACAGTCAGTTCGGAAATGCCTAAGAAACTTGTTTTCGCTAACAATAACAAACTTAGTCGAACAAAAATAAACAACATCCAAATCAATTTCAGAGAATCCAAGACCATGAATATAGGTAGGTACGTTTCTCGGCGAAAGAAAAATATTTCTAAAAACTTATTATAACGAACCGCGCTCGCGGGCACTTAGAATTAGATCAGGAGCGAAATTCTGAAAAGTATAAGTTACGTTGAGCATAACATGAGTTTGACTGGAAATTATTCAGAATTACGAAAATTAGTTCAAATTATCGTCTGGTGGTTACAGCTCCCTTGCCCATCGTCAGTGGAGGAGCATTAATGCCTGCCCCCGGGCCGACGGTTGCATGACAGCAGCAAAATATTAATAATTTCATAGTAATTACCCTCGATCAGAATAATTTGCAGACCACAGTATTATATTATAATATTCGATGGAATTAACCGTGGACAGGACAAAAACTGTTAAGTGTAGTATAAATACATAAGTATCACTGCATGTAATCTTTGTCTTATATTATAATAAGGTAACGAGGAAAACTTTGTGTGTTTGTATGTAATTTAAATATTGTTTCACTAATAGAAAGCTGCACTATTCTAGATTAACATAGGCTACTTTTAATTACGACTACCTAAGTTGCTCGCCAATTTTATCGAAAATAATGTCGCGTTAAAACATTTCAATTCGCATTTTGCACGCTTTAATGGTGATTAAGTAATTTAGAATATTGTATAAGCACATAATAATATGAATTGCTAACTTAAATTTCAAAAGTAATACAGAACAGTAGGTAAGTACTTAGGTACCTACTCGTTATTATGTTGACCGACTTGAATTTTACATATATTTTATTACATTCCTTGAAATAAAACAATACATGTCATGAGTAGCGAATATTAACGTGTTCAGAATTTATGGTTAAACAGCGTAAAGTAAATACATTCGACAATATCTTACCTAAATTACCAATAGTAGGTACTCTTTACGTAGCAAATAGGCGAATTAAATGTACCTTCCATAAAATTAAATAGAGTGTTTTAAAATTAAATGCGAGTGCGTTTGAGATGTGGTGCTGGCGGAGAATGGAGGAAATTAGCTGGACTGAAAGGAGAACTAATGAGGAGGTTTTAGAGTTGGTGGAAGAGGAAAGGCAGCTATTGAGGACGATTGAAAATAGGAGAGGGAATATGCTAGGGCATCTGATACGACATGACAGTTACATAAAAACTATTTTGGAAGGGCGAATAGAAGGCAGGCGAGGCAGGGGAAGACCGAGACGGTCATTTATAGACCAAGCCAAGGAAAAAGTCAATGTCATGTCGTATCAGGAGCTAAAAACGCTGGCAGAGAACCGAAAAGAGTGGCGATTACTCCACCGACAAGAGCTTAGCTCTTAAATTAATGATGGCGCAATATTTCACCAGAAAACCAACTTTATTACTTGAACTGAACACAGTTGGTGTGAAGACTTTGTCTGCGAAGAATTTGTTTATCGTTATCCATACGATAATTATTATATTTGCCGGGATAAAAAGTATCTTCTATACATATAATAAATCTGTAACAAGTCGGTGTCTGGACATTGAAGATATTTGAGAAAAACTGACACTAGGGCTATTTATTAGCGCAATAGAACCCAAAACAATGATTTTTAGAATTATTGTCTGTTTGTCTGTTTGTCTGTGCGTTTGTGCGCGCTAATCTCAGAAACGGCTTAACCTAGAAGGATGCGGTTTTCACTGATATGTTGGTATTTTCTTGGATTAACATTTAGTGTTTGTTTCATTTGAATCGGTTCACAAATAAGAAAGATACGTTTATTTTAAGAATTTATCGAACTGTTTTTATAAGAGTTGTTATTATGAACGCGCTAATCTCAGGAACTACTGCTCCGATTTGAAACATTCTTTCAGTGTTAGATAGCCCATTTATCGAGGAAGGCTATAGGCTATATATCATCACGCTAACGCCAATAGGAGCGGAGCGGAGCGGAAGAAGTTTGCAAATTGGGGGTTTTTGAAGTGAAACTTATATATCTCGGGAACTACTGATACGATTTGAAAAATTCTTTAAGTGTCAGATAGCCCAGTTATATAGGGCGGGTTGGGAGCGGGTGGGGGGGGCGAGTTGGGAGCGGGTTGGGGGCGGTTTGAGAGCGGGTTGGGGGCGGGTTGGGAGCGGATGGGGGAGCGAGTTGGGAGCGGGTTGGGGGCGGGTTGGGAGCGGGATGGGGCGGGTTGGGAGTGAGTTGGTGGCGGTTTAGGAGCGGGTTGGGGGCGGGTTAAGAGCGAGTTGGGGGCGGGTTGGGGGCGGGTTGGAGGCGGGGTGAGAGCGAGTAGGGGCGGGTTGGGGGCGGGTTGGGAGCGGGTTGGGGCGGGTTGGGGGCTGTTTGGGGTCGGAATGGGAGCGGGTTGGTTTATTATGAAGTTTCACTTCTTCCGGAAGGATCTAAGGAGAGCCATAATTGATGAAAAAGCAAATTGGATAAAAAATAAGCTGCCCAAATTACTAATTCCACGCGGACGGAGTCGCGGGCAAAAGCTAGTCTTAAATAAGATAACGTGCCTAATTTCATCAAAATCTTTTCAGCTGTTTTTGCATGATTTAGTAACAAACACCCAAGAATATGTAATATAATTATAGTAAAAAAAAGCCGTGGTGGGCAGGTGGTTTGACCTACGGCCTCTAGCAGAGTGTCATGGGTTCAAATCCCGGCTCGCACCTCTGAGTTTTTCGGACTTTATGTGCGATGTTACATTTGAAATTTACCATGAGCTTTACGGTGAAGGAAAACATCGAGAGGAAACCTGCATACACCTGCGAAGAAATTCAATGGTGTGTGTGGAGTTCCCAATCCGCACTGGGCCCGTGTGGGTACTACGGCCCAGGAACTCTCATTCTGAGAGGAGGCCTGTGCCCTGGCATGATGATGATGAACTATAATAAGAAGCAATACAAATTGTATAGCTTCGAAAACCAATGTACAATAATCGTTACTTATCAGACCGCATAGTTAACATCTTCGATAAATAATAAAACAGAAATTTAACACCGGTGTGAAAGAACTGTCTCTTACTAGTTAATCGTACTGACAAGCTTATTACTAAAAAATATCGTCGATAGTTTCAAGGTATCAAATAATTTTATTTGTGTGGTCCACTTTATCAAGTGACGAAGATTTACTTACAAGTGCCGGTCGTACGGGGATTATGGGCCCGTCTCAAATTTTTAAAGGGAAAAGTTTAATGTAAAGATCACTGACAAATTTGTAACAGAACAATGAATCGGATATTAAAGTATCTTCTTTCTTGACACGGGCGAGCGGATGGGCTCCTTAGGCTGTGATCTTAGTGAGGAAAAAATTCATCGTTGACGTGTCGGCTTCATGTAATTTACTATAAATCATAAAATGAGATACTTAAATCCAGATAGATCTTTAACCTATAGATCTGTACTGGAGCGAGAAACTTGAAATTTTGCAGATGATGCAGAACTTCAAAATCATAGAGTTATAACTATCGATGTTGGCCAAATTTTTTTTATTCACCTATGGGAGCGAAGCCGCGGGAAAAATCTAATCTAGCGTAAATACAAAACCGCATTATAGTAGATTGACTGGTATATTGTAAAAAAAGACATTCTAGTCAAGGAACGGGAATTTTTAGTAAGTAACTCAACCGAAATGTATCACATGTTTTGAGAGCTCTTACGGCGGATATTTTGTTACAATACAAATAAAGGTAAAGTAAGTACGTCTCCTAAACAACATTGTAGTCTTTTATTACAGCTTTGACTGGAAAGCCGTTTGAATACCTGAAACATTTACGTCTGTGGCATGCAGGTAGCAATATCTTGAATACAGAGTAGCAAGTAGTTAAGGTGGTTGGAGCGCGTGCGTGACATCTAGTAGTCTCCTACGTTACGTTTGCGACAGAGGTACTTAGGATCGCGAAACTATAGGCGACGTCCTTCGGGCCGCATCGCTTGTCGCTCCGCTAATGCCCGGGTCTCACGCGACTCCGCTCGCGAACCTCCGATGCTGTGGTGTTAAATGTATCCGTCTGCTCGTATCAGGTTACCATACCAAGGCGTGGGCATTGACATGTCCAACTCGTTTTGTTTCGTTCACTCAACCGCGGTAAAGGTTGACTTTCTACGCGTATCGACGTGACGTTACCGCCGGTTGAGTTGCGTTAAACTTTATAGAAGACGCTTGTCAAACGTCAAAGGGACACACGTTTCAGAAAAACATTGCGCTTCAACCGAACATTCTCAAATTACGGGATTGTTTCAACCGACGCTTTATTCCGTCTCACATTACTGTCATAAAAAGACAAAGGTGTAACCACCTAATTAAATTTTCGCTTGTTGTAAGAATCGTTTTTTGCTGCGCGTTTAAATTAATGTAGCCGTAATTTCTGCAAGAGCGCACTCGAATTCCACGTAAGTTGTCACTACGTTGAAAAATAATTATAGTGTATATGGAAATGCGTCATGCTGGGCAGACATGGCCCTTCAGCGGATTATTAAGATGTTAGGACCGCATGCGCATTTAACGGGTTGTCTCTCTGGCTGAAGATAATGCCAAATGATAATCGGAACAAACAAAGTCGAAGCGACGACTTATTTAATGCTTGTCGCTTTGGATTCGCAGCATATTGGGCCGGGTAATAACTCAGCGTTTTATTTTTCATTTATCAAGCAGGTAAACACTTAAGCACTTTGCTGTATTAAACTTTTATGGCACGACTAGGGCGATGTACGAAGATCAGATTGGACGCGTGGTAACTTTTAGAGTACGTGGTGAACTTCGTGCTTGAGGGATGTTAAAGTTTTGTTCATGACTCGCGAACAGACCGAATTTATATAATGCTTACTTAATATTTAACTATAGTAGATTAGCCCCCTGCATCACTACTTTGTTAAGTTCCTGTTATGTACATATGCGACAGATATCTCAGATGCTGTCTTTGTTAATTTTTTTTATTCATTACATACGGCATTACCTCCGTAACCATAATTACCAGACTCTTTAAGTTTTATATGTATACGACTATCCTTCCGACCGCAGCTTCGCCCGCGATAAATTAATTTTCCCGTAGGAAAAGGTATTTTCCCGCGGTAAAAAGTAGCCTATGTTACACAGTGATAATGTAGCTTTCTAATGGCAAAATATTTTTTGGAATCGGTCCAGTAGTTTTTAAGTTTATTCGTTACATACAAAAATACAAATCTTTCCTCTTTATAATATTAGTATATACTAGGTGATTGTAATGTAAAAAACTGATTTCGATCCAGAATTACTCAAAGTCCGTAACTATGATTACTTGAATCTTCAAATTTGGCATAGAAGTAAATAAAAATAGGTTATTAGAACTTAAACGAGATAACGTATTAAAGAGGATTATTTTTAACAAACTAACTAGGTGTATTATAGATATTTTGGCACTTGGCAGAGGATTTAGGATGAAAGAGGTTCAGTGAGAAGAGATTTTTGGAATTTCCCACGGGATAGAGATCGGAAGTTTTAAAATAAATTTTATCTGTGCGCGCACAAAGTGACGGGCAAAAGTTAGTTCATTTCATTACATAAAATAACACGAACTTAATAGATGGTGGGTGAAAAAGGCCCTATTTGTTCTAAAATTTTATTGACGTCATAATTCATGTTCTTAATTTTTACTAAAATTGTATGGTGGAGGTATTATTATCTTAGCACTTAGACTGGATGCATCCATAGTTATGCTTTTGGTACAATTTAAATAAATAAATCATGGTACAATTGACACCGATTGACGTCAAAGATTCGAGTACAAACATTCGTATTTAAGTTTCTTAAGAAAAAGCTGTTACGATAAGTAAACAAATGTCTTTATCTATCTATTTATCTATCTATCTATAAATCCTTTTTCTTACGTCTCTGCAAAGAACAAAAACAAACATTGATAATGATGTACATTTTTTTTAAGTAATTTAAGTGCTCACTTTCTTCGATAAACTTTGCTTCTTCATGCGAATGGATCGGACTCCAAAGCATTTTTATTATTTCCCTTATAAAATTCTTTAACGATGTCATAAGAAAATAATCAGGTTTATAGCATGCATCATGTATGAGGTGATAAGGGGCAAGGAACTTGGCCTGTTGTTTCTAAAACCCGCGCGGCGCCACTGGTGCGTGTGACCATCGCGTTAACCAACTTGCTTTTATCCTCCACCCGTTCATATTGCGTTTAGTAAAAGTGCAAAATCGAATGCATGCGGGATAAAATAACGTTGGTAATGTAAACTAAAACTAGAGACTGCACTAGAATACATATTCGGTTATCATGCTGATAAGAAAATGTCGCAATAAGGAATTGTTGAACCCTGAACAACATAGTTGTTGTGTAGCGTAGGACTACGCAATTTTTTCTATTCCTTTTTTTTCCTAAATTATACCTACTGAAACTAGAACTAGGTTCAGAAAAGTATGTTTGTACACAGGGTGTTCCAAAAGTCAACGATAATCTGGTTCTGGGCAAGAGGCCAAGTTATAACAGTTCCAGAAAAAATAAGAATAACAGAACTATAAATTAAAAACCCCCAATGCAATTAGGTCACGTATGTTTCAAAATAATGTACCTAAATGCCCATTATACGAGGGGCGTTCAATATAAAGTGAGAATGAGATGCAAACTCTTTCAATATTAGGAAATTAAATACTGGCCGGCTAATCTATCTAGCTGATTGCTATGAAAAAAAAAACTAACTGTCTTTTGTTTAAAAAAAATACGGTAATTTCTTTGCAATGCTATTGAGTACGTTAGCGAAAATGGAGAAAATTTAACTGCGCGCCCTTATGAAATACTTGTGTTTGTAAATTTTTTCTACGGACCAAGTCAATTTAGATTTGCGAGACACTTTAGGGTCTAATGCTCCTCCGTATTCGACAGTCGCACGTTGGTGCGCCGAATTTAGACATGGAAGAACATCGACCATGGACGACCCCCGCTCCGGACGTAACTACAGCAATAACTGAAGAAATTGTGAAAAAAGTTGAAAAATCAGTTTTGGCGGATCGTCGTGTCACGGTTCGTTTTATTGCTGAAAATTTAAAGATTTCAACGGGGAGCGTGCATAATATTTTACATGAACGCTTGGGTATGAAAAAGGTATCTGCGCGTTGGGTACCAAGAATGCTTACTGACACGCAAAAACAAACTAGAGTCGAGATTTGTCAAGAAGCTTTGGACCTGATACAGCAAGTCCGGGAACTTTTTTTGGCGCGATTTATAACAATGGACGAAACATGGCTCCATCATTACGACCCTGAAACGAAACTGCAGTCTATGACATGGAAAAGGCCATCATCTCCAACTCCGAAGAAATTCAAGGTGGGCCCATCTGCCGGTAAGGTCATGGGCTCTGTTTTTTGGGATGGTAAAGGGGTATTAATGATTGAGTATCTCAAACATGGAGCCACTATTACGGGCACTTTATACGCCAAACAAATAGCAACATCGCGCAATGAGATCCGCGAAAAACGGCGAGGTAAACTCTCGAAAGTTGTGCTGTTCCACCAGGACAATGCCCCGGCACACAAGTCCATCGTTGCAATGGCTGCGATTCGTGATGCTGGGTTCAATATCCTTAAGCATCCTCTGTATTCACCAGATCTCGCTCCCAGTGATTTCTACCTATTTCCGAGATTGAAACAATACCCGAGAGGCCAGAAATTTGAAGACGACGACGCGGTAGTCGCTGCAGTACATGATTTTTTAAGTACTCAAGATGAGACCTTTTTTAAAAATGAAATTTTAAGTTTAGAAAAAAGATTTAATAAGTGTATTATGCTAAAAGGTGACTATGTCGAAAAATAAAATTACATTTAGTATAAGTTGTTTATAACATACTCATTCTCACTTTTTATTGAACGCCCCTAGTACGTCTACGATCCCTTCCGCAGCTTACAAAAGAGCTGATAACTTTGAAACTGCTGAACAGTTTTTGATTAAACATATCTAAGAACCATTGCCAAGAAACCTGCTTTCAAGTAAAAAAAGTGCATCCAAATCGGTTTACCCGTGTAAAGCTGCGTACGGACTGCGCGCACATTACGCGTACCCGGGTACGCGTAATGTGCGCGCAGTCCGTACGCAGCTTTAGAGCTATAATAGCACGGACGTACGGTCAGGCAGACAGATATACACACATAGCGGTCAAACCTATAACGTATAGTATAGTGTCTTTCCGCTGGATAATTAATTTTTAAACCAAGCTCTGTGACTGCCCTGTTTATGCAAAATACCCGCAACATAAAATTCATATTCAGTCTAGACAGCGAATACCTTGTTAATAACATTCTAATGAATAAACGTGTTTAGAGTTCTTCTTCCATTTTAAATTAACAGTAAGGTTATGTGCAATTTACATAGTTAAAGATCATTTAGGGGTTAACTATAGAACTAATAATCTATATATATAAAAGAAGAAACTGACTGACTAGTCAACACAACAACGCACAGCCCAAACCACTGGGCCTAGAGATTCCAAATTTGGCATGTAGGTTCCTTATAAGGTCTAGGGGTGCACTAAGAAAGGATTTTTCAAAATTCACTTCCTAAGGGGGTGAAACGGGGGTCCAAATTTTTTTTTTTTTTTTATGATATAGGGGGCAAACGAGCAGACGGATCGCCTGATGGTAAACGATTACCGTCGCCCATGGACACCTGCGACACCAAAAGAGTCACAAGTGCGTTGCCGGCCTTTTAGGTAGGAGTACGCTCTAAACTAAATTTGTATGGGGAAACAAGATTAGTTTGACTATTTTATTCGAAACTTCACAGAAGTACTCCGAATAATAAATGAGTAAACACGTGTTTCAGGTTTTTTGAGAATTCAACCCCTAAAAGGGGGGAAAGGGGTAACAAAGTCTGAAAATCAACATGGGTGTTGTTTCTATGGTTTATCGGGTCGCTGGTTATGAAAACAACAACAGTTTTAAAATCCGACGTGGCAGACGTAAAATACCATCTCCCTGGATGGGGTGCGATGGGGTTGAAATATCTAAATAAACTAAATGACTGTTGATATATCGACGCACAGTCCAAACCACTGGACCTAGAGACTTGAAATTTTGCACATAGATACCTTATACAATGTAGGCATCCACTAAGGAAGGATTTTTGGGAATTCCCACGGGAAAGGGAAAAAACGGGATTTATATATTCGATTCCGAGTGACCCTATCTCAGTAACTATAATAACTAGACTCTTCAAATTTGATACACAAGTAGGTATTACATTATTTAAAACATCAATTTCAGAATTTATTAAAATTCCCACGGTATAAGGAAAAAACGGGATTTATATATTCAGTTCAACGGGATCCTATGAACTATAATTACTAGACTGTTCAAATTTGGCATAGAAGTAGGTAATTATAATAGTAAAAAAACAGTTTCAGGATTTTCGGAAATTCCCATGGGATAAGGAAAAAACGGGATTTTTCGTTTTACTGGTCGTAGAAAGCCGAAATTCGGCATGTAGGTCGTTTGGGGAGTGTAGAGGAGCATTGAGAGAGGACTTTCCAAAATTCCCACGGGAACGGGAAAAACGGGATTTTTCGTTTTACTGGTCATAGAAAGCTGAAATTTGGCAAGTGGGTTTCTTGGGGAGTGTAGAGCTGGATTGAGAGAGGACTTTCCAAAATTCCCACGGGAACGGGAAAAAACAGGATTTTTCGTTTTACTAGTCGTAGAAAGCTGAAATTCGGCATGTAGGTTGCTTGGAGAGTGAAGAGGAGCATTGAGAGAGGACTTTCCCAAATTCCAACGGGAACGGGAAAAAACGGGATTTTTCGTTTTACGGGTCGTAGAAAGCTGAAATTCGGCATGTAGGTTGTTTGGGGAGTGCAGAGGAGCATTGAGAGGGGACTTTCCAAAATTCCCACGGGAACGGGAAAAACGGGATATTTCGTTTTACTGGTCATAGAAAGCTGAAATTTGGCAAGTGGGTTCCTTGGGGAGTGTAGGGGAGCATTAAGAAAACCTTTCCCGAAATTCTTACGGGAACGGGAAAAAACGGGATTTTGCGTTTTACTGGTTGTAGAAAGCTAAAATTTCAAAATTCATAAGTTTATACTGTAAGTAGGCCGCAAAGGGCACTTTAACCGACTTCTAAAAAAGGAGGAGGTTATGCATTCCACTTTATGTATTTTTTTATGTAGATATGTTCACCGATTTCTCGGTCAATTGTGGACCTGCTTGCTTGCTTGCCTGTATGCTTGCTTGCTTGATATCTTGGTTCTTTGGAATACTTATAGTACACGCGAGCGAAGCCGCGGGCAAAAGCTAGTAATAGAAATAAAAACTTTACTGTCTGAATTTCCTTCCACAATCGATGTCGTCATTTTTGAAAAGGAAGAAAGAAAGAAATACATTTATTTACAACAACACAAGACACATCATCAATATTTTACAAAACAAAAGACAACACGAAAACTAAAGATAGAGTGTCATTGCGGTTGCAAATCGGACACTGGCTCAGCATAATGCTGAGGCGTTTACAGCACCCAGCGCTGATTTTCAGCCAGCACCGTTTTTGCCTATCCCCCTGTCAATAAGCTCACGTTTTTTCGTGTTTTGATAGGTTTTAGTAGACTGCGGTGCTTAGTTTATCAATCAAATAATAGTTTCCATTGCTTTCTGTCCCTTTCAACTCTTCGCCAGTTTGGACCTTCAACGAATTTGAGTTCATCCACCCAGTTTCTTCTCCTTTTAGTTGTTGACTCTATTTATTTTTTCGTTTCTAGGGATTTAAGTGTTTAGTATTCCTTTATATGTATGTATATAATCTGGATACGTAGCCAACTGACCAACGAAGTCACGTATGCTTGAGACAGTCGTGAAATATTATGTTAACTATTTTCCACAACTGTAAAGACTACGAAAATAATAAAATTTTTGGTCTTGGACTAAAATAAATGTGAATATTTATTGAGGAATAGGCCTCAATTTTGAAAGAACGACAACCATCATCAACTCTATCTATCATCATCAAAGTCGTCATAATATTCGTCCTATTACTGACGCAGCTCACTGCTGGACTCAGAACAAGAGTGCTTGGGCTGTAGATACCACGTGGGCCCGTTGTGAATTAAGAATGTCACAAATACCTACTTTCTTTTATCGAAAATTATGTCTTTGAATGCAAAATCTCACAGCACACGACTTTTGTCATACTTGTCATCAGTAACAAAAATCCCCTAATACAATTTAGGCAATTCGATAGGAATCGAAAAATAATATCTGTTGCGTTTGCCCAATACATCGTTATGTTGACATCATTCAAACATCGTACAAAAGTAACTAGCAATTGTTTGAAGCTTAGAATACTAAGATTCATTTAAATCTTAAACCCATAAGAAAGTTATACAGCTTGTGTTAGTTATTCAGAGTGCGTTAACAGAATGGGAGCGGTATATAGGCACACCGCTCAAGAAACTACTGCTATTTGTCAAAGTGCAACTATACTGTGAATGCAAACAACCTTAACTATATGAGGTGCATTTGTCATTCAGAATTGGCTCCGCTGTTTCTGTAGCAGTTGAATTATGAAGGTTCGTTGTACAAATTATGTTTTGAAGAAGTGTTCGTGTTGATTTAAAAGTAGAATGAATAAGTCAAAAATATTAAATTGTATGTTTAGTGATAAAAATCCAACATCATCATCATCACGGCCTATGTTCGTTCTACTGCTGGCCAAAGACCTCCTCTCAGAATGAGATGGTTTGGGCTGTACTTTCTAAGCGGGCCACAAGCGGATTGGGTCATTGAATTGCTTCAGAAGTGTGTGCAGGTCTCCTCATTATGTTTGCCCTTCACCGTAAGCTTGTGGTAAGCTTGTGGTTTGCACACGTATTTTTTTTTAATTATTATGAGAGGGAGTCAAACGAGCAAGCGGGTGCAGCAATCTGATGGAAAATGATCACCGCCCATAAATATCAACAACTCATAGAGAGTCACCAATCTCAAAAAACTCAGAGGTGCGAGCTCGGGTAGTGAACCCTCGACCCTCTGGTTGAGGGGTCATAGGTTAAACTACTAGGCTACAAAAGCTATCATCTTTTTCTTTAAAAAAAGTCATTTAACTTATTTATAGGAACGCAAACAGTCATACATAGCCCAATTGACAAAGCCCTAAACTATGCAAGGACCGTATGTAGGTACTAAGCCCTCTCCTAACTTTCTTCGTTTGTAATGAATAAAAAAAGAAATGTGAAATCTCAAGATGATGTTGTTTCCAGATCTTAAAGAAAATCACTTAAAATAATACTTAGTTATAGTAACTTTCCTTCTTATGTTTCAGTAATACCTATAGCACAAAAAAGGCAATTAAATTTTACTAGTGAATAGTCTCGAAGCTAGAACCATATTTACACTCATATTTACTGACGCGCAAGTGTTAACGAGAATAACTTTTCATACGCTTCTAAACAAACAACACGCGCATTGAACATTTTGTCCAACAATGTATCACTAGAAAAGCCATACGCCGTACGTAACAGCCAACAAACGACCAGTGTTTTCCATATGCATCTAAATTCTAAATCTCTCACAACTTTCAAAACAAATTCTTTTCATTCATGGGGCAATTTCATGCCCTATTTTACCCGGTACGAATTTCCTAGCCCGCAATTGAAAATCCACCGCAAACCGCCGCTTTTGTGTGTGAACTTTTTATTACACACTATTTTTTTTCCTGTGGATAAATGACGTTCATTCTTAATTCAATTTAGCGCCATAGTTGGCTAACACGGAAATACGAAAAACAAATTTAGCGAAGCGCGCGTGGCTGGAATTTGTAAAATGTTAGCATAAACGGTTTAAAATATACAAGCAACATTTAGGATTGCATCAAATAAATTAAAACTGTCTGGCAAATAAACCACGACAAGGCAAAGACAAACTGCGAATCATTTTCAATTAAATGCAAAAGTGCTCTTGATTCGAATGCAAAATAATCTATGGAGCAAATTTTAACCAATTTAAACATTATGGGACAATATCTATTAGTAACAATAGTTATTAAAAGTAAATCAAAACAAAATTAATTTTTCATAATTTCTGGCAAATACCAATTTAGGTAGATACAGTCGACAAAACCGAGGCCTGCCCAGTTTCAAAACAAATTTGCTTGCAGCCGTTGAAGTTCATTGGTATGGAGTGGTATGGACAGATGTCTAGCCACTGCAAGCAAAATGGACATTTAAGGTGTCAAGGCGACCTTTAATTTTGTCGATGGTACTTACTTATTTAAGGAGTTAAGTACCACTTTAAGGGTGCAGTTAGAGTACGATATCGTATTTGTCGATTGTGAATTAACGACAACCTGATAATTTGAATTATTATAGCAAATACAGTCAAGAAAACTGAAACGCGTCCCAAGGTGGAACCTTTTCACAACCAATTTCACGATGATCTCTATGGCAGATATATGCAATGTCAATATGACATTTGCAATGAAAAAGGTTCACCCTGTTACATGATTCAGTTTCTTCGACTTGTACAATGCGGGTTTAAGTTATCAGGGCCCAATTGCATAACAAAGTACAACTAATATTACAAGCGGAACTCTAGCTTCAGTTATATTAACTAGAAAGGGAGTTCCGCTTGTAATATAAGTTGTACTTTGTTATGCAATTGGGAATCTCTGAAATATTAGAAATAGCAGTTCAGATAGGTAATGCGGCCAGTGCCTTCGGATCAATGCCTGTGGCAGAAAATCTAAACAGCGTTTTTACTTCGAAGTTTCAGTTTAGCTCAGAGTCAGGTTTTAGTTTTCTAATCGTATTTTATAATATAGTTCGAATAAGGATGACAAAAATACCTACATTTATTTTTCTAATATTGAAAATGTTTTGACGACTCCAAGCACTATAGACCTTTCCAGCCCGATTCTACGTCTTCGCGTCGCAGTGAGCGGTAGATGTGCCCGGCAGGGCGCCACTCTGCGGCTAAGTGATTTTATTTGTGTTCACATTCCTATGAGTATCAAATTACGTGGCCTTGCGACCAGCTGCTTGATCGATTGTCTCCGCCTTCGCTAAAAGCACCGCAATATTGACTCAAATAATTACTCCGTTCAGATCCGATGGTCAGGAGTTATCACTTTAACCTTAAATGGGATTAAGACATAAATTTTCCGACGTAAATGGCAAGAACTGCGGTTACTGGTCTTAGTCTTGTACCATTACTTTTAACAGGTTAGACACACGTAGGTATGTCTTTGTTTTTAGCAAGAAACGTACGGGAACGTACAAAAAATTTTTGGTAGGTAAATGTTGACTTTTTTAGGTAAGTATATAACTGTTTTGCAAATAGTTGCATAGCCTGAAGTCTGAAGTTAGAATCACAAAAAATTAAGTAAATAAAAATAATTAGGAATTATTTTTTGAACACAAACTATTTAAATATAAACCACATTGAAAATAAGATAACTGCTTTAGCATAAAAATGCAAAAATGAAACTGACGTATGCACTACTTTGAATAGAAGTCGCACAAATGAAACAAGTCACTTGAAAATTAATGTTAAATCCAAACACAAGCAGTTACTCGTAGCAAGGAAATTTCATAGTCCCGTAGTTATTTCCATTTACTCGAATACGTCTTGCTATTCTTTATGCAAATGTGGAAGCGGGCGAACCTTATCCAGGGGTGTCACTCTCAGATGCGGAATCGATTTGGAAGTTTATTCAGGCTGACAACGAGGCAGGGCTGTGCCTTCCATTCCACTTCTTATTACACATGGACCGAAGCCTCAACTTCCAACATGTGTTGAGACGCAATTTTCAAAATTGGCATGCGATATCACTACCTGCATTCATGTGAATTTGAACTGAAATGCACCGTTTTACACTGAATTTCGAAAGATGTTGTTTCCTCACCATCATTATTTCAGCTGAAAGACATCCACTGTTGTACATAAGTTTCTACCATGGTTCTTCAAACAGTGCGGTCCATCGCCATCTGCATCCAACGCGTTTCCGCCACCTTAACTAGATTATCGCTCCATCTTGTTGGATGCCTACCTACACACTGCATCTTCCGATCCATAGACGTAATTCAAGAACTCTTTGTCCTCATTGGATATCAGATATACGAGCGATGTGCCCTGCCCACTGCCAAATCTTCAAGCTATGTCGGTGATTTTAGTTCTTGCGTGCATTTCATAATTTCTAATGTGATCTTGCAGAGAACTACCAGCATAACCCTCTCCATCACCCTCTGAGTGACCTCGAGCTTCGTTTCCAATCG
Organism: Archips crataeganus; assembly: GCA_947859365.1. Taxonomy (NCBI): domain Eukaryota; kingdom Metazoa; phylum Arthropoda; class Insecta; order Lepidoptera; family Tortricidae; genus Archips; species Archips crataeganus. The sequence continues at coordinate 9,242,718 of OX402059.1, read as the reverse complement.
TCTTCTTTTTTAATTAAAAACATTAGGTACGTACTTAATAAATAGCAATTGTGAAGTGTGCCTCATTCTTAAGGCTATGATTACAAAACTGATGCCTCATAGACTTAGCTAGCCTGCTCGTCAAGGAAGGATATGCACCTCAGGAGTTGAAGTTTATTTAACTTTTTCAGTTGACTACTAATACCATTCCGGTAATACAACTGTGGCTACACAGGATTGCTTAGCAGCTTAGAGGATTGTAGTCCGGAGCGTCAGTAGTCTCTCGCCTGCCACTACCCAATAACGTGTAAATATCAATAAATGGAGTCAAGCAGAAATATGGATTATCATTGGGAGTAACATCTTAACATCCCTAAACAACTAGTCACATTGAAATTACAAACTTATAGCGAGTTTGCTCATAAATATTACGGCAAAACGATAAAATTTTGCACAAAGCCTAATTCCATCCGTACCCTCAGCGCTCGTGATATATTTTGTGATACATTTAAATAAGTCAACTGTTGAGATATCATCAGAATTTATGCGTGAGGGTTGCAAAATGGTGGCAGCGTACAATTGGTCGTGACAACCGGCGTGGCGCTACCCAATCGTGCGGTTGAATTTAAAGTAAGTCGAAGTAACTTGGGTAGATTTTCTTAAACTTAGTATACGGGACGTTTTAAAATTAATCCAGAATATATCAGCTCAATGGCTGAAATAATCAATATCAAGGCTTGATCAATATCAAGTTACATCAACTGAACATCCTGTTAAGTTTTTTAGAAATTCTTAACGCATTTGCCGCCGGCTGTCATACTCGAGACTTCTTCAGGTGCCACAAAAGCACATGTGCGTTCAAATGACTGCCAAACTATGACGACGACATTAGGCAAAAGTCAACAAAGTACTTTTGATCATTGTTCAAAAGGCTTAGACGTGAAAATTTACAGTAAGTACATATAATGTATATGTACAGACGTTCATTCGGTCGTATCCAACCAACGAGTGAATTTCGGAGTAATTTTGTGCAACCTTGTACCTTGTTACAAAATCCAATCGGTACATACCTAAATTCATGTACCTAATATTAAGCAGCATACTGCAACAAAAATAGAAAAGATTGTATTCTACTATTAACCTAAATACAAAATGCAGCAAAACTTGCGTGTAATTAAGCTAATTTTCCGTACCAACAACTCTGAAGCAGCGATATCAACTTTTGATTTCATGGTACGGAAAATCACCGTGATTTCATACTACTATGTCGGCTGTGAAGCTACCTCCAAACGTCTGCGTTATTTTGGACGATATTTTCAAAATGGTAAGATTTTTTTTAGCAACATGCTAAAAATTAAATTAATAATAAAAAGGTATCGAATTTTTTATCTGAAGTTAGGAAACCGATTAAAGTGACGGGTGTTGCAAGCAAGGATGCCGTTAAATGATACCTGTATTTACAAGTTAAGTATGAAGTATCTTTTTCTATTTATTTTTTATTTTCTTCAACTTCATTTTTTTATTACTTTTACGGTCATCCCGTGAAACCATTTATTTCAAACTAAATACAAACTGAAATATAGATGCACAGAAAAAACCCCAGAAAAAAGACCAATGCTGGGAATCGAACCCAGGTCCTCAGCGTTCCGTGCTGCGTGCTTACGCCTAAACCGACCGAAAAAGTAATAAAAAAATGAAGTTGAAGAAAATAAAAAATAAATAGAAAAAGATACTTCATACTTAACTTGTAAAAGTTGGCCTAGTAGCGCCATCTCTTGGTCCAGGTGAGCGGGTAGCTCCGAAGGAGTGTTGAAGTCTCTCGGTAGAGGGCATTAACATAGATGAGCTTTATCACTGCCTAATGTGATTATAACAGACTGAAGTGTACGATGTATGGGAAAGATTCGTCGCTAACTTCTAGACCAGTGATGGTGTAGGGGTAAGCACGCAGCACGGAACGCTGAGGACCTGGGTTCGATTCCCAGCATTGGTCTTTTTTCTGGGGTTTTTTCTGTGCATCTATATTTCAGTTTGTATTTAGTTTGAAATAAATAGTTTCACGGGATGACCGTAAAAGTAATAAAAAAATTAAGTTGAAGAAAATAAAAAATAAATAGAAAAAGATACTTCATACACTTGTAAAAGTTGGCCTAGTTGCGCCATCTCTTGGTCCAGGTGAGCGGGTAGCTCCGAAGGAGTGTTGAAGTCTCTCGGTAGAGGGCATTAACATAGATGCGCTTTATCACTGCCTAATGTGATTATAACAGACTGAAGTGTACGATGTATGGGAAAGATTCGTCGCTAGCTTCTAGACCAGTGATGGTGTAGGGGTAAGCACGCAGCACGGAACGCTGAGGACCTGGGTTCGATTCCCAGCATTGGTCTTTTTTCTGGGGTTTTTTCTGTGCATCTATATTTCAGTTTGTATTTAGTTTGAAATAAATGGTTTCACGGGATGACCGTAAAAGTAATAAAAAAATGAAGTTGAAGAAAATAAAAAATAAATAGAAAAAGATACTTCATACACTTGTAAAAGTTGGCCTAGTAGCGCCATCTCTTGGTCCAGGTGAGCGGGTAGCTCCGAAGGAGTGTTGAAGTCTCTCGGTAGAGGGCATTAACATAGATGCGCTTTATCACTGCCTAATGTGATTATTACAGACTGAAGTGTACGATGTATGGGAAAGATTCGTCGCTAACTTCTAGACCAGTGATGGTGTAGGGGTAAGCACGCAGCACGAAACGCTGAGGACCTGGGTTCGATTCCCAGCATTGGTCTTTTTTCTGGGGTTTTTTCTGTGCATCTATATTTCAGTTTGTATTTAGTTTGAAATATACCTGTATTTGTCGACCTGGAATGAACGACCTAATAATTTAAACACCTAGTTAAGTCCCAAAGCAACCAAAACTTGTGATGTGTTATGGGTTGTACTTAGGCAACGAATAAACACAATATTTAACCTCCAATACCTACGCGAGAGCAAACGTTCGAATTTATGTACGTAAAATCGGTACCGAACGGGGAACGAAGTCAGGACCTAAAGCTTTATAGTCAGGTTCTCTAACCACTAGATCACCCAGTCGTCTGAAGGCAACAAAGCCTTACCTCTCAATCTCATTGTGAAAAAAATCGCCAGTTTGAGATCGTGTAGATATTCCACATCAAGTCGCATATTATCATATAAGGCATGTTTACTTGACATTATAACGAGAACTACTATCATTACTCGCAAGTGTTGCATTTAACACGCTACCGCAGACCATGTCCAACTTAATATTTATTGGCTGTTGAATAATAAAAATATATTTATCGAACGTTATTAAAATTACAGCGGCGGATTTTATTATGCGCCACTTTGTAGCATATTATGCGGGTGTTCTGCGCATGCGATGATCGTATAGATATAGGTATACATAACTCTTTTAAACTTTACTCGTATGAGACGAGGTAGAAGGCAATAAACCACACTCTTAGTCCAATGTCATGCCAAATATCAAAATTTCTTGAGTACTTTGTTGTGTTGTATTTAAAAATGAGTGTGGTTTTATAGTAGGTAGGTACAATAACGTGAGACCCTTTGAGACCTAACTGCGATTTATTTTTTCGAGTTAGCATTTAGTTTTAATAATCATTAGCAAATAATTTTCATCACTTCGTTTATCAGAGTATAATGGCAGGTCAAACTAATAATCAGATTTTAGCTCAATTATTCATAGTCAAGGAATCAAGGAAAGGGCTTTGAATGATACATCACATCGTAAATACTTAGTACGGTGGCATAGATAGCTACTGGGACGATTTTACTCGTAACGAGAAAACCCAGCTTAAATCGTTTCAAGTCTTGGGTGGGCTTCAATCGTAAGTGATGATAGAAATATTTATTTAATCTAAATTTGCCTGTAATTTTTTTTTAGGTGCTAGTGACGAGGGTTGGGCTCAAAACGGAATATCGCGAAATAAGGAAACTGACAGTCTTTAGGAAACTGTAGTCGGCACGGAGTGTGAAACACTTACGATATCTTGAAGCTTTGTTATTTGAATAGGATAAAAAATATTATTGATAATTGATATGCCAATATTGATTTACTGATTTCTATTGTTTTTATTAGACAAGTTGGAGATGAAATTTAGCTATGTGCCTTTAAAATTACGGAAAGTAATAATTTTCTTTCTCCCTTATATTTATAGAAGCAGAAAATTACAAACCTTTTTTAAAAAGAGGTACTTATGTTAGTTTGATAAAAGCTAATATTAAAATGATAATGAAATACCAACAGATGCTGAAACTTAATAGGGTTAGTGATTATTAGACGTTTGAGAGGTGAATAGGTATGCAAATTACAGATACCTTAGGTCAGTGTTTTTCAACCTTTTCATGATTGTTTTTGTTTTTCATGATGTGATGTTTCCTGGTATGAAAAAATATTTCGCGACCCCCCCACACTTCTCTTTTTATCATGTATGTATGTGTATGTTACAGTGTTACAAATATTCATTCCATACGACCTCCTTTATAATCTTTATTGTTTTTTTACTAATGTTCTCTCGACCTCTGGCGACCCCCCTACAGAAGCTTCGCGACCTCCCAGGGGGTCGCGACCCACAGGATGAAAAACACTGCCTTATGTATTTAAAACAAAGAATAAGACGGTTTCGTAAAGTTCCTTAGATAATGTTTAAAACTTTTCGGCTTCTCCAGTACCTTACATCTCTTGTTGTTTGTATGTATGAGGTAATCTCTGGGACTACTAAACCGTTTCTGAAAAGTCTTTAACTAATAGAAATTATCATTATATCAGATTCAGATCAGATCAGTCTGTATCAGATTATCATAGATTTTTTATCCGGCAAATATACGAAGTCCCCGTAGGACAAAGTTGCAAGCAGCTAGTCGTACATAAAGCAATTTACCACAGGTCACATCAAAATCTAAAGCTGCGGCCATACAAACGTGTAACAAGACCCGACTCGTCGAGTACAAAGCCTCGCCCATCTGACATAAGCCTTACCGGGCGCAGCTGATTGGTCGAGCGGTGAGCACACGGCTTTCTTTCAGTATAAGGTTTCAGAGAATCGCTGTGTAATTCTATAACATCTTTTAAAGCGGATTTGGTGTTTTGTTTGTTAATATAAAAGTGGACGGCTTTAATATTTTATTTGACGACCGGGTAGCCTAGTGGTTAGAGAACCTGACCACGAAGCTTGAGATCCCGGGTTCAGTTCCCGGTCGGGGCAGATATTCATTTGAAAAATACGAATGTTGGTGCTCGAGTATTTGGATGTTTAATATGTATTTAAGTATGTATTTATCCGTTATCTAGTACCCATATTAGTTACAAGCTTTGCTTAGTTTGGGACTAGATCAATGGGTGTAAATTGTCCCATGATTTATTTATTTATTTTATTTAAAGTTCAATCAACAGCGGAGAAAAATATTTATTGCCAATATTATAATAGATTTCAAGCAGTGACCATCATGCACTCAAGATTATTTAAAATTGTTCGTTACCGAGTTATAAAAGTTATAAGAATACCTAATGATTGCGCGCAGTATGAATGTTGATCAAAAAAGATTCATCGCCAATCATTATTGTCGATAAAATCGGTAGTGACTTTTGTTTGGAACTCTTTGGGATCATAGCCATTGATTTCTTCACTAATCAGCTGTCATCGGTTTGCGTCAGACCATCCAGCTACCGCTTGTGTATCGCTGTCACAAAATCGCGGTAGTAAACCCCAGCTGGCTTTAGATCTGAGGCCGCGATATCTAACGCACTCCAAATCACTAGGTAAAGCATTCATTTTTTTCTGTATAACGGGTGACTGATGAGAGTAGGAAGAGATTTATTTATTTATTTGTCAATAAAAAAATTCATTACATTCAAATTCAAAATGCATTAAAAAAATGCCTTTCTGCCAGAATTTGGAGCACACAGAGACAAACTTAGAGTATAAGCTTGCTTATAATATATACTCTATGGGGACAAACTGCTGCTGGTGCTTGGCTGGCACTGGGAGTCCAAAGAAGCTGAAATCGTGAGCCTTATTAGGCTCAAGCAGGTTGATAAACGTATAACTGTAATTAGACCCTGAACTACCTCGCAGATGTGCCTGAAGACCTTCTCAGTCGTCTTCTTGTCTAAGAGATGCTCACCAACAGTACTAGAGCTTGGATACAGAACAACGCTGCAGGGATGGCCCCATATTGACTGCGATTGCGCCTGAGATGGCGCTTTCGATTCACCACTGGGGTAAAGCCGGCACCTTCTGTTCACAATCACTTTCGGTTTTGTCGGTCAACCACCGTAGATTATTTCTTTTGAAGCAGTTGCTAAGTTCAGGGGGCGCGGGCGGCGCGGCAGGTAGCAACTAGGGATTGCAATCCCGCAAAACGGGATCCCGCATTCCCGCGGGATCCCGCTGCTTTTATTAATATGCTGGATCCCGCACCTTCAAAGCGCGGATCCGCGGATCCCACAAATTAAAAATTTGGCGCTAAAACTTTCGTGTAAATCGACACAATAATGCCAGCCATTTGCTTCTTAAGAGCTTATTTTCAATAGTTATCACCATAGGTTGTTATCATAGTAATAGCATCTAAGAGAAAGTTGTGATTTGAGTCATTATATGAATAAGACTGAATTAAAAATAAAAAACTGTTGTTAGGAGTACCTAAGGGTAAAATTCAACAAAACTATTAAACTATGCCAAACATTTTAGAGATGAATTTAAGAAAACAGATTACAAGTTTTTTAATTTTTTTTTTAATTATTTGTTGATATTTTTTATTTAATGATTTCCAATTGTATTTGAATTGAATTGAATCGATTTGTTACTTATACTTAATTAATAGAAACTAAATAATTTCTGTTGCTTTTTTTACACAAAAATCTGTAGTTTCAATTTGATTTTGTAACATAATTTCAAGGATACGGGATCCCGCGCGGGATTGAGTAATCCCGCATAACAATCCCGCGGGATTGAATGAGCTGCGGGATTGCAATTCCTAGTAGCAACAAGTCTGCGCGTAGGAATCCTTTTGCCCCACGATGGAGTGAAATCAATGAGAACATGGCCTCTGTTTAGACACGAAAGCACGTCTATCCACAGAAAATTATCAATGTGATAGTACAAGCTCGTGCTTACAAGGTGTCTTAAGTAGTGTACGTGAATGACGGTACCGATAGCGACTAAGGACGCTTCGAGTTACGCACACGTTCACAAATTATGGAGTTTTTCATAAATGTATAGACGCATAAGCAAGGGAATAAAAACTGATTGAAATATATCATGTAGCCCTGGTAAGATATCCTAGAAAAACACTGTGCTATCTTGTCGATGGTAAAAAACGATCTTGGCTATTACCCAAATTACTGAGAGAGCGAACATGAAGAAGATTCACTAGTAGGCACTAAAGTTGCCGAAAAAGTTCACAAAAGTACGGCGCAAATCTCCTATATATCCAGAGCAGATGTTATCTGCGACGCGGAGAATAATATCCCCATGAGCGATTTCCTTAATTTCGTGAGGCGAATCAGGAGATCGATCCGCCCCGATCGCTAGTTAGTGATAACGTTTATGGCCCAACGCCGGCCCGCGAATAACGAGGATCTTTCTTTCTTTCGATCACGACCCAACGCGGTATTCGTGTCTGGATGTCAATTGGCTATAAGGTTGCGAACTTTCCCGAAGATACGACTGCGAGGTCGCCGTTTATTGTTCTTGTTTTTCTGCGGGTTGTTGTAATAGGCTACTTTCCTAACTAGTCAGTCTTTTAGATTATCAAAAAATATTGGACATGTATTTTTTATTTTGTCAATTAAACAAAAAATTACGAAGATATGGCGCGTTGAAGTTTCGCGTGACGTCACTTGTTCCTACACTTTGTATGAGCGTTTTAGGAACAAGTGACGTCACGCCTCGTCACGCGGAACTTCAACGCGCCATATCTTCGTAATTTTTTGTTTAATTGTCAAAAGAAAAATTATGTGTCTAATATTTTTTGATAATGTAAAATACGGACTAATAAGAATTATTATTTTTTTACCTAGAAAACATCCCTATTGTGTTTCTGACGCGAGATAAACACGTCAGGGTTATAAAAAGTTGATATTCCTCACACTATTGTTGATGCGATGCACGCTGTTTTATACGTCTTACTGCTAAGTTGTGTATACTTCTAACGACTTCATATACCTAAATAAAACGACGACCTTTGAGATAATAGCCAATACGAGTCCGGTTCGCACACAGAGGGTTCTGTGCCACCGAGTAAAATGTAACTCTAGAATTATTTATTTTACAGGTTTCCGTAGACAAAATGTGACATCGAACCTATTACCATAGCGTGATAATTTCTAATAGTAAGTGAACATTTTAAATAAATAAATAATAAATAAATATTAGGGGACAATCTAACACAAATCGACCTAGTCCCAAACTAAGCAAAGCTTGTACTATGGGTACTGGACGACGATAAACATACTTATATAGATAAATAAATACTTAAATACATAGAAAACATCCATAACTCAGGAACAAATATTCGTGCTCATCACACAAATAAATGCCCTTACCGGGATTCGAACCCAGGACCTCTTGCTTCGTAGGCAGGGTCACTACCAACTAGGCTAAGGCGGTCGTTAATTTAAATATAATAAATTTTGTCTGGCGCTATTTGCAATTTACAATCGGCCAAGTCCAAGTGCGCACTTTACTGAATGGGGCCTGCGAAATTAGCATTGAGCTCCTGCTCCGCACCGCACCTCGTAGTTACATTGTCTAAACAACCCAGTTACCACAGTAATTGTTATTATTACGCTATATTATTACTAAGCCTATGTTGTCACAGGGTTGTATTTTTAATACTTAGAGTGTGATAATGACTGGGTAGTTCTACGAGTGTTGCAACTGCTATCAGTATCCTGACGCACATAATGAAGAAATAAGATTCAAATTTTGTAACAAATTGAAATTGTTACGCAAGCACACTGTACCGTATTGTAAAAACGCTTCGCTAGAAGGGGCTCCTTTCTTCGATATGGGTATGTATTACAATACCGAAGTACGAAAGACCGAATGTATCAAAACATCGAATGGGTCAAAAGACCGACACGATTTTTTTCTGAAACCGTTAACTTTTAAGATTGTTATAAAACAAACCTAACCTAATGGGTTCTGTATGATGCCGTTTTAATAAATTCTGAGAAGTTTACGGTTTCAGAAAAAAATCGCGTCGGTCTTTTGACCCATTCGATGTTTTAATACATTCGGTCTTTCATACTTCGTTATTGTAATACATACCCCTTCGATATATGCCACAAGATACTGATAGGGGTTGAAACACAAAAGAACTAAGAACGCAGAAGAGCAGCACTTAGAAATAAAATAAAGTTTACTTTTTTTATTAACACGCTTTATATTAGCTTCACCTGTATGTTTGTAACCGACTCCTTAGGGCGCGATTTTGACCCACTTCCCGGTTTTCGATTGAGCTGAAATTTTGCACATATGTGTAAATTGGATGACAATGCAATATTATTGTAACATGGAGCTGATCTGATGATGCAGCTGGATGGTGGCCATAGGAACTATGTAATAAAACAACACAATCCCGTCGAGTTTGGGCTCGTTTGATTCGTCTTGACGAGCACTTTGATCTCAGATGGTAACCAGGGTCTGATGATGGAGCTGGAAGATGGCCAAAGGCACTCCACAATAAAACTACACAACCCCGTCGAGTTTGGGCTCGTTTGATTCGTCTTGACGAGCACTTTGATCCTAGATGGTAACCAGGGTCTGATGATGGAGCTGGAAGATGGCCAAAGGCACTCCACAATAAAACGAAACAACCCCATCGAGTTTGGGCTCGTTTGATTCGTTTTGACGAGTACTTTGGTCCTAGATGGTAACAAGGGTCTGATGATGGAGTTGGAAGGGGGGTAGGTGGCGGGGTGGGGGGGAATGGGGTATGGGGTAAGGGGGTCGGGGGTTTAGAGGGTTGGGGGTTAGGGTGTGGCGGTTGGGGTTAGGAGATGGGGGGGGGGTTTACGGGGAATAGGGTGGGGGTGTTGGGGGGTTCGGGGGTAAGTGATTTTGGTGGGTTCTGGGAAATGGGGAGGGGGTAAGAGGCCTAGATGGTAACAAGGGTTTGATGATGTAACTGGAAGGGGGGGCGGTAGGTGGCGGGGTGGGGGAGGGATGGGTTGGGGGGCAGGTGGTGGGGTGGGGGAGGGGGGGGTTCCGGGGGTTTGGGGGGTTCGGTGTTAGGGGGGTTGGGTTTAGGTGGTTCGGGGGTTTGTAAAATGAGGAGGGGGTAAGGGGGGTTTAGGGGATTGGGGATAAGGGTGTGTGGTTTGGGGGAGGATGTGGGGTTTGGGGAAATGGGGTGGGGGATGTTAGGGGGTTGGGTTTAGGGGGTTTGGGGGTTGTAGGTGAGGGGGGTAAAGTTAGAAAGAAAAAAAATGCAACTAAAAAATAGAAAATAAATAGTAGTTACAAAAAACTAAAAAACACGCTTTAAAAAATAAAAAATAAATTTTTATAAATTTCAATTCACTATTCTTATAGTGCAGTAAAAAATCTTAATAAGCAATTATTATATTGTTATATCCAGATCAAAATTTGTAAACAATTCTAAATATTGATAAATTAAATAATAATAGTTTAAAATATTTTTTTGTAAAAAAAGCGTGGGGTGCTTTTTAAGATGTTATCAAAATGATAATCCTTGACAATTGACACCATGCACCCCACGCTTTTTTACAATAATATATTTTAAACTATTATTATTTATTTTATCAATATTTAGAATTGTTTACAAATTTTGATCTGTATATAACAATATAATAATTGCTTATTAAGATTTTTTACTGCACTATAAGAATAGTGAATTGAAATTTATTAAAATTTATTTTTTATTTTTTAAAGCGTGTTTTTTAGTTTTTTTAAACTATTATTTATTATTTATTTTTATGATAAAGAAATTGTGGACAAACGGACCGACGGACGAATAATCAGTTAGCACCTTTCGCGTACGGAATTCCAAAAAATATTTAATCTGTCATCATTCAAAGAATATTTTGTCGACTTATAACACTAAAGCGACTCGTTCAAAAATAACAGGTGCGTAGTCATCCGTCATCGTTCGCTTTTTTTATCTGAAAGAGTGGTAACAAATTGTTTTAGTCGGCCAAGGCTGACAGTGCTGCAGTCATCCGTCGTTTTGACGAGTGTGAGTCTGGGTGGTCCCACTAATTGCCCTCTGTCATCCATTGCTGGTGACAAATCGGAGTTAGACAGGAAAAGATAATACCTTGTTTGATCGATGACCCTCGTGATCAAATAGAAGTATTATTTTAAATTTTAAAACAGAACATCAATTCTGGTTTGTTAATTAAAGGCCGCGTTGGAATATAAACAAGTCTCGCGACTTTGGTTGCGTACACTAAATCTGATGTTAAAATAGAAATTCCGGGATTTTACTAAATTTCAATGGGAATTTTTGGCTTAGCGGTAAGAAATTTAGAGACAGGATTATTTTAATTAGGAATTCTTACGGGAATTTAATAAAATCACGAAATTTCAATTGAATTGTCAATATTAATACTTAATTCACGCGTTCTAAGGGTTAAGGCTCAGCTGGTCAGCGTTCGGGAAGCTCCGCAATATCTTGTCATCCAATGTACCGCAATGTCTCAAGTCAAAAGACTTTGACCAGTGTGTGTTGCCAGTGATGACTTATGGCACTGAAACGTGGCCGCTAACGATGGGCCTCATAAGAAAGTTCAAAGTCACTCAGAGGGCGATGGAGAGGGCTTTGCTCGGAGTTTCTCTGCGGGATCGCATTAGAAATGATGAAATCCGCGCAAGAACTAAAGTCACCGACATAGCTCGAACAATCGCCAGACTCAAGAGTGGCAGTGGGCAGGACATATCGCTCGTAGAACTGATGGCCGATGGGGCAAAAAGATTCTCGAGTGGCGTCCACGGATCGGAAAAAGCAGTGTAGGTAGGCCTCCAATAGGACCTGGTTAAGGTTGCGGGATCGCGTTGGATGCGGATGGCACGGGACCGATCTGCTTGGCGAGCATTGGGTGAGGCCTATGTTTAGCAGTGGACATCTTTCGGCTGAAATGATGATGATGATGATGATGATGATGATGATGCAGGGTTGACGTGTTATTAATTACTAGTTTTATCCCGCGGCTCCACCCGATTTTAGAAATACCTTCACGAGAAATATTTACAATATTAGAATAAAATTTAGCCTGAAAAAGTAACACTTATCTTGAAAGCTGTGGTACTTCAACGGGCTTGTACAGTGCCCTCTATTATTGTCTATAAGTTAAAATGTTATGCCACGGGAGTGCATATACCGGGGTATTAAGTATCTTATTCTAAATCCGTTCAGCCTTTATTGTGTGACTGAGTAATAAACATCCACACATCCGAACATCTAAACATCCAAACATCTTCACAAACTTTTTCATTAGTACAGTTTATATTTAAAACAGAGCATCGATAATATGATTTGTTAATTACAGACTGCGTTGAAACTTAAGCAATTATGTCACATAACAGTTCGTTGTTCTTATGAATAGATTACCAGTATTCATGGGCATTAATATAAGTTTATTCACACCTCTAACGTCAGTGAATCTCTAAGGAATTTATTCATTTCGATTTGCATAATAATAACGCATTGATGATTTGACTGTAATTACTTTTGGGAGAGAATAAGGTCTTAGTTCGTTAATGCATGCTTGGGGTTGCACAACTTTTGATCGTTGCTTTGGGACGTAATCATATTTATGACGTGTTAAAATATTGGACGGCTTTATTAAGTCAAAGATGTCAATAAAGCTCCAAACGCACAGACAGCGGAGGCGTGGCGGTGCGGTGGCGGTGACGGTTGTAATATTCTAACTTGTATGAACGGTTGTGCGGTACCGTACCGCGAACTCGTTCATACAAGTTAGAATATTACAACCGTCACCGCCACCGTACCGCCACGCCTCCGCTGTCTGTGCATTTGGAGCTTAAAAAGCTTCATTTACACGGTCCGAGTAATATCGTACTAGTTCCGTTACATGTCGGAGCCGCGGCTTTGTCGCATGCTGAGAACGAAAGTGATGCAACCCAAAATTCACGAAAAATGAGTTTATTATACAAAAACCGGTCAAGATCGTGTTGAACACGCCCAGGATAGGTTCCGCATCAGTTACGACGTGTACTACTGTATTCAATGAATTTTGTACGGAACTTCCAAGTAGGTAGGTATACATATATTTTACGTACAATATGCGAATACATTAGTCAGAGTGTGTTCTAAAATACCGTCTGAAAATTCAACTTCTAATTACATATTGCCGCCTATAAACAAAGGCGCTCCATATTTCTTAAATTTGAACTTATTCCCGGAATCGCCGACGTTGGCATCCGACGCACATGTCTTGCGATTTGCCGCCGTTTTCTTCGTCTGCTTCAAATGTCACAGATAAACATAAAATTCAACTTGAGCTTGAAATACCTCATGATGAACGATAAAATGCAACTCCGCGACGGTTAGATACGCTCCATTGGTTTACGTTTAAACGTGCGTTTAAAAATGTCAGCAGTCTTGATTCAATCATCATCATCGTTTCCGAAATATAAACGTCCCACGTTCAAGCTTCCTCTCAGATTGAGAGAGCTTGGGCTGTAATTCCCACGCGGGCTCAGTGCGAATTGGGGACTTTTATGCCGTGGTTAGGTGGTGGTTAGTGGTTTGATCTATGGCTCTTCATGAAGGAGATCGTTTTTTAAATTCACACTTTTCAGATTTTTGTAATTTGTGCGCGAGATTAGATTTAATGACATTTGAGTCTTAATTTTAGACGACCAGATGAACCTGACTACGAAGCTTGAGGTCCCGGGTTCGATTCCCGTGTCGGGGCAGATATTTGTATGAATAAATACGAATGTTTGTTCTCGGGTCTTGGGTGATAGATATATATTTAAGTATGTATCTATATATACATATATATAAGTATGTTTATCCGTTGCCTAGTACCCACAACACAAGCTTTGCTTAGCTTACTTTGTGATTAGGTCAATTGGTGTGAATTGTCCCGTGATATTTATTTATTTATTTATTTAATTGTCGTGTCAGAAAATTTACACCGTATTTACCTAAAACACATTTTTTTTTATTTACATTCTATCTTTAGCTTTCATGATGTCTTTTGTTTTGTAAAAATATTGATGATGTGTCTTGTGTTGTTGTAAATAAATGTATTTTCTTTCTTTTAAAGCAACTTTACCAAAAATTCAAAATCAATCTTGCAATTTTCTGTAGCTATGTGCCTATGCTATGCAGCTGCGTAACTTTCAATTAAAAATTATGTAAGGTTAAATCAGTTGATTCCTTAAAAGTGTATCTTCAATCATGCCTGCGACATGCAGGCGACAATTATTTTCGTCTGATGACATTACGAAAGTTGGGGCGAACTCTTCGGCGAACAGATACTGATCGTGACTTTAATTGTACGTGGCGCTAACGTAATGTTTGTCTACAAGTGCCTTTGACATGGGTTTATATGGACATTTGGCCATTTCGAATACTCGACGAATTGGATAATTTCAGGTGGGTACTAACGCGCTAAACTTTTAGGGTAGCTTTGAGATTTTGTAACTACCATTCACGGTACTTATGAAGTAATAAGATATTATTCCACTTGCGAGATTGTCTAAAAAAATATTCAATGATTTTTTTGTGTAGATAAGTCAATCGTTAGAAACTAATTTCAATATTTTTTTATTTAGTTCACTACTTTTTTCAAAATTAACTATTGAAACTACTTATTTTGTTTGATGACGTCAGAGTGCAATAAATAAATGGCTCCCACATGCATATTGCAGATCCATACTAATATTACAAATGCGAAAGTGTGTCTGTCTCTCTGTCGTCTGTCTATCTGTCTGTTTAAACTTAAACCGCTGAATCGATTAAGATAATACAGAGATAGTTTGATTCCCGGGAAAGGGCACAGGATAGTTTTATCCCGGATAAAATAAATAAATAAACAATAAACGAAATAGTGATAAACAAATTCTTCGTAGAAGGAAGGTAGGTGCATTTGCAGCAGCCGTAGTCAAGAGTTAACTCCTTGCCTCCACTCCTTGTCTGCTCCTGTACCACTACCATGAGTTTACAGTGACGGTACTCGATAGCGACTGCGTAAATGATTTGTATGGAGACTCCATACAAATCATTTACGCAGTCGCTATCGAGTACGGTCATTGTAAACTCATGGTAGTGGTACTGAGCACGCCCGCTCCAATTTGGCTGAGGGAACGAAGAAAGATCGAGGTAATTTGAACAATATTTAATTATGTGATTAAGTCCCGTGAGCAGTACATGAGAACTTAGATAATTTAAGACTGAGAATCACAAAAGTTTTAAAGGAAGAGGTTTGAATAAAAAAAAGACAATGTTTTTTCAATCACGCTTGGTGGTAGTAATGTACCTACCTATAGTCGACCAAGTGCTTTACCATTTCGTATGACAATTCCTAAATCAAAAACAACGGACACCGACAGAACGAAGGATTCCGTGACTATAAAAACGGCAAAAAAATCACGTTTGTTGTATGGGAGCCCCTCACGGTAATGAAATGAAATGAAATGAAATCAAATGAAATGAAATGAAATATGAAATGAAATATTTTTATTGCGAGAACACAGTTAACAAGCTATATAATATAACTACACTATGCTCTGCCTCATAGGCATGCAAAAATTTTGACATATCGAATATAGAGCTGGACAGACTCTGTAAAAAATTTTAACAAACTATATGTATAATTTGTACACTTAAGTCACTTAAACATTTAACGATACAAACTAAACTTAATAGGTAGACTAGCGTCAGCTTCACGGCCGACATCATGCTGAGTTGGGACCATTTCGTGATAATGTTGTATCTGTTACCGTTTTTCTCTGTTAATTTGATTATGTCACAAATAAATATTTTTCTTTCTTTTTCTTAAATATTTATTTTATTCTGTTTTTAGTACACTTGTTTCTATAGCGGGAACAGAAATACATCATCTGTGAAAATTTCAATTATCTAACTATCACGGTTCATGAGGTACAGCCTGGTGTCAGACGGACAGACAGACAGACGGACGTACAGCGGAGTCTTAGTAATAGGGACTCATTTTACCCTTGGCTACGGAACCCTAACAATGGGGCTGATTGTCACATTGACTTCAAATTTAAAATAGCCTTTGATGTTTTAAGCTTAAGTCATAATATGTGTATACAAATGACATTGAACTTTACAGTGGTAAAGGAATTTCTTGGTCGACTGTACTAATTTCTTATACTCTAAAATGTCCACTATTATTTTTAGTTTGATAGAGATGATAATCAAGGTTATTTTACCAAAAAATCTGACTTAAATTAATAGGTCTTAAATTATTTCCAACATCCACCGTACCGTTACCCATTTTATAAAAGCGGGCTTAGGTCTATTTTTCACAATAATGGAGCAGTTTAGATAAACGAGTTACACGGTTGAATAGTTCAATTTAAACACTGACTAATGGAGATAAATTCACGTTAAATATTACCGAAATGTTCTTAACAACAGTTTTACTGTGTACGGTTACAGTTGGTTTAACACACGAAGAAGTTTTGAAAGGGTGATTTGGTATATATTTATTGAGTATTTTGTAGTCGGGTATCTTATTGTGGGATCTATTTATTGACGACACGTGTACGTTTTGTGAAATCGGGCTTAAGATATTTAAAGCGATTTACTGATAAACTCCGCATGATTTATTCACAAGGCACGTGTATGTATTACGCAGCTTATTTTTGATAACTGTCAGTTTTCAAGCAATCAAAATTATTTCAATGTCATAGTAAAATGTTTTTGACCCATGGTGTTGTAATTAAGGTTAACTTAAAAGCCTTTGACATAGTTAAACCTCGCTTAAACCTAAAAGTATTTTTTTTTGCGCAAGTCAGCCTGTCATGGTAATTTTTAAATTGGACTTCCTTCATTGTCCATCACATGCTCTTTTATAGATTTCTATATTTTTCTAGCTAACCCCGCAAACGTTGTTTTGCCATATACCTATCACATAATGAACTGAAACAATTAATTTGCTCACCCGTGAACCTACCATAAATAATGGTTTATGGTTTAAATAATTTGGTAGCATAGCGTATGATTGCGATACCTATACTCTGAATATGAGCTCTGGTTCAGTTCAAAACGCGTCAGTGTAGTTTGGTGGTGGTGATAGTTGGGTTTGTGTGATTTGTGTGTGTTCGTACAGTGTGGAGGTGGAGGAACTGCATGAACACGCATTTATTACATAAACGCAACTATCGTAAGGTCGCGGGTGAGCAAACTAATTGTTTCAGTTCATTAATATAAACCTCTGCAAAGTATCGCCTGATTCAATGAATTATTATATTACATGCTATAGGGGTACAAAAAAAAAGTACCGTACGACTTATTCTCAGACATACCGAATACAGAGAAAAAGTGTCATAAAAATCGGTCAAGCCGTTTTGGAGGAGTTCGATAACAAACACCGAGCCAAGGACGCCGCGTTCGTGTCGCTGCGTCAGCGACGCCGGAGCTTATTTGATCAATAGGTCAGGTTTAGTTTTAGGTGTAAGGTAAACGCACCAATGCTCGACACCTCAACGCCCAGTAGATACACCCATCTGTCACCTCTCTTACTATGACATAAGATTGAAGGTGCCATAATATTGGGTCAGTAACGAGCACATGGACGTTTACCTTACAATCTATAAAGAAAAAACAAAAGCCGGACACAAATAAAAGCACCCACAGTCCCGCATGCTGGTCAAAACTTAAAAACACATTTAATTTCCATATTCAATTTAGACTGTTCTTTTTACCATATTTGTCGGCATGTAAACCATTGGGCGCGCGTCTAATTTGGGCCAAGTTGATTTGGTCGTTTTCTCATTATAGCGAACGCTGGCTGGGTGGCCGACGTCTGACAAGAGGAAATCGTCCTTAGGGATAAATAAAATTCGACTTGACTGCAACTCGCATTAATGTCTGACTGTAGTTGTAATGGTGGGAAATATGTTATGACACGTTCTGAGGATTTTGTATAATTATTATTATTATTCTCCATGTTTCTTTAGCGTGTAAGTGTAACAGATGTGGTGGGTAGACTTCAAAGTAACAGTGGACAAATGAGTCTGCCTTGTAGTAGAATATGTTTTTATGATGCGAGTACAGTTGGTCTAATTAGGTGACACGTTACGTCATTATATTTAATGGAAATAAAAAATGTGGCCAGTAGAATTTCAGTAACTCAATTTTATTTCAACAGATTAAATGATGATGATAGTTCCCAATCCGCACTAGGCCTGCGTGGGAACTACGGCCCAAGCCCTTTCACTCTGAGAGGATGCCTGTGCCCTGCAGTGGGACGTATATAGGCTGGGATGATGATGATGAGATTAAATGATACGAATAATCGAAGCTAGATTTAAAGTGGAAATGTGGCCTAGTGGTTTGACCTTATGGCCATCAAGTAGAGGGTCGTGGGTTCGAGGCCGAGCTCGCACGTCAAATTATTTCGTTATTTATGTGCGAAATTACATTTGAAATTTAATGAGCTTTACGGCGAAGGAAAACATCGTGAGGAAACCTTATGACGATGATGATGTTGATAAGTTAAAGTCGTATCTAAAATTTTAGTTGGTAACTTAGTTAATGCTACATAGGCAGACAAAAACGTCTGTAGATTTCATTAAAAAGAAAAAAATACTTTGTTCGACGATTGTCTTTAAAAATGGCCCGACGCCGATATAAAGTTTTAGCACTTTGAATGTGATCAGTGTTCGTCGATTTATTACCCATTATCTTAGTTAATGCGCTGTACGACAGGCTAAAGTGTGTTAATAGCGCAGCCTTTCTTATTTTACAAGTAAATTAAACGCCGTTTTTTAAATCTTCAATAAACAATTTAATTAAACCAAGCTCCTTCTCTAACCCTTTGAACACCAAGAACGCCTAAAGAGGTCGTATACTGCCGTGCCTACCACGCCACCGACGCTTATAGTGGTCATGACGTTTATTGTCAGAGCAACTTTGACACGCGACATTACGATTGAAATTTGCATTACTTATCGTCTACACTCGGCGTGTTGGTGACACATTTGTACTTAAAATGAGGCGTTCAAAGGATTAACAAGCTAAAAATCCATACTAACTAATGCGAAAGTGTGCCTGTCTGTTTGTTACTTCTTCACGCTCAAAGCGCGCAACAGATATACTTAGATGAAATTTGGTATGGAGACAGTTTAAATCTCTGGTAAGGACACAGGATAGCTTTTATCCCGGAACATTGCATAGTTCCCGCGGGATAACGAAACACTAATTCTTTGCAGACTGAGTCGCGTGCAGCTAGTCTCTTATAAGAAGAAATATGTTTTGGCTGTCTCTAGCAAAGACACAACTTTTTGTTAATGGCCTACAGTGGGCAAACGAGCTCGTTGTGGATTGGTTGTATCTCAGATTGTGGTATTTTTTTTTTGAATGAGTCGCCATAGGGGACAAAGACGCGAAGTATTTGCTGTTTTTTACTTTAAGATAGGAAGGGTGACTTGTGCTTGGGAAAAATCCCTTCGGACGAACTGGGAATGGAGGGCCCAGACAGTGTCCGACTTGCACGGACTAAAAAACCCGGTCACAAGTCCCCTTCTCTATTTATTATCAAAACAGATTGTGGTATTTGCTGACAGTAGCTGATTCATGAGTTAGTGGACACCCACAACACCAAAGGATTTCAGATGCGTTGTCAGCCTGCCTACAGGGCCAAGATATAATGCCTCATGTGCCAATTTCACCGACTTATTCTCCTCGCCGAAACGAAACAGTACAAGCACTGCTGCTTGGTGGCAGTAATAGCGAGTAAAATGGTGGCAACTATCCAGACGGAGCTTGCGCAAGGTTGTACCTACCACCCACACAAAATTCGTCCTTAGGCTTCCATTCGGGATTAAAGGAACACCTTTGTGAAATTTTAAGCTTCTGTTAAGTCTGTTTGTCAGTCAGTTATTCAGTCAGCTTCATCTTCACTTGTTATACAGAAATTACCAACAATCATCATCATCAGTTCGGCTAATATGCGTCCCACTGTTGGGCACAAGTCTCCTCCTGAAATATTCCCACGCGGGCCCAGTACGGATGGGGAACTTCACACACACCATTGAATTGCTTCGCAGGTGTGTGCAGTTATACTCACTATTTTTTCTATCACCGTAAAACTCGTGGTAAATTTCAAATGTAATTTCGCACATAAGTTCCTGAAAACACAAAGGTAGGTACAAGTATCGTATTTTATTCAAAAATAAACCTTACACCTATTGCCTAAAATTGGGAACATTTTTTTCTGTTTCATAATTATTCAACTTCAAACCTCTGATAAAGGCTGCAGATTTTTAAAACTTTCCAATCGATTGCAATTCTAAAACTATACTTAAAAAATAAATTGGTGCTTTCCATTTGGCGCCCGGCAAACATAAATAGAGATACGGGAAAAGATTTAAAAACATCCCGCCCTCGGATTTTAGTACGTATAAAAACGAAAGAGATTACCTGCCATTTTTTTCAAATGTAAGTGGTTTGCAAAGAGTTCAAAATTGAAAACCTACGAAATGAAATGCAAAACAGAAATAACAGTAAGACTTCAAGTGTAATAAATATAAACCAAGAACGAAAATTAAACAATTTCGATTTTTTATTACAATATTCTAAAAATGCAGTTTTCGACGAAGCAGCTTGTAAAACCATACAAGATTTAACTGCCGCTGCATTCACTCGGTAGTTGGTATAATAACAAAACAGCTAGGTAATAATTATTTATGTTATATTTATGCAAGCATAATAGCATTACTATAGGTACTAAAATACAGTAGGACAAGTAAGCTGCCTTCAGAAGACATTCAATGGTTATTTTAAGTTTCGTCAAGAAGCTAAAACAAGTAGTAGAAAACTAGAGACTAAAATTATCTTGAAGAATTGGATCGTCTTATTCAGAATTAAAATTTCCAAAACAGTATTTTTTTATTCCGTTTCACCGCGAATAACTTAAAAACACGCCATGACTCCCTACTCCAGTTTCCATCTCTAAGAACAGCGTGTAAGTATACACCTGTGTAAACCATGTCACAAACGACTAAGTACATACATAAACATGTGATGCTGAAGTCGTGAAATCTAAACAATTCCAAACAATATTCTTGTTCCAAGCAGACATCTTGTTGGCACACCCGACGTCATTTCAAATGTCAGAACAGTAACTCATTGATGCGAACATTTCCATGGACAACAGTGCCAAATGCTTTTCTGTGCCACTTCGATAATTAGCGTGGTCACCTGAATGATGATCTTTTGGCACAAGCATTGATATTCTATGCCATTTGACTACATAAGGTAATCCAGTTTTTGGCTCCTGAACTTAGAGTTAAGGTATTAATTTTATTCGCTTGCAAAAGCTGCAATCAACTTGAGAATGGCATTATGCACAAATGTAAATTGAGCTAGTAGGTATTGATGGATTATGTTACGATGATATTTTCAAAGAGATATTTTAGGCGCTTTATTATATGTCTCAGCTAATTTAAAACAACGTAAGAAACAAATTAACATGTCATTTAATATTTTTGATTTACATGTCCTCTTTATCACTAAAGTGTGTCGTATAGAATCAATGCAATATTGAAATAAAAAGATTACAAACTGAATACTAAGTGACTTCATCCCTTTTAGCGGGAAAACCCTTCCAAATGTCCATCAGAAAGGTAATTAAGATGAATTAACGATCACAAAAACCCCATTTCGTTTTAAAGCCCCGTCTAACCTCCACTGCTTCTAATTAGCTCCCACGCCACATAATTTTTACACCAAATTGCCGGGCTAACGATTTGTACGGCCAGTGTCTAATTTTCTGGGACAATAGTCGATTTCAGGTTAAAGAAATATGTTAATTTTATCTTTGTCTCGACCCGTCAGAGCGGAAGATTATAATTATTAGATAATTGTTGCAGTACCTTGCTTTATTATAGGAGCTCTTCACTTGAATTTTCTAAAGAATTCACGCAAGAATGAACGCTTGAAAATTATCTTATAACAAAGAATTTTAAATCTGATTGTAGCATCAGTATTAATGTTTATGAAATAATTGAATTATCGCGCGATAAGCATCATGGCTGTGATCATCAAAGGCATTTTACCGTAAGGGCTGTAATCTGTTAATTATCCAATTTATATCATAGTTTTTGCTATTAGAACAACCACAATTACCCATGCTCCCCATGCATGATTATAATCCGCTCAAACCTACCCATTGTTTTGAAGGACTCGCAAAAACTAAAGATCTCTATAAACAACTAGCGACTTTAACCAGGTCTTTAGTTCTAATTTAACGGGACATCACATACTACTGATGAACTCTTAAAATTTCATAAATTTCATCGGTAAATGTCGTTGTCCACTGACAGTTAAAATATCATGTTTGCTTGTTTACTGCAACCCTATTGTCAATAGAAACTTGCTAGCTCACAATCGATTTTCATAGCTACGAAGCTCTTTAAAATGAGCTAAACAAGGCGTAAATCCTGGATATTTGTCTTACTGTCCCGAACTGTACTGCGTTCGACTCCAAAAGGTGTAGGGGTCGTAATAGCCTGGCAGTAGCTTATCGCGGCAAGCACCGAGAGGTCGTTATTCAATAAAACGTCTACCCGCTCTGCGAGTACTCGCCCTTATATTTCTGGTATTAGGAGTATCTCGGTCCAACATCCAACTTGGGATGACGGTAGTAAATATTAGGTGTCTCGAAGCATTGTTATTGGTAAATTTACTGATAGTTTTTTGAGATAAATAAATAAAAGTGGCAAAAATAGTTGCACTAATTCTAATAAAAACTTATTAAGGTATTAGTAGGAAGATTTTCTTTAAATAGCCTAAACGATAAATAAATAAATATCACGGGACAATTCACACCAATTGACCTAGTCCCAAAGTAAGCTAAGCATATGTTGTGATAATGGGTACAAGGCAACGGATAAACATACTTATATAGATAGATACATACTTAAATACATATTAAACACCCAAGACCCGAGAACAAATAATATTCGTATTATTCATACAAATATCTGCCCCGACGCGTGAATCGAACCCGGGACCTCAAGCTTCGTAGTCAGGTTCTCTACCTACTAGGCCATCTGGTCGTCTAACGATGTTCCCATGTAGCAGTAATCCTTAGGTATTCTCTAAACTTTCGTCTCAAAAGCTCAATCACTTCTCCCATATTGCCATGGAAGAGACTCCGTGAATTTCCTTTCTTCAAAATTACCTTTTATGATATAAAGTTGTGGTGCATGAAATCCCTGGGCAACTTAGTAATATTACACGGAAAGAGGTGAAATTATTATATACCGTAAACCTTTATGGGGTTGATACACCTGGCACGCAGGAAGAACATTAAGCCAAATATTTGTGCAAACTCACGGTAGAAATGATTTTTTTCTGAACTGCTTCTGATAACTTGAGATTTAAAGCTTGCCCTGCCTGTCCGATTTACGAGTATACTAGAGCATGGGTCTTTAAACCGCTACATTTAGGTACACACATAGCATTATTGTTTTCAAGCCAACAACGCATACATACAGGGTTATTTGTAATTCACTGACATCTTCTTAACCCTGAATTCCTATCACTCAAACAAATGTTTTTTGTTTTACGACTTTTTAAAATGAAGCACTTTTTTTCCCATACAAATACACAGAGTATCGTAAAAATAAGAGGTAATCTCAAATTTTCAAAACGTTATTACACCAAAAATATTAAGTTATGACAAAAGCCGTAAAACAAAAAACATTTGTTTAAGTGGTAGGAGTTTAGGGTTAAAAGGATGATAGTGAATTACAAATAACCCTGTATAATTAATTTGGTAACTGAAAGGTTAAGTACCTAACCTTTTTTCGTTACGGAACTCTAAATAAGACTTTAGTTAAAGTTGTTTCGTAAAATTGAAAACAAAATCGCATCGAACCTCGATGAAACAAATCAATCGCGAGTCTTCAAACATTTTTAATCAGAGTAATGCATTGTACCAACCCACTCGACTTTAGTGCTCATTACATTTAATTCCTTTAATTTATTCGCTGGCGTCTTTGATCATGAAATAAAAGTAGATTGAATTGAAAGGAATTGCTTCAATGAGGATGGTTCGTAATCCGAGTAATATCTAATAATGAGACACATAATCCGCAGTGGATCGGCTCTTCGCTTATTGAGTCGGAATTTTCGATTAGTCTGTGATTGATTGAACCGACTTCTCTCAGGCGACGTGCATTTTATGATCCGTTCTACTTCTCCGATCAGTTTGACGTAGTAAACGAAAAATCGAGATGATCAGTTACAGCGGCGCTGTAGCAAGCTCAAAGTTTCATCAATCGTGTAGTTTGAAGTTTTGAAAATAAATTTTGTTTAACGTGCAGTTTTTGAATTGAGGGTTTTTGATGGATCATGTGCATGTGAAATATTTTAGATCTTTTTCCTTTACGTATTTTGGGTTATGTATTTGAAGCCTTCTTCTGTCTTTAAGTATACAGTTTCGTCTATGATTAAACAACCACCCAGACAGACGTCCTAGGAACATACGTTCTAAATATTTCAACTAATCTAATGTATAGACTTCAAGTGATATAGTAGCCCTTTAAATGCTCGAGTGGCGTCCACGTACCGGAAGACACAGTGTAGGTAGGCCTCCAACAAGATGGAGCGACGACCTGGTTAAGGTGGCGGGATCGCGTTGGATGCGGATGACGTGGAAACGATCTGTTTGGTGAGCCTTGGGGGAGGCCTATGTTCTGCAGTGGACGACTTTCGGCTGAAATGATGATGATGATAATAGAAGCCCTTTATAGAGTTTAGGCTCTACTTTTCCAGTCATGTCTGTCTCTTGCTACTTTCACCTTATTTATATCATCATCTTTATTTATTATTATTACGTATATTATCGTCAATGCATCTCAATTATTCTGGAAGAGATCGCTCTTAAGCGATAAGGCCGCCTATTGCTTACCTTGTAACTTACTCTCTGTGTACCTGTTTTCTGTATTGCTTACTATTCCTGGTGTACAATAAAGAGTCATTGTATTGTATTGTATTATTATTCATCTATGTAAAAACTCCCCCCCCCCCCCTCTATTCCCTCTCTTCAGTCAGATCAGTAACTCTCTTTGATTTTTTGATATTTATTGGCGGCGGTGATCATTTCCCATCAGATGACCCGCTTGCTCGTTTGCCTCACTTTCATAATAAAAAAAAACTTAAACCCGTGTGAATTAATGAGGGCAGTTTACTTACACCGATACATGACGCTGCAGTCGTACGGTACCTGTGCAAAGCACGTGTTGATGTATCATCTCAGTGAAATGTGAAGCGCGGTCGACGTCTCAGTGAAAACTGACCCTAAGGATAATTGAACGAGCTATTAATTTGAGACCAGTATTTGAGTTTTTTTTTAATATATTTTTAATTTTAAGCGTTTTCTTAAAAAGTTGTTCGTCAAGTTTGGCGTATACTACGCAATATCCAGGTAAACCTTAATGCAATTTGCGGTAATGTAGAGTGGGGCGCAGACCGAATGTCGTCGGAACGTTACCACTCACGACTAGAGCTCGATTCCTTCCGATATGAGACAAAAATTAAGCCAGGTAACGATGGCACGGAATTGGTTTTTGTAGGTGTATGTAGTTGCTGTTCGATTTGGTGCCCTTTTTCTAAAACATTTTAGTAAGTTATAAAAGTAAATACCTACCGACTTTTGTAAAGATGGCCATAGCAGTATTTCACGTAACTTATCTCGTTTCCTCTTTTCTCACTGTTTCCTATCTTTTCTGTTAAAATGCGAAATATTTTTTGAAGTTATGAAAAAACATTTTTGAACAGTATTTCTAGGATAAAGTTGAACGTAATCATAAAATAAATAAGTACAAAAAGATAAGCCTAAAAGTAATTAAATCATAAAATTAATTGTTTGAAATTCAAAGGAGACGCTTGTTAATGGAATACATTAATAAAGTCAAATGGAATGTGAGATAACATTATCTTTAATTTAAATTTGGCAAACGTTTTCTAAATGAATTGTTTAAGAACAGAATAATTTTATCGTCAGTTTATAGCTGACTTATCAGTATTTATAACTGAAAAAGTTTTT
Organism: Archips crataeganus; assembly: GCA_947859365.1. NCBI lineage: Eukaryota > Metazoa > Arthropoda > Insecta > Lepidoptera > Tortricidae > Archips > Archips crataeganus. The sequence goes on along the minus strand of OX402059.1, from coordinate 9,216,462 downwards.
GTATTTGCTTAAAAGTGTTCCAGCTTCGGCCTACATAGGTCCCTTTCGGGAACCTATCGATGTTTAGAAAGTTATATTTCCGAAGGTTTAGAATCCCGAAAACTTAATTTGCCCGAAAGCAATTTTTTCTGAAACTGTAAATATTTCAGGATTTATTTCAGGACCATCGTGTAGAACCCTTTAGGTTAGGTTAGGGTTGTTTTATAAAAATCATGAAATATTTACAGTTTCAGAAAAAAATGCATTCGGATAAATGAAGCATTCGGGATTTTAAATATTCGGAAAAAAATATTTCTATATTTTGATAGGTAACCGTCTCTTTCATTACTAGACACAGGCCTTCTCTCTGAATCAAAGAGTTTGGTCTGTAGTTTTCACGTCGGCCTGTACAGACTGGAAATTTTATTCTAGAAATGTTCCGTCACCTTAAAACTCGTGGTAATTGTCAACTATAATTTCGTGCATGAACTCCGAAAAATTCAGCGGTGCGAGCCGGGGTTTGAACCGAAGATCCTCTGTTTGATAGGCCATTGGTCGAAGCGAAGCATTAGGTTACCATAACATTTTTTACATTAATATCTCCAGCGCCTGTTTAAAATGTGATTCGCGCTTCCAATTTCGACCAGGCTATAAAAATGAAGCACTATTTTTCATTTTTGTAAGTACAAAGCCGCATGCTGAAAATTTCATGACTCCATGCTCCTGGCTTCTGCAAATTTTTAAAAAGCCTTTTCAATTTCAGTGATTCATGTTTCCATTCCTTTGGGAATAAAAACCATCATACCGGGACCTTTGTTTGACCTGGACACATTAAACATTTGCTCCTTGCAAATATTTGAAAAGATTTGGGTAGCAGGGAGTTTTACCTCACTTCTACCTGTGCCATATTTACGAGTGTCGCTGTACTTAATCCTGAAGAGGAAAGTTACATTGTAACAAGTTCCTATTTTTACATACTCTTTTACTAGTGTAATTTAGTTTGAATTTATGGCATGTTTTATGCTTTAGTTTGATTTCCGGTAGTATTTATTATTAACAACAAATTAGAAAAATATCATTAAAATAACACCCTGTGGCTTGTGATCTTTTAACTTCATGAAAACGGCTGTATCTTGCTTAAAAGTATTGTAGGTGTCACTATACTTACTGTTTTTCTATCTGGAAAAGACTTGCTTCTCAGCAACAAGACTGCCTAGTGTTTACCCTGCTTTATTATTTTATTGTACCCATTTTGTTAAATGACTAATTTGTAATTTGAATAACGAATTTTTGTTTTGTCATATCGTCACTAAATAATTTGAAAAGGCTCGTATCTCAAAATCGATAATCTGGCCAAATGTACTTTACTAAGTGTAGGTAAGTAATACAAATGTACCTACAGTTTGGTTTACGTACTACTTTGAAATAGGTACTGCGAGCTTTTTTCGATGTAATGACGTATTTAAACAGACAGATAAAGCAAAAAACCTCTTGATATATGAAAAGAAGGGATTACGTCATTCAAAGCGACATGTTTTTTAGGCTATTTTCTACCCTATTTATCCCTATTTAGTATTCACCTAGACTGCGAACACTTACGCCCGCTACTTTGATTGGTTGTCCGGACTTTATTTATGTGGAGGGCATTTTTCCACAAAAGCACGCGAGGTCAGCTTAAGAGGGAGGAAACGACTTTGGCCTAATCCGCTGACTTTTATTTATTCAGTGAATTAATCTCAGCTCGGCTGGGGGTGGGGACACAGTCCGTTGTTTCCTGTTGCCTCACTGATACCAGGGGTTCTCGACCGGACTGTGATAAACGTCAAGACCCACCAACAACTTGACAACTGTAAAATTTATGGGTGTGTTAAGCAAAATGTCTTCGTCCTTTAAACTTTGTTGTTCAGTGCTGTCCGGCCTGTCTTAGATTTTGTAGAATTTAATCGGTCGTGTTTTAGTGCAGGTTGTAAAAGTTTAACATGTCAGATCAAATCTTAAGTGAATTTTTAGTGCTTGTCTCGTGCAAGTTGAGGAGGACAAGTTTTTTACTCATTTTGCAATCGCTATTAAAAATTGGAAAGACGATTGATCTGATTAGAGCTCAGTAGAGTGGAGTAGAAACAATTAGGTTAAATATGCTTGAAACGCTGGAATTTTGTTTTATGAGTTAAAATTGAAATAATTTCAAAATACCACCCGATTTTTCCAAAATAAAAAACTGTAGTTATTACGTTTTGCTCAGTTCTATCGCATTTAGCTAGGAAACGTTAAAAAGTAAAAGAAGCAACAAGATTGCGTGGGCTTAGCGGATTGGAATTCCATCCTTTATTTATGTCGCAATGTTTTAACTGTTGGTGACGTACTGTAACAATGTAGTGAAATTTTTCAGATATTTTATTTTCATAAAGTTTTGATTTATGTAGGGTGTTAAGCTTTAGAACTGAGGATCGTACGTTAACTAACACTGTACCAGGATAACTAAGAAATTCAGCACGATATATTAAGATCCAATGTTTTTTTTATTTCAGTTAACTTCGACAAATAGTTTACCTACTCGTAGTTCATCAATAAACGATAACCTATAAGCTTTCATGATAAATAAATATTGATTTAACAGTCACCGTAAAAGGAGACCACAATATTACATTTCTATTGTGACGCAGCGTACCTACGACGTGACGCTATAAGTGGCCGATGGCGTATATAGGAGACCACAGCCTTAGCGGCCATTTGCTTAAAATGATGTTCATGTGGGTTGCTTATCAGCATCCAGTCCAAGTTTATACCCCCTTCCTAATTCGTTATAGTTAACTTCCACGAAACTGAACGCAAATAGGTACTACAAAGTCCATAGGTAATAAAACCCCAATTCACCGTTTGCCAGAATCTGTAAAATTTCACGCTCAAGTAGCGTCGCATTTCTCATCTCACGCAGTTAAAATTCTAGATGGCTAAAATTTTTACCATTTCGCGCTCCAATGACAAAAACAACCATGCATCAAAATACAAAATGTCTCTTTCCTTTTGCATGAGTCTGGTGCAAACTGGGTTAAAATTCAAAAATAAAAATGCATTCGGATCCGTGAAATAGCTCGTTAAAACGAATTAATTGTTTACTGCTGATATATTTATTATCACTCCAGTGAAAACATACGGAAATCGAACGTGGCTATTTCTGAAAACTGAACTTTTATAGTTATAGCTTTATTTCTGTCTTGCTTTGATCGTGTGTGGTCTTTACTTCTTTCGCCGGAATTTTATGCGACTTTACACTTAGCTCCTCGTATTTTGATGCTATAAATTAACAGTGGGGCATATTTTTAATTATCCCCACAAAGTTTGTGAGAACAAAGTAACCACACTTTGTTATATTTATTGTTAGACTCCTGCTTTAAGATCATGAGACCATATTGTCTAACACAATCAGAATCATAATTGCATTCTCTGTTTCTTTCTGTCAAATGCTAGAAGATGATGTCAAAAAGAAATGGCGAATGTGACTGCAAGCGTCCACGCGTTAAAAATAAATCAATTCAAAATCAAATACAAAACTTTTGTGTATTAAACTAATAGCACTGTATTTTTGTCACACAGAAGGACAAAAGCAACGACGACGAAAAATAATTAAAAACAAATTTTATCGCCTCCCTACCCCAGTCGTAGACACATTAAGTGAGTGCCCGGCATTCAATTAAGGTAACACAAAGGTGACCGCCACTAAGTAGAATTATTTGTACCCGACGCCCAAACACAGGAAGCATTTAGCTTTGTGTGTCACGCACTGTGAATGTTACGTGAAACAAACGGTCTAAACCGACGAGTAATCTTACGAGGACGACTGTTGTGGTCGCGTTCAGAGTTTTGAAATTGTAGAATCCAAACACTTCATATTGCGTCAAGTTGTGCTCCTTTGTTTGTTAGTGTTGAGTGTAATTTCATGCTTAAATGGCTGAACAGATTTAGATGAAATTTAATATAATCTAATATACTTAAAAGCCGTGGTAGCCTAGTGGTTTGAACTATGCTTCCCTCTCAAGCAGAGGGTCGTTGGTCGTTTTTCGAAATTTATGTGCGAAATTACATTTGAAATTTAGCATGAGCTTTACGATAAAGGAAAACATTGTGAGGAAACTAAACAACTGCGAAGAAATTCAATGGTGTGTGTGAAGTTCCCAATACGCATTGGCCCGCGTGGGAACTACGACCTAAGCCCTCATGTGCTGAGAAGAGGCCTGTTCCCTGCATTGAATTGGATATAGGCTGGGATAATGAACATAGCTGGCTATTTTTCCGTTCCGATATTTTCACGAGATTTGAGGCCTTATTGTCTAACGCACTCGGAATTACAATTATTTTCACCCGACTGTCGAAGGAGGGTTATGTTTTTCGAGCGTATGTATTTGTGTATGTATGTGTTTGGCACGCCCTGCAGCCTAAACGGCTCAATGGATTTTGAAGTGTGAGGTGTCATTAGATTCGTCTCAGTTCCGCAAATGACATAGGATATATCTGTGGCTCCAGTGAAAAAGGGGTTAAGTCTGCAGAAATTAAACAGCTGATTTCGACTTAGCCCCCTTTACACATAAAATAGAAAATAGAACAGCTGTTTAATTTCTGCAGACTTAACCCCTTTCTCACTAGATATATTTTCCAAGAATTTTCATAGGAACGGGAATTATACAGGCAGGTTTTTTTATCTTGTATGGAAATTAAAGTTATTACCGCTTCTTTCTCTCGTACGGTATAATTTAAGGGTAGAAAGAGACTGGGAAGGTGATCGCAAACGTCATTGCATTACACAATAGGACCTCGAGATGTACCTAAGCATATAAAATCCCGACATTAACTGCTAACTCTAGAGACATGATTTTTTGCACAAATGCTCTTTATGTGAAAAAATAAGGACCACGAAGTAATTTTTCAGAATTTCCACGACAATTTTAGTAAAATTAGTAATTTTAGTAAATAGAATTTTAAAATTCAACTGATAGACCCAAAGTTTTTTTTATTTCAAATTATATTAATAAGGTTTAACGACCGCTTTAGCCTAGTTGGTAGTGACCCTGCCTACGAAGCAAGAGGTCCTGGGTTCGAATCCCGGTAAGGGCATTTATTTGTGTGATGAGCACGAATATTTGTTCCTGAGTTATGGATGTTTTCTATGTATTTAAGTATTTATTTATCTATATAAGTATGTTTATCGTCGTCTAGTACCCATAGTACAAGCTATGCTTAGTTTGGGACTAGGTCGATCTGTGTAAGATTGTCCCCTAATATTTATTTTATTTATTTATTATTTATGTTTGCACTATTCTACTTTATTATAATATTTTATTCTTCTTATTTTAGATACACGGCCAAAAGTGGTTATTCTAATTTCGTACAATTTCATATACCTACTAGGTTGAGTCAGAAAGTCAGAACACCGTCGATATTCTAGTAGGTAAAGTAACAGTTGCAAGCAATAACATTAATTTCAATACTAGATGAAAAAAAACCGCTTGTATAATTCCCGTTTCCATGACAATTCCGGGAAAATATATATCCTATGTCATTCGCGGAACTGAGACGAATCTAATGACACCTCACACTTCAAAATCCATTGAGCCATTCAGGCTACAGGGCGTTCTTGATTAAAAATTAGGAGAAATGCTGTGCTCACAAATTTTAGAAAAAAGTCAAATTAGGTAAATTTATAAAATGACATAATTAAACTGATCTTTTACTTATAATTCGGCGAGAATACCAGAGCCATGGTAAAGCTTCAGTGTAGATAATGTACTAAATAAGTACAATTAAATCTCCAAATGGTCTATTACAAAGTTTGTCTGTCCCGTTAATTTATAAAATAATTCCTTTGACAGAACGGAAGCCTCGAAGTTTTCCGAAGGCCACTAATTTCTGGAAGAAGACGTTTAATTCTGTAACACCAACTTGTTTTTACTGAAGTAAAGTATGTATTATATTTGTATGAGTTATTTACGTAAGTCGTGATAGCCGTGATAGTTTCACCTATGGCCACTAAAGCAGAGGATCGTGGGTTGAGCCTGGGCTCACACAATATCTGAATTTTTAAAAATGTATGTGTCATCATCATCATCATCCCATTCTATATACGTCCCACTGCAGGGCACAGGCCTTCTTTCAGAATGAGAGGGCTTAGGCCGTAGTTCCCACGAGGGCCCAATGCGGATTGGGAACTTAACACACCATAGAATTTCTTCCCAGATACGTAGGTAGGTAGGTTGATTGGCAGGTCGTGTAGGCAATTTATGTGTAATTACTGATACTTTGGAATGTAGGTTTCTTAATCAAAATTGAATATGGGCGTAAGCACCGTAAAAATGACTAGTTTTTAAAATAAAATAAAAACACAGTTACAGTGGTCCCCATCTATAAATAGTTGGGTATTTACCGATTATGTTAAGAGTAATAGTAAGTACTTAACTGTAAGTAGTTAAGTATTGATGTAAACAGTTATAAATAACTCAATCAACTATTGATGTAAACAGTTAAGTACTCAATTACATCAATAGTTGATTGAGTTCTTTAATTTAATAAGGTAATTATTAAATTATTAAATTATTTACACGCTTTATATTAGCTTCACCTGTATGTTTGTATGTATGTTTGTATGTTTGTTTGTAACCGACTCCTTAGGGCGCGATTTTGACCCACTTCCCGGTTTCCGATTGAGCTGAAATTTTGCACATATGTGTAAATTGGATGACAATGCAATATTATTGTAACATGGAGCTGATCTGATGATGCAGCTGGATGGTGGCCATAGGAACTATGTAATAAAACAACACAATCCCGTCGAGTTTGGGCTCGTTTGATTCGTCTTGACGAGCACTTTGATCCCATATGGTAACCAGGGTCTGATGATGGAACTGGAAGATGGCCAAAGGCACTCCACAATAAAACGAAACAACCCCATCGAGTTTGGGCTCGTTTGATTCGTTTTGACGAGTACTTTGGTCCTAGATGGTAACAAGAGTCTGATGATGGAGCTGGAAGGGGGGTAGGTGGCGGGTTGGGGGGGGAATGGGGTAAGGGGGTCGGGGGTTTAGAGGGTTGGGTGTTAGGGTGTGGCGGTTGGGGTTAGGGGATGGGGGGGGGGGTTTACGGGAAATAGGGTGGGGGTGGTGGGGGGTTCGGGGGTAAGTGATTTTGGGGGTTGTGGGAAATGGGGAGGGGGTAAGAGGCCTAGATGGTAACAAGGGTTTGATGATGGAACTGGAAGGGGGGCGGTAGATGGCGGGGTGGGGGGTGTGGGAGGGGTGGGGTGGGGGGGGGGCAGTTGACGGGGGGGGAGTGGGGGTGGGGGGAGGGGGGGTTTCCGGGGGTATGGGGGTTCGGTGTTAGGGGGGTTGGGTTTAGGTGGTTCGGGGGTTTGTAAAATGAGGAGGGGGTAAGGGGGGTTTAGGGGATTGGGAGTAAGGGTGTGGGGATTGGGGGGGTTTGGGGAAATGGGGTGGGATATGTTGGGGGGTTGGGTTTAGGGGGTTTGGGGGTTGTAGGTGAGGGGGTAAAGTTAGAAAGAAAAAAATGCAACTAAAAAATAGAAAATAAATAATAGTTTAAAAAAACTAAAAAACACGCTTTAAAAAATAAAAAATAAATTTTAATAAATTTCAATTCACTATTCTTATAGTGCAGTAAAAAATCTTAATAAGCAATTATTATATTGTTATATCCAGATCAAAATTTGTAAACAATTCTAAATATTGATAAAATAAATAATAATAGTTTAAAATATTTTATTGTAAAAAAAGCGTGGGGTGCTTTTTAAGATGTTATCAAAATGACAATCCTTGACAATTGACACCATGCACCCCACGCTTTTTTTACAATAAAATATTTTAAACTATTTTTATTTATTTTATCAATATTTAGAATTGTTTACAAATTTTGATCTGGATATAACAACATAATAATTGCTTATTAAGATTTTTTACTGCACTATAAGAATAGTGAATTGAAATTTATTAAAATTTATTTTTTATTTTTTAAAGCGTGTTTTTTAGTTTTTTTTAATTGGTGCTTATGTCCACCATTATATCACAATAAATTTGACTGAAAACCATTTTTTCTTACATTTTAGCGGGGTCTTTTACATCGAGCTTTACGGTGAAGGAAAACGTAACAAGGAAACCAGACACACAACGGAAAATTTCATACTAATTTGAATTACTTGCTGCGAACTCTACCTGTAAGACTTTCACGATTGCTATTAAGTCAAATGGAACTTGCATTTCTTTCTCATTTCGTAAATAAAAAGATATGGACGTAATAACACGCAATCGTCTTCTTGCTAACCGTTAATACAAGTTCACGATAACAATCGCTCTTACCGAACCGATCCCAAGGTCGAAATGAAATCCATTGTTTCGTTTAAAAGTCTGATTTGCATATCAAAGCTCCACAAGAAATGTCTAATAGAAGTTTTTGCATTTGTAACGAACCACGAGAATCGATAAGAATTAAATGAACCGTGTTGCGAGGCGCTCTGGAGATATTTTCGCTGAGGTTATTGGTTGGAATTGTGTACTTAAGTAATCATTTTGTTTAGTCAAAGTTTGATTGAGTTGTTGTGTTCAACATTAGTATGTTATTGTCCGTCTTAATTTTGAACATATTTTGACATGAAGTCTTATAATATTGACAAAGTATCACTAATTGACGTCAGATTTTTTTTCGTTCGTGCGTTCGAATTGACATTAAAACCTAAAAATTGCGATACACGCAGCTGCTTTGTTTTTCCAACGGCATCACCAATAAATTCAACGACTGGCAGTTGTCGTTATTCTAAAGAACTATAATTTTGTTTCTTGTTCATAACAAACCAAACTTGATTAGGTATATTTCCGAAGTACCTAAGTTCTATTAGCAAACTTAAATTAGCAATAAATACTCGTAGAACACAAGACTATTTGGCTGACATTCTTATTTACGACTGCAGTTATAAAATATGTATCCAGAGCCAACTGAAAATTTAATAAACACTGAATAATTTAATTTACTTTATACCACTCATGCATGGAGGATGGCCAATAAAGGCGATTTTATGGCGTTTTTATTATGATGCATAAACGTGAATCACCTATAATGGGCTCGCGCCGTACGAGAAAAATTATACTTTCGCCTCACACTTCACGAATGTTAAAATAATAATGATTCAAAAATACAATAGCCTAGATTAAACTTCTGGCCACATGCGATAATCATTTATAATCAATAGTCTTTATACGAAACAAAAACTGTTTTCTTTTTGTTTATTTCTCCCTATTCAGTTATAAACCTTGATAGGACTTGTCGTGTATTCCTTCAGAAATACTCTCGAGAATTTGATTGGCACGCGCCGTGTGCCTGTGCGCAATTTTAATACTCCAAATGCGGTTTTTAGGTGCTATAAGCTATTCGGGGCTTTAAATAAATAATACACACACCTTACAACCAAAAGTGGCATCAAGCTGAAGAGCGCCGTCGAAGCGAGCAGGACCCTTTAAGAAGAGGTTGCAGTAAGGCGAGGTACACTTTCTACATAGTATTATAAATTACTATTTATGAGCGATGAAATGCGGTAATGTAATTTGAAACCAACAATGGTGAACTGGAAATTGCTGATGCTCGAACCATGTTCCCTCTCTTCGAGGACGACTTCTGCCCATGCGGAGAAGCAGACATTAAGCCACCAGAAATTAAATTTGCTAAATTTACTGACCAGTTCATTAATGCTGGTAGTTAAATACTAATGGTTTAGAATTCCCTGACTCATTTACCGTTTGTATGCTAATGGATCTATGTAATTAGTTGGCAACGGTAAAATATATTTTACTACAATGAACCATTCGTAAAATTCTGCTATGCTACACAAATGCGTTCCTTTAGCCCAATTTAGACCTGCAAGAAAAATTGTGCTTGTTGCATTACATTTTTTTTTGTTTTTGTTCTTTGCATCACTATTGTTTTCTTTTGTCACATTTGAATATACAGTAACTATTTAAGTGTTATTTTAACTAAGCAAGTTATTTCTAGCTATCACAGTATGTTTTGGTGAGAATTGTCAAGGAGTTAGATTTATTGTTTTTGTTAACTTTATTATAATAATTGTTTTGTCATATTTCTATCTCTGTTGATTCTCCAAGAGAAATAAATAAATAATACACTGCGGCGCCCGATCGACCACTTTAAATTCGTGCGCCTTACGGCGTCGCAATGTAATGCAACTTGCACAATTTTTCTTGCTGAACTAAACTTGGCTTTTGAATTAAAACTACCGTGAGATCACCGACTTTGGTACATGATACTTTGGACTTGGCAGACTTTGGTACTTTAATGGGATACTCTATTGCCCGCGACTCCGTCTACAAATAATTCGTTTAAATTGCTATCCCGCGGGAACTATGCTATTTTCCGGGATAAAAATCATATGTCCAGGACCATAAATTATCTCTACCAAATTTCATCTAAATCGGTTGAGCGGTTTAAACGTGAAGAGGGAACAGACAAACAGAGAGACGCACTTTCACGTTAAATTTGTAATATTAGTATGGATTATTTACTAAATAAAATATACGTACAAAACATAATATCTTTAGATAAATTAACCCTATAATTATAAATAAAATAAAACTAAACTAAAACTAGATAAAATTAACAAAAGGTTCCCCCCGCGGCATGGACCCAAAGACACTGGCAGCATTACCTCGCTGTATAGCAATGCTGATACGTTGTGCGAGGAAGCTGCCAGCTCTATGCTCTATACTATAGCTCTATCTGTGGGAGTTCTAACACCTTGGTTGGTATGAAGTTTAGCCTGCTGTAACTACAAAATAATAATAAATTGATTCAGGCATTAATTTTCGGAGTTCCATATCATTGACCTACAATATTTTTACCTTGCTATTTCGCGATCACACGTACAAGTCAGCTACGACTATGCGAGACATATGTAGGGTTACCATATGTAAATAGGGGGATGCCTGTCTATGGTACCTAAAATGCCTGATTTTTCAGAAAAACGCCTGTCTAAAGCAAAACGCTGTAAGTAATAAGTAAAAGTCAACAGATAATAATGAAGTAGGATGTGATTTCTAAAAATGCCTGTCTCAGACCAATGCCGGCCGCACGCCTGTCTAAACCTTAAAATGCATGTCAAATGCGGCAAACGCCTGTCATATGGTAACCCTAGACATTTGTGTTTTAGTGCAAATCCACCTCCCCCACATCCACATAAATCAATATTAATGTCATAAAAACCCAACCACTTGATTTGCGCATTTTCTATAAATTTCTGCCTAAAACTGTCGGTAAGACCTAAAGGCCTCATTTAAAACCCTGTGGAAACACAAGATTTATTAAAAGCATTAACCTTGAATCAAGAACTCTTGCATCAAGTTCTCTTAGTACTTATATTCAATAATTCCAACCCCAGGCCTACAATAATTTATCTCAAATCAATTTCTAATACACCATTATCGCATAGGAAGTGGCATTGAAACTAAACAAGCGAACGCACTGAGGGCTTTCCACCTGCAATCTTAGAGCATTAAACCAAACGGAGGAGTCATGCGCGCTAGAAAAAGAGTTTACACTTTTGACTATGAACCGTCTCGTTTGGCTACAAAACGTCAATACTAACACATTTGTAACACATTGCGTCACTGAACAAGGTTGTCTAACATTTAACGTGATTTTCATGCACTCTTACAATCACACACGTAACGGACATGTTCTTTATTGACTAAGTCTATTGACAGAGGTCCATCGTTGACGTCTCCGGTCAATTTTATGCTCTAAGTTTCAACCTGCAATATTTATCGTGTTATATTAACTGCATATCGGCCGTAGATGGCTATCAGTGTTACACGAACGAGCCTGCACGCGCTTTGGAGTGAGAGGGAGATATGGATCAGGGTTTCCGTGCCCATAGGATTGTACGGGACGGCATTCATTAAAATATTTGTTAAATTAAGTCAGTAGACGTGTCTTACGTGAATTTTTGGCAGGTCGTAAATATTTCTTAACGTCGTCTTGCTGTGCATATTGATCACAAATGTATTCTATTAATGAATTAGTATGTACAGTCACCGGCAATAATACCGGATAGTATGAAATAAAAAAAATACATTGTAACGGGTGTATAAATAAAGTTGCGTTAGGTATATATATGAGTGAACTAAAACAATTACTTTGCTTTGCTTTTCAATAAATTATAAAGTATATATGATATGAGTGCTTGGCTGGGCTCTGTCAAAACTGTACGATCTATAAACGAGAACAAGTGAGTTAAAAAGATATGATAAGCAAAGAAATAATTGAAAAAAAAAGTTTGTAGGTGATTTGACACTGTCACAAAGAGACGTGATATAAAATTGACACGTCAAAAAGTTCTCAATGAAAATATCAATGATCGTTAATGAAATGAAATGAAATATTTATTTGCTGGAATACGTCATTTGTATAAAGTCATTTACTATTAAATACTATTTTTTATACAGTTAGTAAGTACTTAGATCTTCTTCATTCTTTCAATTCCTAATGCTATGTATTGCAGAATTAGTTAAAATATCATGATATTAAAAATAGTTTCATTAGTCTGACATTGTGAACCAACCTATTCTTATCGGCTGCTGCAATGCGGTCGAAACGTCGAGGTAATTTTAGCAATCAAATAGTACGTGATTAAGTTCCAAAAAATATTGATTATAAGTGAAAATCGCAAAAGTTTATAACGTTATATGATATAACCATTGATCATTTTCAGATTAGGTATAAATAGGTGTAAGATCGTGCACAACAAGGGACGTGGAAACAAACTCATGATCAGAGTGTGCCATAATATATTTCTTTTGTTTCGACAATTATACTTAAAAATATTGATTTCATATTTATTTTATATTACAAATCGAAAGCTAAAGTAGGTACTTAATAATATTACCTATAAGGTTTCAAACATAAATATAATTAATGCGGTGTTTCCTAAATACTATAAATCTGTTTAGAAAAAATAAATACTTTCTTGAGTTTCTTGCTGGATGCAAAAGGGCTTGTTGTAGCCTAAATTGAACCAAGATATTTTGATTGTGACTTGAAAATTTTTGAGATATCATCAAATAATAGAGTCTTTTTTATCGAAGGTTGAGTGAATGCGTCACAATATCAAAATTTGTGAAATTGCTGATAATTCACTACAGTAGCCAGATTAATCCTTGGCGTAATTTGTTGCGGTTTAATGGTTCAGATACGATTAAACTGATCAAGTTTTGCCATACATACTCCGGTTTGTACCTATCTAGGTTTTGTTGCGTACTACATTTTCCGCTGGCGTTCGTGTCATCACAATGTGTTGTTTGTTTTTTTTTGTGTTTAGTTTTTAAATGGGTCCCACTGAAAAACAGCGTTGCGGCTTGCCGCAATATTATGCTGAGTGGGGCCCTATTTATACTATTGGATGATTTTTATTTGTATCTTTTCCTGTCAACTGTATTTCCTGTGTATCGAATATGTGTAAATAAACATCTCTCTCTCTCTCTCTCTCTCTCTCTCTCTCTCTCTCTCTCTCTCAAATAGGTCGTGAGTCCCTTTCTCACTCCGACTAAAGCTAATGATCTACCTTGGCATAGCTGAGTTGTTATCAAAAAATTTGTACACAATTAAGGGATTAATTAAAAACAAAATTTATTTAATTATTTTTGTGTAACGGAATTATCCATATACTTTGTATGAATAACTTTCGTTACACAAAAATAGCGATCGTGATTTTTGTTTTGATTATGCCGTTAACTATGTACAAATTTTTTGAAAACGATCCAGCTAGAGAGACCTACATGATTTCAATGAAAAATTGATACGTGTGCAAGGAGTGCATACTAACTAGTTCTTCTTAGATAAGAAGACGTAACCGTCATGATGACAAATATATTGCTGTATGTTAGCAATTCAATGATCTTTGTTGTTTCTATTTTAATTTAATTTCGACTACAGAACCCTTAACTATGCGGAGTTTAACACGCAGTTGCCTGTTTTATTTAGATTAAAAAGAAATGCTTCCCAAGTGGTCTCATATACATTTCGGGAAGATCTGATAGTGGAATAAATATTAAAACACTCCACTTCAAAGATAAGATATTATGTATAGTCAAGTGCAAAAATAAGCATCTATTCGAACCACTCAAAAATATGTTACTACGGCCTTATTGCGTCGGAATAAGAGTCTGTGGTACTTATTTTTGAAACTTTGAATAAGTTCATATTTTTACACTTGACTGTACATATATCTTTTAAAATTTAATGTTTAGTATTACAATACCAAAAGTACCTACCGGTTATTACATACCAGTGCGATAAAAAAAAATTCAGTAAGAATTAATAATTTCTTCAATAAATTCAACTCGAATCCTATTCTTTCTTTGAAACTCCAGAACCCTAAACAATGGTCACGTAAACCTGTCTCGGTAGTCATTTGTTGCGATTGAATTTTCAATCGGAGGTTGATTGATTGAAGCGAGACCGACGATACGTATTGATTCTTAAGTAGAATCAAATCAAAGAAATCAATTTATTATATTTAAAGGGCGGACGATTTGTAGCTGATTACGAACGCAGAGATTTTGAAAGCAGATATATATTATAGTTTTGGTTTGAAAATATAGACATTTTTTTGTTACAGAATTTTAAAATAATATACAGTTTTTGAATCGGCAGTGTATAAAAACATAGAAAGGTTTAACTGCCGCTGCATTCTTTTATTAGTTGGTATAGTGGTAATATGACGTGTCAATAATTAGGCAAATTTTTAGGTTAATTAGTTCACTATTCTAAAAGACAACAGAGAAATATAGAGAACTTTTTTCGTAAATTTCGTATATTTAAAGGGGTGATATGTATACAACCATAGTCGATGAGTAATCCAACTGATTTAAAACATAGTTATTTCAAGCCAAAAATGTAGTTTATGTCTAGTCGATTTGGCTTAGTTTGGAAGCTATTTATTAAGCTATTTATTTGTTTTTAAATAAATAGGATTAAATAGTGTTAAGTTTATTTTAAGTGTTTATTTTAGATCCAAAAATGTTTAACAACATGTCTTTTATTCAAAATCTACTCAAAAACATTTGCGTGTAGGTATTTTGCATTTGATTATTTATGTTAGCATTTTAAGTCCTATTATTTATTTATTTATTTATTTATTCATCAATAAAAATTACAGAATTACAGTATAGACCAATGCGCTGTAAAATTCAAAAAATACAAACAATACTTAAATAACTATTTAGGGATTTTTGAAAGACGTCTTCGTCGCTTCCCTAAAACGACGGAACAAAAGTCGGAGTCGGTTTATTATACCTGAAACACAGGATTTTATTTTATCCTAGTTCAGGGTGTGTATTATTTTCATTTTTACTGTGTTTGTTTATCCTTTTAGTTATTTTTGTCAAATACGATGTAAAAGTTAATAAAGATTATTTATTATTTATTTTATTTTTATTTATTATTTTGTAAAAAATATTTTTCATAAATCCTGCAGTGCAAAACACCTTAATGATAGTTTCAATCCTAAAAAGTATTTTTATAATAGATAACGTTATATCAATTTAGAATGCGTTGCCAGCCGTTCTAAGGCATTGTTGTCTTAAAATTCGAAATGACAAATTTTTTTGAAAAAAAAGGAAAGGTAAAATTGCTGATTAGCCCCAGGTTCATATAACGCTGCTTACTTATGAGGGACCTGAAATCTGTCTTATGGCTCAAGCGTGTTTGCCGTAGGTACCCACGGTGTATATCCCGGATATTTTTTTTGATTAGGCAGTTCCACCCAATTGAATAAACATGTTCTGTTGTCGCCTAATCTCAAAATTAAGTTCATGACTAAAAAATCACTATAAGCCTAAAATATTTTTTCTCTAATTGGTTTCAAAAATAAATCGAAACGTACCGGTAACGACGGCACAGTATCGCTGTAAATGGAAACATAAATGTAACTTAACTTGCTACATTGTATCGAGGTGGATGAGTATGCTGCGAGGAAGTTTTATCGTTATTGCCTACTGTCCGATTGTTGCTACTGGTGTCGATGACCAATTACCGGGAGAAGCTGAGTAACAACATAAAGTTTTCATAGGCCTTTTGAATTTTAAAAATGGCGAGATGGTTTTCTAAATTAGTTAAGTTTATACAATACAAATACAATACAAATATTCTTTATTGATCACCAAAAACAGTACAGTGACATTACAAAAATTAAAATTTAAAAAAAATTAAAAATTTAAAAGTTTATAGTGGGAGAAAGTCGAGGAACTCGTTTTTATTTGATTAAGAACCGAAACATAACCGTCATTCTAATCCCAAATTAAATAAGTTTTTTGTAAAAGCCGTGGTGTAGACTAGTGGCATGACCTTATGAGCACTGAAGCAGAGGATCGTGCGAGTTCTGATCGACCTCTGAGTTTTTGAAATTTATGCAAACACCGTGAGGAAATTTGCACATACCTGCGAAGATATTGAATGGTGTGTGTGAAGTTACCGACCGCACTGGGCTTGCGTGGGAACTACGGATCAAACTCTCTCATTCTGAGAGGAGACCTGTGCCCAGCAGTGGGACGTACAGTTAGCTGCAGAGAAAATGTACCCTTGTATAACGACGGCAACCATTACCAGGGCGGTACCTTTTCTTTGCAGCTATCTGTACAAAGGCTGGGATGATAATTATGATGATATAAATATGTTTATTTTTTAATTTTACAGCGCATTGGAAACCAATAAAAAAATTTAAAAAAAATTGCTGACTGTAGGTACTTTTTATCGACTGTACATATATGCGTTTCATCCTATCTACATATCCGGACCAATTTAAAGTCAATACGATTACATGAACTGAGTGAAATACATTTTAGATATAAAAAGCTTGTAAAATTGACAATTGTAGAGTCAAATTTATAGCGAATGAAGGTTGTATGAACTCGATTTGATTTAATGCAGAATCGAAACAACACTAGGGATGTTAACATCATAAACAACAATTCCAGGACGCGACTCTAGTAAAAAAACCGGTCAAGTGCACGTTGGACTCGTGCATAAAGGGTTCCGTACCTCCGTACAATGTTTTAAAAGCTGTTCAGTAAAAAATCGTCAGCATAAAACCATAGGGTTGCTCGCGTTGCCTAACAACTGATGGCTGTCACCTACGCTGCCTAGCAACGTCTAACAACGCCTGGAAATCAAAAAAATGCTGAAAAAACGTTTCTTGTATGACGACCACCTTTAATTTTTAACTTTAGTTGTTATAGCGGCTTATGGTTCAAGAGATAGAGCCCTGCGACAGAACGGACGGAGAAACAGACAGTCAGAAGAGTCTACGGAACCCTAAAACACTTTATTTTAGACCTGAAAACCAAATTTTTGATTAACTGCAAAATTAGACTTTTAGCTGCTTTTAAACAAAGTAGATAGTATTTAGTAGTTTGAGCGCCTGAAATGAAATGTAGCCTTCGTGTTATTTTATACTAACAGCTATCTACTTACCAGATTTCATCCAAATCAGTCTTATCGATGTAGCGTAAAGAAGTAAAGCGCAAGCCACACAGAAGAGACGTGGGACGGGGGCGCGTCGCAGTCCGCGTCGTTTGTTGTCAGGCCGCGTCTCCGCCCCGCCTCATGTCTGCTTTGAATCGCGACGCTTCTATACATTTAGTATGAAAACTGATTCAAGGGGCGCCGCGACAGCGACGCACCCCCGTCCCACGTCTCTTCTGTGTGGCTTGTACCTAACATAAATACACACACGCGCACATACTCACAGTAGGATACCAAAAACGTGAGCTAGAAACTTGCTAAGATTAATTAACTAAGCTTACTAAACTACTAAAACCAAAGGTCCTAAAATCCCTATCACTGGCAGCGTATTCCCAACCCTGGGGCCCTGATTTGGTACAACGCGTCGATAAATTATTTATCACGAGCGCCCCCTGTCGGATCGACATTCAGGCAAGGTCCAGAATTACCATGAACAGGGGGCCAGTTCATTTAGAGAAGACACAGGTAAACACAGAGGTAAAGATTGGACTAGAAGATACAGAATAGCTACGTATTTTTAACCCCTGACAAAAAAAGAGGGGTGTTATAAGTTTGACCGCTATGTGTGTTTGTGTCTGTCTGTCTGTGGCATCGTAGCTCTTAAACGGGTGAACCGATTTAGATGCGGTTTTTTTATTAGAAAGCAGGTTTCTTGGCGATGGTTTTTAGATATGTTTCATAAAAATCGATCCAGCCGTTCCAAAGTTATTCAACACTTTTTAACCGACTTCAAAAAAAGAGGAGGTTCTCAATTCGTCTGAATGTTTTTTTTATAATTTTAATTTATAGTTATAAGTATAGTAATTGTGGTATGCGTATGAAATGCGTTATTGTCTCGTGTGTGACGATAGTTGGGTTGGTGTAACACAAAGTTAAATTATCTGTCACATTATCAGGAGCTTATCAGGGAGTGGCGAAACAGGTCCAGAGAATTTTATCTTATTCGTAGCCTTAGTTTAGCCGTTGCTAATGTATTACGTACAATACATTCGTTTCATCAAATTTGAGGATAATTAGTTATTTATCACTATTTACTGTCTTGCTACTTTATAACAATGCGTGTAAGGCAGTTAATGTACCATACAAAATTTCATACAAAACCCAAGTGGGTACTTGTTGTACCTAATTCGCTGTCGATCGCAGAGTAACGCCTGAATTGATCAATTACTTATAATGTTGTTAGAATAAATAGAGTCAGTATCATAGATTTATTTATGTGAACTTGTCAGAAAGTGGTAAAACAGGCAGTTAGTGTTGTCTTGACTTGCAGTTAGTTCACAGCTTGCCGATAGTTCTTCCAGTGCTGTTGACAATTTTAAGTCCTTACTTGCCGCGGATGTCCCGGCGCAGTAATTACGAGTGTACACCCTACTAGCGCAAATGGAAGCGACCGCACGCCTGCATTTGTAAAGGGGCCGTGGACTATGGCGGCATTGTGGACACCATAGTAGCTTTTGTTTTTAGGATACCTTAAAAAAGGAAGAAACGAGACGAAAGAAATTTAATCGAACAATATAAACACAGACGATATTAAAGATTATGTATCAAAAAATTCAGGAAGTTATCGAAGAATGATGAAACAAGGAACTAAGATTTGCCTATCTAAGCCCGATTTGGCAACCTTCTGATAAGATTTCATTTAATAAATAAATGATACTACGTGTGAAATAATACTTGTCAAGCCTACTTTATTTTATTCAAACCTTAACTCACTAAAATTGCTCGTGTTTGTATTTGGTAGCGGAGCTGCGGAAGTAGAAGTAAAATTTTCCTGTTCATCTAATTTATTTATTTGGAGTTTTGTTATAAGATTTTTTTTTATGTTTCATCTCTGTCAGGCAAAGACAAATGCCAAAATGACGCACAAAGACAAACGAGTATTAAAAGAAGCTAAAGTGGGCGGAGTTCAAAAAGTAAGACATCTTAACGAGGGTAGTTAAAAATTTGTATGAAAGTTTTACCGTACAATTGCGATTTTTTGTGTCATAACGGATTTTTTTCTTGCCAGTCTTGTTGTTCGGCTACCTACGATTTAACGTGATCCAAATTTTTGGGCGTTTTAATGTCATACCTTGCCATGCAAAAACTATGATAGAATCGCGTTTTGACAGCTCATGAAAGTACTTGATAAGTGGTGTCATCATCCCTATAGGTTATTAGGGTATAGGGGTATAGGGTTAATCCATAAACTACAACAGTTCAAAAAAAAGAATTTCAACCTTATTTATAAGTACTTAGTGTAGCCACGGCTAGCTTACGTAGTTGCCCTTTAGCCTTACTATATAACTGGGGTTGTATGGTGCCGGTGCGGTAGTTAAGGAATCCGTAATCAGTGCAAAATTGTTGGTACACAATCGGATGTTCTACCAGCAGCGGATTCAGACCGGAGACTATCGCAGTCTGTGTCTGCAATATTCTCTGTTAGGTATATGTACTTTACACATAAATACAATAATCTGTGTTGTTATGTTGTGGGTTTGATCCTCGGTCGGGGCAGACACTTTGTGTGAAAAATACGAATGTTTGTGCTCGAGTCTTGGGTGTTTAATATGTATTTAAGTATGCATTTGCCTATACAAGTATGTTTATCCGTTGCCTAGTACCTGTTGGCTTTGCTTAGTTTGGGACTAGGTCAATTGGTGTCAATCGTTCCATGATTTACTTATTTAGTTTTTTTTAGCATTTGCCAGCAAAAACACGAGAGCAAATGCTAAAAAAAACTTCTGTCGTGAGCTTATTAAAGGTAACCATTGTCTACATGGTAGTCATTGATGACCTGGGTAGAATGCTATGTTTGGCGAGCCTTGGGGGAGGCCTATGTTCAGCAGTGGACGTCTTTTGGCTGAAATGATGATGATGATGATGGTTGTTTTCATCCCGTTGTAAAAAAATATGTCCTATTTATTTAACCGTGAATCATTAAAAACTCGTGAACCACTGTGGGTATACTAGCATAATTGTATAATATTAAAAGCTTTCTAGAATCTTGAAATCATTTTGAGTTTGTTTAGTATCAATGGCAATCAATGCGGTACTAAAATCACATAAAAATACTGTAGAGATTCAACACAAATCTGGCACCGGCCATTATTGTCTATCACGCATGTTTGTTTGCTCCAACAATATTGATATTATTCAAGTCGCCGGTCTACACTGAACCCGTATTTTAATATTTAACAAGGGCCCAGATTATTTATTCACACTATAGCTAGTGCAAACAGCCTCTAGAGATAATAATGTAAACCGCGAGCCGCAAACTAAACAAAATATCCCATGGACCGACAATAATTTCTGGTATTACATTAATGAACAGATCTGGAAAACCGAAAGGTTTGGGGGCAGCGTGGGAATAGGAATCCTCGGAAGTTATTACGGATTTAGTTTTTAATCTCTCGCTGCTCCGTTTTAATGCTAACATAGTGGTCTGGACTGAATTTTTTGCGAGTTTTCCGATTTAACGCGGGCTTGATGAATAAGTTAGGTGCAATGTTTAGGAGTGCACTGTAATTGTTCTGTTTTATTCATCATAATGTTTGGTAGAATGGGATTTTGTCGCTAAAAAGCATGATTCATTCATTTCGACCACTTTTGTGTCTGTATTTAAGGATCATCATCATCATCATCATCATCCCAGCCTATATACGTCCCACTGCAGAATGAGAGGAATGAGGGGGAAAAGTCTGATTGCAATGATATAGATCCATTTTTTTTATTTTGCAGTGTACTGTTTTTAAGGTGTTTTATTAGACAAAAATCGTTTAAAGGTGCACCGAAAGTGAACCCTTTAAGGAATAAGTTCACCTTTGTATATCTGTTTCTCTTGTAATCTGTTAATTTCATTATTACGTTCTATTTACAATAAAAAGTTTTACAAACTTACATCGAAAAGTGACCCGCCCCTCCCTCCTTATCTCCAAAACCACTAATTCAAAAATATTAAAAAAACAAGTTTCTCATTTTTAAATTACAGGAAAACAACAATTAAAAGTTGTGGTAGTGTAGTGGTTTGCCTTCGGGCCTCTCAAGCAAAGAGTCAAAGGTGCGAGCCCGAGCTCGACCCTACGAGTTTTTCGAAACTTAAAAATATGAATCTTCTATCTATCTAATATATAAAAATATCGTGTCACGGTGTTTGTTTTCGAATTCCTCCGAAACGGCCTGACCGATTTTTATGATTTTTTTCTCTACTTTTGGAAGGTCTGAGAATAGGTCTTAGGCTCTTTTTTATGCCCCTATTCTTCGCGAACGGAGTCGCGGGCAACAGCTAGTCTTCTAATATATAGAAATCTCGTGTCACGGTGTTTGTTATCGAACTCCTCCGAAACGGCTTGACCGATTTTTATGATAATTTTCCTCTATACTCGGTATGTCTGAGAATAGGTCGTAGGCTATTTTTTATATCTCTGTGTGCTATATGGCAAAACAACATTTGCCGGGACAGCCAGTAATACTATAAAAAAATAATACTTACTATGCATAATAAACAACATGCAACCCATAGACTAAAAAGCTCTACATTTTCTCAACCCCAGCAAACGCAGTCACGTGCGAGTGAAATGATCCGTTACGGGAAGTAATAAAACTATTGTTTACAGCATTTTGGTCACTATTTGACAATATTTTATCAATATTTATTTATCGGTAGTGATTTGTTTATGGTTTTTTTATCCCTTCTCTATGATTTTGATATTTATAGAGTTTTAGCACCCCTTTGCATAAAATCATTTTTTTTTATTATCGTCGTCATCAAGGCAGCCTATATACTATACATACATACTTTCCACTGCAGAGAACACCTCCTCTTGGAATGAGTGGGCTAAGGCTGTAGTTCCCTCGCGGGCTCAATGCGGATAGGGAACTTCACACACACACAATAGAATTTATTCCCAGGTGAGTGCAAGTTTCCTCACGATAGCTGCCTTCACCGTAAAGCTCATGGTACAAATGCAATTTCGCAGATAAATC
Source organism: Archips crataeganus (assembly GCA_947859365.1). NCBI lineage: Eukaryota > Metazoa > Arthropoda > Insecta > Lepidoptera > Tortricidae > Archips > Archips crataeganus. The sequence goes on along the minus strand of OX402059.1, from coordinate 9,193,938 downwards.
TCAAAAACTCGACTACATATCTAACCTCAGGTATTTAGGTAATTTTAATTCCTATTGTACTTTTTTTTAATAGGATTTTTATCAATACTATCTCTACCAACTTCGGATACTACCTAATTCTAAAAGCATAATCATCATGCAAAAAAATAATTCGGTTTACTTCTCAGTTACACATTTAATGAGGAAACAAAATAGTAAACATATTTCACTTTTGCTTAATTGCGTTGATCTTATTCCAAATTCGAAAAAAATAAAAATAAATGCTTCTTTCGATGAGTGCAACTGTAAGCCCAGCCTATTTTAATTTTAGAACATGGACGGTCTTTTGTTTTCTCCTAATAATGGACGCATAAATATTACGGTTTAAAAATGCAGCTCTTCGATTGGCTGGTTATTCGAGAACATCAACCCCTGCTTTGGGATCAAATTGCTGTCATGGAGCTCGAGTATCAATGAAGTAAAATGGCCGACTACTTCGCTCAGTTTATATTACTATAAAGAAGAATTTGTCAGAACAGTTATATTATACTTTTGAAAACCTTGATTTTTTCATCCAATTCGATTGAATTAGATTCTTAAGTTCATGGTCCGTTTTCAGACGGACAGACAGGATTGACTTTAGGAAATCTGTTCACTTTTTACCTCGTTGCTGTATCTGGTAGCTAACTATTATTATTATTTTATTGAGAATTCCCAAATGCCTTCCAACCAATATTTTTAATGTTTAATCTGAAAATAAACACAGAAGCCCACGCAAAGTGGCCAGATTTTAATAATGGCCTTAATAGAGGTTATTAATATCACGTTTGCCACCGATCATGTTGGTATCAGAAAAAAATGTATCAAATTAATTTCCATTTTATTAATTATCGTGTGAGCTGGTATTTGCGCGACAAAAGCGTTATTAATAAATTGTTTATGCGGGGCATGCAGTATCCACCACAAAATGCATTTCTGCGAAGTAGCCAATTAGTATCTAATATTGGAACTGTGCTGTTGTGGGTTGTAGGAGCCGTCAATATATTGTTTTCTAATGTTCGATTAAGAAAGAATTGATTCCACTTCATAATTATTTATAGCTGTTACACCTCTCTTTTACGCTCCCGTCTCAAGCCTTGCCTTGTCGTTAGACAGTTTAGACAAGACGTATACGCCATCAGAGACCAGAGAGGTTTTTTTACTTTTATCTAAAAACCACACTAAGCGCGGCGAGTAGCGACTAGCTAAGCGAGGTACAGTCGGCCAAGAAAGTGTTCTACGAGTTTTGATAAAAGTTTCTGTGAGATTCAAATATCGCTAAGGTTGACATTTCTAACTGAGTGAAGTCATTACATTAGTCCCTGTCATCATATTATTAATAAAATAAATAAATAAATATCACGGGACAATTCACACCAATTGACCTAGTCCCAAAGTAAGCTAAGTAAAGCTTGTGTTATGGGTACTAGGCAACGGATAAACATACTTATATAGATATATACATACTTAAATACATATTAAACACCCAAGACCCGAGAACAAACATTCGTATTTTTCATACAAATATCTGCCCCGACACGGGAATCGAACCCGGGACCTCAAGCTTCGTAGTCAGGTTCTCTAACCACTAGGCCATCTGGTCGTCTAAAATAATTATTGCATGGGAAAATCGACCTCTTTGTATTATGGCGTGCAAATGATATTCAACCGTAGGGTGGTAGACCATATTTTTGGCTGACTGTACGTCTCTCTCTCGTCATTTATGCGAATCATACGCAAAGATTACATTTTTTAATTTACAAGAGGTTTTAATCAATAATTTGAAACTAAATGTCAAAGCAAATATCAACTCTACTAGATTGATTTAAATTCTTATAATCAAAATTTGACTCAAGACCACGTTACTAGCAATAAAACAAAGGCATTGAATTTCCAAGTACTTAAAAACTAGCACAACATATCATGACATGGTGGGGGTAGAACAGAACAATAAAAAGTTAGCAAGGGACTCGACAACCAATCAGCGTGTTCCTTGTGAGTACTTTGTTTTAATAGCACTAGGCTTAGTTTTAAAGTAGATGCTCTAAACAATGACGTAGGAAGGGGAGAAAGAAGCCATGTTGAAACTGAACGTACGTAACTCTACATAATATGTGTGTAGTCTTTAGTGTAGACAGTGTTTTGTCTATTGTACGGTCGGCGTAGATATACGAGTTACAAGAGGGTTTGTTCCTACTTCAGAGGTATATGCCTCATTTACATAAGACGGATCGGGTCCGGCGCGCTTTACATACCTATATCATTTTCGTTATGAAAATATATCAAATTTAATAATATGAGGTCATTATTGAAGGTCATGTATTAAGTAATCATCCCAGTTTATGTTTGTGCGTTCCACTGCAAGGCCTCCACTCAGAATTAGAGGGCTTGGCCTTATGTGCACTTTTATCAGGTAAGATAGAGGTCAAACACAGGTCAGTTTTAAGCAAAAAAAAACTTACCTATAGAGTTTGAAACGCGTTAGCATTTTGTGTGAGATTTGTAATAGTTGAGTCTCTATGACTCGTTGATTTAATACGTGAAAGTGGGAAGTCTGAATGAAAATACATAAATGTTGCACATTCATATTTGCCTTAGACGTGTGGTAGCACAGTAGCTACGTAAGGTTGTAGTTAATTTTTTTAGCATAGCTGTTAAAATGGAACCGTTTTTGCTCCGGCGTCCCACGCAATTAAAGCACATAACAGAAAGTTAATCTGAACTGATTTGCAAATTTTAAGCGTGACATTCTTTTTTTGTAATTTCACTAAATCCCAGGATTATACGTGTACGAGTAAAGCTGGCAAGCTCCAAAGCCTTGATGAAAACCGCATGGGCATTTCCAAGGATTAAGTCCGTATAAAGCGATGTACCATCCCGCACGTAATTTTTATTAATGTGAAGTTCCTTTGACGGTTAATTGAGGTTAGTTTTTCGGGTAACACCTAGTATCTTTCATCTGTACATATAAAAAAGTCCTGAGTGATTGACAGACTCATTGACTCATAACGCCCAGCCCAAATTTTGCTAGTGTAATTAGCTATTATTATTTTTATCGGTGTTATTTGCTTAGTGGTTAGAGAACCTGACTAAGAAGCTACTAACTAATATAGATGACGATGATAATGATGGATGTTTGGATATTGCCCGTTTTCTGTTTTATTCAATGAAAGCGATGAAGAAGCTTTACCAGAAATTGAAATTCTGGAAGGACAAAATCGCAGGCAAAAGCTAGTATTAAAACATGGAGTCACTAGGTACTACGCCGCCAGATCAAAAGTCAATTTTATAGGCAAAGATGAGTCTTGGATCGATGCGTAGCATGAACTTACCGTCCTACCTACATACTTATGCAAAATAGAAAAGCCGACTCAGTTACACATTGCACATCAAATTTTATGTACTACAGTCCTATACGAGATAACAAGTCTGTATGATTAAAAAAAGACGTATTTATGGAAATTAGTAATAACGTCGGGATATTTTATATTCTAATTCTAAACTAAAACATTTATAAAAAAAAGAAAAGCTTTCGAAATGCCCGCAGGCCAAGTCACGAAGTTACAATTACGAGAACATACTTTAATAATAATCATTCCTTGATATTTATAATAAAAATGGTATAGAAATTAGTAAACGAATACAAATCAAAAAAGAAAATGTTTTCATAAGTAAGGTTATTACAAGAATTCCCCGTATGCCTCGGGCTAGTTCGGTATTTGATTTCTTAGATTTCTTACCTTCTATAGTGAATTTTCCCATTTGACCTCTTTCAAACGTTATTAGCTAAACATGCCAAGTTCCACGTCAATACAGCTATGGGGCAACAGTTGTTTTATTTCATTTTCTTATACGGGGTTGACCCTTGTTGGATAGGACCAAAAAAATTCGTAGCCTTCTTCTACTGACGCTCAAAAAGTCTTTATAATAGTTTGTCGCGTCTAAATCATAAATAATCAAATCATAATTTTAACTTGTCAACTACATTTAATGATATAAGAAATAAATAAGTTCAGGGCAAACATTTCACGAAACTGTTGTGAAATTATTTAAGTAGAGACAACTTATTACATAAACAACTACAAACAATTTAAGCACTGAATAACTTTATTTAAACGTAGTTAAACTCTTGCACTTAGCTTTAATGTTGGTTAAATACAGAACAATTTGCGATAAGTGTTGCAACAGCAAAAGAACCGATTTGGAATTGTTGTACACGCAAATAACAATATTTCCACTGGTCTCCAACTGCTGCCAGTGCCTCGAGCAAAATCTGCATTCGGTTATTAGCCATACGCTCGCTAATTTTCCCAAATTTGCTTAATGTTCCACAATTTGCACGCCAGCCCCGTATTGTAGACGATTTAATATTGTTGTAGATTTTTCGAAAAGCATATGCTGCGGTTTCAACCAAATTTTTAAATAACAATCCCCTGGCCGCCAGCCAAGGCAAAAAATGAAACACCTGACTTTTCTGAACAACGCTCATAATACTATTTATGAATTCGCTCCAAAAAATATATGAGTCTTTCGTATGTGTTTTGTTTTAGTTTGCATTCTGATAACAGTCTAGGTTACCAGGTGCATGCAAATGTAAAGTTTGAAAACGGATATAGCAGCACGATACATACAAATTCAACGATGCCATAAAAGCATACGAAATGTATGGGAAAGATTTAGTAGTTTTTATTATAGAATTATAATATTTTTGGTACCCAATAATGATGAAACAAGCCAATATGTGTGCAACTCAGATATTTTAGAAACTACGTTTATTTGCAATCTGTTTTAATATCTTGAATTTAATTTTCTCTCTTTGAACGAAATTAAATATTTGCAGTAATAGTAAAGAGTGCAGTGCATTTTTCATTTTACTAAATGATGATCCATATATTTGCTAAAATCTCTAGTGTCGAATTATTTTCACGGTCAGTGAAGTGAATCCAAACAGCTGCTTCACCCAAACTTCTAAGAAGCTCTTCTGTATTCACAAAAGACGTCCTAAAAAACCGTGCATCTGCAAACGTTGCGATAAGGATCGTTGTGTTGCTACAAGAATAAATTTGTCGACAGCTCGCTATTTGATCAACAGATTAAAAAGTCCGCGAGCAAATGGTGCATCTTAAAGTTAAGACTGGTCCTGACACAGATTTATAATGAAACTTTCTTGTTTTGATCGTTTTGATAGCGCTGTGTTTGAATAACGCAGTTGCTGAATGGATTTTGTACGGCGAAAGATTAGATAGTTGAAACATTGTTGAAGTTTAGATTAACTTTGCATCAATGTTTGTGTTTAAAGTGGGTACTTTCATCTATTGGGTGTGGTCGTAACAGTTTAGTAAACAATTTTGTTTTTTGATAAATTTTGAACGAACATTTTTGTTCAATTTGGTCCCGTCCATACATTCACAGAAGAGCTGATCTTTGTCGGGCTTTCTTTGAAATAAGATAAATATTTGATTGAGAGGTTCAATAATACTTGATCGAACTCTGCTCCAGAATAAGAAATGTTTACATATTTATTGCTAGGTTTTATCTGGGTTTATTGTTATTTATATTTATTATCATTACTTAGCTGAACAGGAACGGGTAAGTTGGAATGTCAATATAATTCTTATCAGTCTGCATTTCACTAAGATAGCTAAACAAACCATTACTCGCGGACTTTCTTTGTACAAGCTAGAAATTCCATCGTTGCTCCAACCAAGAGCTTTGGCAAAGATCATTTCACTTAAAGAATAATATAAGTGTACTACTATATTTAGTTTCATTCGTCATAAAATTTTACTATTAGTCATGTGCATATTGCTGTACCTATATTAAAAATTTTCTCTGCTGCTGAGTATTATGATGTACCAATTGCAAAAAAAAGAAAATGATCCACTATCCATGTATAGTCGGGGTAAGAAAAGGTTCGTCACTTTTCGACTTTATGTCAACGAGTTAAGGTCGAAAAGTGACGAACCTTTTCTTACCCCGACTATACATCAGCAATACTCGAGGGATGATACATCTTTTGAAAAGGAAATGGGATGATAGTCAGTTGGACGGTATTACTACCCAAGTTAAGTTTGTACATTTCTACTTCCATTAATTTGTTATCAAATAATATTTTAACCATATTATCTATCTATACCTATAAAACAGTACCGTGACTGACTGACTGACTGACTGACTGAATGACTGACTGACTGACTGACTGACTGACAGACAACGCACAGCCTAAACTACTGGTGCTAGAGACTTGAAATTTGGCACACATGTACCTTGAGTATTGTAGAGGTGCACTAAGGAAGGATTTTTCGAAATTCCCACGGGATAGGGATATATCTATACTTTCTTTGTTTTTTTGTTTGTAGCGGAATCTCTGAAACTATTGAGCCGATTTTAAAATTGTTTTACCAATAGAAAGCTACATTATCTTTCATTGACATAAGTTACATTTTATCCGGGAAAATGCGAAATTCCCACGGGATAGAAATAAATTAATTCAATTTCAAGGCTGATTTTTAAAATTCTTACATTTTATGTGATATAACTATCCCTGATTGGCATAGGCTACTTTTTTTTCGGGAAAATGTATAATTCCCACGGGATAGAAAAAACTGAGTCTTCGCGTACGAAGTCGCGGGCAAAAGCTAGTTAATCATGAAATTGCAAAAAATAAAGTGGCCTGATTCACAGAGAACACAAAAATGCACCCGCTCCGGTAGACGAGAATTGAAATAATGACGGAGTGCGTAGACAGTTTGTGTTTATTCAAGCCAAATTCATCCCATTCTTAGTAGACAGCAGGCTTCATCATCATCATTTCAGTCGAAAGACGTCCACTGCTGAACATAGGCCTCCCCCAAGGCTCGCCAAAAAGACCGGCCCAGCGGCATCCGCATCCAATGCGTTCCAGCAACCTTTACCAGGTCGTCGCTCCATCTTGTTGGAGGCCTACCTACACTGCGTCTTCTGGTCCGCGGACGTCACTCGAGAACCTTTCGGCCCCATCGGCCGTCAATTCTACGAGAGATTTGGCTATTCTTCGAGCTATGTCCGTGACTTTAGTTCTTGCGCGGATTATTATCATTTCTAATGCGATCCTGCAGAGAAACTCCAAGCATAGCCCTCTCCATCGCCCTCTGAGTGATTTTGAACTTTCTTATAAGGCCCATCGTTAGCGGCCACGTCTCAGTAGGTCTCAGTGACAGTAGGCTTATACTGCAACAATATCTTGCTCATCTGCACTATATCTATTCTCTGAACCACTATCGACAACCGCAGTCTTTCCGCTGCGATACAGATTACTTGCAGCCAATGTCATACAGAGATTGGAACTACGGAGCCATGGTATCGGAATAGTCTTTGCTAATTTACGAGTGTAGTTTGCTTATCGATTCTGGTTCCAATACGTTTAAGTTTACTAAAACTATTTCTTATATTATATCTAAGTTTACGAAGGGAAATTTACTTTTTACTGTGCAGGCTATATGCGCGCATCTATAAAATTAGAAGCGTATCAAAAATGGGTTGGTGTATGTTTAAAGTGTACGCATTCTGCCATATTTATTTCTAAGACTCACGTAATCACGCAAAATTACCACGACTATTGGTTAAGTACCTATAGCTTAATTTTTTTGAATTGCACAAAAGGTCAACATAATGTAAGTAAAAAAAAAACAATAATATCGTGTCGTGTGGCGGCATTCGACCTAAAATAGCATACTTAATAGACAAAGCTAAAATCTAACTGTATTCTTTTGAAATTAAATATGTACCTACATTGTGTTTCGGACTCTATTTACGAGTATAACAATCCTTTACTCTGCTTTTATTCTAAACAGTTCTAATTTAATTATTCTCATTTAATTCCTGCCTAATATAAGCCGATACTGTAAACCACATCAAAGAGTATGAATAAGCATGAGTGAGCACGTTTGAGGGATAATAAAGTGGTTGTAGTTGTCGGCTAGAGCACCTTAGGGGCTAATTTCGCATGACGGGAACGTAATGATTATGAGCCTGCGAAACCTGGTAGGGACCGCAATATGCAAATGATTTTAGCCTTTAGGATGCTATAGAGAGTACAAGCGCTTCTGTACCTAAAACATTTTCATAAAATAACATGTTTGTGTAATAGTCGGCGCTACTTGCTAAGGTTATTCATTTTTGTAAAAATATACTTAGCTCGCGGTTATAGGTTTACCGTAAGAAACCGATTAAAACAAAACAGGTATGTATGTGTATGCATAACATAACAACTAAATTCATTTGCATTTAAGTAAGCACTGTTTACAGTTCGTTTGTCTCAAAGTGCTTTGTAGTGTAGTCCATTAAATATTTCACTACGCTTACAATATAATTCTAATTTTGTTTTTAAACCGAAAAAGACACAGAGAAAATCATACGATAAGCAATTTCCGTCTTATACATACATACAAAATCTTAAATCCGTGGTTTCGCTCAAGTGGAAGCTGTAAATTCCGCGAACATTAAAAAAAAAACCTTCTTGGTTCATCTTTTATGATCCTTAAGGAATTATGTCTGCCAAATTTCAAGTTTCTGTTTTTACTTAGATGTTCAGAACAACATTATTACTAAAAGTAGGTAATCATATAATTAATTAAAAAAAATACTTTTATTTTCTTAAAACAGAAGAAAAATAACTTTATTTATTTTAAAAAGTACTGTATGGCATTATTGATGGCCAGTACCAATTTAGGATCGGCTAACTAAAAAAAAGTTTTTATGTCACAAGTATAAATAACCCCACCATAGGAAAGATAAACTAAAGCATAACAAATAGAGTCAAATTCAATCATATAATTAATACAATTATTTAATACTTTTAATTATTAAATACTTAAATAACGTCTGTGCGGTTTTAATATTGAGATAATATTTGTGTATTTAAAGAAAAGGGTTTATACTTCCTTTAAAGGTTGGCGACAGACCAGTGAATCTCTTTGAGATGTTGATTCATGGGTGGTAGTGACCATTTTCCAGGAGATGATCCGCTACCTCATTGGCCTCTCTCTTATAATAAAAAAAATTATACCTTCAGTCAGTCAGTTAGTCAGTCAATCCATCACGTTAGTATTTAAAGATACAGGAAGACATTACCTATGCAGCAATATTAGTCAACTTATCTCTAGGGCATTCGAAAAATTAATTCTAAAGACACTTGTCAACGATAAATACAATTACTATACTTAATGCAAACAAAATCACAATACAAGATGAACCAGTCGGTATCTAGGAATCCCTGTTTAATCCTGTTTAAGAACAGGATTAAATAACAAAAGGACAGATTTATGATCGCCGTTAAAACACCTTTTATAAAGATTAACTAAGACGAGAATGCTCCATTTGGACGATTAAGCTTTTGTTAATCAACGTTTTAGACTCAACAAAGGGGTGATAAATAATTCGTTTATGCTACTAAGTTAAAGATTTGCGCTACAGCCAGTTACAACTAGGACATTGTAACAGAGTTCGTTTTAACGTTTAATATTGACTACGGTCGTCTACGAGAGCAAATCGTTTCATCAAAGTTGAGTAGGTACATTATTAAGATTTGAATTTTTTGGACTGGTCAAGTCACCTAAGATTATTTCATTATTTTTGACCAACCATCTCTTCCAGTTTAGAGACAATTGTACAAGAGTTCTTTGTACAATTACACCAGATAGTTCTGTTCCAATTGGAAGTGCAATCAGATTCTCTTTCCTGACATCTTTTCTCATATTTGACCAAATAGTTGATAATCGTCCTCTTTCTCGCATTAGGTCAATAATATCTCGCTATTTTTAGGTAGGTATTAGAAATTTAAAAAAGCAATTACTTACTTAATATTATAGCAAATATTCCGGGTCACTAAAATTAATCGTATTCTTCAAATAAAGTGGGCTTTAACGGACATCATCATCCCCGCCTACATATATATATACGTCCCACTGCAGGGGCCAGACCTCCTCTCAGAATGAGATAGCTTGGGCCGTAGTTCCCACGCGGGCTTAGTGCAGATTGGGGGAAAGAAATATTTTTTCAAATTGGTCCAACATCTTCGACAAATCGAGGAACATAAAGTAATTGACGCGAAATAACTTTACATAAGTGTAGTCCAATATACAACGATACCAATAAATACTATACAAAACGGATTTAAGACGCTAACGAAAATGTCATCACATTTTCATATTCACGTCTCTAAAAACTATTTCAAATATACAAGTCATCTACAAGTAAAGTGTGGTAGATCCCTATCTTAATTGGTTATGTTCTAGAAGAATGAATAACATAATAACACACAACATTTGAACGCAATTTTACATGAAAACACAATTTCGGTCGCCGCAGGCGTGGCAATTGTTGTGATTTAAGTGACCATTTCACATTTACAGCTTTTGTCACGCTCCCGTTTAATAAATTGAGACATTACGCTGCGTAATTCAGAGCTTTATATATTTAAGTTTGTGTAAAAAGTGTCAGTTTTTACTGAAACGGGCGGGCTCCGAAAGCTGCTGTGTTTTCAAGGTAGAGATAAACTACGATAACATGGCCCGCCCCTCCACATTACTATTTCACACATATATTTACGAAAGAATTTTTATGTAGTAGTATCTGCTTTTGTTTGACGGCTGTCTCAACACGCACACATGCGTTGAAAGTTTTGGTGTGCTTTATAAATACTTTTTTTTTTTTAACGCGACAGCCGACAGTTGCTAGGCAACGCGAGTGACGCTATGCTGTTCGGGTGTTTATCTACGTATAAATTAGCGATTTTAGTCCTTACATTTTGGCGATTTTTTACTGAACTGGTTTTTAAGACTTTGTACGGAGGTACGGAACCTTTCTTGTACAAGTCCGACTCGCACTTGTCCACTTTGTTCTTGTCCTTAGTTCTCAACTTACTAAAGTTCAGGATTTGATTTATTGAAAAATACGCTTAAATCTTTACCGAAATGTTTTGTCGAATCCCAACTTTATTTTACAAATTCATGATTATCTTCAAAAGAATGAGAGAGCTTCGGCCGTTGTTTCCACGCAGGCCCATTGCGGATTGGGAACTTCACACACACCATTGAATTTTTACGTAAGTGTGGCCAGGTTTCCTTTGCGATGTTTGCCTTCACCGTAAAGCTAATGGTAAATTTCAAATGTAGTGCGCACATAAATTCCGAAAACTCAGAGGAGCGAGCCCGGGCCCAAATCCACAACCTTCTGCATGAAAGGCCATCAAATCACTAGGCTACCACAGCTTTTTTACAAATAACACGAGAGCAAAGTCAAAACATATGTACGAACCTACAGACATATTGCAGTTTATTTACCTTAGTTGTACCAATATTTGTAGACAAAAACCTAGATAGCTTCGCTTTGACCTAAAACTAAACCTTTGACATATTTTGACACAGGTATTTACGTTCTAGCCAAAATCAACATCACCCGGGGTCGGATTGTGAATGTGAGAGTACGCTTCTACAGATAGAACAGCAAGGGTACACCTGCAATGAAATAAAACAGAATCTATCTGGGAATAGCCATGGAGCGTGAAATTGCCAAAAAACTTCGAAATCCATCACGAATCAAATGACACTTTGAAATTGTAAAGCTAACTGAAGAGGGAATTGGATGGACTGCGAAAACAATTAACGGGAACGGCCGATGCAAAAAACGGAGTAAGCAACGAACAACGATCACTATATTTTATAACGTTAAAATTTTAATAAATGTAATTTTTAAGCGGCCGAGTTCCATTTTTAAACTGTAGGCGGAATATTCCAGGCTATTATGAAAACGGTTGACCCACTAACACGATTATCAAAAGAGACACTGAACCTAACTACATCATAAATTGCTTTCAAACAATATTTACGAACAGGTGTTTTGATGATGTTATTTATTTGCTTGAACTTTTGCTTTACATTGTTATGTTACAGATTCAGCTTCGAGTGATATACTATGTAGGTATACTAAAATTCCATTACCATTATTATCAAAACTTCATTTAATATTAATACAAACGGAAATTGCATTAAAAGCTCCGCGGTCGCATTTGCTCGCTCCGAGTGCATTGCAATCAGTTGTGATCGTAATAATGCCAATAATTCACTGACGAAGCCAGTATCATTAATATTCATCCTCTATGTAACGGTAGTTAATTATCAACCAATTCTACTCGAAACAACCGGCGAACATTTTAAAGGACCAAGTTACCGATAGCTATTCACTGAAAGCCAGGAAATTGAGCATAACGTACCCGTTAATATTTCAACAACTTCCTAACGATTAAACGGGGTTGAATTTGCCGAGCAACAACGTTTCCTATTTAGATACTGTTACAGTTTAAAATCGAGGGGCTAAAGGTTATAGAAAACCGATGTAGCTGGTTGCCAACATGGGGTTAGGTATGTATAGATATGTCGAAACGCATCTCCCACACCCCAAAGTTAAACTCTGGAAATTTTAATACGTCCTGTCTGGGGTGCCGAGTTCCGCTACGTTTACATGGTTTTAGGCTTAAACATGTTTTTTCGCTTTGAAGTAATTGGTTTATTACAAGCTAAGTGAATTTAAATTAATTTACTACTCAACTTTTTGCTGTTACACGCTTTTATTTAACTTGCAATGTACAGTCAAGTGTAAAAATATGAGTGCACACAACTTGCTCATAAATATGTCCCATAGCTCTTATGTCGTCGATTTAAGGTATAGGTATATATCGATGTACTGGTCAAATCTTGGAAATCGAATTTGATACACTTCCAGTGGTCGGATTCACTTGAAATTTGGTATACTTATGTAGGTTGGATGACAATGTAGGTACAGTCAACAAAAAGTACAATCAGCTAAAAAGCTTGCTTTAAAAATTAAATTTTTAACAAAAACTTATTTTCATAAAAATCTTTATCATAATAAAGACTTTAAACAAAATCGTCAAGATTTGTCTTTAGCTATCATACCTATTTCATTTAACAAAATTGTTAGAAGTGCTTGAATTGAAAAATAAACAATGAGGCATCTTTAAGTTTATGGTTTAGCTTCAGTTATTTTTTTAGTACCTACGGTGTGTGGATATTGAATCTAGAATTGAATTCATATTCACCGGCTCATTGTTTTTCTAAAACTTTGTTCAGTTGAGTTTGATTTTTCGCCAGCATTTTATTAAAGAAACGAAATTTGAATTCTCTCGTTGAATAATAAAAAGTCAACATTCACGAGTCAATTCATTGAGTGGATCAATCTGGGGGTTATATTTATACTGAAAATATATTATTACTTCTAAAAACACTACTGAAAATAAGCATAATTTTACTATCTTTCGCCTCTGAATTAGCACCAGCACTAGACGCTTGCAATATCAGAGTGTTACACTTACAGTCGGATCATTTGATTTCTGACCCATCGTGAACGTTTTCACAGTAGGTAAGCGTCATAGTGAAGTCTCCTTGTCAAGCAATGCGATGTCAGTGTGACATTTTCTGTGAAAAAGTTCCACCCAAGTAACACAGCGTGCTGAATAAAGATTGAGTACGAGTAATCATCAAGAATATAAGCTGAATACTTAAGCTGAATAACATCTGAGTACCGTCTATTCAGCTGTTATTAAAGCAAAAAGGGCCCCAATTTTGAATGCTTAACGCTGAATAACATCTGAGCAACATCTGAGTAGGAGCTTATAACGTTTCAATTAGCTTAATAACTTTTCAATAACAGCTCACATTGTTTTTATTAAGCTCTTACAACTCTGTAATTCAGCTAAGTCCGATTGGTTATAGTATTCAGAACTTATTAAGCATTTAAATTTTTGTTTCCCTTTTTGCAAACAATATTCATACAAATTGTGGAAAAAAAATTAAATTGGATAAATATTTTTATGTCGATGTCGATGCAACATAGTGAAGTTTTAAAATCGAGAAGTAAATTTTAATTTACAATGGTCTGCTACTAGGTTTACATAATTATGTTAATTGTTAGTGCGCAAGTAATTTTGTCGTGAATAGTATGTGTTTTTTTTTCATTATTTATGACGCGCCGTAAGAATAATCAAGATAACTGATTGTAAATAGTATTTTCATAATAATACATACTAGGTCGGACTAAAAGTATTTGTGACGAAATAGCTAATTTTAGCAATTTTAATCCAACAAATTCTATTATTATTTTGTATAGGTAGATATGCGATCTGACCGTGCGGTCTGCGCGGTCAGATCGCACGCACGCGCAATATATTATAAAGACCGACAATGTTGTTCATACATAACGTTGGCTGCGTTCAATTTGACCTGAGGGCGACCGCAGAACGCATCCAGTGTGACAAATCCTTAACAGTCCCGTCATATTGTATAGGAATTCAAAGGATATTTTTTTGAAATGGATCCCAAATTAAAGCACGCGACCGTACAATCTAAGAGTTGGCTCGTCCGCATTTCAGAGTAGTAGTGCATAAATGACATCGGGGATCGCCACTTGCGTCACCCCTATGTAGACGGGTACATACAAAATGGCTATCTTATATGTAATCCGTCTACTTATAGGTATATCTGGCCTAAAGTTAAAGATTGGTCTGACAGGTTTGATATAATAGTCATCATGGAAAAGGTATTAGGTACCGTCATCTGTTAAAACATTATAGAAAAAAAAGGAATTACCTACTGTCGCATTAGCTGTCAAATGTACATAGAGCTAAATCGCTTTAAACATGAAACTACCGTGAGACTCACTCATAACGAAAATAAACGGATCACTCACGTCTTAAAACAAGTTTAACTCGACATGTTTCGGGCTAATCCATAGCCGAGAGTCCGGAGTTAAAAAAAAAATAAAAAAAAAAGTAAAATAAAGTTTTATTCAGTAACACAAACAGTTTAACAAAATACAGGTTGGTGCTTCTTTTTAAGTATCGAGATACCTGTGTCAAGGGACACCGCTCCTCCACTAAAATGTAACTATAATGGCACAAGGTGAGTTTGAATTATAATTAGGATCCAAATGAGTACAAATATCGGGAGCTAAAAAAAAGGAAACTCCCAAACTAAAGTACAATATTAGGGCAACAAAATAATCTAAAATAATCTAGAAAACTAATAAAGGTAGGTAGGACAAGAAAAGTAAACTATTGTACACTATATTGACTAAACTTAGTAATAGAACTAGTAATATTATATTAGACGAGCCGTACGTACAGTAATGTGTGTCTATGTGTGTGTGCGTGTGTGAGTGTGCGTGCGTGTGTGTGTGCGTGTGTGAGTGTGCGTGCGTGTGTGTGTGTGTGTGTGTGTGTGTGTGTGTGTGTGTGTGTGTGTGTGTGTGTGTGTGTGTGTGTGTGTGTGTGAGTGAGAGAGTGTTGTGTGTGTGTGTGTGTAAAGTTTGCTTGCGTTAAAACCTAATGATGACGGATGATGTTTTCAATGGAGTTAAACTCGTTTTAAGACGTAAGTGATCCGTTTATTTTCACTAGAGCTAAATCATTATGTTTTCTATGAGGAAATAACAAAAATCCCCAGACTCAAGAGGCAGAGGGCAGGGCGCATCGCTTATACAACTGATGGCCAAGGGAGCCCAAAGGTTTTCGCATAGCGCCCACGGATTGGAAGACACAGTGTAGGTAGGCCTCCAACAAGATGAAGCGACGGCCTGGTTAAGATTGCGTGAACGCGGTGGATGTGGATGGCACAGCACCGGTCCATTTGGGTCTCTATGGGAGAAGCCTACGTTCAGCACTGGATGTCTTTTCCGCTGAAGTGATGAAAATCCCCGGAAGCACGGACAACACAGACCCACGTGTAATATTATTATTTTGCTGCTGACCCTCCACTTTTCATGACGTGTTAAACATAAGATTTACATTACAAAACGTTGTTTGATACCAACCCAGCAACTGCATATTAAAATCTGATTATATATGTATTAAATCATCAAGCACTTAAAACTGTAGTTAACCAGCGGCAGATAAACAAAGAAGTTCTTAAGAGCGTGCCACTAGCGCAGTCTGACTTGACCAAGAGTTTAATTATAAAGCGAATGGAGTTCTGAGGACAATCGCAAACTTGGATCATGCTATCGGAATACCCAAGTTACTTAGCTTTTGTTTATAGTTGAATTTAATTTAGTGTAAGCTTCAGTATGAAAAGCAAGGAAGATAATGTCAGCATGTTGATAGACTAGCAATTAGAGTTATTTAAGAGTTAATAGGGAAAAGGTAAGATAATCTACTAATATATAAAAATTTCGTGTCACGGTGTTTGTGGTCGCACTCAACATCTTTACTGATTGTTATGATATTTTTTTTCTATATTTGCTAGTTATGGGAATAGATCGTAAAGTAGTAATTTTTCCCCTCCTACACGTACCCCAATTTAGTTCAATTCCTTTGATATTTAATATGGCAGAATAACGTTTACTGAGTCAGCTAGTTTTAATAATTATTATAATGTAAGTACGAAAGGTAGGACATTTAATCTACACCACATTATAATATAATTAAAATTATTATGTTATGATTATCATGAGAGTTAAAGAGACGATAGAAAAATCTTGTTTGAAGATGAAAGTGTAATTATAGTAGGTACAATCTACTACAATGTGACGTGGCCAATAAATATCATCATCATCATTTCAGCCGAAAGACGTCCACTGCTGAACATAGGCCTCCCCCAAGGCTCGCCAAACAGATCAGTCCAGTGCCATCCGCATCCAACGCGATCCCGCAACCTTAACCCGGTCGTCGCTCCATCTTGTTGGAGGCCTACCTACACTGCGTCTTTCGGTCCGTGGACGCCACTCGAGAACCTTTTTGCCCCATCGGCCATCAATTATAATTATTTGTCAAACTATAACAAAATTTGTTAAATACTGTACTTTCATACATATATGAAATACTGAATCAGTCAGAAATCAATATAATAAAATCTTAAACAACAACTCAAACCTACCTACTTAAAAAAAAATATTTAAAAAAATACAAATTGAAATTATTTAACTATGAATTTTCCGCTCTGGATTGTACCTACCCGGATCAAAAGTTCCCATAACACTAAACTCGACGCGTACCCGGGCTCGCGTAGGGTACGCGTAATGTGCGCGCAGTCCGTACGCAGCTTAACAACGTTGCCTCCCTGAAGAGTCAGGGAAACCACCAGATAAGAACCAGTTTCAGGATCAGCCCTTCGAGCACATTGTAATGATAATATTTTCGGTCGTTGTTAAGAGATTCTCGTTAAATATATTCTCCATAATTCGGCTGTTTCAATAGATCATTCATTTAATACTCATTTTAATTTTTTATTAGATATGATCTTACAAATTCTCAAAGCAACAAAGTGCAACTCTAACAAAAAAAATGAGGATATTACTCGTAAAACGAATTCTTTTTTTATACATTCACTGGCACTGTGTCAGTCGGAAACACGCGAGTAAAACTTTAATATCGATGCAGTATTTCGTGCATTTTTTAAACGCTGGAGGCCTTTTAACTGTGCAGAATAAAAGTTATGGATTCCACATTTTTTTAATTAATTGTCAATTTTTTTTCGATAATACAGATATCAAGTTTATTCAACTGAACATATAAAATTAAAAAAACTAAAAAACACGCTTTAAAAAATAAAAAATAAATTTTAATAAATTTCAATTCACTATTCTTATAGTGCAGTAAAAAATCTTAATAAGCAATTATTATATTGTTATATCCAGATCAAAATTTGTAAACAATTCTAAATATTGATAAAATAAATAATAATAGTTTAAAATATTTTATTGTAAAAAAAGCGTGGGGTGCATGGTGTCAATTGTCAAGGATTATCATTTTGATAACATCTTAAAAAGCACCCCACGCTTTTTTTACAATAAAATATTTTAAACTATTATTATTTATTTTATCAATATTTAGAATTGTTTACAAATTTTGATCTGGATATAACAATATAATAATTGCTTATTAAGATTTTTTACTGCACTATAAGAATAGTGAATTGAAATTTATTAAAATTTATTTTTTATTTTTTAAAGCGTGTTTTTTAGTTTTTTTTAACTATTATTTATTTTCTATTTTTTAGTTGCATTTTTTTTCTTTCTAACTTTACCCCCTTCACTTACAACCCCCAACATCCCCCACCCCATTTCCCCAAACCCTCCCCAAACCCCACACCCTTACCCCCAATACCCTAAGCCCCCCTTACCCCCTCCTCATTTTACAAACCCCCGAACCACCTAAACCCAACCCCTCTAACACCGAACCCCCCAAACCCCCGGAAACCCCCCTCCCCCCCCCACCCCGCCACCTGCTCCCCCAACCCCTACCACACCCCTACCCCGCCACCTACCGCCCCCCCTTACAGTTCCATCATCAAACCCTTGTTACCATCTAGGCCTCTTACACCCTCCCCATTTCCCACAACCCCCCAAAATCACTTACCCTCGAACCCCCAACACTCCCACCCTATTTCCCGTAACCCCCCCCCATCCCCTAACCCCAACCGCCACACCCTAACCCCCAACCCTCTAAACCCCCGACCTCCTTACCCCATACCCCATTCCCCCCCCCACCCCACCACCTACCCCCCTTCCAGCTCCATCATCAGACCCTTGTTACCATCTAGGACCAAAGTACTCGTCAAAACGAATCAAACGAGCCCAAACTCGATGGGGTTGTTTCGTTTTATTGTGGAGTGCCTTTGGCCATCTTCCAGCTCCATCATCAGACCCTGGTTACCATATGGGATCAAAGTGCTCGTCAAGACGAATCAAACGAGCCCAAACTCGATGGGGTTGTGTCGTTTTATTGTGGAGTGCCTTTGGCCATCTTCCAGCTCCATCATCAGACCCTGGTTACCATATGGGATCAAAGTGCTCGTCAAGACGAATCAAACGAGCCCAAACTCGATGGGGTTGTGTCGTTTTATTGTGGAGTGCCTTTGGCCATCTTCCAGCTCCATCATCAGACCCTGGTTACCATCTGGGATCAAAGTGCTTGTCAAGACGAATCAAACGAGCCCAAACTCGACGGGATTGTGTTGTTTTATTACATAGTTCCTATGGCCACCATCCAGCACCATCATCAGATCAGCTCCATGTTACAATAATATTGCATTGTCATCCAATTTACACATATGTGCAAAATTTCAGCTCAATCGGAAACCGGGAAGTGGGTCAAAATCGCGCCCTAAGGAGTCGGTTACAAACAAACATACAAACATACATACAAACATACAGGTGAAGCTAATATAAAGCGTGTAATAAACACAATTCACTTAAATTAATCTCATATCAAATCTATAAAACTTAAAATACATAAATAAACATTGTCAAATACAAAACCAATGCCCGTCCTATAGAATTAATAGGTACAAAAATCATGGAATAGTAGCAAACACAAAATTGCTAAGCCACTAAAGAACACTGTTGTATTAATCTGTCCAATCATCTCACTATGACAAGTTTTACTATGACAAGTATGTCCGTGATGCAAAGAGTTACCTAGCTACCACAGATTGTACGTGATTGTAATAAATTTTTCACCAGCCGAAGTATTTCAAGGCAATTTCCTTGAGTAAACAATCCTGCTAGGTTTCTGAGACGTCCCCGTTCCTCTTAGCTTACATTTTTCAGCATCATGGTTGAAACTGCAGAATTTAGATATGTAGCCACCGCTGTACGTGTAGAAATTGGTCTGAGACTTCTTTTGTTCGTTAATAAAAGTAGGTCGTTGTATGCACTCTGTTGCAGCAAGTTTTGAAGCCTTGTATAGCCTACTGAGTCCGGATTTTTTTCTAACTGATGTAGTATGTAAGACCTAGAAAAGTCATAAGTTTTGTGATTTTGAAATTTATTTAAGCGTCTTCAAAGTTAATGAACTTTGAAGACGCTTAATTAAATAAAATTCATTTTATAATTTGTATTTTTTGCAGTACATTCGGCCGTTATTCTTACAGATGTCTTATGGAGCAGAAGTAAAACAAAGGATCACGAACTGAAATCAACGCTTTAATTTTAAAATAATCTAACAATCGAAATAGAATTAATGTATAGCTGCCTATGACGAAATACACGGAGTCTTGTTAGTGTCCGAGCCCTAGCTAAGCCGCCGCCAAAGTGAGTCTCCGCTCGTTCAAGCTGCTCGCTCTTCAACCCACACGATGCTCGTTGACAGGTTGTGACGTAGGCCGTGACGTAGCGCGGCCAGGCAGCACAGGTCATCATGCCGTCTCGCTCTCTCTTCACTCTTTCCATAATACGGCCGTTCCTGACTGCGAGACGACCTCGTCCGCTCGATTCTCAGAGGAACTGTTGTCACCAGGGTGCTAGTCAGCTGTAACATGCAAAACGCATTCTTTATGGGCAATCAATACTTGCAAACCTAAATCATTCAAAGCAAACAAAGTTCTTGCATGATAAAGTCTGTACGTACTAAAACTGTATGATGCAAGAAACTCCTTCCACCAACAGTAGCTAAATGATATCTCTCATACTACTAAACATTTACACCACTCACACGTTCATATTTTCATTACAAATGATGGTCAAAAAGAGAAAAAAAATCGCAAGTACCATGGTTTTCTACTATCAAACATGTCACGTGAAAAAGATGCCACAGAGAATGTTAAGTCGCCATGGCCTGCCACAATCACGCATTGCACTGTCACCTATATAAAGATGCAGTCTGCCGACTAAAAGGCGTGTCACGAGTCTTCGTAACCTGCCGCAAATGCGCATTGTACTGACACCAACAACCGATTATGGTGCAGTCTGCCGGCCAAGAGCCGTATACTACGAAAGACGTAGTCTGCCGGCAACTATGCCATACTGCGATCATCGCAGTCTGCTGGCACCATGCCGTACTACGAACACCGTAGTCTGCCGGCACCAAGCCGTACTACGAACACAGTAGTCTGCCAGCACAAAGCCGTACTACGAAACCGCAGTCTGCCGGCACAAAGCCGTACTACGAACACCGTAGTCTGCCAGCACAAAGCCGTACTACGAACACCGCAGTCTGCCGGCACAAAGCCGTACTACGAACACCGTAGTCTGCCAGCACAAAGCCGTACTACGAACACCGCAGTCTGCCGGCACAAAGCCGTACTACGAACACCGTAGTCTGCCGCGACCGAGGTCGCGAGGGGTCGCTATCGTCGTTAAGCATTTAATAACGAACGATGCTCACTTAAAAAATAACATTGTGCACGTTTCAGGAGTCCATTCTCCGTGCCGCACCCCGGCACTATGTATTCTCCGGGGCGGCTCTCGTACGCTTCCCGTACGAACCAGACCGTAACCGCTCGCACTTGCATTGGTGTGCAGTTCCGTATGGAGGCTTGGGTCAAAGATGGCAAGGACTGGCTCGATAGTAAGGCATTTAATAATATACGAGCGTGCTTCCTCCTGCTCAGGTCCCCATAAGAAAGCTACTCATCATAGAATGAGCCTAGCAATGCACATCGTCTTTAGAGAATAATCGGCTATAATATGTGACGGCTAAAGTAGCTCGCAAGGCCCAAGAACTGACGTATTTGCTAAAAGTTTGTCAGATGAGGCGAATAACTTAAAGCTTGGACTTTTAGAGGGCTCGGCCGTACCTGACCACAATTAATGAGACGCGTGACCCACTATCAAAAAGAACGTCTATTGAAATACCTTTAATTACAGCAGTCATTAAGTCATTGCTAGACGTAGGGTTAAAAGGAGTTTGCGACATAAATTGAAATTATTAGGGCGTTTACTGTTTGTTTTCAACTCGTTGCTTAGTGAAACAAGTCTCCGCACTATGACCTGTCTTATGGCAATACGAGCAAGTAATTACCGACCTATCATTCGCAGTTGATGTACGCGGAAGGTTTTGCGTGGTCGCACTCATACTGTTTCCGCTCGAGGTCTCCTTGCGTGCCATACCGTTAGTACTATTATCTAGGTGCGGCTTCTTGTGGCACTTATAACGTTTGTAACCTACGCCACCACAATTAAAGCAATTCATCAACCTATCGTCTGGCCTACTAAATTCTCTCTTACGCGAATTTGAGGGTAGATTGGAACGGGTAGAATCGTGGGATGCGACACGCGTTTCATTTTTCGGCTTAACAAATACCGACAAGAAATCAAGTATTTGTCGTGGTTTAAGCTTAGCATTAGTAGCAGCAGCTTTAATCTGCGAATCCGTAATGCCTCTGAGAACTATTGCCGTTCGGAGATCATCCGATAACCCGGTCACAATATTTAGGCGCAATAATGTACGACGCGCATACTCGGCATATGTAGCAAAACTTCTCGAGTCAGTACGCATAACGTCATAAAGCACAGTTGCTACATCTACATTTCGCGGACAGAGGGAACGAAATTCAATTTTAAAATTACTCCAGGTGCGATCATTCGTCACCCAATCACTAAGCCATGATTTGGCGTCACCTTTTAGGCAATTAGCAACACGCGACAGGCACTCGTTATCTTCCCATCGATTTGTGATACGCGCGCGGTCGACCTCTGTACACCAAACATCAAAATCATGTAATTGAGGATCGAAAGGCGAAATATAATAATGCGTCGGTCTTACTTGAATCAACGATGTAAGCGCTCCCACGATCCTCTCCGTTACCTCGCTGGCGGGTGTGTCGTCGCGTGGGGTTGCATCAGAGGCCCGGGGCCTCTCGGTCGCCGCCAGACTGCCGTTGGTAACCGAGGCATCACTAAGTACAGGGCTTAGCATGACAGGCGGCGGTAAAGGAGGTGTCGTCGAACGCTCTGTAACGGAAACAGAATGAGTACGATGATCTGATGATGGCAGTAGACGAGGCGGCGGCATTGCGAACGAAGGCCCTATTCTGTCTTCGATTGCTTTCAATTTATTTAAAATCGTACTCAATACTGCGTCAGATTCGAGGCTTTTATTCATATCATCTTCCTTATTACTAGAAATTCCTTCAGACATTTTAAATGACAGAACAACGAACTATAGAAAACAAAATTATTTAAACCCTCACTAAAAAAACAATGAACTACAGAAAACAAAATTATTTACACCCTCACTATTTATAACTTTTAAACCAACAGCAAAATTTATCAAAGCGCAATCAATTATGCAAGCGAGAAGTGGGTAGGTATAAGCAATAAGCAAAACCAACGAAACAAGTCGCGGCGCGTTATAAGACACTAAGACGCAAACTATCGGTTTTCACTTTTAAATTTAAAACGACTTAAACGAAATTATTTATACGAAATACTTAAACTGTCTGGATGCCACAAGCGTAAATTCACCATCCCGCTTCTGATCTTATGGAGCAGAAGTAAAACAAAGGATCACGAACTGAAATCAACGCTTTAATTTTAAAATAATCTAACAATCGAAATAGAATTAATGTATAGCTGCCTATGACGAAATACACGGAGTCTTGTTAGTGTCCGAGCCCTAGCTAAGCCGCCGCCAAAGTGAGCCTCCGCTCGTTCAAGCTGCTCGCTCTTCCACCCACACGATGCCCGTTGACAGGTTGTGACGTAGGCCGTGACGTAGCGCGGCCAGCAGCACAGGTCATCATGCCGTCTCGCTCTCTCTTCACTCTTTCCATAATAGATGATTTATTCAGGAATCACGAGGATAGGTAAAAGACTTCAGAAAATTTCCTCGATTGCGTGTAGTTGTAATATGTTTTTTATAAATAAACAAGTTGACATTCCAAATTAGAAAAAATTACTTACGTTCCATATCTATGCTAACGCTAATACATGCAAGAAAGTATTTCTTTACTTTTTTACCTATTGTATTATTACGTAGGTAATCAACTAATCAACGGTACTTTTCGAGTTCAATTTGAAAACGTAAAAACATGGAAACAAAGTAAAAAATTAATGTAAAACAATGTAAAAATATCGAAAGAACAAAATATATTAACGAAACCATATTATTTTTTTTCGTTCTTTTTGACATTTTGTTAATAAATCGGGCAATTAAGAATGTATACTTAATTAATACATGTATCATAATAATTACGCCTGAAAATCAACGAAAACCGCAAGGGGGTGTTAATTTAAATCAGATTACACCTGTGACCTTAATCCAGTTAAACAATAATCCTTTAATTAAGGAATCCATACATATTAGCCCGCCCAACTATAACTAAAGAAAGCCATAGTTAAGGTCCCGAACCGACATCGGTTAACCGAGGATACGGGCGTCGGAAACACTCGGAAGATAATCCAATTATCCGAGAACAAGCCGAACAGCCGACCAATTAGACACCGAAAGTGTCTACAAGTACGTTCTAGTTTCTTTGTAAATTTAAAATGAAACCCGCTTATTTTTTACTGTTTTTTTTTCGAACGTGAACCATCATACATCAGGCACCAGAGAAATTTAAAAACTGCTATCAACAAATCTCTACGCAGGCCAAATGTAAATCGAATTTTTAGTAGACTTTTTATTGTGCGCTTTTTCATATGCTAAACCCAACATAATAATTCCGAATACTTAAAAAATATGTTAAAACTTTCGTTTGGCTTGGCTACGAGGTATTTTATTGGTTGACTTTTTTAATTTCGTCCATCGTTAACATCTTGGTGATAAACAAAAACGTTACTTTTAGATTCTGGCAACGCCAGAAGTATCATTCACTTGTTTCTGGTCCAACAAAACGAGTTATTGCACAGGCTGAAAAACAGATAAAAGTTCACTTATGCCTTCACAACCACTTTTCAATGAGTTCGCAAACTCGCGAACTTTTAAAAAAGCAAATACAGCAATATCCATTCTCTTAGTTCATCCCTTGCACATTTCACTCGTTTGTTAGACTGCTCCCTAACGACTGCACTTAAGTTCTCCAAAAACGTTGAGAGTAATTTAACAAAGAACATGTTTAAAACCAGGACGCAGTCGACCCGAATCCTGTACAATGGCCTCGATTTCATTCGCGAACACAATGCATTGCCATCGTTCACTCTGCCAGCAGTTTGTTCAGGTGCCGCAACTTTTGCACTCAGAATATTCTATTCTAGTTCACAATAACTATTAACACATTGCAGGGACCCGTGGGACTCTCGCTCAGTTTTACTCGCTTTTTAAATCTTTAGCTGCTGCTTTATGCTGCTGCAGTTTAAAAATAATTTATTATGTTGTGTAATATTACTAAAGAGCATAAAGAGGACACAACAGGACGACCTGGATATTGTCGACCTGTTGGCAAGCTTAAGTACCGCTGGAAAGACGACGAATTTACTCCCTCTGGATGTACAAAACATAGAGGATATCGCAGAGAACAGGACGCATTGGCGCCAACTGGTATCAAAGTCCAAGGTCCACTTCTGGTCGCTGAGTCAGCGGAGTAAGTTGTGGAAAAATCGATGGTATCGCAATTAATTGACCATAGCCTTTGAAGCAGGGATCGTGGCCACGTGGGCTCAAACCCGGCTCGTATGTCTAAAGCCCAATTTAGACCCGCAAGAAAAAACATGCTATTTGCATTACATTGCGGCGCCCAATGGACCACTTCAAACTCGTTGGCTTTCCAGCCTCGTAATGTAATGCATCTTGCACGTTTTTTCTTGCAAGTCTAAACTGGCCCAAGTATTTCAAAATTTGTCTGTGATATTACACTTGAAATTTACACTGCGCTTTTCTGTGAGGGAAAACATCTCCGCTAGACAATAAATATAGCCTTTGGACACACTCACTAAAGAGTTTTATCGTTGTGTATGAAGTTCATAATCTGCACTGGCTCCTCATGGGAACTCCTAAGAGGAGGCCTAAATAGAAAATTCTTCTGAGGCGTTCAAATTTTGTCTACCTTTCTTCGTTACATCACGAGAAATGTGTAACGTCTACAGTACTGTCCACTTGCAAGCTCCGAGAAATCGGGGACTGACGAAGCGAAGTGTCGGCTGCGCCCTACATCCCGAACGTCGCTTCATAACCCTCTCTCACCCAGAGTGAATGTTAGGCTTGACGCAAGAGTATGATTATCGATTTTGTAAATTTTGAAAACCTGATATAATTATATAACGCGTCGGTGGCAGACTAGCTTGTTAAATGCGCCCCGCGGCCGGACCAATATCATGAATAAGGCCCTCATCTTAGGCTTTACTCATTTTAAATGATGTGGCGAAAAAACATCTTTGTGTGAATTTACTGTTATGATTTTATGTTCTATATTATTATAATATTAAGTAGACAATAACTAGACGATACTTAATTTCTAAGTATACTCATCATTCATCATCATCATTTCAGCCGAAAGACGTCCACTGCTGAACCTAGGCCATGCTCGCCAAACAGATCGGTCCCGCGCCATCCGCATCTAATGCATTACCGCAACCTTAACCAGGTCCTCGCTCTATCTTGTTGGAGGCCTACCTATATATACTGCGGTCGCCAACCCGCCTACCAAGCGTGGCAATAACCCCCTAATGGCTAGTCTAACTAAGTGTACCCATTTGTAAATAATTGAGTTGTTATACGAACGCATTGGTTACCCTACCCTGTAACGATAAAGTACATTTTTCATCCATAAATCAACGATGTCAGTCTGGATTTGTTACATAAGATTCCTCGGACCTTGCATGCGGATTATAACTAGGCGATCCGAGTATAATTAATGTAATCTATCTATCTACCGATTTATTTTTTTACAAGATTTCTAATATTTTATAGAACGTTCTTACGGCAAAGAAAACCACGGGATAAGCCGTGAACGGGATATATAATCAAGCAACCTGATATCTGTAGCTGTATGTAACTCTTATAGACTTGATACTTAGCAGATAAAATATTATCTTGTAGCGTCTCCTAGCGCCATCTAGTCATCAATTGAGAAACTAACTACTGCACCCTGTATCGCACTATCGGAGTTTCTCAACTCGGCTGCTTAAATAAAACTTCCAACTTTCTTCCATTGGACTTCCGTCCCCAGGCATAACATCGGCCTGGAGGGAGAGAGACCTCTCTATTGTGGTCCATTTCTTAATCTTTTAGGGTCCTATATTTTTTACTATTTCTGCGCGGACGGAGTGGCGGTCAAATCTAATACATGTACAATTCTAGTACGTAGTAGTAAAATACAATGACGTCAAACGAAACCGACATTAAGAAGGTATACTGCTTTCTTAACCACGTCTTTTAAGCTAATGCGTTTACTCCGGAAACTTCTTTCCCCTGAATCGTTTTAGTGCAGTCGAAATTGAATTTTTATACTTATACTTTTACTAAGCAAATGGCTTTGTTGGGAAATAAAACCGTGTACGAAACAGCGCTGCGGCATCGCAACGCGAATTTAAAATGCTAATGGCTATAATAGATGTTAGAAAACAAACGAGCGCACATATGTATTTTAGAATCGAATGTTCTAGAGGAGCGACAAACTGGCATTTTGTATCCGAATCCCGGCGGAGCTTAACAATGGAATGCATCTTGAGTACTAGCTGTGTCTGACGTGAGTGCGGAACCTCGTCATGTCTCACATTTAGGATGCACCCAGTACACTGAGCTCCTTCTATCTTTACTATTCGAGGATGTTATACGAACTCATGCCTAAATACAAGTAAGTATGCATTTAAACTCGTACAGAAACCATACTCGTCTTTTAGCATTAGAAAAAGTTTAAACAACACATATATATAATTACTTATGTCTTATTTAGTGGAATATATATTTCGTTTATTTGAGCATTAAAAAATACTAATTCTCGACGAGTCTTTTTATATTGCAAAAAGTTTTTCAAAATAGTAACTATTACGAAACCAAAAGAATGAAAAGGACCTTATGTTTTTGCTAATTGTTACATATTTGCTGTGACTAATTTTTCAAAAGTTTTTTCAATAAAAAGACTCGTCAAGTAGGTAAGCGTACCAGTGAATAAACAGTACCAGTGAATGAACAAAACGAACATTTTTTGAAATAATAAGAATTTGGTACGTTTCTATCACGCCTCGTATTTTTTTTTCGACTAGCACCTTTACTTGTTAGGTTGTGGTAAATTTGCTTTGACTCCTAAGCAACAGTTTTGAAATGGCGACGATGTAAAGTGGACGTACGGATGTTGTACATTTTTTCCATGGAGCAGTATTAAGGAAGAAGGAAAGCTACTATAATACTTCTGATGTGTTACTGCATTTGTCCCCGCCATCTATCATTCATTGGGTATGTTTTTTTTAAGCTTTAAAGACCTGTTAGTGCTATTCATATATAGTTTAATGTAATTTATTTATAAACAATACCTTTTAATCCAGTTTTTTTTTACTGGAACCCAGAATCGCCTTAATCCAGTGAATGAACGGGGGTGTTCATTCACTGGGACTGCAGGATTTTCTATTTGTGCAATATCTTTCCTTCTAGTAGTCATATTAAGATTTCGTTTTCAGTGACATTGATCCAAATATATTATCTACCGAAAGGCCAGTATTGGAACAAACGTAAAATATAGGTTCATTAACTGGTTCAAGTTTTCCAGTGAATGAACTATGTCACTTATAGCTAGTTCATTTACTAGTTTCCAAGGTCTAGTGAGTAATTCTCTTATTTTAGTATTTTCATTGTTTTAGAACATGGAATCGACCAAATAAGTATAGTGAATATAGTTGTGTTAATATAACTTCGCTTTTGTATATTTATAGTATAACAAAACATCATTTTCAAAGTTGTTCATTCACTGGTTTCATTTGCTCATTCACTAGAATTTTGCGTTCATTCACTGGTGATTTTCCATTTTTTCCCTTAAATAGTGATATATCTTCAAATTGTGCAGTAATACTGTTGAATAATGATGATGTTAGCCAACTAGAGTAGTTGGTTGGGCTAAACAAAAAGTAATATGTTAAATAAACTGTGCCCAACTGCCTAAAATTAATTTTCAAAGTCGAAAATTTCCTTAAGTCTTCATTCACTGGTACACTTACCCTACGCTTAATTTCTTTCTAATTCTAAAAAAATGAAGTACTTACCTATAGAAAGATAGTCTACAGCAAAGGTGTCCACAGCAAATCATGGTATTTTAATTGGAATTGCCGGATTTCACGATATTCCCATGGAAATTTCAAATTATTAGGTATATTATGGTCTTCATTATCGTTGTGTGACGAATACCCGTACCAAATTTCATGTCTCTTTACTACTACTTAGTGCTTGTTGTTTAATCAGTAGTTAAAGATACTAATAGTCAATGTTCAAAACAATGCGAGAATATTTTTAAAATTCACTTTATTGAAGTAAATTATATTTTACATAAAAGGCACAAACAACCAGCGTATGAGAAAGATGAGCACAGAGAACGAGCATAGACAAACCTATGCCTTTTTTTTACTAAAAATAAAAATGTTGCTATTTTACAATAGTTATGCATTCACACAAATTGTTTTTTATATGTTCAGTCTTGTACTGAACAGTCATATTGCCTTTGAAATGCGTTAACTATTGTTATGTGTGCCATATATTTTAACTATTAGTTTGTTTAACTATTGATCAAACAACGGGCTCTTAGTGGTTAAGATTTTGGGATTTAACGTACGTCAATCCTGATCCCGCGGGAATATCCAGGTATCCAACTATCTATATTCCAAATTTATTAAGGTTCTTACAAGTGCTCGTTGTGTAAAGAATACTTTATTATATTGAGCTTTGTTTATGCTTATAAAAAAGCAACGTCATTTACTGACTGGCAGACAATGGTCAGAATAAACTACCGCAACTAAAAACTTAAAATTTGACAACATACTTATTCCTTGACAATCAAAGCGGAGCATTAAGAAGATTATTAGATTTTTAAATAAAATTATCACGGGGTAGAGAGCTAGCCAATTTTTTTTCCACGGGAGCAAAGCCGCTATTTCTTGGGCATTATGGAACAAATATTACAGTATGATCAATGAGTCATACGTTATTATTTGCTTAATAGCTAAGAAAACTTTCCAGACGCCTGTTAGCTGTCGGAGTTTGAGTAAGTATTTTACTTTTAAAATTTAAATACAAACAAAGTTATCGTTTCTTAGAAGACTTACAAATTAGAGCAAAAGCACAGATGAGCAACTGACAATTGAATTATATTATTATGAACAATTATAAATAGTAATTGCTTCAGCTTGTCTAATTTAAAATGACGCGCCCTACCACCGCATTTACGCACAGTATTTTTCATGTGATTTGTCGATCGTGATGTTGCACACTGATCATAGGTTCTGGAATAGTCGACCCTCCAAAACAGATGAAGAGTCGTAATTAATATACTTATATACTTTTATTTTTTATTATATACTTTTTATTGTTTGTTGTCTATTAAGTAATACTGCGTTTCTCTTGTCTGTTATTTCTGCCACCTACATTCGTCTGTTGATATTTATTAATTTCTGAGTAATTGGTTGTCTGGAAGAGATCGCTTTTTAGCGATAAGACCGCCTATTGTCTACCTGAATTTTAATTTTTGTACTGTCACTGTACTGTTTTTGGTGATCAATAAAGAATATTTGTATTGTATTGTATTGTATTGTATTGTAATATAATTGGCACTCACACATCAAAATCTACTGATCCAGTTGTGGGGCGCGTGTCATTTCAGCTTAGACAAGCTCTACTGAAAAATTCAGCTTTCTATGTCCAAGGGTTTGAACTAGGCGTTTGATGATACTATGATACTGTAAGTCAGTCTGTCAATCAGTCAGTCATTAAATTCATTCATTAAATCAAGGGATCCGATAATAAATACACTGAGCAAATAAAGCTTGTGATAAGAATTATTTTTAGGCATAACTTATCAACCACATATTTAACTTTTACATCATCTAAAGCTCGAGCCATCTTAACTTCGCAAAAGTAGTTTATACTAACGATTACGCAAGAGGCATTAATAGGCTCACGTAACGCGGGCCTGATTAACTTGATTATCTGTCGCTAAGTAGAATTTCCCCGATGAATGTGTGCGTTAATGAAGTCCTATAACAGCCTGAACGTGCTTTGAACTGATAAACTTCCGTTGGCATTTTGTATATGCTACGAAATTCTGACATACAATACGGTTAGCGGAATGGTAATTAGAAAATAATTAGAATTAGGAGAGATAAATAGAGACAGTTAGACATTGTTTTAATTAGATGTCATTAACTGATTCTATTATGATTTTATAGTTGAGTGAAGTTATGGTATCATCAATATTATCAGGCGAAAGTCCACTGATGGTCATAGACCACCTCAAGGGCACGTATTTGAATATCGAAAGGGTTAAAATATCGACAACTTTTTTTCTCAAACCTTAAACTTTTTTTATACTTAAAACAAACCTGACCTAACCTAATGGTTTCTATACAATGTCGTTCTAATAAATCCAGAGAAGTTAACGGTTTTAGAAAAAAAAACCCATTCGATAGTTTAACGATGACCGGTCCTGCGCCACCATCGGACTCCCGCCATCTTTATCAGGTCATCAGTCCACTTTGTGGGGGGGCCTACCTACGCTGAGTAACCAAAACACCCCCTACTCTCCATTACCATGACCGCAACCATAATCAGGAACAGCAGGGCCTCCAGGTAACTTTTTTATAATTAAACCCCCTAAATCCTACGCTTAGCAGGCGGATTGGCGATCGCAGAATGTTTCACCGTTTACAACGAGGACACTGCTACCCGTCTTCCGGAGCTACCGGTCATAGTTTTAGGACAAACAAGGAAACAAGCAGAGCAAATGGGATCCTATCGATGTTTAGAAAATTTTATTTCCGAAGGTTTAGAATCCCGAAAACTCAATTTGTCCGAAAGCGTTTTTTTCTGAAACTGTAAATATTTCAGGATTTATTTCAGGACCATCGTGTAGAACCCTTTAGGTTAGGTTAGGGTTGTTTTATAAAAATCCTGAAATATTTACAGTTTCAGAAAAAAATGCATTCGGATAAATGAAGCATTCGGGATTTTAAATATTCGGAAAAAAATAATTCTAAATTTTGATAGGTAACCAGAGCAAATATTTCTACGGCCAGTCACCTTTTTCTCATTAAATGTAATTATGTAGTTTTACGAGCAAAATTCCCAAAGAGCATAATAGTACCTCAAAATTTGACTTTGAATTTGACTGATGAATTCCCTTATTCTAGATTATTTGTTACTGCTATCCAAATCAAATCAAAATGAAAAGGCTCTTGTACATAGAAAAATCCTGGCTCTACCTAATCCGCACAACACACGTACATAACAGAGGGGTCATTCAGAGAAGTGCGCACTTGAGGTCAGAGGACCGATCATTTCGTCAAAGCACCGCTGGACGTGGGCAGTGGTAAGTGGTCCTTCTGATGGTACTATTTTTACTTCGAAATTCACGTACCTATGTGCAAAAGGGAGCATGTTGTATGGTTGCTTGTTAGTTGCAGAGTAATAAGGTTGCGGTTTTAAAAGCTGGGGTTAAAAGAATAGCCCCCTCATAAAAGTTTTTGAATTTGTCTGTACCTTTGATTTTTAGATAGTTCCTCTAGCGTTTTAACCGCTGTTAGCATCTGACAGGATAGGAGAATTGAAGAAATAAGCCGCAATGAGCGGAAGGTTTTTGCGTACCTAATAATACAATGTGCTTGCAGTACCATGTCAATTTATTAAAATTTCATGCTAACTGTAACTCATTTGAGACGAGTTCGTATTGCAAACAATAATTAACAAAATGTAATGATCATTTGATATACCTAGTGCAATTTTCCTGGAAATTCTGAACTTTACACGATTGCTATAAAATAAACCTAACTAACCTAAACCAATCTACAGATTACGCGACAAAAAAATATTTTAATTAATCATCATCATCATTATTTTTTAGCCGAAAGACGTCCACTGCTGAACATAGGCCTCCCCCAAGGCTCGCCAAACAGATCGGCCCTGAGCCATCCCCGCATCAAATCCTTCACCAGGTCGTCTCTCCATCTTGTTGGAGGCCTACCTACACTGCGTCTTTAATTAATAGTTTCGTTTAAATTTAAATTATATCAAATGACCATTATGTATTTCGTTCATTATTATTTTAAAAGTTTATGTATATTGAGACGTTCCGGTTGAAACATTAGTCCAATTACGCATTTGCCTTTGTAGGACACAGACAAATTAATAATTTTGAAATGGCATAAGTAGTTACAACTTTTTAAAAATAAAAGTAGCTTTATAAGGAAGGCATCCATTAACAATATAAAGTCAATAAACCCACGTGTTATATTTGTACCAACACTTATTCGCAGCCACTAGGTAATTTTCCAGTCGGTCGGTTTTTACGACTACTAATTGCGATTTAACGTGGTCTAACTTTCTATTAGGTATACTTGCAGTTGATATAAAATTAACA
The DNA here is from genome assembly GCA_947859365.1 of Archips crataeganus. NCBI lineage: Eukaryota > Metazoa > Arthropoda > Insecta > Lepidoptera > Tortricidae > Archips > Archips crataeganus. The sequence goes on along the minus strand of OX402059.1, from coordinate 9,160,660 downwards.
ATTTTACTATACTGAAAAAAAACTTGTGATAGACCGTGCTAGCTTTTAAATTTGTACGGAACCCTCAGCGCGCGCGTCCGTCTCGCGCTTGTCCACTTTTTAATAACACTGACTGAAAGAGGTTAAAAGGTCGTGTATAAATAACGATACCAACAACAAAAATCTCCCATTTTCGCATATCAAAGTCTTTTTACCCTGAATATTTCTGTGAATATAAAATGAGATGACTAATTTACGAGCCGCTAAAAGATTTACGGAGATATGAAGCATGTTAAGCAAAAAGGTTTTAATTAGAATATTTTTTTATTGTTAAAACCCTAGCTTGTATCTATCTGAAAATACAGACGATAAACGGATGAGCGAATTTCATACCTCTCTTTCTATATTGAACCGTCACAGGGAGTTAAAATTCTAATAGTTAGTTTCCACTATACTCCATTTATTTTAACATTTGAAACTTAACGATTAAATTTGCACACGTTTTTAAACGAAACAAGGAAACTATTTAAAATTGTTTTAACTTCTATAGTGAAATATCGCTAAGAAATGTAACATGTAGGTATTTTTAGTCCATTTGTGTTCGAAATACCGAGAAACGTGTGTTACAATTTGACCGTTAATTCAAACCTTAAATTAAACGAAGTCAACACAATAAAATTGCCTTGTTCATTTTAAGTTACATGGAATTTCTCAACAGATGGTGTTAGTGCACACAATAGTTTTGTAGCAACATAGAGATATTTACCACTTTCAATCAAATGTTTCAAGTGACATGATTCCAAAAATCGGTCGTAATTAACATAGATAACTTTTTTTAAATTTTTGACTATGAACAGTTTTACTTTGGTTAAGATTCAACAGGTCCCCAGCGGGAATTTTACCATTTCCCGGAATCAAAAGTAGCCTTTATTAATCTCTACATACAATTGGTGAAATTTGAATATCACAAGGTTAAAACAATTAATGCAATTACCACGAAACGTTCGAAAATATAAGATTATTTTTTTTATATTTTGTCATTAGTAGGTACATGATAAAACTGAAATAATATGAACATTATTTAATTACAGAATAATCAAAGTAAAATTTCACCCAAGATTTATGTTCAAGGAATAACTTAGTAGCTTCCATTTTATATTAGTTCATAAATCTTTCCCCCAATGCCTACTCGGCTCTGTAAACTAAATAGGCCAAATTGAGCAAGTAATTAGTAACAAGAAAATCAATGAGGATGTAATTTAATTAGCCTGCTACACGAAGACTATTTTTCATTATCTAAGGGGATAATAAACACGCGTATTTTCTAATTTAAAGACTGAATTAATTCACTCTAATACGGTTTTACAATAACATTTTGTTGAAAACATTGATAAAACAAATTCAGTCTCACATAACTGCCTTTGCTGTTCGCGTTACTTTTATTGTTAGTTTTGCAATTTCTGTGGAAAAAATAAACATAAATTTGTTTTTGGATGTGATCAATAATTGTACAAGCTCCAACACCTTGATTGCCGTTGTAAATATAACCCGAAAAATTTAATTAGGAGTGTGACAACACCGAAACAACGATCCTTTGTCCTACATATTGACTGAGATTGATTGTCAGTCGGCATGTGCTAAACGAGTTGCGAGACGAAATAAAAGCAAACGCCACCCCTGTCGACATCCCTCACGAAACGTTTTATTGAACTGCGCCGCGACCATATTAACTTTTGCTGACGTGTTCGCGTTACGCTGTATTTTGCTTACGTCCTCTGGGACATGCTCTAGCCTCCACTGTTAGCTCTCAAACGAACCATTGTGCTCTGTAGCTATTGACTGGGCTCACGGATATTTCACGCATTCTTTTGTCTTTATTCCGGTTCAAAAAGTAACGATAACAGTTTAGCCATTCCTGAAATCTCAAAAATCGACGAAATTTATACCTTTTATATGCACTTCTGAAGGAGCTACAAACATGGAAATTGTGAATAAATTAACAAATCTTGAGCACTGACTTGCTCGTTTGCCTCTCTCCCTTAGTAAAAAAAACTGACCTGAAAAATCTGTATCGCTAAGCCCGAAACTGCAAGTACCCACTAAGTACTTGTCTTTTTAACTCCCGACACAAAAAGAGGGGTGCTATAAGTTTGACCGCTATGTGTGAGTGAATGTGTGTGTCTGTCTGTGGCATCATAGCTCTTAAACATGTGAACCGATTTGGATGCAGTTTTTTTATTTGATAGTAGGTTTCTTGGCGATGGTTTTAAGACATGTTTAATCAAAATCGGTTCAGCCGTTTCAAAGTTATTAAGCACTTTTGTTAGCTGCAGAAGGTATCTTAGGCGCATAATTTGCATACTCGTATGCTTTGTTTAAGAAGGTTAATGGACAAAATGAGAAATGAACAATTGCGAATTAAAACAGGGGTGACCGATGTGGTCCATAAAATCAAATATGCCAAATGGAATTGGGCCGGGAAAGTTATGCGAGGCCCGGACAAGTGGAGCAAACTTGTAACCACATGGTACCCAAGAGATGGAAGAAGGAGTAAAAGAAGGCAATTTCGTCGCTGGGAGGACGAAATTGCCAGAGTGGCTGGCAGAACATGGACTAGAGTGGCCGCATGCGAGAGGAGTTGGAGACTGCTGGGGGAGGCCTTTGCCGAAAGGCACACAGATGCCGAAGATAAAAATTTTTAGTGATATATTTAAGAATTACTATAATTATTTTTGTATCTGAATTAAGAGGCTTAAATAAATAAATAAATACTTTGTTTGCAAACATATGTGCGACCAAATCGCGTAGGAGGTTTTTGAATTTTTTAATTTGTAGTTATTTAAGTAGATATTGAGTTGTATTAAGTGTATCCTATCCTACTACTATAAATGAGAAAGATTGTGAAGATCTTTGGATTTTTGTTGCTTAGTCACGCAATAACGATTAAACCGATTTAGATTAAACTTGGCGTACGTATGTATGTACAAAGATCTGGATAGAGACATTATAGGATACTTATTTTCCCGATGTGTTCCCGTGGAATAATATTTTAACTTCAACCAAGAATAGAGGGACCCTGTATAAAAACGTTGAAGTATCTCGGCTCTCAAGATGACCTGTGAACGTCGTCTGCAATCAGTAGGTTTCGTTGTACGAGCGAATTTTGTGTTTTAAAAATGTTACCGAAAACCTTTTTTCAGACTAAACTCAAAGATTGCAAAGGTTTCTTGTGAATATAATTTCTGACGTGGATGAAGCCACGGGTTCAACCTAGTGTTTTAATAATTTTATACGATTTATGATTACCTATATATCGAATAAAACTGTCATTCTTCTTTATGAATATGACTTAATTGACATCCCTCAAGTGATACAGTCACGAGCTTTAATTTGGGACCCACTTAAGGTTGACAATCCTGTCATATTGTATAGGAATTCAACGGATATTTTTTTCGAAATGGATCCCAAATTAAAGCACGCGACCGTACATTACTCCTCCGTAGTTACTGATTAAAATATAATAATATACGAGTACCTAAGCAAATTCACAACACTCATAAAGTAATGTTAATTGTGTAGCTTAGAGTTCCTAATATCGAGATATTGTAACTAACCATGAATTTGTTTATAAGTTTACATAACATGCGTAAAAATAAATGCTATCGTGTGATATAAGAGTGTGTTGAAGACTAGGTATTCCGAGCCCTGAAAGAATTGCTGCTATAAATTTTTCGCGGGTACGTAATTGAATTTTTGTTTATCTCCTACACCCACGGGAGTCTGCAATATTTACCTGAAGATTAAACGTTACAGCCATATGTGTGCATGTGATTTCTTTGTTGTAGAAACATGTTTACGTGCATACAAACATATTTCGTAATACAGGGGTCTAGGTACCGAAACGATTTTATCCCATTCGGTGTCGAGACCCTTGGTCTGTGAGGTCCAAGCGCCATGAGGCTCTGTAAATAGTAAAGAGGTTAGTGAATGTCATCGTAGGATACCAATCAGCTGACAGCTACCTCGGACAAAAATGAGCTAATTCTTCAAAGGAGGAACTTTGCCAGTAGTACCTATCTTCGGAATCTTGCCCATGGGGACTCCATTTCATGTTTCATTTCATTTCATGTTTTAGTTATTGTTATTCATTTATTTCTGTTCCTACTTTTACCTAAAAGATGGAGCGACAACCTGGGTTAAGTTTGTGGGAACACGTTGGATGCGGATGGCGCAGGACCGGTATGTTTGGCGAACCTTGAGGGATGCCTATGTTCAGCAGTAGACGTCTTTCGGCTGAAATGATGATGATGATGATGATGATTGTACCTACTTTTAGTTTAGGATAGTTGTACATATTTATGTATTTACTTTGTTTTTTTTTTTGTTTTTCTAAATCATTTATTAAATCCACTACAAATATTATATCTTCTCTTCTTCATCTTTTTCAGGCCTTTTCCTTCCACTGCTGTATGTAACCCTCTCCTAATCTCCTCCACTTCGTCCTATTCTCCGTCTTCCTGAGCCAGTACGGTCGCGTAGGTAACTTTTTATGTCATCAGACCATCTCAAAATATTATATATGTCACAATTAAATACCTACTTTAAAAAGAATTAAAAGTCACCTATAACATTAAAATTAAAACCCTTACTAAAAACCCGTATTTACTAAAAATTAATAATTAATTGGATATAGTGCGATTATTATAAAAGTATGCTTAGCTAAAAATACATTATTTCGTAAGTAATCAAAGGAAATTTACCATGAGCTTCACGGTGAAGGAAAACATCGTGAGAAAATCTGTATACACCTGCGAAGAAATTCAGTGGTGTGTGTGAAGTTCCCAATCCGCACTGAGAGAGGAGGTCTCTGCCCTGCAGTGAGACGTATAGGCTGGGATTATGATGATGATGTTGAATCAAAGGAAGTTGTTATGACTAACTACATCAACACGGAACCAAATCCTTTATACTTATGATGCCTATTGTCTATCTGAATTTTTATTTTTGTAATGACACTGTACTGTTTTTGGTGATCAACAAAGAATATTTGTATTGTATTGATGCTAAAATTTTGCATAGAAAACTCATTTATGATGCAGACAAGGAATAAGAACGAATTTTTTGTAATTATCAATAGACAGGAAATTCTACGAGCTAGCAGCTGAAAGCCCTATATACTCTTAAAATTGTAACATAAGGTAAAACTTAGGTAAACTCCGAGTTTAAGAAAGATAAAAAATAAATGTATAGGTATATGAAATTGATATACATAATATGTAAATATTTGTTTGATTATATTAACCAATTCGAAGTTATACCAACACCTCAAGAGTCTTAAGATTGGAGGAGTAAGATTTATCAGCAAATCCTTTCTGATATTTGTGCAAAGTATTCACAGGTTATACCATACAATATTTGGAATATTCACTGAAATCAATTAAAACCTTCTAAAAGTAATGAAAATATATTATGTTTCGTAAATTATTAATCCATACCAATGGAAAAGTAAAAACCTAAACTTACTAGAGCCAAAGATTCCAAATATGGCAGATATATTCCTTCTTGAGGAAATAGGTACTAAGAAGATATTTTTGAAATTTTCACGGGATAGAGAGAGTTAGCTAATATTTTGTACTCTCCCGCGATATAAGCTCGTCTTTAACAAAACATTTAACAACAAGATGATGGAAAGATTAAAAAATGCAGGAAAAGATAAGAAATCCAGCACCCCACTTATATTTCGGCATTTTAATGACCAACTAAGCGAATCCTTTAAAGGCACCGTAATCCGGCCTCGTATTTATTCGAAATGATATCATTATGTTCTAAGCTTTCTTCTAAGATAACAAGCATTGTTGAGAGTCTCTTGAGTTCCCGACCCTTTCTCACTTTGACAAGTCAGCCGTAAAGATTGCTTAGATCCCCAGCGACTGGCCTTAACTTGAAACAGCCTTATCTTGAGATTAATTGCGGATATAGCGTTGATAACGATAAAGTTATAACTACGCAGGCTTTGTGCTCGACCGAGCAATTACGATGTATTGTAAAATTGGGCGGGATGGATTGGATGCCTTACAGTATCTGCTTATGTAGCTTGGCTGAGGGTAAATATTTTCGTTAGACAACCCGGAGAGTCAGAAAAGCGTGAGTTAGGTATGTTTTACGATGCCTCGCAGTTAGTCTATACAGCCTTTGCCATATTTATCATCAGTGACGTCAAATGAAAAGTTGACTTTTCCAGTGTCCAAGGAAAAAACCGGTTGTCTGTAAAGTCGATTAACGGACGATAGTTTAACGTGACAACGTCATAACAAAACATTAAAAAAACAAAAATGAAACCAGGCGGTCACCCATCCAAGTACTGATCGCGCCCGACGTTGCTTAACCTCGGTGATCGGACGAGAACCAGTGTTTTGTCAAAAAACTTGAAAACGGTGCATTCTACGGCAAAATCAATGAATTTTTCATCCCCTCTTTAATACCCCCGCACCCTTAAGCGCTAGTACTAAAATTGTATATGCTGGCTTTCGCTGCTCTCTTGTACATACTGGCCTTCACTGCTCTGTAGATACATGTACGTTACATTGCGTCATCCTTTTTCGTGCATGCAGCCGGCGTTCATCGATTTATTAGACGTTGTCACGTCAAAAATATTTTTTGAACTAGACTTGTTATGCAGTGACTATAATAATATTATGTTATGTTGCGGTATAGAATGATAGTGAGGAGAGTGAATAATTATATGGATTTGTGATTAATCATTACCATCATCGTCACTATTGGTCCAAAGTTGTCCAGGCTTGACCATTAATGATCGTTACGAACTGTAAATGCTTGTCTAAAGATTAAATGTGTTTCGTCAGATAAGAAAGACCCAGTGAAAAGTTTATACACAAACTGACAAGTGTAGTGTGAGCTGCGCCACACTCACACTCTGCCACTATGTATCCATATATAAGGCCCTTCTTTATTATAATAAACAGTATTTACGCAACACTCATTAGTTTGACTTATCCCAACATCACAAATAAAAAAGTATTTTACAAGATCTAATCCTATTTTACAATAAAAAGGCAGAAGTACGTATGTAATGTAAACTCTTTATTGTACAAAAAAAAGTAAAAGAACTCAATTCACAAACGCTGAGAATGAGAGAAAAAGACGGACTTATCCCTTTAAGGGATCTCTACTAGTCAACCTTTGAGTAAGGTTATTAAATTCTGTTTCTAGCGGTATTTTCCACAGTAGAACCAGAACTGCTATTTTTAATCATAACAAACCGCATTATTCGAATTCATAACTCTGCGACCTACATCCCTGAAAAATCATAATTTTCCGGCTTAACGAAATAAAATTGTTTTAAAACAAAACGGAACAAGAGCAGAGTTAACAAAGGCGAACTTTTGTCACAATAAAATATCTCTAATGTGGTGCAGATAAGAAAATTTATGTCACCCTATTATGCTTTGTCGGGAACCGGATTTCGCATCACGATGAAGTTTCTAATTAATGGAAAGGCTCCCTAGATGGCGTTAAAACGAATATTGTCGGCTCTGCCAAAGTTATCTTTGAAATTATTACAATAGACTCAGTGATAGTTCTTTTTTTTAACTGCGTAGTTTTGTTTTATTTCGCTGGATTAAAGTTTATATATTTAAATTTTCACCGCAAAATAATGGCACATATTTTAAAGTTTATTTATGGTTGCTTCTACTTCTGAAAATTAATTTAATATTTCCGCGCCCATTATTGTGTACTTTCACAATGCTATACAATGCCTACATGTACAACGGGTTACAAAAATAACAAAAAAACCTAAATAAGGTCAACTGGCTATTATGTCAGACAACCTGAGTTGGCATAAATTATTTTTGCAGAAAGGTATTGAGTTGTTTCTATGATTCTTGTCGTTTAAAACTCCTTATTAGCTAAAACTTTTAATCACACGTTTTGTCTTGAATCAAACTTGATCGTTAATTTTTTAGCCCTCTTTTTTGTGATCTGCGCTTTTTAGTTTCATTGAAATAAGGGTTCACAACATTTTTTCAGTAAGATTTTTTTTGCTGTGTCATACAGTCATATCACGTATGGTTTTCATTTGCCAATGGAATTTTACAATGGACCAGTTTATGCCCAGTTACGTACGGTCCTTATGTTTTTATTATGGATGCCTTTTGTTTCACTCTCCAGTAAAAATTAACTCTTTTTCACCTTAAAGGTAAAACGCTGATGAAGTTCAAACAACGGTCCCACGAGGGTTCGTACTAATTCAGAAGCATGTATCCATAAACATTAAAACCCTGAAGCCAATTTAGTATATTGCTTTCTTTCCCGGGCCGGTCATGTTCGTTCAAGCCACGGATACACTAGGGGACAAATTGTTCCACGGCATGTGGCGACGAGCGAAGCCGAGTGATTTCGCTTCACATAATAAATAAATAATAAAAATAATAAATACCACGGGACAATTCACACCAATTGACCTAGTCCCAAAGTAAGCTAGGTAAAGCTTGGGTTATGGGTACTAGGCAACTGATAAACATACTTATATAGATAGATACATACTTAAATACATATTAAACACCCAAGACCCGAGAACAAACATTCGTATTTTTCATACAAATATCTGCCCCGACACGGGAATCGAAACCGGGACCTCAAGCTTCATAGTCAGGTTCTCTAACCACTAGGCCATCTGGTCGTCACATATCTGACGACATAACACTACGACCCAAAACGACGCCAGGCGAAGTCGTGCGACTTCCGACTTCGCAAAACTTTGCCTAACATATTCTGGTGCCATCACAACATTGAATTTCACAAGGCAGTCGCTATCATGATGCAATGTCGCGCGATCTTTTGAGCAAACATTTTGAGCGAAGTTCCGCAACGTCGCACCACTTCACCCGACGTCGCTGGCGACACGTGTCGCGCAATGTTGCCAGATGTGTCAAGCGAAGTCCGGCAACGTCGCACCACTTCACCCGACGTCGCTGGCGACCCGTGTCGCAGGACAATGGTCCCCTAGTGTATCCCTGGCTGCATGTGTACTGCCAACATGACATTGTAACTGAAAATTCATGCGCCATGTCACAGTTCCAGTTCAGTTCACTTTGTTTAATCTCTATAGAGACGTTCACTTTGTTAGGTAAGTAATAAGATCATTATCATCATTATTAGCCAGAAAGCGTCCACTGTTGGACAACCTGCTTACCTGCATGGATCCACCGGCTATCCGCTACTCTCGCAACGTTGTCAATTCACCTAGTGGACCTCCGAATCCTGCGTCTTTCGGTTCGTGGTAACCAGGTGAGAACTTTTCACCCCCAAAGGTTAACTGTTCTTCGAGCGAAGTGGCCTGCCCATTGCCACTTTAACTTACAGATCAGGATAAGTATCAAAATGCAGGCTCCTTATTTTTACATACACTATACTCTTAAATACACCCTTACCTCATATAACATCGAAGGCATGAAAAATATTTATGCTAGTACATCAGTTTACACATTTTCATATACGTTAACTTATTTTATACTGCAGAGTAAATATTTGTTTTATTAGCAAGACGTTAGCTCAAAGATATCTAAGATTTTTTAAAAATTAATAAATACCGACCGAGGTCAATAAAAAAAAAAAATTGTTTTTAAAAATCTTACCGTTTAAGACATACAGTACAGATTTCATAAAAAGACAACACTATAGTATTAAATGCTGGCTTACAGAAACAACCCAACAAAATACTAATCCTAATAAAAATGATAATTTACAAATTGCTTACTTTAAAGTACCCAAAACCAAAACATGCAATTTACCTACTTACCAGCAATCCAATCGTGATCCCCATATTAACTGTTTCGAAATGACAATACATCAATCCATTCTCGTTCGTATTTCAAGTACCGAATGTTGTTGATAATTGCTAAGTAGCACCAACAAACCATTTTAATAGCAACCCAGTATAGAACCTTTTCGTTATAAATGCCATAGCGACTTCCTTCAGCTTGTAGAGTTATGGCCTCTTGCGACAAGGTTCTACACCTGGTTGCGATTGTAATTGCTGGAAATCACCAACCACCTACTGAAATTATTGCAATCTAAATGAAAACCGTCGACACTATCAACTAGATTGGCTTCGGGACAATATCGTTTAAAGCCAATGCGTTGACTTTCATGGAATACATTTGGGCGGTGGTTTTGTAATTTCGAAATGAACGTTGTATGTGACAGCGAATGCTGTTGACTGCATAGTATTATTTGCTTCATTTAATTTCAGGCCTGGCAATAAAAGTTTAGTTTTTAAATATCGTTAAGAGTTATTTGATAATTAAAAGTACTAAAATATAACTCTTAAAGACGTAAAATACCAGTATCACCGTTTAGTTATTACATATTAAAATCACAATAGCATCTTTTTAGACGAATGAGAAAAGGTTAACCTAAAATAATATGGCTAAATATTTAAAGTTATTAAATAATCGGAGCAACAGTCGAGGGGTGCGTGGTCAAACATTGACTGTTGAAAAAAGAACGCTATGTATAACATCTGAATTCAAAATTCCTACAATAAATTAGATCGACTTATTAGAATTCATAGATGAGTCGACTCCAACTTTTATGGAGGTCGACGACGACGTCACGTGTTTCAAAAACATTTTTAATATCCATTTATCGAGAATCACAAATATTATACATGATATTTTTAAGCTGCATTGCAATAATTCCATTGACGGAGAATCGAATGCGCATAACTGTAATTCCTCAGATAATTTAACTGACTAAAAGAATGCGGCGACATAACTGTCGGATATTATTATACATGGCATATCTTAATAGGGAATATTTTTTATTGATTTAAAGATAGCTTTCACGTATTATACCAAACCATCGTTATAATCGATCTACTTATGTAATATGTATGCCGTTCGTAGGTGTGTGTAAAAACAAGCAATCGCTAAAAACATTTTTGTTAAAATTACTTTAAATTATTTTTAGTAAGAATTTCAAACTGTTTCATGGTAAAACTTAGCTTAACGATGTGGCAAGATAATTTGCAGCAGCGAACAAAGTCAATTATGCAAAGCGCACTACTTACGAAAAAAGCTTCCCCATTCCATTTTCTATAAGGAAACTAGGAACATTTTACTCTAAACAGCACTGGTTACGGACAATTTACCACGAGAATAGTCGGTGAAAAATCTATTTAGGCAAAGCTGAAATGACTAAGGGTGGGGAGAATTTGCATGCTTGATTGCCGGCCGTTGCTCAATCAAGGATATTTAACGAAATTAACTAATTGAGTGAGTTCTACCGTCCCGTTCCCCTCCGACCGAACTTGCCAACAAATTGACTCGACAACAGAAAAGCAACGTGTATCGGAGAAACCTAATAAGCGATAATAAGATCATTTTCTCCCCGCTGCAAAATTAAACCCCGTTTTGCGCTTGCACAGTTTCAATCGCACTTTTCTGCTGTTTTTTGGTTATCTGATACAATTTGGGTCTGAAGATAACTCGAAATTGAATCGCCTACCACTAAATGATTGTTTCGACTACTAATAGAATACAGCGATGTGTTAATAGCGCTGTATTTAGGAATGGACACTTTTAAATAAATTAATGGTTGTGTTTTATTGTCGTCTGCAATTTCGCGATGACTATTATTTAAATATTTTCTATTACTACTATGACTACTACTATTATTTAAATAATTTCTATTACTATTATGACTATTATTTAAATAGTGTCTATCCAGTAAATGATAGACTACTTTTCACGAAAGTTCACATTTAAAAAAAAACACATAGGTACGTCACTATTTCTATTTAACAAACTCACTGGTTAGAATATTAAACATGATGCTCCAAAAACCCCGTCTAAAGTCTGCCAGCCAGTTGTACAAACCAGATAAAAGTTATAAGGATACTAAAATTTCTTACTAGATGAAGATTTCTCTTAAATCAAATCGGAAGGTTTCATATTGCATAAAAACTTGGCGCCACTAACGTGCAGGAACGTAATTTAAGTTTAACAAGGTTCACGTGCATCGAGATTTTCTTATTCACTCGACGGAAAACACCGACAAGTCTATTAATTACTCCTTGCTTGCCTGTTTCAAAACAAACTCTAATTAGGTTATTGAGTTACGAAGTTTGTCTGGAAATGCTCCCCATTATGTCATGTCTGTTTTCATTCGATTCCAATTAGGAAAAGCATAAATTTGATACGTTTTCAAGCATGATGTCCACGTTGTTTATAATTATAATGCCACAATATATTTGAAGAACACAGTACAGACTAATAATACAGTATAGACTATACATATCTAAGGCGAAGGCTAGACGTTCAATATTATGCTGTGTTCCATCAATATAATAAAAACTGATGGATTACATTCTATTCTCGCAATACTAACACGGGCAAGGCTACATTAAACAAGTTAGCTATAAAGTATCTTTTTGTATTTATTTTTTCAACTTCATTTTTTTATTACTTTTACGGTCATCCCGTGAAATCATATATTTCGTACTAAATACAAACTGAAATATAGATGCACAGAAAAAACCCCAGAAAAAAGACCAATGCTGGGAATCGAACTCAGGTCCTCAGCATTCCGTGCCGTGTGCCGTGTGTCAAATCTCTAGACCAGTGGTGGTGTAGGGGTATGGCACACGGCACGGAATGCTGAGGACCTGGGTTCGATTCCCAGCATTGGTATTTTTTCTGGGGTTTTTTCTGTGCATCTATATTTCAGTTTGTATTAAGTACGAAATAAAGGCTACATTACTTCAATGTTTACCACATCAGTATTGCAGCGTGTTTCGTAGACTTCAGTCGTGTAAAGGACAAAAAAAAGAAGAATAATCGTTCAATCTAGCAGTATGTTGACAGACGGACGTCAATATTTACCTTAAAGTGATAATAAGTACGAAATTAAGAAGTCTATGTTTTTGTGATATCCGTAAAAACACCAGGTTACCTACACGATCAGTAAATTCTACTATATTTCATAAACATCAGACCACCATTCATTAAACGTCTAGAGATGTTCTTAAGGGTAATAGTTTTAAAGAAAAAAAAAACATTTATAATTTACAAGAACAAGAATCAGGGGTCTAAGAAATGAATTACTCAAACTCGATGCTTCCATAACTTCAATTAATTGGCGACAGATTCCCAAGCGCATTGCATCGCAACGGAAATTTAACTAGAGTTGATTCAAACTGAAGATTTTACTAACGACGCCCTCGAAAAATCTACCTTTACTTCATAAGAAGTTCCGTCATCTACAAGAATCTTAAGTTCATTATCGACATGACCTTCTCCCAATCTATCTTTTTTTCGTCTCCATTGACCCTCTAGAACAAAAAGAGGAATCTTAAATTCAGCCTTTTGGCGGCGTATTGGTAGTAAAAGATTTATCTTCTCAGTGAATGATTGGCATGCAATAATACTGATGAGATATCAAAGATAGCATAGTATAATATTGTTATGATTTTAGTCATCCATTCATTTTGATTATCTGGATAGATTAGTTTTTTCGCGAATACTTTAATAAGGATAAACGATTAGGATCATTAAAACATCTTTTTCCATTTAAAAATGCTTTAATACGTCATAATAAAACGCAGAAGTATCTCGAGAAAGTCCTTAACTTAATTTCGTGTCCTAAAGTCGGTCTCGTCCGACATCAAACAAGTTTTACTAAATTTTTTCACCAAATAATAAAGGAAATTATTTAAACGTTTGCTAAGGACACTCCTCAAAGCAAATTTACTGAATGGGAATAATGGAGAATACTCAACGGGCCAAAGCCGAGGAAAGAGAGCTTATTTCTGTTTTTATATTTCATTATTGGCCCTCTCATCTCATATTGCACTCCATTCTGATTCATAGGGACCGCCATAAAGGGTTGAAACGTGAGAGGGGTATTTCAATGGAGTAATTGCAAGTGCACTTTTTTTAATTCAATTCCTGCCGACTATGGCAAAGCTGGAATGCACTTCATTGATATCGCTATAAAGTAATGAGGTTTTTTTTAAAACCCCATCATGCGGATTGCTTTGAACGTAACCGTATTTTAATACCTAAATTGGTGAGATAAAATTAGCTTTAACATATCAGGTATCGATTAAATCTTATTTATGGCCACTTGCTGGAAAAATCAAATCTAAGTTTTAGTCGATAACTCTGATTTAAACTCAGCAGTCCTAACATTTTAACACTCGTCTCCTAAACTAAACCTAATGATTAGGACCTGCAAGAAGAACCGCGTAAGTTACTTTACGTTGAGGCGTTTGATTGACCACTTCAAAATCGTTCGCTTTACGGTCTCACATGTAATGCAACTCGCGCAATTCTTTTCCTAGATCTAAATTGGTCTAAATTGGTCACGGACATAGCTCGAAGAATCGCTAGACTTAAGTGGCAGTGGGCAGGGCACATCGCCCGTAGAACTGACGGCCGATGGGGCCGAAAGGTTCTCGAGTGGCGTCCGCGGACCGGAAGACGCAGTGTAGGTAGGCCTCCAACAAGATGGAGCGACGACCTGTTGAAGGTAGCGGGAACGCATTGGATGCGGATGGCGCAGGGCCGATCTGTTTGGCGAGCCTTGGGGGAGGCCTATGTTCAGCAGTAGACGTCTTTCGGCTGAAATGATGAAATTGGTCTTAACACTAAACCATGATTTACTTTTTTCTGTAATGTAATTACATTACAAAGGAAGAAAAAATGTTACCTAAAATTTTGAAAACACTTGTTTATTTATAAGTCAATTACTCGTATTGAACACCATATTTTATGAGGAATAGTAGGCGACTTATTGAAGCTAAAGATTTTTCTATTTTTTTTCATATTGAGTGTTTTTATGACTGGTGTTCTAATAAATGGTAGATAGGTACTGTATTAATCATACAGTTTTTTTATATCCACGTACACACATTCGTTCAAGCATTCCTAAAACACGCAATATTATTTTAACAACATCAAGAAGGTTATTAAGCCAATCGACTTTTTTTAATAAGCTTATAAATTGGTAATAAACTAGATTTTTTTCCAGGACGAGACGAGGGAGATGAGCAATTAGACGAAAGCGGTGGCTTAACTCAAACGCCTAATGAAATTTAGAGTAAACCGGGAAGCGCCGCGGCTACAGCCTTGCGTAACGTGTTATTGCACGTAACTTTTTTATTTTCATATCTTGATGTTTTTTTAGGGTTCCGTACCCAAAGAGTAAAAAAAAAACGAACCCTATTACTGAGACTTCCGTCCATCCATCCGCTGCCCGTCCGTCCATCTGTCTGTCTGTCCGTCTGTCACCAGGCTGTATCTCATGAACCGTGATAGCTAGATAGTTGAAAAAATTAATAAAATAAATATTTAAGGTAGCTCCCATACAACAAACGTGATTTTTTTTGCTCGTTTTTGCTTGATATTTATAACGGCAACAGGTCGACGGTTGAAATATTCAAAGAAAATTTAGTTATATATAGGTTTTGAAATACCAGATAGGACCAAAAAAAATTACGGCGTCAGCGCGTGTTTTAGAACAATTAGTTTTATTTCTGTTATTTAAAAATGTTACTGGTCCATACAGGCTCAAAGCGTATATACCTATATTATGACAAAAGGTCTCATCTATTTTTCGAGCTTTAACATACGCGTGTTATATCGTTCTTTCTCTTGCATTGCCGATTATGTGTAAAGGTAGTAAGTATATAGTATGTCTACATTATGTTATCAACGCCAATGCCAATGTCACGGATTAGGGTGTCTTTCTAATGCAGTATATAAATTAAAAACAAAACTGTTCAGTTTAAATACATTAGGCGCGAAGGCCAAACAAGCGGTAACACGATAAAAACCGGCCAAGTGCGAGTCTGACTCGCGCACGAAGGGTTCCGTATATCAATAAAAATCACGTTTGTTTGGAGCCCCCTTAAATATTTTATTTATTTTAATTTAATGAACTCAAACAATTACTTTGCTCACCCGCGACCTTACGATAGTTACGTTTATGCAAGAAATGTGTGTTCATGCAGTTCCTCCACCTCACCACTGTACGAACACACACAAATCACACAAACCCAACCATCACCACCACCAAACTACACTGACGCGTTTCGAACTCAACCAGAGCTCATCCTCAGAGCACCACAACCGTATGCTAAACCAGCAAATGTTAAACTGACAAACCAAAACAAATGTTTTAACTTGTCACTGTAACTTCTCAAGTGCCCACTTTATTTTTATTTCCCAAACTACCCCACAAAAATGAATTATTATTGACATATAAAACTACCTTACATTTTTGTTTATTTATTGATAAGGCATACTTTATTAATACTAACTGTTCAAATTAGACCCAAGCCGCAGTCAAGGGGAAGGTACAAAATTTACCTGTTCATTAATAATAGACCCCATAGTGTTGTACCTAATTATTTCCATGCATTCCAGAGCATCCAGACGCAACCCCTTGCCGCAATAATGTAACACTTCATAAGAATCTGAATCTAACAATGAATGATTTGATTCCAACAAATGTTTTGCAAAATTCGATCTATCTGGATGCTCATTCCTATATGTCGAAACATGCTCTTTAAATCTAGTATTAAAACTTCGGCCTGTCTGTCCTTACGTATATCCCATTGCAGTCATTACAAGTAAGCATGTATACCCCCGATCTAGTTCCCTTATCTACCTGTTCTTTGTGGTTACATAGCCTAGAGTACAAAGAGTTGTTAGTCTTAAAGGCAACATTAATATTGTTTGATTTTAAAATGCCATAAATCTTATCAGACAAACCCCCAACGTAAGAGATGCTAGATCTATATTTGTTAGTAGACTAGATTCTGTGTGTGAAATAATTAGGTACAACACTATGGGGTCTATTATTAATGAACAGGTAAATTTTGTACCTTCCCCTTTACTGCGGTTTGGGTCTAATTTGAATAGTTAGTATTAATAAAATATGCCTTATCAATAAATAAACAAAAATTTAAGGTAGTTTTATATGTCAATACTAATTAATTTTTGTGGGGTAGTTTGGGAAAATAAAAATAAAGTGGGTACTTGAGAAGTTACAGTGACAAGTTAAAACATTTGTTTTGGTTTGTCAATTTAACATTTGGTGGTTTAGCATACGGTTGTGGTGCTCTGAGGATGAGCTCTGGTTGAGTTCGAAACGCGTCAGTGTAGTTTCGTGGTGGTGATGGTTGGGTTTGTGTGATTTGTGTGTGTTCGTACAGTGTGGAGGTGGAGGAACTGCATGAACACACATTTCTTGCATTAAACGTAACTATCGTAAGGTCGCGGGTGAGCAAAGTAATTGTTTCCGTTCATTAATATGGACCTCCACAAAGTAACGCCTGATTCAATAAATTATTTAATTTAATGATTTATTTTTAAAGTCAAAATATAATTAAATATTCTGTGAATATTTCAAGTGTCTACCTGTTGCCGATATCAATATCGAGCAAAAAGGAGCAAAAAAATCACGTTTGTTGTATGGGAGCCCCCATAAATATTTATTTTGTTCCATTTTTTAGTATTTGTTGTTATAGCGGCTATCAAAATATATCATCAGTGAAAATTTCAACTCTCTATCTATCACGGTTCCCGAGATACAGCCTGGTGACAGACGGACAGACGGACAGACGGACGGACAGCGGAGCCTCAGTAATAGGGTCCCGTTTTTACCCTTTGGGAATAGAATTAAAATTAGGGGGTTCATCGTTGAAAACAAATATTTAAGGGGGGCTCAAATACAACAAACGTGATTTTTTTGCCGTTTTTATAGATAATGGTACGGAACCCTTCGTGCGCGAGTCCGACTCACATTTGGCCGGTTTTTTAATAGTGAGAATATTATGCAAATACTCTTAAATCACACATTGTGGTCGCGGGTGAGCAAAGTAATTGTTTCAGTTCATACTCTTAAATCATCTATTTCAAATTAGTTATACTATCAAGAGCACATACGTTTAATGAAAATTAAAAAAACGAATAACGCTACCGACTCCATGCCTCCCAGATCCGCCACACCTCAACAGCACTACGTACTGTTCTAGAATTCAGGAGCTCGGAAAATTATACCCGAAATACAATTAAAGTGTAACGCAATTTATTTTAATTTTAATCCTCGCGCACCGGTATCTAGGATAATCTTTGAAACATTCGGAGGCTAATGGGTAACGTTAATTTTCATTTCAAAACTTTACGTTTATATTTATGTATAGTAGGGGGCTTAGCTTAGGGAACAATTATTACGCTGGGAAACATATAAATATTAAGTTACCGTCATGTTTTAGAAAGTATTGGATAATGAAAGACACCTGTTTTCAGATTACACAAAGTACTAAAACTAGCTTTTGGTCGCGACTTCGTCCGCGCATAATACAAATTAAAGTCAAATAAAAATCCGACGTACGTAATTTACGTACGTAAATCTCGTCTATCCTTATCAATCAATAGAAAGAAATTACCTTACCTTACTTTAAAATAAAATCTAATATACATAATACAGAAATCTCGTGTCACGGTGTTTGTTATCGAACTCATCCGAGATGGCTTGACCGATTTTATGAAATATTTTTGCCTAAGATATTCGATAGAACTGAGAATAGGTCGTAGGCTATTTTTTATTCTTCGCAGACGGAGTCGCGGGCAACAGCTAGTCTTCTAATATATAAAAATCTCGTGTCACGGTGTTTTCTATCGAACTCCTCCAAACGGCTTGACCGATTTTTATGAAACTTTTTTCTCCATACCCAAATGAGTGTTAAATACAGAGTTGGCTGCATGGACCAGTTTCCTTTGGCTTTCTTGGTAGGAACGAAGTGGTGTTGAAAAAATGTATTTAATTAAAACGGGTGCAATCGTAATTGACAAACCGAAATGAATGACAGATAATTAATCTTTATATTATATGGAAGAAATTTAAAACAATATAGCATTTTAGCGACATAGACAAATTAGACCATAAAAGTGTGATGTCAAAAATGTAATGTTATAAAGCAGCATTAACGCTGGTACACAGTATTACCTTATGACCTAACAACAAGTTGAAGTGCAGTGTTATAAGTTAAGGTTTTCCGATCCTATCGATGCTCATTCTTAAATATTCTGAGCTTTGTTTTAACCTAGCACCTAGAATTTGCAGTTCCCTAATTGGCGGTCTACCACAAAAAAGTGATGGCAATAATGCAGTTGCGCAACATAAGGGTGCAACTAATTAACCAACAAGAATAACCGAACCACACGAAACAGTCGAAGTAAAGGGATGCAAACACAGGTATGCAGTGTTAATGACCTTAGTACAGTCCAAATACCGTTGCGTTTGTTTTTTTTTAATTTTCTTCATAGATTTGTTGTTTTTAGGGTTCCGTACCTCAAAAGGAAAAAACGGAACCCTTATAGGATCACTTTGCTGTCCGTCCGTCCGTCCGTCTGTCGATACCCTTTTTCTCAGGAACGCGTGGAGGTATCAAGCTGAAATTTATATCAAATACTCAGGTCTACTGTCCCTTAGAGCTGTGAAAAAGTCAAACTTATAAGCCTACGCAATCAATTTATGCCGCAAATTTTCGACACTCGCAAGGGAATCAAAACCTACAGGGTACTTCCCGTCAACTCAGAATCTTGAAATTTGGTACGAAGCAAGGTCTTATAGCACAGATAAAGGAAAAATTGCAAAAAGTATAATTTTTTTTGTCTGTCTGTCTATATCAGTAACCAATCTACAATGATCCCACACTGCGCATATTTTGCTTAGGAGCAGGGGTCTGCTCAGACTGGATGTTCATAAATACATATAAATTTGTACGGAACCCTCGGTGCGCGAGTCTGACTCGCACTTGGCAGGTTTTTCTGTTTGGTTTTGATTTGAATTTTATTTTATTTTATTATTTGATACAGTTTCCTGTTATATGGTAGACGTACAGGACCTCTAATATTATAAAGAAAGCTCCATCAAAATCTAAAGCCATTTCTTAAAAAATGTGACCAGATAAATGAGGCGGTTGAAACGCTCGAATAAAAGCCCTTATATATTTACATGTAAGTACCTACAGATTGTGTTTAGATTTTACAAAATATTATTTGAATAATATTAGTACACATTCATATTTCGGTATTACTCTCAATGTATTCCAACAATCTGTCATAATTTGCCAACAGTAACTAAGGCAATATGGAATGAGGAATCGATTCATAAATGAATTTAGTACACCCAAGGAGTCAGTTCAGTCATCAATCATTTTGTATTACCCATTTAGAGCGTCCTACCGTCCACGGTCCAGGGTAGAGCCTTAAATCAATAGGGACTGTTTGGCAATTGCGATTAGGAATTTAGTTTAAAACTCGCGTGACGGTTCTTAATTTTTTAAATAAATTTGTTTAGTCGCAAAACACTAAGACGAGAGGAAGCAATGTTAGTCGTGAAAAGTGTCATGTTCCGCATTTATGCGATGCGTTCGTAGGAACATAACAAATTTGGACATTACAATGTATAATGCGTACTTAGACGTGTATTGTACGTACACACGTAGGCGCCACCCCTCAAGAAATGCCAGAAAAGTGTAAAGATAGGGCAGCCTTTCCCAATCAAATTTGACATCCAAAGAAATCATAAACAATCCACATTATTTTCCTAGCATTATTTTCCTAAGCAGACAAGTAAACAAATAAATTAATAGGAAATATATTTTATACTGCGAATAAAAGAGTTCTTTACTCAATATTTTGCTCACAAAAAGATATTTTGAATAATTCTGCAGTACAACACCCCCTAATGATAGGCAACGTTACCACTCTTCAGTCCTAAGTATTTTTATGGCAGATAGTGTCATAAAAATTTAGAATGCGTTTCTAACTCGTTCTAAGGCCTTCTTATATTTAAATTCGAAGTTATTTATATGTTTTTGTTTGAAATTAAAAAATAGGCCTCTTAGACCCGCAGGTTCATCTAAGGTTTGTTACTTCTGAGGGGCTCAAAAATCTGTCATAAGACTGTCGCATTTGCCGTACCGACAGTGTAGATCCTGTCACCGTTTGTACAGGGAATAATTTATTTAATCAATGCACACTTGCATAATAAAGGAATAGCCACTGTATCTACGCCGGAGCTCAATAAGAGATGAAAGGCGATATTTTATCGCAACCACCAGCTATAAACAAAACAAAGGACGAGCAATAGACTGGAATACTTGTTTTGTTTTATTGCACGATGGATTTACGACATCTCCATTCAAATACTATGAAACTTTGATTTGAACCGTTTTCTACGAGTCTTGACAACACTGTATATTGTTTTAAGTTTACTGGACATTGGCGCCGATTGGACATCCATATAAACTACGCGTGAGCCCCTCAATATTATATTGAGATATATATTTTCTCAATGAATCTTCATGTCATGAAAAAAAGCGCTGACGAAGCATTAAGCAAGATGTTAATCTATATAAGTATATAAAATTCGAAATCCTGACTAGCTGGCTGACTGACTGATATATCAACGCACATCTCAAACCGCTGAAGCTAAAAACTTGAAATTTGGCACACATACCTACCTTGAATGTCATAAAGGTAAACTAAGAAAGAATTTTTAAAATTCCCACGCGATAGACAATTGAAATTTGGCATGCATTTGATTTCATTGTAGAAAACAAACTAATTTTAGCATTTTCGGACAAATCCACGAAGTAAGGAAAAACGGGATTTATATAGGTATATTCTATTCAATGGGACCCTACCTCCGTAATCATTCCTTTTAGGATCATAGATTTGCAACAAAAAGAGGTTTTTAGAATATCCCGCTGGATAAAGATTGGGTGTTGACCATAAGTTTTATTTATGCGCGGACGAAGCCGCGAGCAAAAACTAATATTGTTATATAGCATCAGAAAATCATAATGATACATAATGGACATAGTCACAGTGGTTGTATCGTTTGTTTGTACTATGACTTGTTACGTCAAATAGGTGGTATTCAATTCATTATTTGGAATAGTAACGGTCCCATTGATGTGCAATGATTCCGCCAATGTCGATACTGGATAAGACACTGCCAGACAACTTTTATTCAAGTACGGTGGAGCTGTCCGTTTTCAGTAGAATACCAGTTGCCACGACCAATCTGAAACCACCAAGGTTTAAACTGCCGCCACTATACAATACACTAACTTACCTCTATATCTAACAACTCAGTTATATACTACAGGACAGTAGGTGCTTACTAATTGCCCTTGTCACATAAATATTGCCATCATACCATACTTACCCGCCACAATATCTCACCACTTAAAACGCAACGGCAATATTCTGTGACTGCAAAAGCGACAAGTGAAGTATACAGAATAATTACCTGCCAGCAATCGCCCCAAAACTTTAAATTTGCTGCAACGGCCATTTGCATTTCAACCAATGAAAAACTTTTTCCCAAAATGTTGAAAAGTTGACGAGAATCAGTTGGGCACCGGCTTACGTATAATACAGCGTTATCCAACAAGAATTTCATTACGATGACAATGTCGGGAACTTCAATTTTCCTTCGAGATAACGAGCGTTGTTGAGATTGTTTCAAGCTCCTAACTCGGGGCCACTTTGACCCGTGGACCGTAAACATCGTAAAGATTCTCATTAGAGGTCTAAAGGAGAAAATTCTTAAATTTTATTCAAACAATTGAATTTTACAACATTTGGAAAATGTTAAGTGACGATTGCGAGGGTTTGATTCGCGAGAAGTGCTACTTAGCTGTGTTTGGTTGCTTTGTCTTTATGACAGTTTGATTTATTTTTTGTGCTAAATAGAATTGTTAGAGACATTACTTCAGGTATTTTTGTCAATACACTACGTAGGTACGTAGCTACACTTACTAGATACAAATGCATATTTCAGGAATACTACTACAAATAAGCATTTATATTTTCAATTAATTCTCGCAATATTTTATCAATTTTAACAGGCGATTTAATTAAAATTTAAATTTCATTGAATTAATTCGAAACAATGATTAAATTTGACCTAATTCAGTATAGATTGTTGGCATGAGGTAAATCCGCTGACTGGCATTGCTACATGAGTTGCAACTACCACTAATCCGGGCTATTAAATCATTGGATACCAATTAGTATCATGGAGCAAATCGCTTAAAATTAATCTGACCATGCATATCGGTAATATGAATTATGTATTTATGCATTCTCAGATTATTTAAAAGCGAAAAAAATGCATTCTCGACTGAGATAACGTAAAACAGTGGATTCTAGAAGTGCTTGGACACTATAATGAAACACGATTATGAGCTACAGCACAGCATGTACAAAGTACCTATGAGATGGGTATTTAGATGTCAAATAAATTTATAAGAATTATGTAAAATGCTTATGAATCTTGCTTGTTTCAGATGACCGCTATCCTCCGAAAGACTCATGTTCAATTATGGTTATTGGCATATTAAACATGATATGCCACTGGGGTTTTGATGGAGATATAACACAATTCGAGCATATTTTTCTGTTTCTATGTCCCATTTCAATTACTTAGTGCATGGGTAAAGATTCATATGGCAAAATCAAAATCGTTATCACGACGATATTGTCGTCCGATCAGGTTATGATATGTCA
This sequence comes from Archips crataeganus, assembly GCA_947859365.1. Classification (NCBI taxonomy): domain Eukaryota; kingdom Metazoa; phylum Arthropoda; class Insecta; order Lepidoptera; family Tortricidae; genus Archips; species Archips crataeganus. The sequence continues at coordinate 9,137,063 of OX402059.1, read as the reverse complement.
AAGCAGTGTTAAAAATGATGAAATAAAGATGATAGAAGATCAAATAAAGTCATTGGAGCCAAATATGCAAAAGATGGATTAGTCGATAATATAAGTTTACTATGACTCTAATGTTGAAGACGCCAGTGCCCGTAAAACACCCAATAAAATAAAATCTGCAGTGGCCCGTTGCATGCCAATAATTCAGCATATCAACTGATTTTTGAAGGATTTTTTCAGAGGAAACATACAATGAGAAAATGCTTAATTAAATTTTATTAAAATCAAATCCGTAACTAGCAAGCTTAGGTTTAGAGGAGATAAACTAATACTAGCACAGAAAAAATATCCAAGTTGAGAACTCGAAGATTCTGATTCCGAAGATGTTGAAGACTTGGACGAGGAATCCTGTCACTCTTCTTTGTTATACTACGAGTATTTATTTACTACTTCAATATAACCATTCCTGCAAGATTTTTACTAGTTTCAATTCAAATTACAGTAAGTACATATTATGTAAGAACGACTCCTTGATAAAGTCGTAGTATTTTATGTTTTGTCTATTTTTACGAACTTTTACTTAGTTTGTATTCGAATAAATTAAACAGAAGTGGCCTTACAGGTACCTATCTATCACGTAAAATACTTTAGACTTATCCCAGAGAGAGTGGGAGAATTGGCTCTAAATACCAATATATGTTGCGTAAGTTATGCAGGTGCCCATGCATAGTCCAGGAGACCAATATTGGAAAAGCACTCGACTATGCGCTAACGAGAGAGTCTAATGAGCTTGAAATCCTGCGCTTCCATTTTGTAATGGACGTTGACGTGTCGATAGGAATGTCGCTGGTTTGTGATTCTAGTTATTTGCGATCCGTGATTAAACGAGTACTTTTATTAGCTTTCTCAAATAATCTTACAGCGACTTTGTAAGTAGCTGTTGATGGTGTGATGACCAGGGCCGGCAGTAACCTATTTGGGGCTCTAGGCAGTTTAAGATCCCTGCCCTGGGCACAGATGCCCAGTGGGAAAAAGGGCAAATGCAACGATTCTACATAATTGTTAAGTTTTTCGTACAGTCATCAACAAAAATATGAATACACTCAAAGTATTTCCACTTAGTATTTTCACTATGAGTGAGTCTCACGGTAGTTTCATGTTTAAAACACTCAAAGTACCAAAAATATGCATCCACGACTCTATTACCAGGGCATAAAGGCGTGTATACATATTTTTGGTACTTTAAGTGTATTCATATTTTTGTTGCTGACTGTACATAAAAGTGGCAAATGTGGAATTATAGCACTTTTAAGTTTTTTGGTAGGTACAGGGGCCTGGTGATGACAGTAATCACGAAGAGTTATCTCTTAAGTAGGAGTAATTGAACATGAAGTCAAATTGTCACACTAGTTACAGCATCGTTATGTCATGTTAGGTTTTAACTAAAGAAAGTAGGCATTTTGTGTAAAACATACGATAGTTCAATATAAGAATTTACATCTACAGAATTTGTTACCCATTTTGATCTCAATCCTTTTGTCGGCGAAGTCCACAACCATACATATTTTTAGTATTGAACTTGGCTAACATTTTCATATTTATGTTTTTATTTGTGATGGGATCATACTTGACAAAACAGTAATCTATTCTCAAGCTGCCAAAGATGTGCACCAACCATTCAATGTGAATGTAAATTGTTTGACTTATCTCCTAAAATTCGCTGAAAGTTAACATCTACCGCACTCTCTTATTATGATTACTTTTCTATCTTGTTCCGTCGACTACAACAGAATTAAAAGTGTTCCAATGCATAGAACAACAGTTTCAATCGGTGGTCGCGAAACTCATAAATAAACTACTGGTTATTTGTCAATAGACTTTCAGCTGGATGTTTAATCCGGATTACAAACATCGACTCATTCCCACATATGTTTTGGGAGTTTATTTTGAAACAATAAAACATCGACGAAGCGTAATTATAATCATGGTTGATTTTGTTAGTGATAGAAATATCTAGTTTTTTAGAATGTTTATTTGCTGGTTTAGTAAAGACATAGGTGGAGGGTTTTCAGAAAAAAATGTACCCGTTTTGCCTTAATTATCCTTAATTTTCCATACAAAATTTATTAGTCAGTTTATTAGTCAGTGTTGTGACAGTCCATACAACGTGTGTACATGGTTAACCGCGTCACAAAACTGACAATTAAAAGTGGGACACTTTTTTTATTGCTTAAATCGATATTGTTTGGGGGCCCATTTTCAGAAAAAAGTGTACCCTGTACTTTTTTAAAAACCTAACAAATTTGGGGTTAGTTCTACTCAGAATCACAAGCACTATCGATTTAAGCAATACAAAAAGTGTCCCTCCTTTAATTGTCAGTTTTGTGACGCAGTTACCCATACATGTTGTATTACAAAACTGACTAATAAATTTTGTATGGAAAAATTAAGGATAATTAAGAAAGACGGGTACATTTTTTTCTGAAAAATCCCTTGTGATTCTGAGCAGAAATAACCCAAAAATTGTTAGATTTTTAAAAAAAGTACAGGGTACGCTTTTTTCTGAAAATGCCCAGGTAATGTACTTACGATAGGCATGCAAATTTCAAACCTTAACTTGTCATCTCGGCATGTATGCGTCCCACTGGTGGGCATCGGCCGTAGTTTCCACGTGGGCCCAGTCCGGATTAGGAACTTCACACACACCGTTGAATTTCTTCTCTGGTGTTTGGTGTACTAAAGATTTTTTTTTTCCGTAGAACTCATGTTAAATTTCAAATGTGTAATTCCAAAAAACTCAAAGGTGCGAGCCCGGCTTCGAACCCACGACCTTCTAGTTAACAGGCCATAGGGTACCTCAACTTTACACGCATGCGCGCCAGCAACGTGCTTGTTTTAAATAGCAAGGTATTTAAAATAGCAACCGATATGCATTTTACAAACTCCTGCTTGTTTAAACAATTCACTAAAGTTATCCAGATTTTTACGAGTGTTGGACACAAACCAGTACAAGTAGAGAATAATGACCGGCCACTAAGCACTGGAATCCTCGCGTACGCTTTTAGCTTAATTATGCCGAAATTACGGACTGCTTCCATGTGGCATAATACTATGTTTTCTACCACAAATTCAAGTTAAAAGTTATTTGTGTCTGCGTAAAGAACCCACGTTTGTATAGGTACACTGTTGTATCTGATCATCATTATCATCGTTTCATCTGAAAGACGTCCACTGCTGAACATAGGCCTCCCCCAAGGTTCGCCAAACAGATCGGTGCTACGCCATTCGCGTCCAACGCGTTCCCGCAACCGTTCATAATGTCTTATGAAATCCGGTCTGTTGATTTTCGGTATATAATGCGTACCAAAATGTTGAAAGTCTAATTAAATCCACTTTCAAAAGTCATATTGGCTCGGTATTTGGAATATTTCCATAGGTCGGAGTAAAGTTAACAAAAAGAGCAGTCAGCCAAAAACAGTTTGTATTCAAAATTAAATTTTTAACAGAAACTTATCTTGCATGTCTATATATAATAAGACTTACGTCAACGTAAATCTAAACCTACGTGGCAACAACATATTTATAGAACCTACTTAATTTAGTGTTTCTGAAGAAATGACGTATTATTTCTGTTAAAAATAATAGGTATAGCTTCAACGTAGTGAATAAAACTGCAATAAAACACACTTATACACCGCATATTTAGTGGAGACCAAAATATAATTTGTCATTCATTCATTTGCATTCATGGCAACATCTCGTGGGGAATATGTGATGTCATAATTGGTCAAAATTATCATATGAACGACAGTGTAGAGATGAGATGCTGTAACTGTAAATTTCACTCTACTGTATACTTCATTCTAGTATGTGAGAGAGGTGGATAGGAAAAGTACTAAGTATAGAATTTTTATTTAGAATTTAATCAAACAGGCCAAGAAAACAAATCCGTTTATATCTTTATTTAAGCATTTTTAATCACAGTAAATAACATTTACCGTCTACAGTGTTACTACAATAGATTCATTGATCATTAAGTCAAATCTTAGAAATCTATCACTGTCATGTCTAAAATGTAAGAGGTGAGATACATAAAAGTTGAAAATTTTGCTGTTTTTTTACTATGCATCGTTAAACCAACCAGTCCTGTAGAATCAATATAATCTATTCCAGAAAGTCATCTTGCAAGAAATTATTTCATATGCATATGCATAACTCATATTTTACCTACAAAGTAAGTATTTCTTGCACTGGCGTCTAGTCATAAAACTAGGTCGCCACATCTCTACACCCGGGTCACTATGCAGCTAAAGGATTATGTGATAATGGTATCTAAGATGTTAATGCCCTCGTGAGGGTTAAGCCTATGTGTCGGTAATGGATATTAGTCAGGACGTGGTTAAGGTACAAAACGCCAGTACGCCGAGCACCAATTAAAATGAGATTTGATGGCAGGATTATGCCTGTTACGCGAGAACAGAGTAATTTATAGTAAAGGAAATCGCTGAAGTCCGTAACGGATAATCAATGCATCAGTACTGTATTTATAAGTTCCGGTATCAGAGTACCTTCTACATATTGTTTTGTCGTTCCAATGGAAAGGCTACTTCATTTTATTGAAATTGGAGCGGAATAACAATCCGAGGACTTCTTGTCTAATTGGAATCACAATCGTTATCACCACTTCTTTTTATCATAGATACTTATTTATTTAATCGTATGGCGTAAAACATTAAACAATTACACTAAAGAAAGAAACTACATACTAGTTATAAATCCACATTCAGGGTCCCCAGCCACGAGATTGCGTCAGGTGTCAGATTGTATAGATCTCCAGGGGAGCCCGAGTATGAGTGTAGAGGGCAGCGCTGTACAATGTGCTCCATAGTTTGAGCCTCCTCGCCGCATTCGCAGAGGGCCGAGTCCCGCCAACCCCACTTGTGTCGGAAGTAGTTACAGCGTCCGTGCCCTGTTCTCAGTCTGTTTAAGCGACACCAGAGCTTGCGTGGTAGACTGAAACCATCTGGTTTAACCGAGGGGTCTATAGTTGGCAGGGCAGTTCCAGTAGTTCGTGTATTCCACTCATCCTTCCACCTCTGTCCGATGTCAAAATCCCCTAGGTTTTGGGCTGTTACACAAGCAGGGTGCCGAGATTTAAGCCGTTGGGGTGGAGGGTGACAGAAAGGCTGGTGAACAGGCAGAGACTGGTGGGCCTGTATTTTTTCCGCTTCTCTTTTCAACGCTTGCATCCTGCGGAGATGTGGCGGAGCAATATGGCTGAGAAATGGGAGCCAGTGTAGGGGAGTAGACTTGATTGTGCCCGAGACACATCGCATTGCCTCATTCAATTTAGTGTCCACTTTTTGTATGTGTGCACTCTCAAGCCACACCGGAGCACAGTATTCGGCTGCCGAGAAGACGAGCGCTGCAGCCGACGTACGCAGGCAATCAGCGGAGGCACCCCAGGTAGTGCCACAGAGCTTATGGAGGATGTTGTTCCGTGAGGCAACCTTTAGAGATACCTTTTGGAGGTGCTCCTTGTACGTCAGAGTCCTATCCAGTGTCACTCCAAGGTACTTCGGGCAGGGATTGAACTTTAGTAATTCCCCTTTGAAAGATACTGCTGGTTGGTACTTGGCCATACGGTTGTTAAGGTGGAAGCACGCCACTTCTGTCTTGCTTGGGCTTGGTATCAGACGCCAGGAGTTAAAATATTCATTGAGCTTTGATAAATCGGATGATAAAACTTCCTCGCCACACAGATACGAATTATTTCGATAGCTTAAATGAGCTCGACGAAAATTTTGTTCCTGCTTAAATTAAAAAAAATATGAATACAATTTGTAGACTTATCGATCCTACCATATGCTATAATTATTATTGAGGCGACTATACTGTGAAATTTGGGAGAATCGACACACACTCAAAAAAATAATTAGTACATTACACTATTTTTTAGTAGGGTATAGCCATGTTGTAGCTAGCCGCTGCATCATGAAAGGGCCGGGCCGGCTCTTCCGGGGCAGTACCACTCTCTCACAGAACACGGGCGTGAAGCAGCAGTACCTACTCCTGCTACGTTTCGTACGGTCAGTGAGAACGCCGGGGGCCCAATACCTCTCCCCCTCCCCGATTTTTATGGGCAGTGCAATGGTCATAATTTTCCATCAGATGACTCGATCGTTTGCTTCCCTCACATAATAAAAAAAAATAACTCTTTTAAAAATAAGGCTTTTTGAAGTTTGTTTCCATTAAAAAAAATAAGCTAGTTATGTAAAACTAGCTTTCACTTAGTATGATGTAGCGGTTCGTATTGGATATGTAAGCCAATATTTTGCCTATCATTCTTTATTTAAATAATGTAAAACAACTTCGTCTCAATTAACTATGTAATAAATAACCTGCAGTCCTTTTAAACAAGTGCCAAATACATATTTGAATGGCCACTTTCCTAACGCACTTTATGTATAGTATATTCTTATTGGCATCACGTACATTTCACCCGCAAATTCGTGAAAGCAAAGTGCGATAGGTAACCGTGCTACTTCAGAAATATTGAATCATCGTTTACACGTGTCGACAAAATGATTTTGTTAAAGAATATGTTACGTCGTAAATTTTTACGACCTGTACGGGGGTTACCATATTGTACAAGTTGTATGGGTTAATCTAATGTAAAATTTTCACCGTCTTCTCGTACCTTACCTTTATGTAAGTAAAATTATGTTTGAGATATCGAAAATACTCTTATAATTCAAGAATAAAGTATTTAAACATGAAACTACCGTGAGACTCACTCATAGTGAAAATAAACGGATCACTCACGTCTTCAAACGAGTTTAACTCGACATGTTGCGGGCTAATCCGTAGCCTGAAACATGTAATCCGTAGCTCCGTGAGGAAGGGCTACGGATTAGCCCGAAACATGTCGAATTAAACTCGATTTAAGACGTGAGTGATCCGTTTATTTTCACTAATAAAGTATTTCTTTACTGTTTTCGTTTATATAGAGACTTGTGTAAGTAAAGTTCAAAACAAAACTTAACTACCATTTAATAGTAGTTACGTACTATTTTAATTTAGTTTTCATTTCATTTCTCGAAGCTTGTAACGTAAATAAGGGTCATACACATTTTTTGTTCGCCTTCGCGCAATAGTTAAGGCTCTATATCCAATATTTTTAGTCAAGTCTACATTGGCGTATGGGACACCTGGCCAACTTTCGGCCCATTTAAATAAATCATAACTTTATTGTCTCGGAGTCCCTAATTTTATGTCCACAGGAGAGACAACTTTTGTTTTGTTTAACGACCACTTTAGCCTAGTTGGTAGTGACCCTGCCTACGAAGCAAGAGGTCCTGGGTTCAAATCCCGGTAAGGGCATTTATTTGTGTGATGAGCACGAATGTTTGTTCCTGAGTTATGGATGTTTTCTATGTATTTAAGTATTTATTTATCTATATAAGTATGTTTATCGTCGTCTAGTACCCATAGTACAAGCTTTGCTTAGTTTGGGACTAGGTCGATTTGTGTAAGATTGTCCCCTAATATTTATTTTTAATATTTATTTTTTTTCTTACGCTGTGTATGACCCATAATGTTAGTGTTTTGTCTCTTAAATTGAACTAGATAATAAAACAAAACACTCAAATTCAAATTCAAATTCAAAAATATTTATTTGTCAAACATAGGTAAAAAAAAGGGTAATACAGTACAGGTCATAAGTATCACTATGTTGCGCCATAAGGCATACAAATAGCCACAGCTTGACATGCAGCATGCTTCTTACGAACTAATTATAATTTTCTTTAGGTAATTCTATTATATAATTGAAATTACGACATAAACCAAAACTAAGAAACTAGACTACTATCCCTAATATACTCATTGACATTATAATAAGCCTTTGCAACCAAAAAAGAAAATAATGTTTTTTTAGAATGTTTTAAATTATCTATTTTCAAAATTTCTGCTGGTAATCTGTTAAAAAGTCTTGGTGCCATCCCAAAGAAACTCTTTGCCATCAAAGCAGTGTTAGAAGGTTTGGTGTTAATTTTACCTTGCTGTCGTAAACTATTAAACTTTGGAAACTGTTCCATATTGCTTTTCACATAGCACGCAACCTCATATATATATAAACATGGCATGGTTAGTATTTTTAGTCTAATAACACTAATATGACTAGACTCTTAGGCTTCGAGTAATGCCCTGATGCACATAATAATCACAATATTTTAATCACTGGACCATAAATTTGACCCCTCAAACGAAAAAAAATCAAAATGGAACGGAAACTTAAAGTGACCGCTGATTTTCAAACTTTTTAACTACCTAACTTATCCAACTAAGGTGTTTAAGCAACTGAGGTGCGTAGTTCTGGAAATAAAGACAAGCTAATTAAATTGCGACAAGTCAAGGAAACCTACTTTATTCCGTGTTAACTAGAAAGACCAAAAAATTTTATAATTATTATTATTGTAACCCAATATTCCCAGTGAAGTACATTCAAAGACGTTCATTATGGCCTGGGTCATTATTTCAGCGTCTATTCGGAATCACTTTCGTGGATACATTTTTGTAACAATGGCATAAGATTTTGATACAGTTTCCAGTTGTATGATACTTATATCATACAACACCTCAAATAAATAAATGAAATCGTCATCAAAATCTACAGCTTATTCATAAAAAATGTGACCTTACGTTACTAGCGTAATAAGGCAGTTGAAACACTCAAATAATGACTCGCCTACACCAGGGATGGTTGATAATCAGTAATCATTGAAAGGATTGAACCTCATTGATAGTTTTATTTCCGTCCATACAATCACTATACTATCACTAGGTAAGTCGAGAATCCTTGACGGAATTTCATAGCCAGAAAAAAGTTGCATATTCGCCGATAACCATTTCACTATCCCTGGCCTACACTATAAAACTTTAAAACTACAAAACACGGTCTATTGTAAGTGCTTCGCATTCTCGGTACCTATCGTTCGGTTTTACGAGGCAAGGGTGAATAATGTTGTCTCCCACGATACAATAGCGAGTGCCCAAATTTAACGATCTAGGTTCTCGAATGCGAATCCTGTGCAGCGATAAAGGTAGGATTTGTTTATGCAGTCTGTTTACTGATAGTTTTACATGTTTGGTAAAGGCGATGGATGTAGTGGTATTTATAAAAATAAAAAACGTTATAACTTTGAATTTTATTGGATGCGTATTGTTAATAGATCTGGTAAGTACTAGTTTACTGTGTCTGGTCTGGTATTGAGGTTTGATCTGCTAAAGGTAGCAGAAACCACTTGTATGTGAGCAGCACAAAACCGATCGTTGTAGAACTTTTTGAGGAAGGCCAGTGGACGTCTTTTGGCTGTTGTGATGATTGTTATTGGATTCTAGCTTTTATTACTTTAAAGGCCTTAAAATTGAATTTAAATTATGGAATTTTTCAAAAATGCCATTGATAATATCAAAAATATAACGTGGTTTTCATTGACGTTGAATGAAGAATACCCACCCTTCAAAATTATCATGCTTGTATTATAATATCGTTTGGTGCCGCACGCAGGGTGCGGGATACCATTTGGATTTTTTCTTTCTTTGGTACGCTAGTCCCGCTCTTTCTTTCTAGAATTCCGTACGTTAAAAAGAAAAAAACTGTAAATGATCATGCACTTTGTTAGCCGTCTATTTGTCTGTCATGACCCTTTTTCTCAAAAATGCATATGGGAGTCAACTTCAAATAAACAGGAAACGCTAAGGACTATATTACCTTGCAACTGTGAACAAAAACTGTCATTGAGTTCACCAATATTTTTGATATAAGAAATATTACTCGTTTATGAACTTACTCGATGAAAGAAAAGTCCATTTGACCCACTGTAATTTCGAAACCTAAACTGCAACTGATTTAATTTAGAAAATTGAGGTATTTATTTCGTACATGCACTTTTTTGTATATAATGTTTTTCTACGTAGGGGCGAGAGGAGGCAAGACCTTTCAAGATTCAACTGAAATAGAAAATGTTTCGAAAGCAGCTTGCGCACGTAACTTTCTACAAACTTTGCTGTTTTCTGTAGCGTTGTTTCTTTTAAAATGAAAAAGTACTTTCCTTCTACGTTATGTTTTTTAACAACATGAAATAAATATTTATTGTTACAGCAGCACAGTGGGTGACATAGGGGACTAAGTACCTAGTCTAACAAAACTATGACCCAACAAAAATCAGTTTACAACCAAAATATGGAGTTTAAAAACATCTATCTATAGTAAAATAATAAAGAGGTATTTTAACTGTCTTTGTTCGTATATTACGGTAATATCCCAACTACTAAACTAATTAATATCACATTGTATTCTAAATACACACTTACAGTCTTTAAACGGTTATAAATTTCCCAAAACAGAGGGACACTTATTCAGAAGCTATTTGGGAGCCTTAAATTGACTTTTCATTCAGTAGCCTGTGGTAAGGGGCTGAATGAGTAAAACATTGCCGTTGCCTTAAGTTAGAAGCGTTGTTGATAAACAAGCAAAAATAAATCCCCTAATTTAATCGTCAAAACAAAAAGAAAACTTTCTTCTTTGTACAGTCGCGGAACGAAAAGTTTCGTCAGTTTTCAAACCTTTAACTTAATACTTTGCAAGAACATACATTTTACCTTTCTAAATTTTATAACACACCAGACTGTTGTATAGAAAATTATGCTTAACTGTTTGACAACAGCGTTGAAATTTTGTCGAACCAATGTTCCTTGACTATGAATAGTTGAGCTTTAAAACCTTTTTATTAGTTTGACCTGCCATTTTCTCTGATAAACGAAATTTTAAAACCTATTTGCTTACGAATATAAAACTAAAAGCAAGACTAAAAGCAAACAGCTTCTGTCAACATCATCAGCGCAATTTCGTGTGATTCCTTGACGTCAACATCTTTTCTATAAATAAAAGTCTTTTCATTTCGCGTCTATCCATAATTATTAACATAACAAAATAGGGAGAGCCACAAAAGCCATATTTGTTTTTAACGAAGCTATTGGAAATGATAACTTTGCATGCCTCTTAGTACTTTCAAATTAAAACTGAATAATATTACCTACATTGGCCGCTGTAACACCAAACAAATTAAAATAAAGTTATAAATTCAAGGAGTTCACACAATTAACTTTTTTGATGACATTTTCGCTCGATCTTAATAATGGTAACATGAAGACATTTCAGATTATCACATAGTGTGTATTATAATAATTTATATTATAAAACTTCATAGAACCAACTCGCAATACAATATGCGTCCGACATAATGCTTACCACAACTTTGCGCATCGTGATCAAAAGATGATGGCTTAGAATTGTAGCAAGGTGAAATAACTTTACGCGAGGTCCTATCACCCGCAAAATGTCCATGACGTGTACCAACCGCTAAAATGTTAGGCAGCCGGAGTAGCCGCGGTCAAGCCCTTGTGTCGAGTACTGCATTATGAACGTCTGCTCAGCGCTCAAGCGTTGTTGAGACTCCAAATTGAAATTTAAGAAAAAACCTAGCATTTTTCAATGCGACTGTACTTTTGCAGGCTATTGTTCCGAGTACGGGCATTTCGTGGCGAGTTAATTGATTAGTTGAGAGTTACTTAGTAATTTTTGTTAATGGCAACTTTTTAAATACCGTCAAATGTGGCAACTTTACCTTTTGTATGCAACCTTATCATGGTTCAGTTTTCGTGACGTATGATATTACTAAAGTAGGTTGGCTCGCGTTAGAAAAAGTAGGTAGCACCAGAAGTTTTTTTGAAGTTTTCACCTAAAATTTCATTAAGTAAAATTACATTTGTTATGTAAAAGGGCGAACTTTTCTCATTAAGGGATCACACAACCTTTCAGTGCAAGAGAGGAGTATTTAAGTAGTTAGGGACCGACAAAAAGTAAGTTTAAAATTGAAAGTTATAAAGGTATAAGAGCAATATCACACTGGCTTTTTTCGAACATATTAGAAGCTGACCAAACGCGCAGCGTGATCGCCGTGAGCGCGCAAAGGATTCGCCGCGGGCGAACAACGTATTCGCTGCGAATGCGTTACATTTCCGTCGCGTTCGCGGTGAATCCGTTGCGCGCTCACGGCGAACACGCTACGCGTTCGCTCAGCTTCTAACATGTTTGCAAATTCGCCAGTGTGATATTGCTCTAAAGAATCTAGCAGTAAAGTTACTTACAGAAGATAACGTTGCCATTGCCACGTTTGACAGTAGCTCTCTTCTCTTACTTCTCTTTCTCTTCTTTTCTTCTTTTTTGTTAACTATATTTTATGTTTAATATGTAGGATTCAATAGTTTAATTTGTTTTTGTGGCAATAAATTGTTTTTTTCTTTCTTTCTTTCTTTTCTTCTTATGCACCTTTGTGATTGACGGGAGCAAATCTGTACTGACGTTAAATTAGATCCGAGCGAGGACAAATTATTTACACTAAGTACTTTTATTAGTTGATATCGATAAATATGACGTATAGCCGTTGTGTAAGTAGTTCGAATATTTAATATAATCAAATGACATACAAAAAATAAACTTTTAAAGAATTGTCTTATTAAATATTTTAGTTTAATAATTTTTTTAATATTCTTATGTAAAACTCGATTCCGGAACCGATGTCAGATATTGGTTGTGTATAGTTGCGATAAGTACAAATAAAAGAGGTTCGCAAATAATTAAAAGGTATTCAAACTTGGCCATTACTAGTTATGATAATGATAACTAATTAAAATTACTTTTTATCGATATCGATAAACTATTAGTCGATATTTAATGAATCACTACATTAGTACAATTTTTGCTTCCGTCGATCCGGGTTGATCAAGTACTGCCCACCACATTTCAATTCTAGATCACTAGCTGTAGATCCCAAGAATTGTTATCATTTATTAAATACAATTATACATTAATTTCAGGTCAATAAATAATTAAATAGCTAGCTGTAGAATGTATTTTATTTGTTCTAGATCGACCTACGTTTAAAAAAGAACTTTTACTTTAATTTAAAACTTTTGGGCGATTTAAAAATTAATTCCTTTGATATACAGGATACGAATACCATTTCGAACAAGTTAACGAATTCACAGATTCAACATTAAAATAAAAGGACAAACATTTCGTTTCACTTTATTTTAGCTCATATCGCTACGCGACCTCTTTGTGTTTAAAAATGAAAACTGCCCCGAGCTCATACAGCCTTTATTAAAGATGTCAAAACTGGTATGAAACATTAATAATAACATGGAGGCTCTGCACAGATGGGTTTCGGTTTCGTTTTCAGTTTTTCAGTTTTTGCGGGTTTTATTTCAGATTTCAGGTAGCTGAAAGTATAGTTTGTCTAGGTACTCAATGATAGAATCGACTTGAAAGACATTGAAATCAAAAGCGATTCGTCTACAACTGGTTACATCTTATTTATAGTTCAATACTTGGACCCGTGCTCATACATTAATAGAGAATCCCTATCATTAATTGTAAAGCAACAACCTTGTTTGGTTTAATTACGACCCCGATTGCCTTTACTAACCTCGTCTGAATAAACTTTAACGTAAATTCAATTAATACTAGGATCACAATAATGACTGTTTTCGTTAATTATGTTTGCGTTACCAACTCCTGCTTTGAGGCAAATGATCTTGTAGTTATAAGGAAATGGGGATCTTCATAAAAGACGTTCCTGATAAATAAAAATGTACACATTAGCTATTGTGCGTGATTTCAGTATATTCCTCTAAGTTTAACTATATATTAAATCACTTAAATATTATGGAATGTAAAGAGAAACCTGTGTCATATATATCACACATAAAGGAGTAGCTAGTAGTAGAACAGCCGATATCCCAATCCCATTTGACAATAACCTAGTTTTAAGTTTTACTTTAACTAAACAGTTTTGTAGTATATTACTAACAATCTATGGTACATGCGTGTGTGGTATGCTTCGAAATAAAGATTTAATTATACGAGGGATTCGTAATAATTAGAATAAAAAATATATATTTATAACCCTAATTGGAGGTAGGTACCTACGTAATGTTTACATTTTAGTGTGACACGTGTCACTGCGTTTATTTGAACCTATACGCCAAAGGCTCGAAGATAAAACATGCAATTCTTGGTGTTAAACTTTAACCACCTTATATGAAAAAAATAAAGCATTGAGGCTTAATAATCTGGAAATTCCCTAGATACGTTCCACTCTGAAATGCACAATTAAATTATTTGGTAGATCGAGTTGTTAATTTAAATATATACTCGTAAGTTGACATGCATTACTGAGTCAAGCCTTCACTCTGTTACACTGCGAAAAAGAGGCACAAATAAATAGCTCTCAGTGCAATACTTTTTCAAAAACAGATCTCAAACTAACATTTCTGATACCCAACGCTTAATGATATACACGTATCTAACTGTTTGAAATTTTTCACGAGGCTTATAAAACCAGAACAATGACAGCAGGCAGCTTACTCCGTCTAGCTTTTGCCATTCAAGAACCTAAGTATCGTCGTACTTCTAACGGCTCGGAGGCGGACGTGAAAAAAATAAACGATAAAAAATACAACACTCAATGCCCGAGACAGACGGCCCTCAGACAATGGCGCACTTAATGCCTGTATCATGTACGATACATACAGGCTGATTACATTCGCAAGCTCATTTCCTATTTTTTGCAAATTTAAAGATAAACTTTGGGTGGTGGAAACAGGGTTGCTTTTAGAACTAAGGAATGGATTAAATACTCGCTTTTAAAAGTTACTTGTTCATACACGTGCATGCTTAATTAGCGACTTACTTTGACTAGTTTGAGAGTCTTTTGACTTATTTTCATGGTTCTACTCGTGGTATTTATAGGTAAGGTACGTTTAAAAAAAGCTATTTGAAGTGGTTTTATCATTCATATCATATCATTGCTTGTGCTGTTGTAATCCGGCGTAATTATTGTCCATTATTTATTAGTCTTTTAGACAACGATGGTGCTCGTTAATCAGTGTTACTTTTAGTATTAGATATTTTCGAAAAAATTACGGAGTCCGACTCGCACTAGACCTGTTTTTTTTTAAATTAATACTACCTGACCCCGCAAACGTTGTTTAGCCATATATCACCTAGGGGTATTAAAAAATAGCCTACGACCTATTCTCAGACCTACCGAATACATACAACAAGGTTTCACAAAAATCGGTCAAGCCGCTTCGGAGGAGTTCGATAACAAACACCGTGACACGAGATTTTTATATATTAGACTAGCTATTGCCCGCGAGTCCGTCTGCAAAGAAAAGTAGCCTACGACCTATTCTCAGACCTACCGAACATAGAGAAAAAAGTTTCATAAAAATTGGTCAAGCTGTCTCGGAGGAGTTCGATAACAAACACCATGACACGAGATTTTTATATATTAGACTAGAGCAGCTGCTGCCCGCGACGTCCGCCCGCGAAGAATAGTGCTATAAAACCTGTCGAGTATTGAGAAACACACACACACACACACACACACGGAAAACACGAGATTTTTGTATTAGATTTTACTTGTGATAATATTTTACTTTACCAAAATTATGTATACGTCTTCAGTAAAGGCATTTAAGTAATAATTTATTCAAGTACAGTTCTTTGATCACTTCAATGTTTATTAAAATATTTAAATCAGTGTTCAAGTTTCCTTTCAAAGAAGTGGGAGGGTTCATAAGCGGACAGCTAACGACAGCAATTTAATATTGATATGATGAATAATTGTGACAATGTCGGTGAAGGGTAACTTAAATTTGCCTTTATAAGTTTAAAATTAAACTAGGTACTTTTATTGGTTGGTGTAGAGTAATTAATGCCTTTAGGTACTCGAGTCTTTTACCGTACGATGAGCCATTGGGTTCCGTGGAATCGAAAAGGAGAGGCCTTTGCCTAGCAGTAGGACACTTAGTTGGTTCTATAAAAAAAAACTCCACGGTCTCATCTCTGTACCGAAAGTCATCGAAATTGGTTCAATATAGGTGTGAAAAACTTTACTTGCCAGAATTTCATTTGCCCGAATTTCATCTGCCTTAACAACGTTTGCCATAAAATATATAGGAGCGTGAATTTTTCTGGTTTTTTTAAATGTCATCTTATAGAATACATTAGGTTAGGTTAGAAATGTTTTATAACAATTCTGAAGAAAATTCTGTTTCAGAAATAAATTATGTCAAATGAAAATTATGGAAAACGATACATTATGGCATATGAAATTCGGGAAAACGATAGAGAACCGTGAAAACGTAGCAAAACTTTCGCATTTAAAAACTAGTTGGATTCGTATGTTTTCCGAATAAGAAATAATTTATGATAGAACATTTGAACGGCTCTCCAGGTTCGATCCCCAGTCGGAGCAGATATTATGTATGAAAAATACGAATGTTTGCTCTTGAGTCTTGGGTGCTTAATAACTATTTAAGTTTGTACTCGTATCTGTCAAAGTATGTTTATCAGTTGCCTAGTACCCAAAACACAACTTTGCTAACTTTGGGACTAGGTTAATTAGTGCCAAGTGTCAAGTTGCTTATTATTATATTTAAAACCCACAAGCCAAAAAGTGCACTTTCTCAAAAGGTAAAGTTTCTCACAAGGTAGATTTTTCAAAAACCCGTAATTGCACATAATATTATGAAACGTGTACAGTTCGGGAAAATGCTCTTATTTGGAAAGTGTACAGCACAATAAGGAAAGTGTTAATTTCGGGTGAGTAAATTTTTCGTAAAGTAAGAAATGAACTAAAACAATTACTTTGCTCACCCGCGACCTTACAATAGTTACGTTTATGCAAGAAATGTGCGTTCATGCAGTTCCTCCACCTCCACACATTTGAACAGTTAGTATTAATTAAATATGCCTTATAAATAAATAAACAAAAAAATTCAAGGTAGTTTTAAATATGTCAATAAAAGTTAATTTTTGTGGGGTAGTTTGAGAATAAGAAAAATAAAGTGGGTACTTGAGAAGTTACAGTGACAAGTTAAAACATTTGTTTTGGTTTGTTAGTTTAACGTTTGGTAGCATAGCATACGGTTGTGGTAACTCTGAAGATGAGCTCTGGTTGAGTTCGAAACGCGTCAGTGTAGCTTGGTGGTGGTGATGGTTGGGTTTATGTGATTTGTGTGTGTTCGTACAGTGTGGAGGTGGAGGAACTGCATGAACGCACATTTCTTGCATAAACGTAACTATTGTAAGGTCGCGGGTGAGCAAAGTAATTGTTTTAGTTCATTAATATGGACCTCCGCAAAGTAACGCCTGATTCAATAAATTATTTAAAGTAAGAAAGTTTGGAGAAAATGCACATTCTGGAAAAATGGATTTTACGAGATTAAAGCGTTTGAACCGCCCACATTTCGTTACGTATTTAAGTGCCTAAGTACCAAAACAGTTACCAGGAAGGAATATATATATATATAACGTCTATACAGAGCTACCTACATACCTAATTGTTAAGATCTTAAGAACCAGTAGCCCGGTTCGAGAGCAGGTAATTTTGTCTACTCAATTAGCAAGATTAGTTGCAGCTTATATTGCCTTGGTAGCAAGCATGGCTGCGGATGACCGCAAGAGATTCAATTACGATGTACACTGTGATCCTTGCCCGGCCCGTCTACCTTTAGCAGTGCTAAGATAGCATACTAGGGGCGTTCAATAAAAAGTGAGAATGAGTATGTTATAAACAACTTTTACTAAATGTAATTTTATTTTTCGACATAGTCACCTTTTAGCATAATACACTTATTATATCTTTTTTCTAAACTTAAAATTTCATTTTTAAAACAGGTCTCATCTTGAGTACTTAAAAAATCTTGTACTGCAGCGACTACCGCGTCGTCGTCTTCAAATTTCTGGCCTCTCGGGTATTGTTTCAATCTCGGAAATAGGTAGAAATCACTGGGAGCGAGATCTGGTGAATACAGAGGATGCTTAAGGATATTGAACCCAGCATCACGAATTGCAGCCATTGCAACGGCGGACTTGTGTGCCGGGGCATTGTCCTGGTGGAACAGCACAACTTTCGAGAGTTTACCTCGCCGTTTTTCGCGGATCTCATTGCGTAATGTTGCTATTTGTTTGGCGTATAAAGTGCCCGTAATAGTGGCTCCATGTTTGAGATACTCAATCATTAATACCCCTTTACCATCCCAAAAAACAGAGCCCTTACCGGCAGATGGACCCACCTTGAATTTCTTCGGAGTTGGAAATGATGGCCTTTTCCATGTCATAGACTGCAGTTTCGTTTCAGGGTCGTAATGATGGAGCCATGTTTCGTCCATTGGTATAAATCGCGCCAAAAAAAGTTCCCGGTCTTGCTGTATCAGATCCAAAGCTTCTTGACAAATCTCGACTCTAGTTTGTTTTTGCGTGTCAGTAAGCATTCTTGGTACCCAACGCGCAGATACCTTTTTCATACCCAAGCGTTCATGTAAAATATTATGCACGCTCCCCGTTGAAATCTTTACATTTTCAGCAATAAAACGAACCGTGACATGACGATCCGCCAAAACTGAGTTTTCGACTTTTTTCACAATTTCTTCAGTTACTGCTGTAGTTGGGCGTCCAGAGCGGGGGTCGTCCATTGTCGATGTTCTTCCACGTCTAAATTCGGCGCACCAACGTGCGACTGTCGAATACGGAGGAGCATTAGACCCTAAAGTGTCCCGCAAATCCAAATTGACTTGGTCCGTAGAAAAATTTTTCAAACGCAAGTATTTGATAACGGCGCGCAGTTCAATTTTCTCCATTTTCGCTAACGTACTCAATAGCATTGCAAAGAAATTACCGTATATTTTTTTAAACAAAAGACAGTTAGTTTTTTTTTCATAGCAATCAGCTAGATAGATTAGCTTTACCGGCCAGTATTTAATTTCCTAATATTGAAAGAGTTTGCATCACATTCTCACTTTATATTGAACGCCCCTCGTAAATAAACGCCGACTTATCTTTACTTATATTTTTGTTTTTATTAACAGAACTAACTGTTACCCGCGTGCGACCTGAGAACGGAAGATGAGCTGTTTGAGCTCCTTCGGCGCACCTGGAGTCTTATCCCACAAGATGACATAGACACCTTAATTTTGAGCATGGGAATCTGTGCCGAATGGTAATTAACTTTCGCAGTGCGATTATTAATTTTGTTGTTTTCCTAAATTTAACATCCCATTCAATACTTTGTTTATCAATTTTAGGCTCCAATTGCATGAAAAAAAATTCAATCAAATCACAACTTAGTCATTTATATAAAAAAAAGAAAAAAATGAACATTAAGTGTTTTCTATAACCCTATCCAAAAATAGCATATTTTTTTATATCCTAATAAAAATAGCATAATTTTTCAGAAGTATGTTTTAAGCAAAAATATATTAATATATTTTCAGAAAAGGATAGCATCATGAGTCGACGGGTTTATAGGGTCCCATTGCCCAACGTCAAATCGGCTTTTGCTAAGCGATCCCCACTTTACATACACCCTTTTGGGTACAATGCAGTCAGTAAAATCTGTAACTTAAAAGCATGTACCAGCTTCAGAGTTAAATCTATTTTGAAAAAATGGTTTCCTTCGCTATCTTATGGTGACACTGAGAATTTGCTGCATCCCTGCGCTTAGGGGATTTTTTACATGGTTGCTACTTAAGTATCTCGTTCACGTTTCTCGGGCAGGCGTACCATCTCGCTGTGTACTCATGCACATAGGTACTCACACACTCAAATGCAAGCTATTATGTAGCTCTTTATTTTTTGTTTAATTTATTTTCCGTTATTATTGTATTCTGTGCAGGGTTTCGATATTTTTGTTCAAAACTTTTCGACTATAAGTTAAGTTACTATGTAAAAAGTAAAATGAAAATAATAATATTAATAATAAATAAATAAATTGGTTGGTACTTACTCACTCTCTAACAAGCAAACGCAACATCTCGCTTTATACTCACACACACGCACACACATACTATACACATACACACACATACTACACTCATACACGCACACACCTAAATTTAAATTGCATGCAGTCTTATTTTTTGTAATTTTAATTTTAATTTTTTTTTCTTCTTCCGTTCAAGATATTGTTCTGATAGCTTCATAGAATATTTTGTCACATTGCAACTGCAGTGTTTATGGTTATAATTCCACTAAAGCCAACGGGACAACCAACTTAACCGTGTAATCTGTTAAAGTTATAATATCATAATGTTTGTAAATTGACTCTGTGAGTGCCAAGATACCGGCTCAGCCTAGTTTGGCGCTTACCGGATAATACTGTTCTCTGTAGAACCTTGTAATTTTGTTTTTTAAATAAATAAATAAACTATAAATAAACTATTATTACCCATCCATTATTTGTAGATTTAATGTTAACTTAAGTTCTTAACAAATATTTAACAATTAGCAAGGACAAATAGTAATATACATTATTTTGGTTGATAGTAAGTAATATTTACTATTTTTGGAAAGCGTTTTTCAATAAAAAGTATCATCAAGATTGTTTACCCCATTTCTAACCCTAAAAAACCGGCCAAGAGCGTGTCGGACACGCCCAAGGTAGGGTTCCGTAGCCATTACGAAAAAATCAAGTAATATTTTTCTAAGGATTTCGTATGTGTACGGAATCATCCAAGTTTAGGTATGTTTTATACCTTAGGCTACTATTTACTCTTAAACTACAAATAATTTCCAAGCAATCTTAGCCGCTATAATTTTCCTAGTAAATTTGATATATTTACTACCCTACTGAATTTTTTCAATTTTTCCACCCAACAGTTTAGATTTTAGAGGGGGGGGCGGCCGATTTTAATGAAAATTTTCACTTTAAAGTTGAATATTTCGCAAACAGATCACTGAATAGAAAAATCATGTTAGCAACTCCACAATGATTTTAAAAGACCTATCCAACGATACCACACACTATAGGGTTAGCCGAGAAAAAAAAATCACCCCCACTTTACGTCTATGGGAGGTACCCTAAAAAAAAATGTTTTACTTTTTTTTATTCAATCACTTTGTCAGTGTGACTGATATATATATTGATGCCAAATTACAGCTTTCTAGTACTAACAGTCTCTGAGCTTAGCCGCGGACAGACAGACAGACAGACGGACAGACATGGCGAAACTATAAGGGTTCCTAGTTGACTACGGAACCCTAAAAACGAAGTATATACCATGGTCACCTTATAAATAAGTTCCCGGTATTTCGACGCAGTTGCATGCATTATGATCACGGGTGGACTCATCCCATCATTATCATCATCAAGGGGTTGTTAAAAACAATCACGGTCTACATTCCGTGACAAACACATATCAAGCTCCTATAGTTAACAAGTATACTTATTCTTTCGCCTCTCGTTCGGCGCACAAAACAAAATGCTTAGTATTTCTAACAGAAAACATCGTAAATACTTATTTACGATGTTTTCCCCTACTATATTTTCCTCACAATGGCCATGTAGTAATAGTTAAAGGGTACGTACTCATTTTCACCCCTTCATAGAAGTGGTGGGGTGCGAGTCGAACCAATGGGGACATTTTTCATCCCCTGTTTACTAGTACTCTGATTTCTGTGACGTAGGGTATGTTCTACCTCCCCTATGAACTAGTTCTTAAGGACTATGAGTGTATAGCCACTTCATATCTTGATATGCATACGTAGAGTTCACTGAAGCACTCATTTTTAAAATGTGGCTTGTTGCTTATTACGCTCTAAGTTTGTACCCTGCAGATACGCTGCCGTGGAAGAATAAAAATAGGCTAGTTGCATG
This sequence comes from Archips crataeganus, assembly GCA_947859365.1. Lineage (NCBI taxonomy): Eukaryota > Metazoa > Arthropoda > Insecta > Lepidoptera > Tortricidae > Archips > Archips crataeganus. The sequence continues at coordinate 9,115,293 of OX402059.1, read as the reverse complement.
TCCCGTGGAAATTCGGAATGCTCTTTAATGCACTTTTATGATCAATGTAATTATAAAGCCATGGGGCTTAGTGGCTTGATCTATCTATGACCTCTCAAGCACCTCATGAGTTTTTCGGAATTTAAGTGCGAAATGACGCTTCAAATTTACCATGAGCTTTACGGTGAAGGAAAACATCGTTAGGAAACCTGCACACACCCTCGAAGAAATTCAGTGGTGTGTGTGTTGTTCTAGTAATTTATTAATTATTGCAAAATCATAATTCGTGTTGCATGTTACAGGTTCAAATTAACAATATTCAATATTCAATTTATACGTTAGCAGCAGCTCCTTCAACAATGAACCTACCTAAAAACGTTTTTTCAGGGCGCCATAAACAATTTATACTTTTCATTGGGAATCAAAAAAAGGCTACGTGAATTTCACGAAATGCTAACTAGAATAAACCTGCCAGTATTAAAATTATTAAAATAACGTTGCGTGGCCCTAAATGCAACTTTAAATTAAACAGAAAATGAGTTTCACTCGTTTTTGTTTTATCCTAACCCCCTAGTGTATACTACATTTTTTTAAATAAAACCATTACCACCAAAGCTTGCATAAAGTCTTAAATTTCAATTTCAAGGGATCAGAGCCAAGAATCTGGGATGCAGCCAGACAAAGCTGGATCGTGTGCTGGAAGCTTTCTTTTACAGGATATGACAGTGTAATTATTGCAATCTTTTGTTTAGCTTGCAATGTTAGTATGTTATAAAATAAACAATTAAAATTATAATAACACCCGCTACTAAATCACAACTATCTATAAATATTGCTAAAATACCTCTAAATTTAGCAGTATACATAGTCGCAATTATGAATTAAATAGTTAACAAATTATGAGTATGAATCACGAATTTAGTTTGGATCCATTCGTCTGGGCGACCTATCCATCCATTCGGCTATGATATTTTAAACTATTGAAATTTTAAGTCGGTTTTCGTGAAAAATAATCTTCATTATTTTGTGTTGCTACTAACTGTTCATGATATAACTTTTTTAACATTTTTATTTTTTTAAACCTGATGCATTTTTTGTCCATTTCGTTTGTAGTGTCATTTGCGCAACTGACGGCCTGCATCGTCGGTTCATTAGTACAAGCTTTTATTTATTACTTTTGAAACATATGTGAAATTTCAAATTAAATATGACAATCAGAATTCGGTGAACGAAATGGCAAAGTTGACAAATTTTAGACGACCAGACGGCCTAGTGGTTACAGAACCTGACTATGAAGCTTGAGGTCCCGGGTTCGATTCCCGTGTCGGGGCAGATATTTGTATGAAAAATACGAATGTTTGTTCTGGGGTCTTGGGTGTTTAATATGTATTTAAGTATGTATCTATCTATATTAGTATGTTTATCCGTTGCCTGGTACCCATAATACAAGCTTGCCTAGCTTACTTTGGGACTAGGTCAATTGGTGTGAATTGTCCCATGATATTTATTTATTTATTTATCTGCAGGTACAGGTAAAAGTTATACTTTAATTAATTTTCCAAATCAATTATTAAGTATATATAAGCCTGTAATGTCAAAACTGACTTGCGTTTTATAAGTAAAAGTATTTATTATTATTAAACACATACAAATATTAAGAAAAAATAACAATAATAAATTAATACTATAACTATAAATAAAATAAAATAAAACTAACTTAAACTAAAACTAAATAAAATTAACAAAAGGTTCCCCCCGCGGCATGGACCAAAAGACACTGGCAGCATTACCTCGCTGTATAGCAATGCTGATACGTTGTGCGAGGTAGCTGCCAGCTAAAGTAAAAGTTAGGTAAGTAGTTTTATTTATTTACTGTTTTTTCATAAGAGTAAGCTTCTGATAACTTAACATTCTTTAAAATGGAAAGGAATGGATTGGAATGGAGTGGTTGGTTGCAGTGAGATTCGCTCCCATCATCTAAATTTCCGCATAGATACAACCTGTGGCTCTTCAAGACTAGAGTAAATTGCCTGTTAATGAGATACACCTTTGGCCTTATTTGCGCTTTTCATCGGGGGAACTAGGGATCAATCACGGGTCAGTTTCGTGTAAAAAAATGTCTTTACTTGCCATCTTGTTAGGGTGAGTGGGGGTAAGATGAAAAACAGTGTAAGATGAAAAACAGTGTAAGATGAAAAACCACTCGTAGCACCCGGTACTAAGAGTAGTTTTTCATCTTACACTGTCTTTCAACTTATTTTCATCTTAGGCACTCACCCTATTTGTCTTTGCTAGACACAGACAAAACATAAAATTTCTTCAAGGGGAAAATAATACACATAACTTTTATAAGTTTCATTTCACGTCTTAAATAATGTTTTAGGTAGCGAGCTTCGTATCCACCTCGTCAGTTACTCCCACAAATAGCTTATTCGGTGAAAAACCCTCAATATCTTAACACATCCCTTGACTAATCTTAGATAATCCTCACCAAAAGCCCGCCACTTTGCAGATATGAATTTAATAATTCCGCGAAACAATCCGGGTACTCGGGAGTACATTTTTTCCCCAACTCGTTGGCCAATGAAACAATTTTCAGTTTCATCCCCGTTTGCTGGAATATACGAGAGCGTGCCACTGGCTCGATGTATTTGGTTGAATATTTCATCTGTGAATGTGCGCAGCAGCGCTATGGTAAGTAGAGGGCACGTAGAATATGAAAAAGGATGTCGGAGCAAACGAGCTTTGATCGCTTTAAAAGTTAACTTTGGCATATAGATCCACTTTACGGCTGTTATAAACAAAATACACTGACGGGCAAAGAACGAGTCACTTTCAAAACAACTTTGCCTTTGTTCTTTAGAGACTCATTATTTACTACCCATCTTGTATTAAATTTTTCAGTCATCATTATCATATCAGCCACACGTCGTCTACTGCTAGACAAAGGCCTCCTAATGACTTTTATAACGATTGGTCCTGCGCTGCCCGCATCCAAGTGGTTCGCAACTTTACCAGATTTTCGGTCCATCTTTTTGTGGGCCTTCCTGTGCCACGTTTTGCGGTCCGCGGTTGCCGCTCTAGAACCTTACTGTCCCAGTTTTCAATACACATATTAAAAGCGAACGTTGATCTGCAGCCATATCAGATGAAGAATCTATGACTAGCAATACGTGGTCACATCAACAATGTTGGTGAATTATAATTAATCTTGTTCACCTTATCAATCCCTACTCTGCAACTCTGCCTTACTATCCTTATTCTTGTATAGTATAAATCTTCCCAGGTGAATTTTTCGCTTCGAGCCCTTATCTTTCAAAACAAACGGTATCGTCATAGTATTAAGGTTCAAATTTAATGTAATGGCTCGAAGCGAAAAATTCACCTGGGAATATTTATACTATACATCAGTCCTTATTTACAGGAAGTTTAATTACTTAACACTTTCTACGGTATTTTTAACCAACTTAATGTAGATATTAATTTTGTTACTAAACATATCTATAATAATACCTATTAGGAGGTCTCAAACACTATTGAAAATGTAACTGTTTTACCCGAATAAACGATTTATTATTCATCATCATCATCATCATTATCCCAGCCGATATACCTACATCCCACATCCATCCATCCCTTTAGCGACCGCTTTAGCCTAGTTGGTAGTGACCATCCCTACGAAGCAAGAGGTCCTGGGTTCAAATCCCGGTAAGGGCATTTATTTGTGTGATGAGCACGAATATTTGTTCCTGAGTTATGGATGTTTTCTATGTATTTAAGTATTTATTTATCTATATAAGTATGTTTATCGTCGTCTAGTACCCATAGTACAAGCTTTGCTTAGTTTGGGACTAGGTCGATTTGTGTAAGATTGTCCCCTAATATTTATTTATTTATTATTATTATGTACGGATTTCCGATCACGGGCCCATGGGACCCGGTCATTTGAAAGGCATACATGGGGCCGAAGCCAACATGAAGAGGCCTTTGGTACCATATAATATAAATGAGATGGGCGCAACTATGGGGGTCTATCCCCTAATACACCATGAGGATGTGCTAGCGGACAGTCCCCCACAGTTGCCAAACTATTGCCAGGTAGGAAGCGACATGGAATTGGCTATGGGGTTGGGATGTTGTGGACAGGATTACCGGGCTATGGAGTGAGATAACGGACACCTACCATTTCAATATCTCATAAACTGAACTTTTGGTAGGCGGTGACTCGCCATTCACTAAATGGGCCCCTCAAACTATTGCCCACTCGGGGCAACGAGGCGGCAACATTGGTGTGAACGGCTAAGGATGGAGAGGTGTTCCTGGACTTTAAACTTCAGAATGCCAACTCGCCACTTACGGAAACACATCCATCCTTCGAGCATTAGCTCTTGCGCTCCACTCTAGGCGACCAACAAAGGCAAACTAGAGGCGGGGTGGGTGTGTAACTGTGTGTGAGTGTGTGTATAAGCGCATGTGTGTATGTGTACCCCTGGAGGTCTCGGGTTCGTGGTGTCGCTACGCACCAACAGCTCGCCACAAGCCGCCCTGCGATGACTGACTGCACTGGTGACACGACAACACCATTTATTATTATTATTATTATTATTATTTTACTGCGGGGCACAGACGTCCTCTCAGAATGAGAGGGGTTGGGCCGTAGTTCCCATGTGGGCCCAGTGCGGATTGGGAACTTCACATACAACATTGAATTTCTTCGCAGGTGTATACAGGATTCCTCACATTATTATTATTACTTTTTTAAATAATATTAAGTACCTACAACAAAATGAGTATTTTGTTTGTCAGTGTTACACTGTCTGATTTTTTTATATCTGAAAACAAGAACTTCTAACAACTTGCGCAAAAAGCGCTTCAACAACTTAAATGTATTTTAAATGCTCACTGACACGGTATATTAACGAGGTGTCCTAACATCTCAAGCAAGGCAGGGACTCGAAAGTTTTTACAAGATAGTAAAGGTTATGACACAACTTCGTACTTACTGGCCGCCGCCCGGCCTGGAACTTTGCCTGAACTACGGCCAACTTTAACTTCTTGGCGCTGAGCAATGGTCCCACTATGCCTGTGACTGATTCGTTATTTATTGGCCACACGTGAACTTCTATAAGGCTAAGTGCTAGTCTAGACGCATAATTATTGTGACAATTATGGTGTTGTCATCTTATTTTATGAACGCGCCGGCTGACTACAAATCTCTAGCCGGCAGTATTTAATGTAAAATTTTCCGTATAAGCAAATCAAGAAAATAAAGTTATATTTCTGTAAATATAAACAACTACGCGATAGACATATTTTTTTAATTTCGGTGGCAAATAAAGAGTCTTATAGAATCCACATTCGTGAAATATTCTTATTATAATGTACAGTCGCGGAATGAAAACATTCGTCATCTTAAAATAGAGTTTTGCTATACTTAGACAAAGTAGTGACGTCAAGTAATCATATAAAATAGTTTTAATCATCGTAAGTTATTATTATCACTTCGTTTACCAGTGTAGAATACAGATCAAGCTAATAAAAAAGTTTTAACTCAACTATTCATAGTCAAGAAACATTGGTTGGACTAAATTTTAACCCTCTTGTCAAACAGTTAAACATAATTGTATGCAACAGTCTGATGTCTTAAATAGTTGCCCTTGCAGAGTTGTAAAATAAAGTATTTGAAATCTGACGAACCTTTTTTTTCCGCGACTGTACCTAATTATAAATAAACTAGCTGATATAGTAGAATAGGGGTAGCTATAGAAAATATCCTAGGACCTCTTCTCAGACCTACCGAATGTAGAGAAAAAAATCATAAAAATCGATCAAGCCGTCTCGGAAGAGTTCGATTACAAACACCGTGACACGAGATTTTTATATATTAGATTACTCATAAATATGGTACTCGAAACTTTGGAACAAAATCAATTAAGTATCATGAAACCTTGCACCACAAATTGATCAAAATGACACATTTCCCTCCCTTTTCATTCGAATCACGCGAATGAAATGCAGCTGATTCTAAAAACGCTCAATCAACTCATGAACTGAAAATAATCCAAGCAAAATTTACTTCTTTCCAGCAAAACGTTACACAAGCGCCAATCATCTGTATCCATGCACTGGCATAAAAATCCGCCCAATATTTTCAATAGTTACTCTTTACAAAGGGTGCTTAACGAATGCTAGTTTTCATTTGCGATATTGCTTTTGTGCAGCGGCACGAATGGATTACCGGGTATTGTATCCGGTTTAAATGCAACGGCCATGTTATAACATCGTATTTTCGGCGATAAAATCATATTAAAAATTGTATGCTTTTCTTCACTAAAATAAGGGAAATTGTCATTTTTTTTATGCATTCATCAATCATCAGAGTTTTTCGTAGCTCAGTAAACTATTTACTGCACATCCATCCATTCATCTCAACCCATATACGTCCCACTGCAGTGCACGGGCCTCCTCTCAGAATGAAAGCGCTTGGGCTATAGTTCCCACGCAGGCCCAGTGGGAATTGGAAACATCACACACACCATAAAACTACCGTGACTCGTACTCACTCATAACGAAAAAAAAGTAAGAATTCAATTAAAATTAAAATGACGATGAAAGCGGGGGTAGTTGTGTGTCGCTGTCAGTTTCGTCGAGCAGCCGCGCGAACAGAGCAGTGGCGCGCAGTGCGCGTTTGGCAGCCGCCGCGAAGTGTGGCTCCTAGAAGAAGGGCTACGGATTATCCCAAAACATGTCGAACTAAACTCGATCATAGAAGTGAGTTATCCGTACTTTTTTAGGGTTCCGTAGTAAACTAGTTTCACTATCACACACACCACTGAATTTCTTATTATTCTTTCTTCTTTAATTTAATTGAGTTAAAAATACAAGAGTTACTCTATATTTATATACACAAAGTGTAGTGTTGTTCGATGACCAGTAAAGTATTATTTATTTTATTAGCAGTTACGTCTGCTCACCGAACCTAAGATTTAAAAGCGAAAAAGTTTCCGGGTGCGCCGGTGGGACTTGAACCCACGTCTCCTGGGTATGCCGTTACCGTACCGTAACGTATGCCGTGGGTCTCCGTTGGGGCGCATACCTAGGAGACGTGGGTTCAAGTCCCACCGGCGCACCCGGAAACTTTTTCGCTTTTAAATCTTAGACCAGTAAAGTGTTTACATATATGTAAATTTATCATAATAAAATAACAATTTTTAGTAAATATGCGTAAGTCGGTATAGTAAATATGCTCATTACATACACTTCTATAATCAAAGTCAAAGGGCAAAACCCATCATATAAAGAAAAAAAACATTTAACACATAGCAATATCCCGCCGTGAACCAAAAAATGTTACACATTATTTCCTAACATTCACATTGAACTATAAAGATACACGAAATTCTCATACTGTTTCATCAGAGTTGTTATCACGTGCCTAAGCTATGAATAAAACATAAACACTGAAAATCTCCGTGCTCGTTTATAACATCGAAATATAATTTAAGTATAGCTAATATTTCTTTATTCTACCTGTAACATTTTACACATTCATACGTTTATCGTTAAATGGAAGCCTGAAGTTAGTCTGACGATAAAAAGAACATTCCCAGGTATTACGATAATATCGGGTCGTGATTATTTGTCAATTTCGGTAAAAGTGCCACTTTATTTACCAGTCAATATTTCCGCAACGAAAAATGATACAATGTAGGTATGTAAATGAATTGAAACAATTACTTTGCTCACCCGCGACCTTACGATAGTCACGTTTATGTAAGAAATGCGTGTTAATGCAGTTCCTCCACCTCCACACTGTACGAACACACACAAATCTCACAAACCCCAACTATCACCACCACCAAACTACCCTGACGCGTTTTGAACTCAACCAGAGCTCATCTTCAAAGTAGGTACCACAACCGTACGCTATGCTGCCAAATGTTACACTACAATGTATGCATTATGATAAATTAAAATTAAAACAATTATTAAAAAACAAATCCTCGGGCCACTCATCCGTCCGTAGTAGGTAAGTACAGGGTGACATCTAAGATCCACTCATGATTACGATCAATTGAGCCTCCCATACTATAAGCAATCAACTGGTTTCGCAATTTGTATGGAGACGTCGATTTTGTGTTTACGTTTTCGAAGTTGGTCCCATATTAAGAGTTGATCGTAATCATGAGTGGATCCAGAAAATATAATTTTGGATTACGTCTTAGATGTCACCTGTATAGTCGACCAAGTAAGTGCATTGCCATTTTTTATTTCAGTTCTAATAAGACACATTTTCACATTGACTCTTCTTCTTAGTCGTGCACTCTTGACAGAGTGGTCGTGGTCATGCTTCGGTCGATCGACTCCTGCGCCACCGCTGCTCTCGCGACGCGTCGCCAAGTAGCCCGATGTCTGGTAGAGTGGGAGCAATCGTTCACATTGACTAATAAACGAAAATTACTTAACTCTTAATGCGGGTACGTATCAAAATATATAAAGTTTAAAATTAATAATGGACGAAATACATAATGGTCATTTGATATAATGCAATTTTCTTGGAAATTCTCAACTTTACAGGATTTTCATAAAATAAACCTAACCTAACCTAAACCAATCTGTAGATTACACGATTAAAAAAGTTCGTTTTATCAATAGTTTCATAGAAAATTTTAGCATATATTATTGACCATTATGTATTTCGTCCATTATTCGTTTTAAACTTTATATACTTTGATACGTTCCCATATTAGGGTTATTAACCCTTAAAAGAATTAAAAAAGGTAAAAAAGAATTTCTGTGTCAACTTATACTTATACTTAGTGGAGCATCGAGACAAACCACTCTGGTTTAACGATGGTCTTATATTATTATTATGTATTTTTGATTTAATCTCTGTTATAAATAAATAATAAATAAAATAATAGTATAGTTTTTAAACAGCAAGTTTTTCCCGCTTCGTAAAATCCTGGCTTAAACGGTATCCAGCCCACCAACACAGTATTGCTGCCGTAAAATCTCGACTTCTGTTTTGATTTGTTATGGTTTCGCAGTTTTCAATTTCGTCTGTCCATTTGCCGTTCCAGTGTTTGTAAGCACGAGGCTATTTTAACGCAAAACCATTTTGTTTGCTTTCTACTCGAATCAGGGCAACTAGTGGTCCAATTTTGTAAATGAAAGCAATGGTTTACATTTGACGTTTGATAGTTTAAAGCTAATTACGTACGCGCTTTGATTTATTCAAAGGAGTTAACTTTATTGACCGTGCTGTAATTGTCTTTTTGTTGTAATTTTGATGGTTTGTAAAAGACAACAAACTCAAACTAAAAGTTATAAGTATCTACTATAATATACCTACTTACTTAAAAACATTAATCATGCTTGCTGTTAACCTTCACAAATAAACATGCATTCTGACCCTATCTATACGATCCTAGTAATATTACAAATGAGAAAGTAGTATGTGAAGATGTTTGGATGTTTGAATGTTTGTTAGTAGTTCACGCAATACAGTACAAACTTGGTGTACAGTCAACCAATTTGATTCCTAGGCCACTATAGAACCATGCCATAATGAATCAATTTGTTTATCTTCTATGACAGTGATTATTGCATGATGTATGCCATGATGACATCTAGATCTTTGCGAACATGGTGTCAGCGATAATGAATAGGAAAGGAGTTTGCTTGTGTATTAATAACTTGAATTGTCACTGTCCGTCTGTCAAAACTCCTTTTTGTTCTCATGTCATGGAGCGAAAACGATTATAACCTCTTTACGTTTTTTGCAAGTTGTGATCGGAAATTTGATAATCCTTTGACCCGCACTGACGTTATAATTATTTAATAGTTAATGCGACATAGTTCTATAGTGGCCTAGAAAATTAAAGGGTTGACTGTACAAATGGACCAAGATAAAGCCATACGATTCGGTAATGAAATGAGTTCTCGTGGGTTATTTTATATAATATAGATAGACCGTTTAAATGAGTCCTCGGCCGCCCGCGCGGTACAGGGGATGGGGGGGATGACGACAAAGGAGGTCGGGAGAGGTGCGGGCGGCACGCACGCGAGGCGCGCTCGCCGCCCGCAGCTCTCTAGGCCCCTTTGTCTTCATATCCCCCAGCCCCTGTACCGCGCGCGCGGCCGAGGACTCATTTAAACGGTTTATCTAATAAACAAGAGTAGAGGCCGCTGTTCAAGAACGTTGAAGTACCTCGGCTTTTAAAATGACGTGTTAACGTCGTCTGCAATCCATAGATGGCGTTGTCCAAGCGAACGTTGTGCTTTAAAAATATTGCCACCTTTTTTCATATATTTCTAAAACGGGCGAAGCCGCGGGATAAAACTAGTTATCCACAAATCATCCCAGCCTGTGTACGTCCCACTGTAGGGCACAGGCCTCCTCTCAGAATGAAAGGGATTGGGCCGCAGTTCCCACGCGGGCCCAGTGCGGGTTGGGAACTTCACACAAACCATTGAATTTCTTCGCAGGTACAGGTTTCCTCAGGATGTTTTCCTTCGCCGTAAAGCTTATGATAAATTTCGCAATTTTGACATTTATCTTTGCCAGACACAAATAAAACATAGGTACATTGAGTGTAACCAATTCGTAAATTGTTGTGAACAAGAATCTCTTTAGCGAAGTTCATTCCTTTCTCGTTACACGTTTTTATTTAATTTTAATAAACAAACAAATTAAACCCGCACAAGAACTAAAGTCACCGACATAGCTCGAAGAATCGCCAGACCCAAGTGGCAGTGGGCAGGGCACATCGCTTGCAGAACTGTTGACCGATGGGGCCAAAAGGTTTTCAAATGGCGTCCCGAAAGATGCAGTGTGGGTACATGCCTTAGGCCTCGAACAAGAAAGTTGTGGAATTGGAATCGCGTTGGATGTGGATAGCGCAGGACCGGTCTGTTTGGCGACCCTTAAAGAGAACTATACTCCATTTAATTTAGAATTATAAACCACAACAACATTATATTGCGGCTCGTGAACATCTCTTTACAATTTGTACTAGAGTAACAATTGACGACACGCAAATAAAGTGACATTAAAACAAATTTATTTTGCGGTTCCCAGACTATTGTACTGTACTATTTGCTAGGTAAGAAATAGTTGACGAGCCGCAATATAATGATGTTGTGGTTTTAAATTCTAAATTAAATGAAGTATATCTTCAGCAGCGGGCGGCTTTCGGCTGAAATGATCGATCATGATGATAATAAAACGAACAAATAAGTATACATTAAACAAAAGTATATATTGATATCATTCCATGCGCCTTACACTCATGTTTATTGTACAAAAGCTTGATCCTTTTATACGGCAAAACATTTGCGGCAGCACTTCCAAAAGTGTTATGATATTAGTGGAATGTTATTTGAGGTGAGGGAGGAACTCCAAAAGGCCCGCAAACCGCGTGCAGAGATTTCAAATTACCAGTCAAAAATAGCTGGTACCAAAATGTAAAAAAATCGGTACACAGACAATTTTTTTTACTGTTCTTTAACTAAGTATATTTTGATTCATTTTCATTGAAGTGACTTCATTGTAAGTCATCAATATTCTGTATTGACGGACTCTATATAAGTTTTACTATCTACCTAACGTTAAATCGAGCTTTTTACATAGGTACTATTTTTCTTTTACTTACGCAACAAAACAAAAAGGAAACTCACCTAACCGAAACTAACAAGGAAATAAAATAACCGTACTAACTTTTAATAAATCTTTTTATAGTATACAGGAATTTTTGGATTAAGCCTGTCACACACAGCGCAGATGCGGTAAGATTTTATCTGCGTATAAAAACTTATCCGTCTGCAGGTATCACACACAGCGCAGATGCGAGGTTTTACATTCACTCTAAAATTTCGGAGCTGAGTAGACGTGTTTTGTGGTGCGGATGGCTTATACAGGGTATTTTTTTTATATAAAAGGGGATAAACGAGCATGCGGGTCACCTGATGGGGAGCAATTACCGCCGCCCATGGACACCCGCAACATTAAGGGTGTCACAGGTGCGTTGCCGGCCCTTTGAGAGATAGATAGGCTACAATGAATTTTCAATAAAAGCGCGTTACACTTTCTTTATTTCTCTTCACGAAAAAATGTAAAAAAATGCGAAAATGCATTTCTACGCAAGGATACTTGTTGTTTGCTTAAGTAGTACTTACGTAATTTTATATTTATTTTATTATACACTGAAATTCCCAATCCGCACTGGGCCCGCGTGGGAAACTACGACCCAAACCCTCTTATTCTGAGAGGAAGCCTGTGCCCTGCTGTGGTACGTAATATAGACTGGGATGATGATGATGATGATGAAAGTGTGCTTCTGCACATCCACCTGTATTTATCTGCAGATATAATCTTCACATCTGTCGGATTCTGTCGATATAATGTCGGTGCTCACAGATACGCAGATAAAAATCTTACCACATCAGCGCTGTGTGTGGTCCTCCATTGAATTGTATAGGGAGCGATATTGACAGTTATCTGTTCAGATACAGATATCTTACCGCATCTGCGCTGTGTGTGATGGGCTTTACACTTAGGTTAAGTTTTTTCTTACCGTCAATTTCACATGCCTTGCAAGGCAGATTTTAGTGAAACCCACTCTGTATGTTCCAAAATCTTATTGTACCAAAATTGCGTGAAATAAATTTTATTTTATTCTATTCTATACAAATTTTTTCTGAGTACACTTTGTGTTTGCGTCGTATTGAGCAGCTAACGCCATTTAGTCTCAAAACATAAAAATAATATCCTAGGGACCGGGAAATCATTCAATAAAAATTAGTCAAACCCATTACTTTCACCTACGCACATTTTTCTTCCTGTTTCCCTATCCCTTTCCTTCATACGAAGTGTTTGTGCGCACGACAAGGATAGAACAAGTGGCGCTGTGATCACTTCACCTCGACTCACCTGTGATTGGCTGAACGCTGGAAGACCGGGAGCAGAGACGCGCGAATGTTTCCGGAATGGTGGCAGTTCCGTTTTCGCGAGAGTAATGTCGCTGCGACGCTCGCAACGCTCCGCCCGCTACTTTTCTTCTCAATTTAATTATAATGTGATCTTTTTTTAGTACAAGTGTTGATTTCGTATTTAAAAGAAAAAACATATACAGGTGTAAATACAAGACTAAAACTACTATTAAATTAAAATAACTAAAACTAAACTTAATTAAAAAAAGAGAGGTGGGCCTCTTGGCATGGTGCCCATCACGCAGGCAGCATTCCCGCGCTGAACAGCGATTGCGATTCTTTGCGCGAGAAAGCTGCCGGCGCGAGGGTTGCCTGTTGCCTCTCTCAACCTATTGCTGAGCTCCCTGTGTAACTCCAGTGCACCCTTACCCCAAGGACCTAGAGTCTCGACGCCGAAAGGAAAAAAATGATATTGGGCGCCGAGACAGCTATATTTTGTGGCCTTGAGGCGTTCCCGGGCGTCCGCCGCCGCCCCCGCACGTTTGGTAGTTGCTGGTAGGTAGGACGCCGCCAGGGTGTCTGTACAGGTGGCGTCCCACACCAGCGCAAGGCCAGTCTTCCAGGGTATCAACGACATTCCATCAGGGCGCTTGCCATCGCTCCGCACAATCTGGGGCTCCAGAGCAGCGGGAACGTTGGCACTAACGAGCGCCCTTCTGAGAATGTCGTTGAGAGCGGCGTGGCGGGACAGGCGGCCGGCGCCCGAGAAGCAGGAGAGGCCATGGTGGCCGAGTCGGTCCACTGGAGCCCCACAAGAAATTTATTGAATCAGGCGTTACTTTGCGGAGGTCCATATTAATGAACTAAAACAATTACTTTGCTCACCCGCGACCTTACAATAGTTACGTTTATGCAAGAAATGTGCGTTCATGCAGTTCCTCCACCTCCACACTGTACGAACACACACAAATCACATAAACCCAACCATCACCACCACCAAGCTACACTGACGCGTTTCGAACTCAACCAGAGCTCATCTTCAGAGTTACCACAACCGTATGCTATGCTACCAAACGTTAAACTAACAAACCAAAACAAATGTTTTAACTTGTCACTGTAACTTCTCAAGTACCCACTTTATTTTTCTTATTCTCAAACTACCCCACAAAAATTAACTTTTATTGACATATTTAAAACTACCTTGAATTTTTTTTTGTTTATTTATTTATAAGGCATATTTAATTAATACTAACTGTTCAAATTCGACCCAAGCCGCAGTAAAGGAGAAGATACTAAATTTACCTGTTCATTAATAATAGACCCCATAGTGTTGTACCTAATTATTTCCATGCATTCCAGAGCATCCAGACGCAACCCCTTGCCGCAATAATGTAACACTTCATAAGAATCTGAATCTAACAATGAATGATTTGATTCCAACAAATGTTTTGCAAAATTCGATCTATCTGGATGCTCATTCCTATATGCCGAAACATGCTCTTTAAATCTAGTATTAAAACTTCGGCCTGTCTGTCCTACGTATATCCCATTGCAGTCATTACAAGTAAGCTTGTATACCCCCGATCTAGTTCCCTTATCTACCTGTTCTTTGTGGTTACATAGCCTAGAGTACAAAGAGTTGTTAGTCTTAAAGGCAACATTAATATTGTTTGATTTTAAAATGCCATAAATCTTATCAGACAAACCCCCGACGTAAGAGATGCTAGATCTATATTTGTTAGTAGACTGAGAAGGTAACGCAGCGTAAAGCATGCTATTTACTAACCGTGCCTGCTTCTTTTGAACTAAACTATCTACCATTGATTTTGTATAACCATTTGAGATCGCTATCTGATAAATAGTACTCAACTCTAAATCATAATGTTCCTTAGAAAGAGGCACAGTCAACAATCTATTAACATAACAATGGAAAGCAGCCAGTTTATGCTGCCACGGATGATTAGAAGATGCTGGTATAACAGCATCTGTGTACGTGGGCTTACGGTATATTTTAAATTGATGTTTACCATTTAATTTTGAAATCGTTAAATCCAAAAAGTTCAACGAACAATTTTCCTCCAATTCTTTTTTGAACCTTATCTTTACGTGCTTGTTATTCAAACCATTAATAAACACGTCAAGCTGTCTCATACTCCCTCTCCAGCATAGGATCAAATCATCAACAAACCTAAAATAGTACACAATATTACTATTACCCACAATATACTGATTCTCAAAATGATCCATAAATATATCTGCCATTAAAGGACTCAGAGGTGAACCCATAGCTAAACCATCACTCTGTAAGTAATAAAGACCATTGAACCGGAAATAATTTTGTTTCATGCATAAAGTTACCAAATCTTACATTTCGTACTAAATACAAACTGAAATATAGATGCACAGAAAAAACCCCAGAAAAAAGACCAATGCTGGGAATCGAACCCAGGTCCTCAGCATTCCGTGCCGCGTGCCATACCCCTACACCACCACTGGTCTAGAGATTAGACACGAATCTTTCCTATACATCATACATTTCAATCTGCTAAATCATCACCTTATGCAGTGACAAACGCACATCTATGTTACACCCTCATCGAGAGATTTTAACACTCCTTCGGAACTAACCGCTCACCTGGACAAGAGATGGCGCTACTGTGCAACTTTAAACATGATTTCATAGCTACTTCATAGCTAACTTGTTTAAAGTTTAAAGTTACCAAATCTATTAATTCACAAACTTCACCCGGATGCAACCGCTTCCTTTCTAAGTGGTCTTTTAGAATTTCTAGTGTCTCACTATATGGTACGTTAGTAAATAAACTGTCTACATCCAAAGAAAGCAACGTTGCATTCGGCGGTATGCTGATGTCCTTAATTTTACTAACCAAATCTAAACCATTTTTTAAACTATAAGAAGGTTTAAAGGAAGCCTTCACACGAATAATACTATTTAATTTCTTCGCCAATTTATATGCTGGAGCACTCACGTATGAGACAACTGGACGAACAGGCACATCATCTTTATGAATTTTAGGTAATCCATATAGAATTGGCGCCCGCGGATTCATGGGAATTACAAAATTCTTTTGTTGTTCGGTTTCAAAGGCAAACAAAGAACCCTTTATTTTGGGGTTTGTCTGATAAGATTTATGGCATTTTAAAATCAAACAATATTAATGTTGCCTTTAAGACTAACAACTCTTTGTACTCTAGGCTATGTAACCACAAAGAACAGGTAGATAAGGGAACTAGATCGGGGGTATACAAGCTTACTTGTAATGACTGCAATGGGATATACGTAGGACAGACAGGCCGAAGTTTTAATACTAGATTTAAAGAGCATGTTTCGGCATATAGGAATGAGCATCCAGATAGATCGAATTTTGCAAAACATTTGTTGGAATCAAATCATTCATTGTTAGATTCAGATTCTTATGAAGTGTTACATTATTGCGGCAAGGGGTTGCGTCTGGATGCTCTGGAATGCATGGAAATAATTAGGTACAACACTATGGGGTCTATTATTAATGAACAGGTAAATTTAGTATCTTCTCCTTTACTGCGGCTTGGGTCGAATTTGAACAGTTAGTATTAATTAAATATGCCTTATAAATAAATAAACAAAAAAAATCAAGGTAGTTTTAAATATGTCAATAAAAGTTAATTTTTGTGGGGTAGTTTGAGAATAAGAAAAATAAAGTGGGTACTTGAGAAGTTACAGTGACAAGTTAAAACATTTGTTTTGGTTTGTTAGTTTAACGTTTGGTAGCATAGCATACGGTTGTGGTAACTCTGAAGATGAGCTCTGGTTGAGTTCGAAACGCGTCAGTGTAGCTTGGTGGTGGTGATGGTTGGGTTTATGTGATTTGTGTGTGTTCGTACAGTGTGGAGGTGGAGGAACTGCATGAACGCACATTTCTTGCATAAACGTAACTATTGTAAGGTCGCGGGTGAGCAAAGTAATTGTTTTAGTTCCCCACAAGAAACACAGTTGTGACTTGCGCAGATCCCAACTCCCAGCCGGAGACCAGCAGCTATGCGTAGAGTGTCTGGGTCAATAAAAGTTCCAGTGTTAGGCGAGGGGTATGCATGGAGCCAGTAACCAGATTCTGGCTTGGCCACAGCTAACAGTCTGGCTCGATCCCTGCCTGTTGATGGTTCTGTTAAAGTCTGTAAGGTGGCGACGGAGGCTATTGTATCCCAGGCCCTTTGCCTATTTGGTTTGGATGGGAGATTTGGGCTCGGTCCAGCTAGCCAGGCGTTCGTGGCCTCGTTCAAGCATGCAATCTCGCAGTTAATGCCCGCTGGGGCTTTAAGTATTCTACCTGCGAGATCTAGCGTGCTGTGGATCGAAGACAGGAATGCCGGCAAAGCTACACTTGAAATTTTGCGGGTTCCCAAGCCGCCGTTCCTTATCGGTAAAGCGGCTTGGGTCCATGCCTGCTCGCTTAGATGAATGTTCAAAATGTTTTCAATTTGGGTTTTCATGAGACTGTCAATAGGTATGATCAAATGGGGGAATTTCCAAATGGGGCAACAGCGAAGCAGGTAAGTGAATTTAGGGACAAACAAACAGAATTTCAAAATAAATAAAGTGATCTTATTTTGATGTTAGAACTGATAAATGCTATTAGTGAGTGAAGGCCTGGCCAGTGCTGTTTATGTGATACAAGACGTGTTACTATTGAACGATATTTGGATTACAATTCGTCTATCACCACCCAACCGACGCCATATTGCCGCATCAGTCCAGGAAGGACTCCAGGTACCAAACCTTCGTTTTTGCTTTCCTACTCTCATTTCTCCTTTTCCTATAAGTGTGCGTAGCGTTGTAATATAATGCAAAATTTTATTCTCTAATTATCCTAAACCGCACGGTCCTTCGACAAATTTAAAATCTAGATTTAGGCATTTAAGGATGTCTAGGCCTTACGTTTAGCCTAGCGCCACCATTAAATGGTCCCTAATCGAGCCGGATGTTACTTAATCATAAAATAGCCGTGGTACTTAACACAAACTGATATAATTCGTACGATATATATTTAGCTATTCATTTGTTACATCGCGTAGATTTCATTTGTTCCAAACAATCCTGTAGATGGCTAGGAAACCGCATAGTTAGGTAGGTAGGTATTTTGTCGCTTCGCTTCGCTCGCAACCAAGTACTTTAAGTTCGTTGGTGTATCTATATAGTTACGTATAACTAATTTAATAATAATAAGTTTATGTCGCTTACGCGTTCGCAAACCAAAATGGCAGAACAAAAACTTAAAAATTTAGAATCGAGACGAGCCGCGTATTTTGTGCGTTTGCAGTCGATTTATACCATTTCAAATAAATTAGACAGTGAAGATTCCGTCGAAATGTTTCTTGCTAATGTCCAGACCTTGGATTCTATTCGGGATAAATACCTTCAAACTCTCGAGGAGATAAACGAAATACAAATGACATTGAAACCCGATGCAGAACCGAGTCATAGTACGTGGTTGGCTTTTGAAGATATTTATTGCTGTATAAAGCGTCAACACGCTAAGTTGACCCCGCCGCCGCCGCCGCGCGATGTAAAACCGTGTAACCAATCGAATACCGCGTTTGATCAAAGCCGACTCGGCCCTAAGTTGCCGCCAATGGAGTTACCCGAATTTAATGGAGATCCACGAGTTTGGCCATTATTCTTCGCGAGTTTTAAGACGACTGTGCACGAAAATGCTAGTCTCAGTGACACGGAAAAATTATATTATTTAATAGGTAAATTGACGGGCAAAGCGCAATCCGTCTGTACCGGTTTGACCCCATGCGCTGAGAATTACGATATAATATATAAGAGTTTAGTTCGCAAGTATGAAGATAAGCGCTTACAGGCTACAACATATTTTGATCAAGTTATAAATTTGAAACTAGGTACAGTCAACGCCGAAAACTTAGAAAATTTTGTAGACAAATTATCATCGTCGGTGGCCGCTCTTGATAACTTAAAAGTGCCTGATTTGTATGATTTCGTTTTGTTGCACATAATCTCGAAAAAATTAGACCCCGAAATAATTCGCTTATTCGAGATGGATAACCGTGACGTCGAAATACCTACTTTCAGTAGCTTAATTACGTTTCTTCGTAAACATATCAAGGTATTGCAACACTCAACTACTTTTAAACCCATACAAGCTACTAGGAAGATTTCAGATCATATAGACTTTTCAAGGTCATCGAGAAATACGCATTCGTACTTAAATGTGGACGAACACGAAAGTTTTACGCCGCCACAAGCCGCGTCGCGCCCGCCCGCGCCTAGCAACAGCGCCGGCTGTTCGTTGTGCGGCGCATCCGCTTCACACGATCAACTTTATAGGTGTTCGGGATTTCAAAGACTGTCACCCAACGATAGATATAAATATGTTAAATCATTTAATTACTGCCTAAACTGTTTGAGTCAGAAGCACAGAGTGATCGATTGTAACTCCAATAGTTCTTGTCGTAAATGTAACAATAAACATCACACAATGTTACATTTTGAAAATAGCGTGGCGGTTCCCGCTCTCTCAAGTGACGCCTCGTACTATGAGTGGTCAGCTCCCTGTGCGTCGTTTGATGTGGTGCCGCCGCCGCCTAATAATTGGTATACTCCGCCTCGCGCCAACCCCGCGCCGCTCACGCCGGCTTCGCAATCTTACGTTTATTCCGCAACTCCGCTCGCTCATTCGCACCCCGCCCCGGCGCCGTTTGTCCCGTCGCCGGCGTTGTCGTCCGCTTCGCACTCGCACCTCGCCCCGGCGCCGTTCGCCTCGTCGCCGGCGTTATCTTCCGCCTCGCACTCGCACCCCGCCCCGGCGCCGTTCGCCTCGTCGCCGGCGTTATCTTCCGCCTCGCACTCGCACCCCGCCCCGGCGCCGTTCGCCTCGTCGCCGGCGTTATCGTCCGCTTCGCACTCGCACCCTACCCCCGTGCCGCTTATTCCGTCGTCGGCGCTTTCTTCAGGTTTGCAAACGCGGCAACAGCCGCACGGCCCGCTACTGCCTTCCGCGCCCTTACCCACTCACGCTGAGTCTGGTAACGCCTTAACGTCTGCTCATAACTTTTCGGTTAATAACTGCAGCAGTACAAATGCGAACCGAAATTTACCTACCACAGTGTTGCTAGCGACAGCTCGTGTTATAGTTCACGATTGTAATGGTCAAGAGCGCTTAGTACGTTGCTTATTAGATAGTGCCTCGCAAAGTAGTTTTATAACGCGTGATTGTTGTAACCGACTAGGTTTAAATGCTTATGAGAGAAATATCACAATCAGAGGAATAGCTGGGTCAAGTAAGGTTGTTAACTCACTTGTAAATGTGAAATTCTTTTCCCGCTTCGATCGTAAAGTCAGTTATGATCTGGAAACTTTGGTCGTAGACAAGGTGACTGACAAATTACCTAACGTCGAAGTAGATCGGTCCATGTTGACGTGTTTTGACTCGCTACCGCTAGCCGACGATACGTATACGGTCACGGGTGACATTGACATGTTGATTGGCGCGTCATTGTTTCCGCGACTTTTGTTAAACGACAGAATTATTAGTAGATACGGCTCGCCGTACGCTTTAGAAACAGTTCTTGATTACGTAGTTATAGGTTGTGCGCCCGCGAATCTTTTCAACACCTCGTCAGTTTCTTGCTGTTGCGTCATTCCTCAATCGATTGATAACATGGTTCAAAAATTTTGGGAACTAGAAGAGGTCAATGTACCTCGAGTTCAACATCCAGATGATTCAGTCTGTGAGAAAATGTATACCGAAACCACCGCTCGAGATTCTACAAGTGGGCGTTATACTGTTGCTTTACCCTTTAAGGAAGATCCTTCGTCACTCGGTGATTCGTACAGCTACGCGAAGAAACGTTTTTTGTGTTTGGAACGCAAAATGAACGCGGATTCTGATTTTAGACAAGCTTACGACGACGTAATTAGGGACTACATTGCCAAAGATTATTTAGCACCAGCACTGGTACAGACTGAGGAGCCTCTGCCATCGTATATAATTCCGCACCACGGAGTAGTTCGCAAAGATAAGGCAACTACGAAGTTGCGTATAGTCTTAGACGCTAGCGCCAAAACTAGTACCTCCATTTCTCTTAACGACATTCTTTACAGTGGCGAGAACCTTCAGGGTAATTTGTTCGAAATCATTTTGAATTTTCGTTTATTCAAAGTAGCATTGTGCGCTGACATTAGGCAGATGTTTCTTTGCATTGGGATTCAAGAAAAGGATCGTCGTTTCCAACGCATTTTATACAGGTTTGACCAAAATGATCCAATAACTGTGTTCGAATTCAGTCGAGTTTGTTTCGGACTTAAATCCAGTCCATTTCATGCGTTACGTACAATTAAACAGCTAATAGAAGACGAAGGAGATCAGTTTCCTCTTGCAAAAAATGCACTGATTAACTCGTTATATATGGACGATTATGTGTGTAGCTTAAACACGGAATCTGACGCCGTTCAAACAGCTGAGCAGGTCATTGCCCTCTTCAAAAGGGGACAGTTTGATCTTATAAAATGGAATAGCAATTCTGCGACAGTATTAAACACCATTCCGCCTTCTCACCGTTTATCAGCGGTTTTAGAATTTGACAAGGATGAAAATCAAAAGGTTCTAGGACTTACTTGGTCCCCGACGTCAGATAGTTTTTCGCTAGATGTCTTACAACCTGGTAATAAATGCACTAAGCGTGCTATACTTTCATGTGTGGCCCGACTGTGGGATTTAATGGGTTTCATTGGGCCTGTAATTCTATACGCCAAACTTCTAATTAAGGAACTCTGGCTTTTGAAATGTGACTGGGATGATAGCCCTCCCGATGCGATCGTCAAGCTTTGGAATCAATTCAGCAGAGAACTCTGTCTGCTGAAACAACTTCAAATACCGCGCCATGTTAGTGTTGTTGCTGACAGTGTCGTATCAATTGTTGGTTTCGGAGATGCAAGTGAACGTGCATATGGGGCTGTAGTATATCTGCATGTCAACAATAACGGTGTTATCAATACACATCTCCTCTGTTCTAAGTCACGAGTTTCCCCAACTAAAACGGTTTCACTGGCTCGTCTTGAACTTTGTGCTGCACTTGTCTTGGCAAAATTAATTAGCATCGTGGTAGACACTTTGGGTAGCCGCATCGCAATTGATAATGTTTATGCATTTTCTGACTCTACCGTCGCTTTATGCTGGATACATTCCTCGCCTCACCGCTGGGGTACGTTTGTGGCGAATCGCGTATCCAAAATACACTCTTCTCTAGCAGCTGACCGCTTTTATCACGTCTCGGGTTCTGAAAACCCCGCCGATTGCCTGTCGCGCGGCTTAACGCCCGAGCAAATTTTACATCATCCGCTCTGGTTTTGCGGACCGACTTGGATTCAACGAGAACCAGTCTATTGGCCTTTGATACCATTTGATCCGTTATCCATATCGAAACCTCCTGAAGAGAAGACAAATTCATTTATCGCTGTAACGTCAACGGACGTGCCACTGTTGCTTTCAGTAGCCGCACGTATGTCATCGTGGTCTAAATTGTTGCGTTGCGTTGTTTACATTTTTCGTTTAGGAAGATTGCTGCCTCGTCGTGAATATATTTCAGCTTCAGACTTGGAGTTTGCCGAGGATAGGATTTTACAGACTCTACAACAGCATTGTTTTGCTAAGGAATTTAAAAACCTGCAGATGGAGAAGGTGTGTTCGCGCGCTTTTCAGCGTTTAAAACCGTTTCTACAGAATGGTACAATTCGCGTAGGTGGTCGTCTAGGGGCTGCAGATTTAAAATTTCAACAGAAACACCCCATTGTGTTACCGGGAAAACATCACGTGGTCAATTTAATTGTAGATTATTTCCACAGATTATATTGTCATGCTGGAGAAGACGAGCTGTTTTCTGTGTTACGCCATAATTACTGGATATTTTCTGCTCGTAGTATAGTGCGTAGCAGGATATTTTTGTGTCTTCGATGCTTTCGCTTGCGACCTAGGTCAAATTGCCCCGAGATGTCCGATCACAAGGCGTGTCGTGTTGTACGTTCCGTGAAGGCTTTTACGCACACAGGTGTTGATTTCTCTGGACCACTACGTGTCACAGCTACTAGGAGTAGGGGTGTCCGTGCTCAAAAGGCATACATTTGTATTTTTGTTTGTATGACCACGCGTTCTGTACATATAGAACTAGCGTCTGACCTCAGTACGTCCTGCTTCTTGTCTGCGCTTAAAAGGTTTTTGGCTCGCCGAGGCCCTGTTTCTCGGTTGTATTCTGATAATGGTACTAATTTTATTGGGGCTAAAAGACACCTTAGTGAACTGCATTCGTTCTTAGTTTCAAAACATTTTAACACGGATTTTTCTCGCATATTAGCTGAAAATCGCATAGATTGGCATATGAACCCCCCAGCAGCTCCGCATTTCGGTGGAAATTGGGAAGCTAATTTGAAAAGCCTGAAGACGCATCTATTTAGGGTTATAGGCGATCAGATTTTGTCTATTGAAGAAATGAATACAGTTCTCACGCAAGTAGAAGCTGTGATGAACTCCAGGCCCCTTTGTAGAACTCTTTCATCTGATCCCTCAGAACCACTAGCTTTGACGCCAGCACATTTTTTAACTATGACTCCTCTGAAATATTTACCTACTCGTGAGATTGAAGGTGTTAAGCTTAACCTGTTAGAGCGCTATTCACTTTTAGACAAATTAGTTCAGTCATTTTGGCATCGTTGGCAACAAGAATATCTCCACACGTTGCAAACCCGGATGAAATGGAATACACCCGCGTTCCCTGTCTCAGTCGGCACTGTTGTGGTCGTGCGGAGTGACAATATGCCTACGCTTCATTGGCCGCTAGGTATAATAGAAGAGGTTTTCCCGGCAAAAGATGGTGTAATTAGAGTCGCAAGGGTTAGAACTTCATCTGGAACGTATTTACGTCCGGTCATTCGTTTGTGTCCTTTACCAAATCAGTAGGTTGTGTAAACACCTCAAGATTTATAGTTTAGTTAAGTTTATTTTGTTTGTATTTGAAGGTAACCCTTCAAGCGGGGGGGAATGTTTGCGTCGTATTGAGCAGCTAACGCCATTTAGTCTCAAAACATAAAAATAATATCCTAGGGACCGGGAAATCATTCAATAAAAATTAGTCAAACCCATTACTTTCATCTACGCACACTTTTCTTCCTGTTTCCCTATCCCTTTCCTTCATACGAAGTGTTTGTGCGCACGACAAGGATAGAACAAGTGGCGCTGTGATCACTTCACCTCGACTCACCTGTGATTGGCTGAACGCTGGAAGACCGGGAGCAGAGACGCGCGAATGTTTCCGGAATGGTGGCAGTTCCGTCTTCGCGAGAGTAATGTCGCTGCGACGCTCGCAACGCTCCGCCCGCTACTTTTCTTCTTAATTTAATTATAATGTGATCTTATTTTGATGTTAGAACTGATAAATGCTATTAGTGAGTGAAGGCCTGGCCAGTGCTGTTTATGTGATACAAGACGTGTTACTATTGAACGATATTTGGATTACAATTCGTCTATCACCACCCAACCGACGCCATATTGCCGCATCAGTCCAGGAAGGACTCCAGGTACCAAACCTTCGTTTTTGCTTTCCTACTCTCATTTCTCCTTTTCCTATAAGTGTGCGTAGCGTTGTAATATAATGCAAAATTTTATTCTCTAATTATCCTTTACCGCACGGTCCTTCGACAAATTTAAAATCTAGATTTAGGCATTTAAGGATGTCTAGGCCTTACGTTTAGCCTAGCGCCACCACTTTGTATTAACTGTAATTGCATTGTCATCCAAGTTTCAACCGAATCTCGTGAAATTATGTTACCAGGTTTAATAATTATACCTATGGATTTCGTACTTAGTTTTTGGGTTTTTCGAAATAGCGGAGCGAATAAACAATATCATATTCAAGTAATTTCTAAAAATCGGCGAGGTCTAAAGCTCATTGAGCTCCTACCTCATACTTAAATTATGCTGTAATATAATTATGCATGCATATTTTCCCTTGTGTACCGAAATTAAAAAATGCGGTACGTGGTACGTTTTAACATCCTTGCGTTGGCCGCTGCAGCCGTATATTTGCATTATCTAGATTCGGGCAGCTCGCTTTCATCTCACGTTTGGAATATTTCAAATACAATTTGCCATCGACGGTTTAGCAAAACTCTATCCTACGTTGAAAAATTTTATACGGATTCCCTCTGCGGTCCGAAAAAAATAGATTTCATTACTTTATTGAGATTTGCAGTACATATTTGATTTAAAAACTACAATTAAAATTGACAAAGTATAAAATGCTTTTCGGCAACCAACAACGTTCTATAATTATTTCAAATTAATATCACGATATTGCTTATCAAACATTTAGTCTAGCCAGCTTTTATAAGACTATGCTTTAGTCAAATTCAATTCGGAACACCCCTTAGCTTAATAAACAAATTTCAAAATTTCGCTCAGCGCTTTATCTCCCTCATTAGAAGCGCTGGGGAAAATTCAAAATAGCCACAAGGTTAAGAAATGCGTGGAAGGGCTATAAATTTTCCTTTTATCCGGATTCCGAATGCGACCCTCGCTTGTTAGTGACAAACGCCTCACTTCATTAGATCGGGGCGTGACTAGGACTGATAAAATTATAAACAACTTGTATTATTTTCTATGATTTTTATTTGTTTCTTCCCTATTTTTGCCGAGGTAATCGGGGTAGAGAAGTTTTGTTGATCTATTTACAAAGGAACTTGTAAAAAAAATTACGATATTGTCTATGGTTCGATCGATAAAACAATTTTTCATATAACTGGTACACTTAGTATAATGCTTCATTTTGTATAATTCGACTTGCTTATAAAGCATTGGGTGAGATTAGGTTAGGTTTTTTTTAAAACAATCGTGAAAAGTTAATTTCTTGGGAAATTAAAATCAATTCAAGTGTAACATTACAGCAAATGTTACAGTTTGAACAAAATAAATGTCAGACGAGCGATTATTAAACACCCGTCATATCATAATATATAAATTTTTTATCTGTTTTATTTTATACTGCGTTAATAAAACAAGAAAATAGAAATTCGAACTTTTAATTTTTGCTTTAATTAAACATATGTCTATGAAAACAACAAAACCGTTCAAACTTTTTCCAGAGCATTGGATATTTTGGCACCTACCAAAAACTTAATCATCGTTTTATTTCAAAAACTGAATCAAAAACCTCTTACAAAGTAGGTACGTTTCGTAATATTATACCATGATGTTCTGATATCGATGGATCTGCGATCCTCGAGGCTGGGTCGTGACCCGCGCCAGGTGCAACCAAAGGGCGGATCGCACTGGCAGGTGACTAGTTTCCGAAATCGTAAGATAGCCTGATAATTTTATAAATATTTACTATCAAATATACATAAATTATTTATTTATTTAAATAGTAATAATCTAAAGTATGTACAATTTATAAATAAAGGAAAATAAAACTGAACCTAAAACTAAAAATTTATAAATAAAAAATATCTTTTAGGATGTCACCCGACGGCATAGTTCCCAGAAGGCAGGCAGCGTTACCGCGTTGAATAGCCAGGCTTAATCGTTGGCGGAAATAGCCACCTGCCTTCTGGTCACCAGTCGTTTCTACCAGGCGCGAAGAAATCTCTTTTGCGAGTTCCTTCGCGCCTGGACCCCATGCGCCTAGAGTTTCTACTCCAAACGGTGCAAATAAGTACGACTGTCCTATACAGGCATATTTGCGCCGTTTGAGGTGTTCAGCCGCAGTGGCCGCCGCACCTGCTCGGATTGAAGTGGTAGCAACGTGAGAAGGTGCCACCGTATCGACGCAGGTCGCATCCCAAACGAGACTCCTGCCCTGCCTCCAAGGAATAAGCGACATGCCGTCGGGCCTCTTGCCGTCGTCACGTGCGATACCGTTCGGCTCTAGGATAGCCGGCACGTTGGCGGTGGCAAGGGCTCTCCGGAGCAGGTCGTTCAGAGAGGCGTGACGAGAGATGCGGCCTGCGCTTCTCGAGCAGGAGAGGCCATGATAGCCTAGAGAATCTACAGGTTCTCCACAACGGCATCTATGGGGTTGGGTGACATTAAGACCTAGACGCAGGCTAATCGCAAACGATAAAGTAATGGGGTCTAATAAAGTACCAATATTGGCAGAAGGCAGAGCTTGGAGCCAATATCCGGATTCTGGCACAGAAGCGGCTAACAGGCGGGCGCGGTCAGCTTGGTTTGTTGCAGAGTTAATGAGTCTTTCGGACATAAGTTGGCAGAGCGGTTCATCCCACAACCGTTGCGACTTGGGGACAGTGGGAAAAATTGTATTAGGGCAAGCAGCCGTCCAGGCATCCCCAGCTTCGTCAAAGCACTCGGGCGGTTGGCAACCCACGGAGGGGCTTAATATTTGATTCACCAGAGCCTGAGTACTGTGAACAGAAGAAAGAAATGCCGGGAGGGCGACTTGAGAAGAATTTCTTATTCCCAAGCCACCAAAACGGATCGGAAGAGTAGCCTGTGTCCATGCGCGTCCGGATATGTCAGAATTTAGAATTTTGCACAGTGTTTTTTGGAGCTGATCATCTAAAGGAATTAAGCAATCTTTGTATTTCCAAACAGGGCTGCATCGTAAAATGTAAGTAAATTTTGGAACAAATAAACAAAATCTGATAATGAACAAAGCCATGTGTGGGTTAATTTTGAGGAGTCTATCGGAATAATCATTGTATTTGGAGACATGTTCATTAATGAGGGGAACGATAGATTCTGGGAGGACGGGGGCACCCAAAAGACGAAGCGTACTATTGTGAATGATTTTTATGTTCGGAGCCAGTGTATTAAATTTAGAAGTTAAGTCAGTCAAAGTTTGAAGAGGTAAATTTTCCTTAAAGTAAACTTCGCATTTACAAAAATTTAGATCGAGACCGATTGTATTAAATAGAGAAGTAATTTTGCATAAATCGTCAAGGACTGTCTTTCCCTCGCCACCAAAGGTCCCGTCGTCAAGATACCAGGTGTTAAATTTTGAATTTAGAGATGTAATTGCCGGGTGTATAGTCAAACTAAAAATGGCGGGACCAAGTGGGTCGCCTTGCTGGCAGCCAACTGCCGAGCTTAATAGGTTGTCTTTATAAACCAGGTGAGATGGAGTGCTGTAGCATTGCCATAGATAGCTATAAATCTCTGGGGTAACACTTTTAACCTGTGACAGCATTGCTCCTCGGTCTACAGAATTGAAAGCATTCCGAACATCCACCTTTAAAAGTACCTCACAGTCGCCCTTACTGAGGTAGGTGCGCGCTGCATGTACGGCTGCCTCGCACCCTCCTTTGCAGCCAAATCCCAACTGTATCGGCTGAAAATTTTCAGAAAGATTTTGAAAAATATGTCTACTACAAATTTTGGATGAGATGCGCCGAAATGTTGAGCCAATGGCAATTGGTCTGATGCCACCATCTTTTTTTTGAAGAGCGCATAGATTGGCGCCGTAAAGGGTAGGAACCACTTCAGAACATACCAAGCCGGATAACATAAAGTTAATGAGGTTGGTTACACTCTTTAATAGAGTAGAGCCAGCGTCACCTGTTGCCGCACTGATAAGATCCTTAAAATGTTGTGGCGAAAGACCGTCAAGGCCTCCCGCGGAACCATTTTTAAAAGATTTTATTGCTGCAAGTACGTTTTGCTCAGAAGTTTGATGGTTTTCATTTTCTGAGTTCGGAGGGTCGGGCAGAATGAGTGACGCTGCGGGTAGTGGATGTTTGGATCTAAGAGAGGTTAAAGTTTCAAGAGAATCAGGAGCAACGGTGTCACTGGAAAAAAGTAATTGAGCAGCACCTTTTATATCACCATCATCAACCTTCTGTTCCACTTTTTTAAATAAATCTCTGCAAGGAATGATTCTATGGTGTTCAGGTTGAGAAGGTGAAAGAGAGGCTGGATTAGTGCATAAATATAAATTATAAATATAATAAATGCGAAAGTTTCTGAATGTTTCTGCGCGTGTGTGTTTGTTACTCTTTCATGCTAAAACACATAGATAAATTTGGTATATGTAGATGGATGGATAAGCTTTTACCGCAACTTTGCCCTATGCAGGTCTTTTTACCCGACTACAAGGAATTGGTTATGTTTTCCCTAAAAGTTTCTTTCATGTAAACCTTCTTCTGATAATTACAGACACAATGTACGAACAAACCTAATCCGTCGAGCCGTTCTAAACTGATGATATTTCATACAGGCAACAATTGATATATTTTTTTACTAACTTAAATAGAAAAATTCAGGCAAATATACTATGAATGAGGAACAGAATTATCAATTTTGCCTCTATCTCAGCAGTAAACTTATAAATTCAAAAATGCGTTTTTTTTTTGCATATTGTTTTGTACATCATACATATTTATAAATTTATATTTTTTAACGTGCTTCGAAAAAGGAGGAGGTTTCCAATTCGATCGTATTGTGCTTTTTTCATAGTAAAACGTTTGATTGTCTGTGAAAAGAAACGGGTACCTACTGTGAAAACCGCCTTACACGCTGAGACCGCCCGTTCCAGGGTTCCTTTCTAAACTACCACTTATTATTTTATTTTATGAGCAACGTGTGCTGCTGAAGTTCAGATTACAGTATTCAAATTTACGAGATTGCATACATTTTTAAATATTTTCAATAGTCAAATGCATCGCAGACTTAATGCGCTTTTCCATTGCTTCTGTTACGAGTTCTTAATTTTATGTTGATGTGAATAGTGTCCCATATAATTTCATAAAATACACTTATAAAAAAAAAAAATTTTAAAAACCCCCGACTCTATTAATTTGCAAGTTAAGTATGAAGTATCTTTTTCTATTTATTTTTATATTTTCTTCAACTTCATTTTTTTATTACTTTTACGGTCATCCCGTGAAACCATATATTTCAAACTAAATACAAACTGAAATATAGATGCACAGAAAAAACCCCAGAAAAAAGACCAATGCTGGGAATCGAACCCAGGTCCTCAGCGTTCCGTGCTGCGTGCTTACCCCTACACCATCACTGGTCTAGAAGTTAGCGACGAATCTTTCCCATACATCGTACACTTCAGTCTGTTATAATCACATTTAGGCAGTGATAAAGCGCATCTATGTTATGCCCTCTACCGAGAGACTTCAACACTCCCTCGGAGCTACCCGCTCACCTGGACCAAGAGATGGCGGGATGACCGTAAAAGTAATAAAAAAATAAAGTTGAAGAAAATATAAAAATAAATAGAAAAAGATACTTCATACTTAACTTGTAAAAGTTGGCCTAGTAGCGCCATCTCTTGGTCCAGGTGAGCGGGTAGCTCCGAAGGAGTGTTGAAGTCTCTCGGTAGAGGGCATAACATAGATGCGCTTTATCACTGCCTAAATGTGATTATAACAAACTGAAGTGTACGATGTATGGGAAAGATTCGTCGCTAACTTCTAGACCAGTGATGGTGTAGGGGTAAGCACGCAGCACGGAACGCTGAGGACCTGGGTTCGATTCCCAGCATTGGTCTTTTTTCTGGGGTTTTTTCTGTGCATCTATATTTCAGTTTGTATTTAGTTTGAAATCTATTAATTTGGTCACACATTATTTTGAAAATAAAGTAAATGCCTATTATCCCTTCCGCAGCTATCAAAAGAGCTGATAACTTTGAAACGGCTAAACCAATTTTGATGAAACATGTTTTAGAACCTTTGCCAAGAAACCAGCTTTCAAACAAAAAAAAACTGCAACCGAATCGGTCCACCCGTTTAAGAGCTATGATGCCACATACACACACACACACACACACACATACACACACACACACATACACACACACACACACACACACGCACACACACATATATATATATATATATAATGTCAAACTTCTAACGCCCCTCTTTTTGTGTCGGGGGTCAAAAAAATATCGTGGTAGGTGCTTTGATCTTATTTACTTTCAAACAGAGGGCCGTGGGTTCGAGTTCAAACTCGCATCTCTAACTTTTTCAGAATGTATGTGCCAAATCACATTTAAAATTTATCATGAGCTTTGCGGTTAAAGGAAACATCCTGTGGAAACCTACCTACATCGACCAGCGAATTATGTGAAGTTCCTAATACGCACTTGACCCACGTGGGAACTACGCCCCAGGTCCTCTTATTCTTATATTTCTGGCCACGCAGTAAGACATGATGACACTTTCAAAAACTTGTATCTTTTGACAGCGTGGACTTAGATACTTATTTTTTTAGAGTTGCTACAGTTTCTGATCCTAAGTATATCATATTCAATACGAGTATTCAAGTATTATCATATTCATATCGTATTTACCGTTCTCGGGAACATAATGATAGCCGACTGACGCACGCATGCACTGGCGGACAACGAATGTCCCTATAATTCCTTTTACCTTTTGAGGTACCTACGGAACACTAAGGGTGAAGCCAGACGAGCGTAATGTTTTTGAGTTGTGAGTCGCGTAATTTCGGTCGCGTAATTTTGGTTTCATTTAAAAGTCCTATTTGTGTAAAACTCATTTAGCGTCGCCGTGTGAACGAAACGGGGGCTTTGTATGAAACCGAATGTAGCAGAAATTACGCGACTGAAATTACGCCGCTCACGACTCAAAAAATTACGCTCGTCGCTTCCCCTTAAAACTTCCCAACCGTTTTATGTGCAAACCATTAAAAAAAACTGTACCCAACAATAAAGCCCAAAAACACATGTTTTACGTCCCGTTAACAAAACAATATAAATCCTCCTTAACCTTTGCCGGGGCACACCTGAAGCCCATAAGTCTATAAAAGTAATTTGGAAATTGTTAATGCAGGGGCCTCCGTAAATAATACTGCAGGCGCGGTGTCCTGACGTTTTAATGTTTTATGCAGAGCGCTACTACGTGTTAATGGTTCTGGATGAGCCCTGGACATAAATTTGGACGCTTTTAGGCCATTTTTGGGCCGTTTTGCCTCGCAATTTGTAACAAACTGTGCGTGTGCTTATTTAAACATGATTGATTTAAACGAACTGATGGTAATACGTGTGATGGTATGCGGTTGATTTTCACTTGAAACTTACAACCCTCTTATTCTGAGAGGAGGTCTGTGTCCATCCAACTGAAGGTCGTATATAAGACGGAGGTGAGGTGATGATCATTTCTCGTAGGTAGTAATGAAAGATTTATGAAATAATCCTATCCTGTCCTACTAATATTACAAATAAGAAAGTTTGTAAGGATGTTAGGATGTTTGAATGTTTCTTAATCAATGACGACCAGATGGCCTAGTGGTTAGAGAACCTGACTACGAAGCTTGAGGTCCCGGGTTCGATTCCCGTGTCGGGGCAGATATTTGTATGAAAAATACGAATGTTTGTTCTCGGGTCTTGGGTGTTTAATATGTATTTAAGTATGTATCTATCTATATAAGTATGTTTATCCGTTGCTTAGTACCCATAACACAAGCTTTGCTTAGCTTACTTTGGGACTAGGTCAATTGGTGTGAAATGTCCCGTGATATTTATTTATTTTATTTATTTATTTATCATGTAATAATAGCTGAACGGATTTAAATGAAACTTGACGTGCAGAAGTATAAAGATCTGCATTGAGATTAGGGTACTAATATCTCTGTAATGAGTTCGCGGGAGATAATATTTTTAATTTAAACAAGAATAAAGGGTTCTGTCCAAGAACATTGAAGTACGGTCAACCAATTTGTCAATAATAATGCTTATCGACTGACGTAAAATGTCACAATGACAAGGTTCTGTGGTGGTCTAGAAATCAAATTGGTTGACTGTACCTCGGCTTTCAAGATGAAGTGTTAACTTTGCAATCCATTGATGGTGTTGTCTGGGCAGACGTTGTTCTTTAAACACAAAACACGGGCGACGCCGCGGGATAAATTTAGTACTTTAAATAGCACATTTGTTTCAAATTCGATTGTGTTGAACCTGCTCAATACGAAGCGTCTAGCCGCTCGAAACCTACTATGTAATATCATAAATATGAAAAATGTGTGTGTATGCTTGCGCGTGTACGTAATTGTTATTCTTTGACGCTAAAACGGATGATTTAAATGAAATTATCAAACTCTGATCCATCGAACTCGTGGCCACGAAATGATTTTTGAGAATTCTCATGAATAGGAATTTAGTACAATCTTCAAACCTAATAGTTCACGCAAGCGAAGCCACCGGAAAAGGCTAGTGAGGTATAAATCGAAATAATACGTAGATAAATGTTTACCGCCATAGATTTTCACAGGAAAGGCAGTTCCGATAAAATATTGAGTAGGTAGTTTCCATACTAAAAATAACATAAAATTCACATTGATAACGATCTATTTACCCTACAAATGGTACACAACTGCGTCAAAGTTTAAAATAAGCCGTAAATTTAAAAGCCTCCCAATCACCGTTCCCACTACGCTTATTGCTCCTAAAGCTCATTCCCAATTAGTAAATTACATATATTTTTAAATACAAACAACCAAGTGCTTAGCTTAATTGCCTAAATAATTATGCTAATGATATTAGAATAATATGTAAATCCTGCGTCAAATAAAATTCTGTCGCGTCGATCGACACGTTTGTGTCAATCAAGTCGGACGGGCACTAGCACTAAAAAACCAGCCAAGAGCGTGTCGGACACGCCCAAGGTAGGGTTCCGTAGCCATTACGAAAAAATCAAGTACTATTTTTCTAAGGATTTCGTATGTGTACGGAATCATCCAAGTTTAGGTATGTTTTATACCTTAGGCTACTATTTACTCTTAAACTGCAAATAATTTCCAAGCAATCTTAGCCGCTATAATTTTCCTAGTAAATTTGATATATTTACTACCATTCTGAATTTTTTCAAATTTTTCCACCCAACAGTTTAGATTTTAGAGGGGGGGGGGACGGCCGATTTTAATGAAAATTTTCACTTTAAAGTTGAATATTTCGCAAACAGATCACTGGATAGAAAAATCATGTTAGAAATCCCGCAATGGTTTTAAAAGACCTATCCAACGATACCCCACACTATAGGGTTAGCCGAGAAAAAAAAAATCACCCCCACTTTACGTCTATGGGAGGTACCCTAAAAAAATATTTTTTTGTTTTTTTTTATACAATCACTTTGTCGGCGTGACTGATATATATATTCATGCCAAATTACAGCTTTCTAGTTCTAACAGTCTCTGAGCTTAGCCGCGGACAGACAGACAGACAGACAGACAGACAGACAGACAGACGGACAGACATGGCGAAACTATAAGGGTTCCTAGTTGACTACGGAACCCTAAAAACCTTCAACACTGTCGTTGCTCTTTGATGAACATAAAAGTAACATAAAATCGTAGGCTTTAACACTTCGAGTGCCTTTCATCACCGGGTACTAAGTTCTGTGCGGCCAGGGATATCTTCTACAAAAGGGTCGTATCTTGCATTGACAATTAAGCATATTAACGTACTGAAACAATTACTTTGCACACCCGCGGCGCGGTTTTTGCGGTATTGGTCGCAGGTGAGCAAAGTAATTTTATTTCAGTTCATTAATATCTTCTTCTTAGTCGGACACTCTTGTCAGAGTGGTCGTGGTTGCGCAGACGAGGTGCACGGAGAGATGTTCGGTGGGTCGCAGACTTTTTCGTGGACAGCCCTCTTAGCAATTTGCTTCCATTTCTGCCGGTTAGAGGCGTTGCGAGTACACTGGACCATGGTGGACTCAGTAGCTTTTTTAATCACGTCAGTCCAGCGAGTTGGTGAACGGCCGCGTGCCCTATTGCCTTCCACCTGACCCTGAACCACCAACCTCTCCATTGAGTTCACATTCCTGGAGATGTGACCAAAGAACTTCATTAATATAGACCTCCTCCGCAAAAAAAACGCCTGATTCAATAAATTAAGCATACTCTGTTATTAATGTTGGTGATGGTGATGCGGCTCCGAAGCGTTTCTACCACTGTAGTATAATCACGCACGCCTAATGGAGATGATGATGATGATGAAGTTGGATGGGTGGATGGTATCTCTTGTGTTATAAAAATTTAATTGGTTAATGTCCATGAACTAAAATGAAATTGTCCAATTGAAATTCTGCGACCACACACCACACGACGTGGTGGTGGTCATTGGGATTTTTAGTTGACGGACGGGCGAGTTTTAGCCGCTTTTCGCGTATGAGGGCGTTCGGGGACGAACAATCGATCTAGCTTGGTCTTAACTCTAGGAAAACGAGTCTTGTCGAGTCGAAGCTCGCCCGGGTACTTATTTTATGTACGTATATATAAAATTTTCGAAAAATTAGCAGCACTAACCAACTTTCTTTCCACCCTCATCACCTCAATAGCTTCTGTCCACTGCAGTCCGTTTCTCGCGGAACTGGTTGCCACACACGGTTTTTTTTGCAGCGATTGTATTTCCGGACTGGTACAACTTGGGGATCTTCAAAAAACGAAGGTCCAGCAACCCATCCGTAACTCATCTTGTGTTTTGGGTGTACATGGGCGGCGGTGATTGCTTTCCATCAGGTGACTCGCCTGCTTCTTTTCCCCCTATCATATAAAAATAAAACTAACTTAATACAGCAGCAAGTTTTTTTTATTTTTTTTTTAAGTTTACGGGCTAGCAAATAATAAAGCTTTGCCAAATAACACTAAAAAATGTTAAAAGTTTATTCGCATTTTAATTCACTCGTCACAAACTAGGTTAATAGATAATGACCGCGCGATGAGGTTCGTTAATTTCGAGACCATCGAATAAACCGTATAAAATTTACAACATGTTTTGCCGAAACGATGTGGAACGTTGTTTTTAGTGTCGATTTTACGATAAATAGGGCCATTTGTCCGCGCCCATTATGGCCCCGCGACGTATAGAATGGGCACTTGAGTGCCGGTTGTGTGCGTTCGCTTAGCACGATAAACTGCAATCTTTGGTGCTGATTGCTGTGGTACGTTTCAAATGCGTTAACTTCTTGATTCAATTAGTGTAGCAAGTGAAAACTAGTTTATTATATTTTATTTTACAGAGATAAATCGAAATTCTCTCTTCTTAAATTTAAGAGCTATGCTCTTGTTGGTGGAGTAACCGCCACTCCGCGCGGTCTTCGGCCAGGCAGCCGTTTGACTTCCTGATACGACACGACACCCACTTTCTCCTTTACCTGGTTAAAATAGGTCAAAATTAAACAATTAATCAAACAATACAGCAAATAATACTAAACTAACAATAAAACATTAAATACCAAATATAACAATAAATCATTAAATAAAAAGTAACAACAAATAATCAAAAATATAACAAAGTCAAAGAGTAATTTAAAAAAAAAATTATCAAACAATTAATTAATTGGTTAAATCGAAATTACATAACAATATGGAGCATTCCGCAGTACCTACTTAAAGTTAAAGTTTAGGGTTAAGTTATTGCCCACGACTTTATGAGCGTAAAATTTATTTATCTGAAAAAAAATATATACTGTCTACTAGCTGTTGCCCACTTTGCTAGTAAAAATATACGGATTCCCGGGAAGAAGCTATTCTTTGTGCTAAAAGTATTTTTATATGCCTACTTCTATGCAAATTCACTCATTTTAGCGAGAAAGAGTAACAAACGTAAAGATGCGCGCACGCGTAAAATATTAGTGGAATACGCTTTATCGATGTCCATCTTCAAACAATGAAAAGCTTTTCTTAACTTAAATACAGCATCATATTATACTACTTTAAATGCACTCCTTACTTAAAACTATACCTTTCTAATTCTATAGAATTTGAGGAAACCAAAGTACAATAGACATACCTCACAAGCAGTTGCTCTACAAAAGCACAAACAGACAAATGGCACAACTATGCTGCACCAACTTTTGTACGATATAAATTGTAATTTGGCAGTTTCGCTACAGTGATTTCGGTCAGAAAGCAAAGCTACATATATAGGACTTAAGGCCGAGGTTAAGAATAAACAGAATGAATTCTACTTTGATTAAATAAAGGTCTAAGGACCACTTTGGATAATCCCAACAAGGCTCTCTGAGACGAATGGGACGGACATACACGCATATGTATTTTATATTCGTACTTGTGTGAACCTTACCTACTATAGCAAAAATGTGTCTCTATATTCTAAGAATCTATATATATAACGTCAACTTATTTCTAATACAGAATTACGAAACAAAATAGCCCAATTAAGAAAATAACGTCGCAATAATGAGTCACAGAGCGGCAAAAAATACATTTAATACTTACCTAGTAATATACTAAACTAGCGAGTCCATTAGTGTGAATGTGTATAGCGTGATTTGAGTCCGACTAAATCGCTGTACGAAATTAGTACCAATTTATTCCCTGTCGCCTTTATCACGCTTTTCTGTGTTAATTGAGACATTTGCACAGAAATTACCTGCTGGTGTAGTGTGAATGAAAGGTCACTAAAATACGATAAAAGAAAACCCATTTGAACTAGACTAGAATTATGGCTGGTGTCACACTGTTATAATAAATCTGTAATAAATCATAATAATCATAATCATTTATTCATTGCAACCATAGTGTTTAAGTGTTGTTCTTAATTTCTAGTCACATCTATTGTCATTTTGCACATTATCATTATCCTATATTTTAGTGGTTAGCGGCGTCGGATTGGGTAGAATTTTGAATCCATAGACGCATTGATGATGATCAGCAAGCGAGAGAACACCATCGAAGAATTGCATAGCTGTCGATTTTTTACCAGTACGCTTAGTATAAGTTTTACTTCACCAAAATACTTCTCGATCGCGTTTACGTAAAAAAATCAATTCTATGGAAATATGGACGCGCGGCCGCGGAGGCGCTGTCCATGTTTCCCTAGTAATTGATTATTTTACGTAAACGCGATCGAGAAGTATTTTGGTGAAGTAAAACTTATACTAAGCGTACAAATGAATTTTGGTAAGTGTGCTTACACGACCTATTAGTTCCATTGTCTCTTTGCCAACGGACGTCCAGGAGAGAGGGAAATCTTCAAGCAAATTTTGGCAACATTAAATTAGCCCGCAATCACAGTAGTGGCCGTATTGTTTATCGCTCGGGCGCTTGCCGTCGCTTTCACCATATCTCATGTCATCTCAGGATTAATACATGGTCTAAATTTGGTCGGCATTTATATCAATCTTTTAGTATTAGATATTTTCCAAAAAAAGTCTATTATCTAACTACCTACGTGACGCGGATTTTTTTCTAATTATTCATAACTGTTGTAACTGGCCTCTCGCCAAGTACCAGGTTATCATTGAGTTCTGGGATTCCCTGAATGATATGATTTTGTACCTCAAAGTGCGTATACTCATCTAACGTGCGAAATAACATGAGACAGAGGTTCACACACCATTTTTCGAAATTACCCACTTTATTACAGTCAATTTATTTTCCAAGTAACAGCGAACTTATTCACGTAGAAAAGCCTTTTGCCTTAATAAAAGAAGTAAATGTAGAATAATATATTATTTCATTTACCCTTCAACAATGTATCAAGGGAAGACAAGGGTGCGAAAGGGCCAAGTCTCGAAATTAAAATAAACGTTGAACGATCGTTTAGAGCCTTCAGTCTGACCCTTACGTGCGAGGGAAAATGTACACACTGTACTACGTATGTAGTGAATACAGTATTTTTATCATGTTTAAATTTAAATTGAAATTACTCTGTAAGCTCGCACATAAACTTACACTTTACTGGATGGAAATTGTCGTATGTACTTGTTAGTTATTTATTTATCTAAGGAGAACCAACAGCTTATAACATAATATAAGTAGCTATTGTCAATAGTAACACAGAGCCAATTACAGGATCTCACAGATAGTGATTGATAACAATATTTAACTTAAACGAGGTATCGTGCACTATAACAATCGACACATCATGCAAAACAAAACACCACAAAATTATTTTCGAGTATCGAGTTCAACAGTAATGCCTCTTACATGAAAAGGTTTCGTTATTTTTTTGTTTCCATTTTAACTATACGACTAGATGAATATATTCTATGGTGGCTGCTCTTCAAACAAGCCACATTGCAAACTACACCGCAAGGACCCTGAAAAAACGCAAAGGTGCTACATCAACAGCTCCGCAATAGCAAAACATTTCCATCTTGATTTTCAGCGTAGTATTAAGTACATTGAAGCGGGTTGCAGCATAAGGATTCAATTTAAATCCTTCCTAGAGATCCTATTATTTACAGCAAGGTGTCGAGAGCTAAGTAACCGTGGCATCTCACAATGCTTCGAGACAGAGCAATAAATTAGACAAATCCGATTTGCACGTGCGAGGGGGAAGCTAGGGTTTGCTTTACGGAACGTGGCGCTTTGGGAGTTGTTTTCAATTTTCAATTAAAATATTGCTGAATTATGAGTACAAGAACAGGCGTTTTATTTAGAAGTAAGTAATTTAGGGAGAAGGTATTGCAACAGTGGGGCAATTCAAACTGTCCTTAAATCACATCGAAATTACAAAGGATATAGATTTAATTGCCTCACAATCGCAATAATCTCTCCCTATCTTAATATTATTGTATTTTTATCTGGTTTCCATTAACTCGGATTATGCTTTGTAGAAGTAATAAAAATTATTAGCGGAAAATTTATTTAGTTATTTATGAATTTAGAATTTCACAAACTTGTTTAACAAAATTATGTTATGCAAATATGACTTGAAACCCACTATACATTTTTTATATTTCAAATTGGTAATGTAGCAGGTAATAGGTGCTCAAAACACCTAAATTTTGAAAAGACAATCTGTATAGAATAATATATCCAAATAACATCTAATGTTTGAAAAGTTTTCAGGCTTTACTTGCTTTTTGGATTTATTATTCTATACAGCAATCTGTATTTATTTATAAAAGCAAATGAAGTCTGATTTTTTTTCAGAATTTAGGTGCTTTTGAGCACCTTTTACTTCATTGCCAATTTGCAATATGAAAAACCGGCCAAGAGCGTGTCAGACACGCCCAAGGTAGGGTTCCGTAGCCATTACGAAAAACTCAAGTAATATTTTTCTAAGGATTTCGTATGTGTACGGAATCATCCAAGTTTAGGTATGTTTTATACCTTAGGCTACTATTTACTCTTAAACTACAAATAATTTCCAAGCAATCTTAGCCGCTATAATTTTCCTAGTAAATTTGATATATTTACTACCATTCTGAATTTTATCAAATTTTTCCACCCAACAGTTTAGATTTTAGAGGGGGGGGAACGGTCGATTTTAATGGAAATTTTCAATTTAAAGTTGAATATTTCGCAAACAGATCACTGAATAGAAAAATCATGTTATCAACCCCACAATGGTTTTAAAAGACCTATCCAACGATATCCCACACTATAGGGTTAGTTGAGAAAAAAAATCACCCCCACTTTACGTCTATAGGACCTCCTATAGACGTAAAGTGGTAATTTTATTTTAGGGTACCTACCCTAAAAAAAAATTTAATTTTTTTATTTTACCTCTTTGTTGGCGTGATTGATATGTATATTCATGCCAAATTACAGCTTTCTAGTACTAACGATCTCTGAGCTTAGCCGCGGACAGACAGACAGACAGACAGACAGACAGACGGACAGACATGGCGAAACTATAAGGGTTCCTAGTTGACTATGGAACCCTAAAAATGTATAGTGGACTTCAAGTCATATTTACCATGCCATCAATATGACTCAACGGGTAATCAAAACTAAAGCACTACGCGTATCGTAGGTACGTTATTATTTAATTTTTACTACCTATCCCATACAACCATTTTGTGCGAGGTGAAGTTACCAGTCTACTACTCGTCGATCAGATGCTTGAATGGAATAGAGTAGCGATTCAATGTGCAGTTTCTTTACAAAATGATGCTTGCCACCAGATCCAAGTAGTCCCATAATTCGTAAAAGTTAATACCATCTCCAGAGAAAATACCCTGAAGTTTAACCCTCCACTTACACAAATTTCAGGGTTTCGGTATGTAGGTAAAAATAAAAAGGAAAATAAAGGGAAAACCCACGGCTATGCGGGACACGTATATAAGATGCCTGCCTGCGTCACGTACGTCGAAAAGAGAACTTTTATTACTTCCGAGAGACCGTAATTGTTATGGAGAACCGACTTCCCTTATTACTCAACTTCGGATTCGGCTAAGTAGTAACGAACATAGTTAATGAAACGACACTTAGCGTCCGGTAACTACTTCAGGCGTTTACCCTTAGTACGTCTGTAGATATATAGTTGAATATTTTTGTTTTCTGGAATAAAATTGCCTGACACAAAATTATTTTGTGACGAAAGTTGTTTTTTAAATCCTGCTTCACTACTTAAGAAGCACGCGAGCCGAAAAACGCGAAGCTATTGATCAAGCTGATTTATTAAGTCTTGTGTAAGGCGAGGTAGCGAAATTACTATTCCTAGTGTGTGAGACCTTATTAAATTGGTGTTACAGTTTTGCAAAATATTCCTAATAATATTTCCCTAGAGATCCCTTAGTAGGAAAAGTTCATCTTAAGATTTTCTTAAAACTTGAAAATGTTTCAGTGCAGCTGGCAATGCATGACTGATATTTACTATCTGAAAAAAAGTTTGTGAAAATGTTTGGATGTTTGGAGGTTAGGATGTTTGGATCTTTGTTACTCAATCACGTTATAGATTTCAGAGCGTTTTGTCGGCGTTTTTTAAATTTAATTAGTGTCACACGATTATTGCTGTAAAATAATGATAAATTGCGACAATTTTGGATAAAATCTGACTAAGCCTCGGTACCGCCTCACATTTATATAAAAAGTTAATTCTGATCATCATCCCCCTCTGCAATATTTACGTCGACACTAATGAAAAAAAACGCGGCGGTCAAAACGCTCTGAAATCGAACTCATAACGGATGGATGGATTTCGACGTACGGATATACAGAGATCTGGATTGAGGCATAAAGTAGGTATAGTCGACCAAGAAACTCCTTTGCCACCCTAAAGTTCAATGTCAGTTGTATGACTTAAGACATCAAAGGCTATTTTCAATAACAAGTCAGTGTGACAATCAGCCTTATTGTTTTTATTCTGATCTAGGAACTGTCACAAAAAATGGTAAACCACTTACTTGGTCGACTATACTTAATATACCTACCGGCATTGCGCTCCCGTAGGATAATATTTTAACTTCAAACGAGAATAGAAGGCCCGGTCCAAGAACGTTGAAGTATTAATGTATGTGCGTAAACTATTTATTTCACATAAAAAAATAAAATTGGAAATAAGTAGGTATGTGAACTGAACATACTCTATTAAGGGATATTTTCTTAAGAATTTAGTGTAGCATCTAATAGTGTGGATTTATTTTACACTGCTACTATTGCAAAATAAATGATTACTACAAACAAACAAAATTACCTACTAAGGTTCGTAAGTCATGCAAGATCCATTTTTATTCGCCAAAATCTGCATTAAAACTTCATAAAAGTTACATAAATTTCGTCGCATAATTTAGTTGTTATCGGCTCTTTTTGAGCACTGAAAAGCTAATAGCTGTGTAAGAGGCCAGTGACTTGTTATTACATGTTTTATGAGGTGAGTCACGCTTGACCCAACAACTAGGAACGCTCACCGATTGAGTAATTTTCTTCGACAACCCCTTTTATGCGATAAGTCGGTGAGATTAACACGTTACTATGGCGTAACGAGCACCGCTACTCTTTTTACCACTGCGACAAAGTCATGGGATATCGACGTTGTATACATTTATACTACAAGCAGAGGGTCGTGGGTCCGGGCTCGCACCTCTGAGTTTTTCGGAATTTATGTGCGAAATTACATTTGTAATTTACCATGAGCTTTACGGTGGAGGAAAAACATCGTGAGGAAACCTGTATACACCTGAGAAGAAATTCAATGGTGTATGTGAAGTTCCCAATTCGCACTGGGCCCGCGTGGGAATCACGGCCTATCCCC
Organism: Archips crataeganus; assembly: GCA_947859365.1. Lineage (NCBI taxonomy): Eukaryota > Metazoa > Arthropoda > Insecta > Lepidoptera > Tortricidae > Archips > Archips crataeganus. The sequence goes on along the minus strand of OX402059.1, from coordinate 9,072,429 downwards.
TCTCATTCTGAGAGGAGGCCTGTGCCCTGCAGTGGGACGTATATAGGCTGGGATGATACATTAATAATATAGTAGTTTTTACGTCGAATGTGTATTTAACTGGGTGAAACTGGCTTGACCTACGTGATTTTTCAGCATCGGCTGTGTTGAGTAACATGATTAAAAATAAACGTGTAAGTGCTGGTAATTTTTAAACTACTTATTCACATTCAGGGTTTTATGTTTAGTTAAAAAACTTATCCACTTAATTTATATGCAAAGTCGAGTGCAACCAGTCAATCTACTACTACAGTGTACCTAGGCCTCTTTGTGGCACGCCACTGAGCTCTTCTCTTCCGATTCCTAGTCAGCAAACCTATGAATTTCAGTGCCCTATCCACTCCAGAACTAGTCTGCCTCAACGGCCATCAGATCTCCAACATTATGTGACGTGCCCACTGCCATTTTAGCGTGCTAATGCGCTGAGTTTTATCGGTGACCTAAGTTCTCGATTAAGCCTGAATGAGGTTGACTAGGTATAAATACTGTGACGCTTTCTCTCTTGCTGAGATCACCTTTTTCCACTTATCTACACTTAAAGCACTGTCGAATTGTCTTACGCTGTGTTCGCATAAGATCAAATCCCGTTACTTGTTCCCGGTCGGTTTTCGTTAAGCCTGACCTGGCGAACACGTAGAATTTCCCACAAGTATGCAAACTACGCCTCTTTAAACGCAAACTTTTATATGTTTGGAATCCAATCACATGCAGTTCGGTCGAAGTACGTACGAGAAAGTTTAAGTTGGAACGGGCGCGAGCGCACTAGTCGATTCTGTCTGCTGGTAACGGAATTTCCGATCAGCCAGAAATGCTTCTTTGGATGCGATGTCAGCGCTTGTTTACTCTGGTTCCGCATTCATGTTCAAATTCGTTGGAAAAAGTTGTAAAGTAATTAATAGGTTTAAAAATTACGGCAATAAAAACAACGTGCAAAATATGATGAATCTAACTACGTAATAATAAAAGCGCGAAAATTTGTCTGTCTGTGTTTGGTATATCACTCTTTAACGCTAAAACGAAAAAACGAATTTGAATGAAATTGAGTAGGTATGTATTAATCGGGATTTAAGCATGTCAAATCCCAAAATCTTAACCACTGAGTCTAAAGACATGAAATATTCGTGTCCTTCATGCAACGAAAATGAAGGTCGCGGCGTAATTTTTTTACTTTTTTTATTACAATTCAGTAAAATTCTGTAATATCAATAGGTACTGGATCTAATGGTTCACAAGAGCAAAGCCGCAAGTAAGGGCTAGATGTAGGAACCTTTTAAAGGTAAGCAATTTTCATATGAACCCAGAAACATTTTACTCTAAACGCGGAGTTGCTGAATGCCGAAAACTCACTGCAGTCATTATCGTCTTTCAGGTTTTTTTTTCATTTTTGGCGCTTGCCGCGGCGCGACGCTCTTCAGACTTCTTTCGGGTTGTGCAAAAAGTAGAGTTGTCATATCCGTCCGCGCGAACCGTGCAACCTGCCGTCTCGAGTGGTCACTGGCCTGACGCCTGTCATATCAATGACACTCGAGATCTGTCGATAAGCCAGTCAAATGAAAAGCGACTTGTTCAAAGAAATTAGTCAATCTCCGTTTTCAACCAACGCAGCAAGATCTGCACAAAAAATCCGCTCGTCGTTTATTTTTTCAATTTGTCGTAGGAAATTAAAGGTCTGTTTGTTTCTCGACTCAGCACTTAAAGTATTTATTTTAAGCCTTATTGAGCCGACTTCGTTTTATCTCTTAAGGGCGCTTATGAGAAATTTTCTCTGTCAAAAGATATTTAAACATTTTTCTGTTTACTTCTCTTTACATCGAAATTCTTGATGAGAAATTTATTTAGGCGTCGGCCTTTCTCCACCAAGTACCTAATCGTTATCTGGAGGTTAGCACGTTTGATTTTGAATATATTTATCCCGGCTTAATTTACCGATAGCAACCATTTCACTTTAATAGCAAATAACGCTTGAAAACTTTCATAACACCAACAATAGAACTTCTACTTCATAAGAAATTGAGTTTTGTAACTCCACTAGAAATTAAACTTACGTAATTAAGACGTTTAAACTTTGTTTACTGACGTTTTATTAAAATGGAAGCGGAATTCTTATGAGCCCACGCGAATAACCCTCCGCCGGAGTATGGACTTGAGGTAAAGATTTATACGTAAAAGCCCTTTCCCGAAGCTTAATGCCTCGCCTGTACAAGTACAAGCGAACATTTTCCTGGCAAATTGTTTGATTCAGCATATTTGGTCACTCGAAACATCTTTCACATCCGGATCAAACCACAATCGGCCTTTTCAGTCATAAAGAATCCTCTTAAGCCTCCTTACAGTGGATTTTCGAAGGGTTCCCACTGATCTTGCCGATTTCTGCCTATTTAATAATCGATTATTGCCCAAGGGTTGGGACGGATTACCATATCAAAAGAACGCATGAGCCCATGTTCGACGTCAATTTGGTAAAACATTCGCCGTCTGAAGGCGCGATGCGTAAGACTTTTATTACAGGATCACAAGTTTGATCGGTATTCCTTGGAGATGTTTCGCCCTCTTCGCTTATAAATAAGATTTGGTATCTATAGACCGCTATTCTTGATTGACTAAGCATGGGGATCGACTCCTGTGTCAGTTTAACTTCCGACATGATATGGATGTTTTTCGTTTTAAAAATATTTATATCCCCTTGGTGATCATTATAAACAGAACCTGTATCTTTTGTTAAGTACCTGATATGATCAAGGCACACAAAGGTAAGATAAATCCTTCTGAATTATAAATGCGAATGTTTTTGAGATTGTTTGCGAGAATGTGTGTGTTTGTGACTCTATCATGCAAAAACAGCTAGACTTATTTGAATAAAATTATGCATTTAGACAGATGTATCTCGGAAATAGCACAAAAGCCACTTTTTATTCCGATATTCCCACGGGATCAGGATGTAGGTACCTACACATATAAAATCCCAAAATCTCAGTCTATTAACATGTAACTATGCACAAGTGTTAGGCTGGCATAGTCACACAGGTGCACTAAAGCCTCGAAAAAAAAAATAGAAAAAAAAATATATATATATGCACAAGGTGTTCTTCATAACATTTAAATGACGACCAAATGGCCTAGTGGTTAGAGAATCTGACTACGAAGCTTGAGGTCCCGGGTTCGATTCACGCGTCGGGGCAGATATTAGTATGAAAAATACGAATATTTATTGTTCTCCAGTCTCGGGTGTTTAATATATATTTACGAATAGAATAAGTATGCATCTATCTATTTAAGTATGTTTATCCGTTGCCTAGTATCCATAACACAAGCTTTGCTTACGTAAAAGTCTTAAAAATGTAACAATCTCTTTTTGTCACTAAATGGATTTTTTAACCCCCAATACTAAAAGAGGGGTGTTATAAGTTTGACCGCTATGTGTGTGTGTGTGTGTGTGTGTGTGTGTGTGTGTGTGTGTGTGTATGTGTGTCTGTGGCATCATAGCTCTTAAATGGGTGAACAGATTTTGATGCGGTCTTTTTTATTTGAAAACCGGTTTCTTGGCGATGGTTCTTAGACGTGTTTTATCAAAATTGATTCCGCCGTTTCAAAGTTATCAGCTCTTTTGTTAGCTGCGGAAGGGATCTTAGACGCATAATGGGCATTTACTATATTTTAAAACACAGTGTAACCTATTTACATTGGGGTTTTTTTTCAATTTATGGTTATTAAAAAATTACTAGCTTTTGCCCTTTCATTTTAGCTGCTGCCCGCGACTCCGTCCGCGGAGAATAGGGGTAGGTATAAAAAATAGCCTACGACCTATTCTCAGCCCTACCGAATATGAAGAAAAAAGTTTCATTAAAATCGGTCAAGCCGTTTCGGAGGAGTTCGATAACAAACACCGTGACACGAGATTTTTATATATTAGACTAGCTGTTGCCTGCGACTCCGTCCACGAAGAATAGGGGTAGGTATAAAAAATAGCCTACGACCTATTCTCAGCCCTACCGAGTATAGAGGAAAAAGTTTCATAAGAATCGGTCGAGCCGTTTCGGAGGAGTTCGCTAACAAACACCGTGACACGAAATTTTATATATTAGAATGTATTTTAACTGGCGGACCAAATTATGGTTCACGTGAGCAAAACGACGGGCAAACGCCATAAGAGAGTTACGTATAATCCGCCTAAAACTAACACCGCAAAACTTAAAACACCTTAATTGTACTTAGCTAAGTTTCATGGCTCCACGCACTAAGGTTTCCCACTTCCTGCTGGTACCCCGCATCCTTTGTATGAAAATTTCGAATATTATATGCCTTCTTGCGCCCGTGGCCGGATGTGACAACCCTCAACTATGTTCTACAAGAGAATGAATTCCCTTCGGAGCTTTATTTAGCAGAATTCTAAAGTAACTTGTAGGTAAATAATATAAAATACTGTTTTGTAACTTCAAACCCATTCTAAATAAAAGCTGCCTTATCCTTACTTAATTTTAATTCTTATTATAAAAAAAGTGATGAACTATTTTGGACTAGGTATTTATCGACTCTTTAAATCCTTGCTGCATTTCGTTCGACCCCTTGGTTACTGACACAGGTTATTAAACTCGAGGTCTAGGGTTTAAAGAAGTAGAGACTTCTAAAGTGAATGCAAATGCTTTGTACATGACTACATGAGTTACCGATATGTTATATATTTATCTAACGTGGAGGAGCGGTGTTATCTTAGTACGAGTATCACGATACAGAGAAAAAGAGGCACCAGCACAGCTATCGTCATTCATTATTAGGAAACTAAGTTACTGAATAAATTATTTTTCATTATTTTTTCTTATTTTGAATTTTTATCTATTGAATTATGTTTCCTTATCTGTTACCTAGTACCTTTAGTACAAGTTTTTTATTGCTTGGACAGCTTAAATTAGGTCCCATTATCACTATTATCAAGATTTAATGAGTGGATCCTGGAAAAATCGAGGGAACTCTTTAAGGACTGTATTGTCACTTACAGTAGTTTGGGTTTATTGTGTAGTAAATTGGTAGTAACTCGTGGATTTGCTCTTGGCAATCAACATTTGATGAAGTATTACTGATGAGAAAGACCACAGTTGGCTAAGTACTCGGTTGAAGACTAGGTCCACTCCTGCTGGCAAGTGTAGTCGTGTACCGACTTCAAACAGATCAGCAGAAAGTTATTTTCATGTTTATTTTTGTATTCGGTTCAATTTTTATTTGATATTTTTTTATGTATTTTTTTAAGACCTGAAATTGATTTCATAGGTTATTATTTTTATGTATTAGGTACCGTGGTTTCGCCGCAAAGGCAGCTTATAACAACTTTGCTGCGTTATGCTCGTAGCTCGCTTGGAATGCTTTGATCCAACACGGTACCCAGCTATCCCTCTCGTCTATTAAAATTCTTCACTGAACTTCGTAACTTTCCATCGGAAAATATTACACTTTAGATACGAAAAAAAAATTGACGGCTACGTTCAAATGTTTGGAATTTTGGAGTGGATAAAAAACATATAAAAAAAATTTAGCCTATAAGAATTTTATTTTAATTTTTGTATCCATACTATATATACATATACTATAATATTATAAATACGAAAATGTGTCTGTCTGTCCGTCCATCTGTCTGTCGCTGAATCAATTTAGATGAAATTTGGTATGGAGATAGTTTGAGACCATGGGAAGTGCTGAGGATAGCTTTTATTCGGAAAATTGCATATTTCCCGCGATCTACTTATAAGGTGTTTTTAAACTTAACCTGGGATCTTTCAGCATGTGAATCTAACTAAACCCTTGACATTTGGTGCTTAATTAATTAGGCTAAAACTTACTGAGGATATTTTAAAATTAATTGTGTTAATTGACTATACAGTAAACATCCCCCTAATAAAGGCAAATAACCCGCAAAAAAAGTCAGAACTATAACAGAGGCGCTACGATCAATGCAAAAGTGACAAGCTTGAGTGTAAATCGTAGAAGTGGATTGTAATCAGAAGATCATAACAAAGTAAAATAAATATTAAGAGACAATACACGCCAATTGAAGCCCCAAAGTAAGCCAAGCTTGTGTTATGGGTACTTGACAGGATAAACATATGTACTTAAATACATATTAAACATCTAAGACGCAAGAACAAAATTCGTATGTTTTCTACGTAGTAATAAGCGTAGTAAGTATGGAATTAAATATAATGACTCGTGTACTGCCTTTTCGCCGAATTACTTTTCGCAAACTGATTCATTTGGCAAATGTTTCATTTCCCAAATGTTAATTTTTTCTGAAACTGTAAACTATTCAGGATATATTTCAGGACTATCCTGTAGGTTAGGTTAGGTTAGGTTAGGTTTGTTTTATAACAATCCTGAAAAGTTTACAGTTTCAGAAAAAATAAACATTTGGGAAATGAAACATTTGCCAAATGAATCATTTTGCGAAAAGTTTTTCGCCGAAACATTAGTAAACCTTAATGACTATCTTATCTTATTATTAGGGGTCCTTTCGGATACACTTACAAATACAGTGGCTAAACTCATAGCCAATAGATGTGAGTCCAAAAAAAACGAGACGGGGTGAAAAAAAAACAAAAAAAGCCTACTCATCAAACGAACCCCCGAACGAAACTATAACGAACGAAACAAGCGAAACGAAACGAAATTATAATATAAATTAGATATTTCTTAAATTAAATAAAGTTTGTAAAACCTGACAACAAATCTAATTGAATTATCGTGAAGTGAAACATTCCGCATTGAATTTCCACCCCTCAAACCGCAAACTAAGCTGTTGCTATATAGATGTTTTCTCATTTTTATAAATAAGTAAAACAGCTAGGGTGGGACGTGGAATGAAAATTTATATTCATAGGTACAGTAAGACGTTGCAGGGGATGAAATTTGGAATTTTATCGAGGGAAGCGCCCTCTCAGGTAATCGACTGACAAATGTCTTAGATATTTTACCAACTTCATTTTGTGGTCCCGGTTAGTGATGGACCTTTGGATCTTTTTCATTTTTACCGACATTCTTATAATATAAATGTGTGTGCTATGTCTAATGCTTTTTCTTATTGACGGATGGTAATGGTTTCGTAGAAATGTGTTTTAGGGGCTATGTGTTTAGGAACTCAAGTTTGGTTTTGCAATTACTAGTAATATTTTCTAATTTTTTACTCGTGAGGAGACTACGGCCGCTACAATTTGTTCTAAATATCGTCGATTTTTCAGTGTTAACATCATCCCAGCCTTTCCCCTCTGCAGGCCACAGGCCTCCTCTCAGAATGAGAGGGTTGCACCGTAGTTTTTACGCGGGCTCAGTAAGGATTGGGAACTTCACTCATGCCATTTAATTTCTTCGCAGGTGTGTGAAACTCACGATGTTTGGCTTCTCCTTAAAGCATGGTAAATTTCAAATTTATCTTCATAGATACCTACATAAAGTCCTAAAAACTCATAGGTGCGAGCCCGGGCTCAAACCCACGACCATCTGTCTGCTTGAGAGGCCATTGGTCAAACCACTAGCCACCACGAGTTTTTATTAAATAGGGGAGAGGTGTTAAGAAAAGGACACGTATCAAAATAAAAGTCCATCTATGAAAGGGAAAATACACATTTTTTAAAGATGTGAAAATAAACCACAAACAAATTGATTAATGTCAATTATTGTATTTCATTTCAATAGTTTAAATGATAAACGCTTCCTATTTCTATAGGAAGCTTCCTAAATTTGAAATGTCCCTTTCCTAGCGGTATTAAAATCGTGATTAAGTCTGCGGTGCTAACATTAATTATTGGTAGTATTACTTACCACTCACAAATTTAATGTCAAGTACACACATTCTAATGTAGTTGTATTCTTCTGTGCTTCATTTTCACTTGTAACTATATCGGTTTTTAAACAATATTACATAAATCTTCACAACCCCAGCCCAAAAAAACCTTGATATTTGAAATTGAAATTACACTGTAATTACGCTCATCATAAATAAACATTTCTGGTCATTTTTATGTAAAAACTAAAAGACTATGTAATAAATGTGAAATATTCAATAATTACGACTTAACGGCACGTTCTGCACAAACACTGACAGTATGTTTTTTTATCGATAAATCAGTCCGCTACTACCGCCATCTATATTCTTTAGGGCAAACAATTTAGCTAGGCTGCATTTGTGCATCAATACATTTTGTAAATAATGCCAGTTTTTTTTTGCTAGATGACACCAAAATAAATGGTTCATTGGTGCCTCCTTTGTGATACTCTGGTATCCGCGGTCGGGTGGAAGCATTTTAGTTTTGGATGCCATGCTATCGTCGGACTGCCAAGTGGATAAAACTGTTTCACTTTCCGCCACACTAAAAACCTCATTTGCTTCTCAAATACTTAAATACTTTTGTTTCTCTTAAGTACGGGATCCGTAGTACAAAATCAAACACGTTACACCATCCGCAAGAGCTATACGCTGCTATTCCCATTCAAGGTTACACCTTCCCCGGGAACTGGCAGTCATCCCTCCGCGCGTCGTCCTGAATTTTTATCAAAAATTCCTATTTTCTTACCGCTTCCCGACAATAAGGTGCGAAATTAGGAGAGGAATTAGACTCCCCCGGCGCGAAGCGTGCCCAGAATTCGCTATGCAACGGGTGCACCGCCTCTTTACTTTATATTACTTGGTTATTGATTTATAATCTAAAAGGTATTTTGTTATGGCCGGTAACAGACTAAAAACGGTGCGCGCTAAATTAACAACTAGTACTTATAATCGATTTTCAAGATTTTTCTAAAAAGCTACCCTTTTCCAGCAAAATCTTTTGAAATGATACTATTTACGACACGTTAAGCGATTTTATTCTTCATATTTGTACACACAAGACGCGTTAATTAGATTGATTGAACAAATCCGGAGAATAGTCAGTGGTCGTTCTCCAGATTTGAGCATTTCGTGTAATTAACGTCATGGTTTTTTTCCATCAAAGTTATGCGTTAATTACACTAAGTTAATTACCTACACAAATCTGAAGACTGATCGAAAGGAACTGAGTAGGTATCTTTAACATAACGTTGCGACGGCATGACATTTTTGTTTCAAACCATTTTTAAACAATAAAAAAAATCCAACCTTGAGAATTCTTCTAAGACTTTTCTTTAATAAAATTGCAGCCATCTCATTACCAAACTAATCCCAGCTACAATTTTGCCCAACAAAGGCATGCATCGCTTGAAGCGAAACGTGGCAAAGTATGACAAAAATGTAAGGAGGAAAACAAAACATTTTTCTTGCCATAACCCCGTGTTTACTGGCAAGTGTTTGCCGTCGCCGAGGCCCAGATGTTATTCGCCATAAGCCTCTCTTATTAGGGATTCCGTACGTCCGCCCGCAAGAACACACTGAACAGTATTTTTGTTTCGGCAACATTATTAATATTTTACCTCATTGTTTACAGAACAAAAGGTGAGAGCACCGCAAGGTCGCAGACGTTCTCTGGAGAGCGCACCTGGGCAGATGCTGTATGAAGATTTGCTTTATGTAATAAGGAAAGGGTAATTTATTATGGCTCGAGTAAGCCAACGAACTTAATCTGCTCCCTGTTCGTTCATAATACAGTGCCTCGGTGACATTTTTATTTTTGATTTAATGAAATCTACAGCTATGCCATGTGTACCTATTAGATTACGTAAGAGACTTTAAGTCTACTAAGGGGTTGGTTATGTCATTATACACGATAGAACCATTTTACAACTAATGATATAATGGGATGCCAAAGAAGTCAATACAACTTTATGTAATGAAAAAGTAACTCATATGTCTATAAACTTAATCATGATTCGAACAACCATTACACTGTATATAATTATTTTAACCTAGCCTTAGTACTCAAGTTTGTTCATGATGATAAGTACTACAAAAATGTTTGTCGATTAACTATTAAACCTTACGTAATAAACAAACCCCAAATCTCCAACGCGTGCATAAAATTCCAATATTATTTGTCATTTTTAGGGTTAAAAAATGAGAATATATTTTACATCCGGTCAGGTGTCGTGGAAATCCCGGGGGAAATCTAACTTTCCCGGAGGCGCAGACAGCAATCGATTCTATTCAAATTTATGACAGAGAGGAACGTTTACGACTTTACATAGAGATGATAATACCGCAAGTTGTTCTGAATAGTTTAATAATGGCTTTAAAATTCAAATATTAAGAAACAATAACAATAATAAATTAACACTATAACTATAAATAAAATAAAATAATAAGAATAGAATATAGTTCTGAATTATAATAAGAATGATATGCTGTAACAAAGTCGCTTCCAAATAGGCAGGATCCTATGTCGATGTAGATGAACTGTTTTGAAATCTAATAACGCGATATAAAAACGCGATAATATTTTACAAACATTCTTATCTCGTAATTTCTTAAAGTAAAAAAAAAACGCAAATAATCGTTAAAATAAATGTTTATCGTCCTCGTTATAGTTATCCACGATGGGAACATGTAACAATACAATACATATGAGTAACGTTAAAAAAAATTACGGACAACACACATTGTGGTCATCTGTTATCGGACTTTTCGGTGTAACTATTATTAAACGAACTTTTTTTTGTGGTATAATCTGCAAATTAGTTTATGTTTATTTGATAATAATACTCTTAATTTTCGTGGTGGCCTAGTGGCGTGGTGGCCTAGTTGACATATGGCCTCTCAAGCCGGGGGTCGTGGGTTCAAATCCCGGCACGCACCTCTGAGTTTTTCGGAACATATGTACGAAATTTACGTTTGAAGTTTACCATGAGCTTAACGGTGAAGGAAAACATCGTGAGGAAACCTGCATAAAATTCAGTGGTGTGTGTGAAAATTCCAATCCGCACTGCACCCGCGTGGGAACTACAGCCTAACCCCTTTCTTTCTGAGAGGAGGCGTGTGACCTGCAGTGGGACGTATATATAGGCTCTTAATTTGACAGTTTCTAAGAAAATTGCATTAAATCAATTGATCATTGTGTATTTTGTCCATTACTCGTCTTAAACTTTATGTAATTTTCTACGCACACATCCACGAATTTCAAAAATAATAGGTTCAAAACTCAAACAGCACCCATAGTATTAGTACCTATGACATGCTTCTATACACGTTATACTAAAATGAATCGCATTGCATACTCTTTAAATATCTCTAACCCTAGACATTTTTTCTCCCATAACATTTTTACCTTTAAACTAAATATCTACAGCCCGAATAAACATAAGCCACTCTATGTGAGTGCCATGACATTTGGAACCCTATCAATAGCTGTCTGCAACTGGCAGGTTCGGCGCCGACTTCTCACAAAATTCGCGCCCTTATTTTATTGCCCTGTCCAAGATTAAACTTTCGAGCCTTAAGATGCCATTCAAACACACAATGAAAAATGTACGCGTGTTATGAAATTGACATCTACACCTAAACAGAGCTTGAGGTCTTTAGAACACTTTGTTTTATGGGTTAGTTATGAAATAAAGATTATCTTATAACTAATTAAGTACGACCACTAAACAGCCCAATTATGGGAGAACCTGGCTACAAAACTTGAAATCCCGTGTTTGGTTCCCGGTCGGGGGAGATATTATGTATGTATAATAAACACGAATGTTTTTCTCAAGTCTTGGATGTTTCATACGCATTTAAGTACATATATCGATCTTTTCCAGTATGTTTATTCGTTGCCTAGTACCCATAACAAAAGCTTTGCTTACTTACTTTGGGACTAGGTTAATTGGTGTCAATTGTCCCATGTATTATTTATAAGTATTGATTTTGCGATTGTCTGATTAGGAGTAGGTATTGTAAGTTAAATCTCTGACTTATGTTAGACTAACTGTTCTGTTATGACCTAGATATGATAGTCGAAGAAATATTAATTCTATTTGTGCGCCAATGACCTAAAAACGTAAACATTTATAAAACAGACCATGGTAGTAGCATAAAATGCCACGGAATCACGCAAATATTATTAAAGTGAGCAGCTAAGGTAGTTGAAATACAAACTTTAATTTAGAATTTAAATTAACTCGGATATTAAAGGTTTCGACGAGACCGACTGAGCCAAATTAATGGCTCATTTGTGTACTTAACCTTCATCAACCGAAATGAAAATTAAACACAAATCTCGACCTTAGCTTCGGTATTTTTACTCCAAAATCCACTTCAATATTATTACAAGGGAGCTGAATAAATTTTCTAGAGGTAACTAACATAAAGAAAGAAGTAGGTAAGAAAGGAGAGCCTCGAGCAACAAATCTCCATTTTACGGGATTAAAGCACCTCGCTGTTTTATATAATAGAGGCGGGTGTGAGGGCGTTGGAATACTTAAACGGGAGTAAACTTGCGGCTCGATCCTTCTTGCTGCAGCCGCATTATTATCGTCGAATTCTTGCACTCCTTACCCAGCTGCCTAGCGCGAGAATAGACTTGCAGATTTTTTTCACTAATTTTAAAGCCTACAGATACGTAAAAGTTTTGACCAAGATACGAACATGTGTGAAATGTTTGGAAAAGCAAATTCAGGTATTTTGAAAAATAATTTTCAATTTTACGAAATGCTGTTTGTTTTCCTATACCTTGCTATAGGTAGCGTAAGTCAGCGAGTATAAAGATTGATAAATATTGTAAAGTATATACTAAATATTGCTAAGAACAGAACTTGTTCTCAAATGAAAGTATTTCCGACAGCAGTCTTCGAATTTTTTAAGCAATAACAAATTTAAAATTGAAAATAAACCCTTCCCCGTCCGCCAGGGAACGCCATCACATTTCAAGTATAATTTTTTTAATATAAGTTACGGAAGTAGAGTCGAAGTTAACGAATGTTGTAAATTTTTATTTGCCCTTCGTTGTTCCGGAAAAAATGAATTACTTTTAACTTTTCCTCATTCATTTTTCGAGTTATGAAAGAAAGCTAGTTAAAAATTGCTATCTCCTATGATCTCGCTTACCTCAGGGGAGAAAGGCGAGCGGGAAATCTTGCAAGTTGTTTCACTTTGTTTGGTTTTAATACTTTGTTTTTAATAAAAAAGTCTGCAATTATGATACCTATTAGATTTTGTTTCATAGGTACGTAAGCCATGCTTCATTTGCAAAGGTATAAAAGCACTTAGGTACCGTACATTTAATTTTATTTACTTGGACTCTGGAGAGAGAGTTTGCAGTTGACATCAAACACAGAATTAAAAATAAGATAAATGTAAATGGTAACGTGTGTGTACGTCGTCTCTTTTTCGCTTCTCCTAATAATAATGCGCAAACGTTTTTTTTGTTTTCATGTTTTAATAAATTGCGATACCCACCAGTAAATTTTAATCCATTTTGAACCATATTGTTTGCAACAATTCTTTTTTTATACAATCTACTTCGTTATAGGCAGAGCTAGAAAAATAAACAGAACGGCTTTTTGCCCTATCAGCGCATTACCAGCAGCTGGCGTAAGTTTCTGTTATTAGATCATTGTCAAATAAACGTCATAATCCATTTTAATTAACAAAAATACCCTTTGACGAGTTATTAATTACAACATAACATTAATTCACAAGCATTATTAGCTCAATGAAGAACGGGATAATCTAAGGCCACGCGACCCTTGCAACTTTGAACTTTAGGACACAATAATAAGCCTGAAAACCGACAAGCAATAAACAACGGGCTCTGGCGGTTTCAAATAGTTCGCCTGCATGTCGCTACATAGGAACAAAGTACGGGCAAGTAATTAAACTGAACTTAATTAAAGTCCCCATAATACAGTAAGCAAGCTACGACAGCACGAACAACGGACATTCTGAGCAAGTCCTGGCAAGTTTACCAACAAACCAGGGAACCCAAAGTTACCAACTTAGTTCATAATTCCCTTTGAAGAATCCGCTTTGATCTCGCTTTAAAAATGGAAGTTAGAATGTGCGCTTGAATTTGACGAGCCTTTGTCTTGAACATCTTTTTTTCGTATCTTGCTTAGAAACAAACTTAAAAGGTAATCTTTAATTAAAGTACTTAAGGTTAAAATTAAAATAAATTAGCCGTCTACGAATTAAGTTAATCCACCATTTCATCTTTATCTCCATTGGTTGAGATGTTTCAATGAAACTACTATTTTGCAGATTTAATGTACAAATTGCTTTTACTTTTTCCTTGTAATATTAAACATTTTTCCTGTAAATGGGAAAGAGCAGGAAGATAGCAGAAATAATCATTATAATAATAATGATTTTTAGTTAGTCAAAATCGACCCAGAAACCCAAAGAGGTATTACCCTCGGCGTCATTCTTACAATATTATATTCCCACCAACAAAACTAATAACACCTAAATGGAATTGATTTTCAAAAATATCATAAGTCTTGGGATAAATCTACGCCTATCTGGCCGTCTCCAGATCCACTCGTATGAGTTCATGCCACAAAACACAAGAAATTGCGAATAGCAAGTAACCTATATTGAATTTAATAAGAAGGTGCTTGCAAAACTTTATTTTTTTTGTGTGTGTTGTAAGGGTATTTCTGGAATATTGAACCAATTTCAACGATCTAAGTAATATCGGAATCTTACTAATATTATAATTATAAACGCGAAAGTTTATATGGATGGACTAGCTTTGTTCCGTGTGTCCGCGCACAAATATCCCAAAAAAATATAGGGAAATTCCAAAAATTCCTTTTTACTGCACCTCTACCTACCATCCTAAAAATATGGTTACTGAGATAGGGTCCCGTCGAATTGAAAATATAAATCCCAAATTTTTCTTATTCCGTGGGATTTTCTTAAAATCCCTTCCGGATGCCTACGTCATAATAGCTAAATGTGTGCCAAATTTTAGCCCAATCCGTTCAGTGGTTTGAGCTGTGCGTTAATAGATCAGTTAGTAACGGTTGCCTTTTATATATACAGAGAAGAAGAAGAAGAAGAAGATTTACGGATGTTTATTACTGTGAATTCAATGAAATTTGGCACGCAGTTATAACCTGGATAAAGAATACTTTTATCACGTAAAATTGCATAGTTCCCGTAGGATAGCGATAAACGAATTCTTCGCAGACAGATTCGCGGGCTACAACTAGTCACTAACAAAAACACTATTCCAGATACATACATATACAAAATACAAAATACACATACAAAAACACATACATACATCATTATTTCTCATAAGAGGTGCCAAGACCTCGCGTGATACTGACGAAGTTCATCATCATCTTCATCATACCAGCCTATATTATATACGTCCCACTGCAGCTTGCAGCAGGGCTTGGGCCGTAGTTCCCACTCGGGCCCAGTGTGCATTGGAAACTTCACACACACTATTCTCAGGTTCAAATCACAAAGCTACCCAATTATTGTCAGCGCAGGATATGATTTTTTATTTACGAGAAAACTGACAAAGCTTCACGCATTTATTATTTCAGCTGAAAAAGTTTAATATTTCATATTCTGTGCACACCTTGCTGGGATGCGTTCCGCCTACGAAATGTCTTGGGAACCCTTTCCTAGAGTTATGGTGTCCAGACTTAAATCACAATCCTGCCGAGCGAGGTGAGTTGAAGGGACGTGGAGGTATACTAACCCCCTCGAAGGGCTAATAAATTGGTAGTAAATACTAGAATTGCTCAAACATTCACCACTGAAACATAGCGTATCTTTCAACTAACCAAAAATTACAATTTAAAAAAGACTGACTTTTTTTCTCGTTTTACGGTGTCTCATAAAATCGGTCGTGGGTTCAAATCCAAACTTGCACCTCAAAGTTTTTCGGAATTTATGTGCGAAACAGCTTAGGCGGCATGAAAACGTCCCGAAAAATATAAGCCAACAATTGGCTTATATGCCATTTGCCTCCCTTCAGTTTGAATGACGTAACGCGATCATAATATGAAGCTGTCAAATGGATTTTTGGACATTTTGTATCGCAATGTTTGCTACTGACACTCTATCTAGTGCATAAATAATCTAAGGTGCGAAACTTCACTTGTAGTTTATCATGAGTTTTTCGGTGAAGGAAAATTTCATGAGGAAACTGGCATACACCTGCGAAGCAATTCATTTTAATCAATGGTATGTGTGAAAATTAGAATCTGCACTGGCCCAATAGTGGGACGTTTATAGAGACATTTTAATGATTGATTCTTGGAACTGTTAACATAGGATTGTTGCGATTGCTGGTATTGGTATTTTATTTATTTATTTATTATGTTTGGCACAAAAAACAAATTGTAAACATAAGAGATTATTTACAATCCAGAACTATATGTACGTACACATCATGAAAAGAGTTATAAAAATCTTCTAATATATAAAAATCTCGTTTCACGGTGTTTGTTATCGAACTCCTCCGAAACGGCTTGACCGATTTTTATCAATTTTTTTCTCTTTATTTGGTATGTCTGAGAATATGTCGTAGGTTATTTTTTATAACCCTATTCTTCGCAGAAAGAGTCGCGGGCACCAGCTAGTTTATTTATAAAGAAAAGATCTAGATTCAGTTCGAGTATCAAACAGCGGTATAATATATCCTTAAGGGGCATGGATTCAAGGATTACACTCTCGCCTTGTGGTGGGTGCAGCGTGTCAGTGAGTTTATTAAAATTCTTCCTATGAGGTTTTCAGCGATGGAATACATAGTTTAGGAAACTTGCGAAGATATTTTAAGCTTGTTTGCAAATTCCGTAATCCTCTTCGCCGGGTAAACTCATACATCTTCATCGCATATAAAACATAGGTGATCATGTGCTCCTTGAAACTTGATAACACAAAATTATATTATTTTTTTTTTTGTGAAGTAGGTAGGTATTTAGATTAATGCAGCTTTAAATAAACTTCGGATGTTTCGACGTTTAGGTATTGTTTTTGTAGAAATACTATGAAATACAAACTTATTGTAGGAAAAAGGGTGACACAGAAAACCAGCGCTGCGGCTTGCAGCAGCATTATGCAGAGTGTCGCTCTAATACTTGTGTGCTTTTCGACACTGGATTTTTTTTCTTCTTATTTAGGGTTTAAGTATATTGTTTATTATGACATCGCATACTTCTTTAGCTACTACTAAAGCTGGTTTACTCGTAGGTGGTACGACCTTATAATGAGATGAGATGAAAGTTTCTTAGTTAAAACAGACTTGAACATAGAAAACGCTTGGAAAGAGGATGATCGCCGCTATGTGTTGGTCCCGTTGGTCCAATATCTAAAGGGAGATTGAAGTGGAGAACCGTACTTCTGTGAAACCCAGTGCGTCCTAGCGTCATGGTACAAAAAAATTCCAGTCCAGATAGAACTGGAATTAAGGAAAGGAAAAAGATGAAGAAGAATGAGTGTTTGAAAAGTTTGCAGAGGCGATAAACCGACAAATCTGACTCGTTTGTTAATTATATAGTTTACTAATACTTTTGGACAGCGTGTATAAAAGAATAACAGACATTGAACGAGTCTCTCGTCCCTCAAGCCTCCATCCGAGCCTAACACCAACAGATCTGACCGCGGCCGGCTGGCAAACACCGATATTAGTTTTCTGTGTAAGCAATTTTGGTAAGTGTCCCCTGTTATTCCCTAGTAATACCATACCATATACCGCCCTGACTCGGCCTGCCGGCGTTGATACCGCATGTCACTTCTTTATTGAAACGTAATAAAAACGTCCCAGTATTTTCATAGGATTTATTGGTAATGTTATTGGTAATAAATCATTTTCGTATGTTTTTATTGGGTGATGCCACAAGCGTAGCTTGAGAACGAGGTCGAGTTAGTAATGATATCATACCATCCTTATCTTATAAATTGTATGTAGTATGTTTGTTATTTATATGTTGACTCGTTACGTCTGGAATTAAGTTGATCTTGTACTTTTTAAAATGTGAATACAGTCTTAGAGACAAATGGGAGAAAAAAAAAACAAATTTCAAAATTAAAAATTAAAAAATACATAATTTGCTTTCAGCTTTGATTTTAACGAGTATTTAAAAAAATGTAAATAAATAACTAGCTAGCCTATACCCGCGGCGTTGCTCGTGTGAACCATCAAATCTGGCAGTTCTATTGAATTTCTGGATTTTATTAAATTCCTAGGTAACTCCCATAAACAAATTCGATTCCTGGGCCACATAGAACCTTGTTGCATTAACTACTAGATAATCACAACGTCAGTGCGGGTCAAAGGATTATCATCTTTCTGATCACAACATAAACGATAACGATAACGTAAAGAGATTATAAACGTTTTTGCTCCATGATTTGAGAAAAAAATATTTTTTGAAAGATGAACAGTAACAATTCAAGCTATTAATGCACAAGCAAACTCTTTTCTTATTCATTAACGTTGACACATGTTCCCGAAGTTCGAGATATCATCATGACTTACATCACGCAATAATTACTGCCTTAAAAGATAAACAAATCGATTAATTAAGACATGGTTCCATAGAGGCCCAGGAATCAAATTGGTTTACTCTACATCCCGATCCCGTGGAAATATTAGAATATAAAATAATCTACGTTTTATATCTACAGACAGATCCATCTACCTGCATACGAAATATTTCGTGAAATAGTATGAACACACACACGAATAGTCGCTAACTAACAAGTTTATAATATTAGTAGGATTAGAAACCGAAACAAAGGACGATCTGCCGAATTTATCGATTAGATGAGAATAAAAATGAACCATCGCACTAAATTAAAATTAACAAACAAAGAATAAAACATCAGATAATCCAAAACTCAATCTTATTTAGGTCCTTTGTATTTTCCTGACATGGAAAAATTGCTTCATGAACTAATTTTCCAAGCACAACATTCCTTATACGGGGACGACGCCTGGGGCTGTACAAGCATTTTTGGACAAAGGCCTGGTTAATAAACCTCTTAGTACGCTTGAGGGTTCCGCAAGATCAGCTGCAAACATTATCATTCATCATCATCGACTCAGCCTATATACGACCCACTGCAAGGCACAAGCCTTGTCTCAGAGTGAGAGGGTTTTGGGCCGTAGTTCCCTCGCGGGCCTAGTGCAGATTGGAAACTTCACATACTTGCAATTTTTCTTCACCGTGAAGCTCATGGTAAATTACAAATCGTCGGTGCGAACGAAAAAATCGCTATGTGATTTTGACTTACTTTACAGGAGACCAAAAAAACTGCTTGTATTATAGTACGAGGGGCGTTCAATATAAAGTGAGAATGAGATGCAAACTCTTTTAATATTACGAAATTAAATACTGGCCCGTAAAGCTCATCTATCTAGCTGATTGCTATGAAAAAAAAAACTAAGTGTCTTTTGTTTAAAAAAATATACGGTAATTTCTTTGCAATGCTATTGAGTACGTTAGCGAAAATGGAGAAAATTGAACTGCGCGCCGTTATCAAATACTTGTGTTTGAAAAATTTTTCTACGGACCAAGTCAATTTGGATTTGCGGGACACTTTAGGGTCTAATGCTCCTCTGTATTCGACAGTCGCACGTTGGTGCGCCGAATTTAGACGTGGAAGAACATCGACAATGGACGACCCCCGCTCCGGACGCCCTACTACAGCAGTAACTGAAGAAATTGTGAAAAAAGTCGAAAACTCAGTTTTGGCGGATCGTCGTGTCACGGTTCGTTTTATTGCTGAAAATGTAAAGATTTCAACGGGGAGCGTGCATAATATTTTACATGAACGCTTGGGTATGAAAAAGGTATCTGCGCGTTGGGTACCAAGAATGCTTACTGACACGCAAAAACAAACTAGACTAGAGATTTGTCAAGAAGCTTTGAACCTGATGCAGCAAGACCGGGAACTTTTTTTGGCGCGATTTATAACAATGAACGAAACATGGCTCCATCATTACGACCCTGAAACGAAACTGCAGTCTATGACATGGAAAAGGCCATCATCTCCAACTCCGAAGAAATTCAAGGTGAGCCCATCTGCCGGTAAGGTCATGGGCTCTGTTTTTTGGGATGGTAAAGGGGTATTAATGATTGAGTATCTCGAGCATGGAGCCACTATTACGGGCACTTTATACACCAAACAAATAGCAACATTTCGCAATGAGATCCGCGAAAAACGGCGAGGTAAACTCTCGAAAGTTGTGCTGTTCCACCAGGACAATGCCCCGGCACACAAGTCCGCCGTTGCAATGGCTGCAATTCGTGATGCTGGGTTCGATATCCTTAAGCATCCTCCGTATTCACCAGATCTCGCTCCCAGTGATTTCTACCTATTTCCGAGATTGAAACAATACCTGAGAGGCCAGAAATTTGAAGACGACGACGCTGTAGTCGCTGCAGTACAAGATTTTTTAAGTACTCAAGATGAGACCTTTTTTAAAAATGGAATTTTAAGTTTAGAAAAAAGATATACTAAGTGTATTATGCTAAAAGGTGACTATGTCGAAAAATAAAACGACATTTAGTAAAAGTTGTTTATAACATACTCATTCTCACTTTTTATTGAACGCCCCTAGTATATTTATACAACTTTTGTTACATTGTAATTTCGCACATTGATTCCGAAAAACTCAAGAGGTGTGAGCCCAAGCTCGAACCCACGACCCTCTAAATGAGAGCTACCACAGCTTTTTAGCAGTGCTCTGATTTTTTCTTGAATTTCTAACCATCTTTTTTTATATATACCTACTAGCTTTTACCCGCGGCTTCGCTCACTTATGTGCTTCCCTTGTATGGCGGAAAACCTTGCAAAATTTCAACGTTCCAAGCTTACCGGTAAAAGTTTTGGGATTTTACATAGAACGGGACAAAAAGTGTTATTTCAGATGTCCGCTATCTAGATACCAAATTTAATCCTTATCTATCTAGAAGTTTTAGAGTGAAGGTCTAATAAACACACACACGCACCCACACACATACTCACTAACATTCGCATGTATAATGTTAGAAGGATAATACTATAGCTAGACCGTTTAAATGAGTCCTCGCTTGCGCGGTACAAGGGTACGACGACAAAGGGGCTGATAGAGGTGCGGGGGCGCCGCGAGCGCGCCTCGTGTGCCCGCCGCCCGCACATCTCCTGGCCCCCTTTGTCGTCGTGCCCCCCATCCCCTGTACCGCGCGGGCGGCCGAGGACTCATTTAAAGGGTTTAGCTATAATGCGCGACTTCGTCTGCAATGAATTTGTTTATCACTATCCCGCGGGAATTATGCAACTTCCCTGGAAAAAACTATCCTATGTACTTTACTGAAACTCACACTATCTCTGTACTAAATTTAATCTAAATCGGTTCGACGGTTTAGCGTGAAGAGGTAACAGACAGACAGATAGACAGACCGACAGACACACTTACGCATTTTTAACATTAGTATGGATATTGTGTTGTATTGTACGCCTCCTCGTAATAAAAGTATATTTCGTGGTAATTCAGATTATGAACATTGGATATACCTAGGTAACGCCACGAGAGTTGAGGCGAATGATTACACACAGGTACATAAAGTACTGATTGCAAAAAAGATAGTGAATGAATGAAATGACTGAGTGAATGAAAATGTGAGTTATATGATCTTATGATGAAATACTTACGCAATACTATGCATATTATAATTTTTCTTTGTTCATATAACCTATTTTTGAAATAAAACAATTTGAAATTGATAAGAAATACAGTTACATAAAAACTATTTTGGAAGGGCAAATAGAAGGCAGGCGAGGCAGGGGAAGACCGAAACGGTCATTTATAGATCAAGCCAAGGAAAAAGTCAATGTCATGTCGTATCAGGAGCTGAAAACGCTGGCAGAGAACCGAAAAGAGTGGCGATTACTCCACCGACAAGAGCTAAATTAATGATGATGAAGAAATACTCGCAAGAAAAAAAAACTATATTTTATAAATAGCGAAAACTACGCTTATTAGTTTTAAATATAAAACAGATCAAAATAAGTATTTTATTTTCTGTTTTCTTTGAATTAGATGTATTTTTTAAATTATTCTTAAAGAAATAGGTTGAAGAAATTTTTAGTCAATCTTGTAATTCTATACAGGGTTATTTATAATTCACTGACATCCTCTTAACCCTGAATTCCTATCACTCAAACAAATGTTTTTTGTTCTACGACTTTTTAAAATGAAGCACTTTTTTCCCATACAAATACACAGAGTATCGTAAAAATAAGAGGTAATCTCAAATTTTCAAAACGTTATTACACCATAAATATTAAGTTATGACAAAAGCCGTAAAACAAAAAACATTTGTTTAAGTGGTAGGAGTTTAGGGTTAAAAGGATGCTAGTGAATTACAAATAACCCTGTATGTTGAGTCTGTTGAACTTGCTATCGGTACGAATAAATGTCAAAATCCCGCTGTCATTCCATGACGTGTTGTTGTGTGCATGACCTCAACTCTGATGGCGTTACCTATATCAAAATACAATTATACTCAGTATAAAGTTTTTATTTTTCAAACGATTTTCAACTTTAGTATCAATAGCAGATAAATTAAAAGAAAAGTAATGAAAAACTTCCAAACACATATATTCACTATTGTTCGAATTAACATTAGTAGGATAAACAAGATAATGTAAATGTAGATAAAGCGAAATTAATTTGATTAGTTATACAGCTTTATTTTATGCCTTATGAGTTCCTAGAAAATTAATTTCAATATCTGCATTTCGCTAACCCCAGCTTCTGTCAGAGTATATCAAACAGAAAACTTATATCGCGCGCCAACAGCTGGCCAAAATTAGCTTTTCCTTTCGTTTTCCGTTTTTTCAGCGGTACCCTAAAAACCGGCGACGTTTAATGAAAACTCTGTACCGCAATTCGCCGTAGGGGACCGCTTTCACTGATTGCTGAATTTTTTCCATAGCTTGTATGAATATTTTTATAACGCAAAATGGCTTTTCATATCATGCTAACTTTGGCATTACTTTGATCAAATTAACGAGAGTGTATTTTTCTAATAGTGAATTCGAAGGTTTTGGTATAGAATAGATCCAGTTTAGTCAGTTAGCAGATCATTCGATAATTTGTTACTGTTCCGTATTTCTAGAGTTTATCGTCTAGCTAGCACAAGGCGATCATTTGTTTTATAACTAATTTTTAATCCGTACAAGTCGATAGCAAGAGGGAACGCAGATGCGAACCAAACGCTTTCCAAAAAAGGAACAACGAAACGCAGCACCTCTAAGACAGTGCTGCCAACGTAAAGAATTACTTCTTCGAAAAAACCTCTTACCGCCGTGTGCGTGCGTCATCGCCGCTCCGCTCAAAGTTCCAATTTCAAATTTAGAAAATACTCAAAACCTAGCACCAAACAGACATAAGCGTCCATCAAGTCCAGATATACGCCTGTGGACGACAAATCACTGGGGGCCCCCAGGAGCTGCGTTCCTGGAGCCTAGGTAAGTGTCTGCATTTCTCTCTTTTGCTATCGAAGATTTTTCCCCAACATAGCTTCGAGCCGGATATATCGTTTATTATATCTGGTTATCTTGTTAATATTCGCGTTTCACTCGTTTTGTGCTAGTTACTGTATTAATTCTATGCGCGCAGCGCGGGTTCTACCGCCAGCCATAAATATTAATATCAAGTTTCCGACTATCTCGCGTATTATTTTGCGATAATACCGGTGTGTACAGTGAGATCTCAACGAGATCTTTCTAATTATATATAGTTTTATTAGGTTTTGAGCGATATTTTCGAAATTACATTTCGTTATTTTCTGGCCGCGCGGCACGGTAGTTGGTGACTCCCGCCTGCTCGGCGCCACAAGTAGGCGACAGTACGTCTCAATTCTAAGTTTAAAATTTAATTTGTATTTCATACAGATTTATTGTACTGAAGCAGTATTTAGTACTATTAGTATTTCGTAGCGGTTTAGGTATTGCGTACCGAACCCATTTATTTCAAGCGACCATTTTAATTTCGTTGACCCACCTGTAGCTATTCACGTATTTTCGTACTGAATATCTAAATTTATTATATCTAACACTACGTTAAAATTTTAATTTCTCCTTTTGGTTCGCGACAAGAAACTTTTACACTTTGCTTTTCATTTTATACTCAACGTCGTTGCATATACTTACTTAACAAATAGTTACGGTACATACATCGTCGTTACATATAAATATCTAACTACTAAAGTAAATAAAATAAATACTTATTTTAAATAATTCACAATGGAACTTGAACAACTAACGTTCGAACGGGATTTAGCTCTAAATAGTATCCAACGTATTGTGGATTGTTCTAGCAATTTATCCGAATTCCGAGTTCGTGTTAAGGATTTAAATTCTATAAAGAAAACATTCTTCCAAGTACAAGGAAAAATCGAAAAACTTTCAGTAAAGCTTGGCGACTTTTGTAAAGATCAACATCTAGCAACGCGTAATCAATTCGATTCGATGTATTATGAAGTTCAAACAATTTTGGATACTATGAAGGAGACGCGTAGACAAAGTTCCATCAGCATGTCGACGCCTTACGGGCACGACGGGCGCGACCTTAGCAAGGTTCATGTTAAACTACCTACTTTGTCGTTGCAATCATTTGAGGGTAAACTAACCGAATGGAGTGCGTTTTACGATTTATATAAATCTCTCGTGCATAATAACGATTCCTTAACGAACGTCGAACGATTTCGTTATTTACTTTTATCATTAAAGGGCGAACCTTATAACTTAATAAAATCTATTCCGGTTACTGAGTCGAATTATGATAACGCCTTGCAGGTGTTAATTAATCGTTATGACAATAAACGTATTATTGCAACTCAGCATTTCAATAATATATTTGATGTCGAACCGGTGAATGATAAAAACATTGAACCGAGCTTACGTAACTTGTTGAATACCTACCACGAAAATATTACAGCCTTATGTTCTTTAGGATTTCCGGTGTCTGACTGGAGTTTTGTTCTTTTAAACATTTTGCTACGCAAAATTACTTCTAATATTCGAAGACGTTTTGAATTGTCATTACAATCGTCAAGCGACATTCCTAATGTCAAAGATTTAGTAGTTTTCCTTAACAAGGAGCTATCAACGACGGAGGTGATGTCGTCTGCGCGGCTGGCGAGCGCGGGCCGCGCGGGCCCGCCGCCGCCGGCGCCGCCCGGCTCCGCCTCGCGCCACGCGCACGCCGCGCGCCGCGCGCTATCATTCTCTCGCTCGCATTCCGATGCAGCAGCACAGCATTACAAGCATAACGTGCCACAATCTTCTGACTCTTCCTTTTCACGTCCCGCGCGAGCTATGAGTGTTCACGCCACAACTGCATGCGATTATCTAAATAAAATTAAATGCTTGTATTGTAAGGATAATTCTCATCCGTTATATAAATGCGAGAACTTTAAAAAACTTAATTTAATTGAACGGAAACGTTTCATAACAGAAAATAAAATTTGTTATAACTGCTTGTTTTTCGGTCACGAAACAAAGGATTGTAATTCGCGCCACAGTTGACGCGTTTGCTCGCAGCGGCATCACTCCTCATTACATGAGGATATGCCCGCTAAAAACGTCACACTGACGACGGAATGTTCCAAGTCCCCCGAGTCGCGCTCGGTAGCGGACACTGTATCTTCACCCACTCCATTACATGGTGATTTGGGTCCGAGTAATAATAAAAATTGTACGGTTTTGTTAACTACCGCGCTTGTTAACATTCGTTCAACGGATGCTGCGCTGACGATGGCGCGTCCCGTGCGCGCTCTCGTGGACCAGGGCTCGCAAGCCACGCTCATCACGGAGTCGTGCGTGCAGCGGCTCGGCTTGCCGCGGCGCCCCGCGCATACCAGCACTACTGTCTCGGGCATCGGCGACAGCAACGAACGACCGCGTGGTTACGTGATGTGCGAGGTTACGCCCCACGACAAACCTGAACCGAAGCTGTACATTGAAGCGTTAATTTTACCAAAAATAACCAGTTACATTCCGAACATTCCGAGTTCATTTGAACAAATTCCACATCTTCAAGGTCTTCCCTTGGCGGATCCAGAACTACGTTCTGCGCGTCCTGTCGATCTCTTACTGGGGTCCGACTATAGTGACAGCATACTGCTTCACGACAATATTAAGGGCCCGCAGGGAACCCCTGTGGCAATTAATAGTATCTTTGGCTACCTACTCAATGGTAGAATTTCCCATACTTATCTAGGACGGGTTAGTACTAACCTTAGTACGTGTCAGTTGGACATTCAACTCCAAAGGTTTTGGGAACTGGAGTCCATTCCAGAGGAGATTCATCTTTCAAAAGATGACGCTTTGTGCGAGTTCATTTTCGTGAACACTCATAAACGCGATTCAACCGGTAAGTACACGGTTTCGCTTCCCTTCAGGGAGAATGCGCCTCCTTTGGGTGAATCTCGCAATATCGCCCTCTCACGTTTATCCAAACTAGAGGCCCGATTATCACGCGATTCTGTTTTACGAGCAGAATACAACAAATGTCTTCAAGAATACTTGGACATGGGTCACATGGAGCCTGTCGCTGATTCAGCGAACAGTGACATGATTCCATATTAC
Organism: Archips crataeganus; assembly: GCA_947859365.1. Classification (NCBI taxonomy): domain Eukaryota; kingdom Metazoa; phylum Arthropoda; class Insecta; order Lepidoptera; family Tortricidae; genus Archips; species Archips crataeganus. Next base: position 9,045,917 of record OX402059.1, on the reverse strand, counting down.
GTTCCTCATCACTGCGTGGTGAAAAGGTCGGCGGCCACTACACAGCTACGTGTAGTGTATGATGCTTCGTGTAAGACATCATCGGGTCGTTCACTAAATGATAATCTCCTTACAGGACAGAAGCTTCACCAAGATATTTCCGAGGTTCTTTTAAAATATAGGCTTCATAAAATCGTCTTCACGGCTGACATTAAAATGATGTATCGCTTCATCAATGTCTGCAAAGAACATCGCGACTTCCAACGAATCCTTTGGCGATTCTCTCCTCTTGATCCAGTTCAAGAATACCGTCTGTGCACGGTGACTTTCGGCGTTGCTTCCGCGCCATTTCTAGCCTTACGGACACTTCGTCAATTAGCGATTGACGAAGTAGCCGCGTTCCCACTTGCTTCGCAAGTGCTTCTCAACAATGTTTTTGTCGATGACGTCGTCACCGGTGCTGATTCATTGGATCAGGCTTTAGTTCTTCAACGACAGCTCATGTCCATTTGCAAGGCGGGAACTTTCGAACTCCGCAAATGGACTAGCAACAGCTCTGAATTTTTATCTCATGTTTTAAACAATGACGAGCATCAAGATGACTCCTTAATACTTTCTGCTCTTGACACTGATACTTCAGTAAAAGTGCTAGGACTCAAATGGAATCCGAAATCGGATACTTTTACCTATCAGACGGATATACCTACGCGTAAATGTACGAAACGTATCATGCTTGCCGAAATCGCAAAGATTTACGATCCTTTGGGTTTTCTCAGTCCCATAACTTTGTATGTCAAGCATTTAATTCAACTCCTGTGGGTATCAGGTACAGGATGGGACGAAGCTCCTCCTCAGGGTATCTGTGATATGTGGTATCAATTTCTCGATGAACTTCCGTTGCTTCAAGATATTTCATTACCTCGTCATGTTCTTCCAAGCCTTCATAACGTGCAACTTCATGGTTTTTCGGATGCTTCCGAAAAGGCATATTCTGCTTGCGTGTATATTCGCGTAACTGACTCGGACAGTGTCATAACTTCACACCTTCTTCTTGGCAAGACAAAAGTTGCGCCTTTGAAACGCCTATCGGTTCCACGTTTGGAACTGTGTGGTGCTCTGCTTTTATCAAAGCTCATTAAAAAGATACTCACTGCTTACAGCAATGTAGTGTCAGTTGATCAAGTCTTCGCTTGGTGCGATTCATCAATTACACTTGCTTGGCTCCGTTCGTCCCCTGACAAGTGGCGAACCTATATCAGTAACCGTATCGCGGAAACTATAAGCAACGTGCCTGCCGCACAGTGGCATCATGTGCGATCCGCTGACAACCCCGCGGACCCCGCGTCCCGAGGGGTTCTTCCTTCACGCTTGGACCATCAACAATGGTTTCATGGACCCTCCTGGCTTACTAAGCCGCAGCCAGAATGGCCGATGTCCCACGTCAATTGTCATACTGACGAAGAACGTCGTAAATCCACTCTCGTCACTCAAACGAGTGAATCTAGTCTCGAGTTTCTTGAAAGGTTTTCTTCACTGCCTAAAATGATACGCATTGTAGCACTACTCTTCCGATTTTATCATAAATGTCGAAAAATGCCATCATACTCAACTAAGTTTGTAACCATTCCAGAGACCAAACAAGTTCTCAATCGGATTATTTTGCTCGTTCAATCGGAACAGTTCTCAACAGATATCTCTCGTCTTAAGGACGACGACAGATGTACAAAACGTCTTCAAAAACTTAAGCCGTTCGTAGATGATGCCGGACTTCTCAGGGTCGGCGGCAGAATAAATCATGCCAACGTTCCGTACGACGCTAGGCATCAAATTGTTTTACCCAAACGACATCATTTTACCAATTTACTTATAGATTTTTACCATACGACACATTTGCACGTTGGTCCTCAAACTTTGCAATATATGCTTGCACAAACCTACTGGATCTTATGCGCCCGTGACGCTGTCCGCATGCGCACGCGCCGCTGCGTGCGCTGCTTCCGCGCGCGACCGGTCGCGCCGCAGCCGCCGATGGCTCAACTGCCGGCCGCTCGAGTCCGTTCTCTGCGTCCATTTCTGCATGTAGGGATAGATTTCGCCGGGCACTTTAATCTTAAATCTAGCGGGTTTAGAAATGCAAGGATATTTAAATCGTATGTATGTGTCTTCGTTTGCATGTCAACGAAGGCTATTCACTTAGAACTCGTTCCAGATCTGTCAACCGACGCATTTCTAAACGCGTTACGCCGATTCATTTCTCGTCGAGGGTTATGTACGGACATTTATTCTGACAATGGTCGTAATTTCGTCGGATGTAATCGCTATCTAGCTGAACTTTACACGTTTCTCCATAACGAATCTAATGAAACTTTAATCAACAAACAGCTTACCGAGCTGGCCATAACGTGGCATTTCAATCCCCCTTATGCGAGTCATTTCGGTGGAATCTACGAATCAGCTGTGCGTTCTTTTAAGACGCACTTACATCGTGTAATCGGTACACTTACTCTCACACAGGACGAATTTAGCACACTGCTTTGCCAAATCGAGGCAGTTCTCAATTCGCGACCGCTCAGTAGTTTAAGTAACGATCCCTCGGATCCGCTACCGCTCACACCCGGACACTTTCTTGTCGGGCAACCACTAACCGCACTCCCAGAATTCGATTTATCTAACGATAATCCCAACCGCCTCGTCAGATGGCAGGTTATTCAGCAAGCTGTCCAACATTTTTGGAAACGCTGGAGTGTAGAGTATCTCCACCAGCTACAACAGCGCGGTAAATGGTTCCACGACGAGTCTCGTACACCCCTCCGCGAGGGTTCTGTAGTTGTGTTGATCGACAATACACTGCCACCGTTGCAGTGGCGTCTAGCACGCGTGCAGCAACTGCACCCGGGCGTAGATGGTGTTACACGCGTCGTCACTGTACGCATCGGTAATACCGTAACCAGGCGACCTGTCGTCAAGGTCTGCCCCTTGCCTCTTCATTAGACTTTTCTTTACTATTTCATTACACGTTGTAGTATTAAGTTAGCATAGTTTCTTAATAAAATAAGCATTATTTTATGGTCGGCGGCATGTTCCGTATTTCTAGAGTTTATCGTCTAGCTAGCACAAGGCGATCATTTGTTTTATAACTAATTTTTAATCCGTACAAGTCGATAGCAAGAGGGAACGCAGATGCGAACCAAACGCTTTCCAAAAAAGGAACAACGAAACGCAGCACCTCTAAGACAGTGCTGCCAACGTAAAGAATTACTTCTTCGAAAAAACCTCTTACCGCCGTGTGCGTGCGTCATCGCCGCTCCGCTCAAAGTTCCAATTTCAAATTTAGAAAATACTCAAAACCTAGCACCAAACAGACATAAGCGTCCATCAAGTCCAGATATACGCCTGTGGACGACAAATCACTGGGGGCCCCCAGGAGCTGCGTTCCTGGAGCCTAGGTAAGTGTCTGCATTTCTCTCTTTTGCTATCGAAGATTTTTCCCCAACAGTTACTAAAGTATTTGTATATTGTTCATTAATTGTAGATTTACAAGGACTTTTAATTGATAAATAAAAACTTATTAATCCCCGACACAGCGATACGTGTATACATATAAATCAAGTGGAAAGTGTTGGTTTTAATTAATGAATATTCTAGTCATATTTATATGGGTTTCCAAAGTACACGCAGGCCAAATAATATGGCTTAAAAGGATTATTTGAACGCATGGAAATTTTATATTTGTTTTTTTTTTATTGGTATGTAGCAGGTAATCCCAGAAAACTACAGAACCGATTTGAAAAATTCTTTGAATAACGGAAAGCTAGTTATACTAAATATTCCAGGCAGGCTAATTTTTATCTAGGAGATGCAGACAATGTTGCGGGCAACAGCTTGTGTAGAATAAAATAAAGAAAGTTTTTTTATCATCGAGACTGAAATTATTTTCTCTACCGTTCAAACTAGGTCATACAAGATATGAAAGTGCAACAAAGTCACCTTAAAAATTAAAAAGTTACAAGTAACGAGTTCAAATCTCAAGGTAACGTGCGGCAATTTAAATACCTTTTTCTACTCCTGTAGTATAATCTTTCAATTACATGGTCAAAAATTAAGCAATAATAACTAATGTTATAAAGTCTGTTCCAAGTTCTATACTCTATGGTGCAAATTCAGTAGCATAATAACCCATAGTAATTTCATTATGTTACGGGACAGAGTAATACACATAACATTCAAAAAAAGAATACTGAAATCAATTTTGATAATCGAGTTTCTTTAAATATGCGTGTGTGGCACGTGTTTGGTTGCTTAAAAATGAGTAAGAACAGGTAGGACCAATCACAATCAAGGTTTATTTTTTCAAGCGAAATTTCGTAATTGAGAACACGCTGATCAAGCTCTATGGTACGAGTACGGTCGCAAATAAAAAAAAAATAAAGCGGGAATTAAATATAAAGTCATTATCATTAATTAAAATATGTTTACATTGACAATTATTAAATTATGAATACTTAAATAACGGGCAATAAATGAATTTTAAAGTCATTATTAAATATGAATATTTTAACATCATTCGATTTGGCTGTATGACCTAAAGTTCCCGGGTCCATTCTAAGGTTGCGAGTAGTGAAAAAAAAAGTTTCAAAATAGCGGGAATTTGTTTTGCTTTGCACGGAGTTCTTTCAATTTCAAGTTGAAAGAAATAAAAGAGTTAATCACTATTTAAATTTTAATTATTCGTTTTTATGATTTACAAATTATCCATTTACGCATGTAGTTTATGTAGTTTATCGCTTATATTTATAAGTGTACATTTTATCTATCTGTGTGGCGTTCCGGGTATTACCGACGGTACTGGCTGAAAATCAGCGCTGGGGTGTTATAAACGCCTCAGCATTATGCTGAGCCAGTGTCCAATTTGCAACCGCAATGACACACTCTATTTTTAGCCTTTGTATTGTCCTTTTTGTAAAAATATTTATGTGTCTTGTGTTGTTGTAAATAAATGTATTTTCTTTCTTTCTTTCTTTCTTTAAATGACTTTTTATCTGTGAGAATTTGTGACTTTGGTGAATTAAGTGATGCAGAAATGTTGACGCCGCTAGAAATAAAACAGGCGGCAATTGAAGTGAGCAATAATTTGCTACTTTTAAAATCGAAAAATTCATTTATTGTCCGTTATGTAAGTAATCATTATTTAATAATTGTTTATTTTGAACTCGTAGAAAAAGTAATGTATGCAACTATTCATAATCAGCCATTAAGACACTCATGCGTATCTATTATGACATTCGGCTTCGCCTCATGTCTTAATGGCCCTTATTATGATACAGTTGCATAATATACTATAATTCCAAGCAGGTCATAAGTAGAGCACTAGAAAGATTATATTGCATCGTATCGCAAAGGAAGTTTAATAGCGACGAAAGGTGAGCGCAGGAATTTGCAATAAGCCCCACCTTTGTCTGAAAAGCGTTCCCCTTATTCCACCTTATTCCCTGGGAACGTGCATTCAGTAAGTAAACAGGCAACACCGAAATACTGAACACATTCTTCTTTTAACTGCGACACTTGTCTGTGGACAGGACTCGTTGAAGAACATTTGCCGTAGCGAGTGGCCGTGTAAGAAATTTTGCATTTTTCTCTAATTTCACTGCTTTTACCTCATATCATTATTTAGACGACCAGATGGCCTAGTGGTTAGAGAACCTGACTATGAAGCTTGAGGTCCCGTGTTCGATTCCCGTGTCGGGGCAGATATTTGTATGAAAAATACGAATGTTTGTTCTCGGGTCTTGAGTGTTTAATATGTATTTAAGTATGTATCTATCTATACATATAAGTATGTTTATCCGTTGCCTAGTACCCAAAACACAAGCTTTGCTTAGCTATCTTTGGGGCTAGGTCAATTGGTGTGAATTGTCCCGTGATATTTATTTATTTTATTTATTTATTTATTTATCATACCTTTTTAATCTGAATAAGTTGTATTGATCATATTATTTAAAATAACATTTCAATTTGTGATATAATTTATGAGCTACGTTTTTAACATTGTATAATTTTAAGTCTGTTAAAGAAAATTGTTGAGCCAAAAACAAAAAATGTATTTATGTTAATTAGTACTTACTTGTTTGTATAATTAATAAATAACGCAAAATGTATTTATTTTTTTACAAATTCATTGAACTTGATATACCTTCGCCGAAATTGTTTACTATACTTTGTCCATTTTTTCTGAAAAAATATGTGGATTAACATGTGTGATTGAAACGCTCGAATGACGTCACTTCTACGCAAACTCAATCGACTAACTTATTTATTAGTTCTAAAGTAGCTAAAAGTCAAATTTTGCAGTTAATTTAAAGTAAATCTGGTATTCAGAGCTAAAATAAAGTGTTTTTTTTTTTTACTAGAGTCGCGTATTGGAATTGTTGTTTTAAGGCGTTATCATCACTATTCTTTTAATCAGGGAATTTAAAAAATACATGCGTATTCTGAGATGGCTAGATTTTATTTGAGTGCTAAGATCATAGAGAATGTCTAAGTAAATCCATCTAATTAAAGCATAAGTCTCAAAACTTTTTGTCTTCTAGACCTTAGCCATATTTTTCGGTTTTAGGCATAAGGTAGGTAACAACTTGACATTGAATTTTCGCAAATTAATCGACTTCAATATGGTTTTTGCCATGTACTTAGGGGGCGTCCATTAATTGGGGAGGTACGTGAGGTATTCAGGGTGGGAGGGGTCAAGCCAAATCTCGCCAAGTCTCACTTTTAGGAGAAGGGGGGGTCTCAGCAAATATCACGTAATTTTTTATTGGCAAAGAATAGTACCAAAATGCAAGAACATTAGGTTAAATTTCAAAGTTTGGAAAATTTTATTGTGCACGTCTCACACGTTTAATATAATAAAGTAATAAAACAATTTTTTTTAATAAATCAACGCATTTAGACTATACTTACATAACTTTTTGAAAAATATCATGTGAGATTAGGGGGGAGGGGGTCGAGACAAATCTCACGATATCTCACCAGGGGGTGCTGGGGGGTAAAAATCCCCAAAAACGCCTCACAGGTTTTCGTCGACTCCTGGAGACCGATTCAAACCCTTTTGGGTATATCAACAAGCTAAAGCCTATTTGCTACCGTCAAAATACCATCCGAAATCAATGTTTTCTCACAACTGCACCACAAATCACTCTCAAAGTTTTTTCATCACGAAAGCTGCAACTGTTCTAATCAAGTTTACTTTCCCTTTTTTAGTTTAACTCATTAGCAAATTGGAGTCTAATTAAGTAGCTAAAGTTGGATAATAAATCTATGCGACTTCGGTCTTTAGCCAAGGGTGATCGTGCCTGATTACTCCCCCATCGGTTTTCATGGTTCGTTAGGAATGGAAAAACTTCAGTCCCTCAGGATCAATATTGGCAGATTGAACTTTGACGCCGTCTATCGTATTCAAATTACTAATTAGTAATTTGCTGAGTTTCTGCATATATTAGGGAGGACTTTTTTAGTACCTTCGATTAATTAAGTTTAGAATTAGCATAGTAATTTAGCCCAAGAGCTATAAATTATAAATAGATTTTCTTTTACGAAAACATGATTTAATAATCTACATATTTTTTACACGCTTTATATTAGCTTCACCTGTATGTTTGTATGTATGTATGTTTGTATGTATGTTTGTATGTTTGTTTGTAACCGACTCCTTAGGGCGCGATTTTGACCCACTTCCCGGTTTCCTATTGAGCTGAAATTTTGCACATATGTGTAAATTGGATGACAATGCAATATTATTGTAACATGGAGCTGATCTGATGATGGAGCTCCATCCATGGTGGCCATAGGAACTATGTAATAAAACAACACAATCCCCTCGAGTTTGGGCTCGTTTGATTCGTCTTGACGAGCACTTTGATCCCAGATGGTAACCAGGGTCTGATGATGGAGCTGGAAGATGGCCAAAGGCACTCCACAATAAAACGACACAACCCCATCGAGTTTGGGCTCGTTTGATTCGTCTTGACGAGCACTTTGATCCCATATGGTAACCAGGGTCTGATGATGGAGCTGGAAGATGGCCAAAGGCACTCCACAATAAAACGACACAACCCCATCGATTTTGGGCTCGTTTGATTCGTCTTGACGAGCACTTTGATCCCATATGGTAACCAGGGTCTGATGATGGAGCTGGAAGATGGCCAAAGGCACTCCACAATAAAACGAAACAACCCCATCGAGTTTGGGCTCTTTGATTCGTTTTGACGAGTACTTTGGTCCTAGATGGTAACAAGAGTCTGATGATGGAGCTGGAAGGGGGGTATGTGGCGGGTTGGGGGGGGAATGGGGTATGGGGTAAGGGGGTCGGGGGTTTAGAGGGTTGGGGGTTAGGGTGTGGCGGTTGGGGTTAGGGGATGGGGGGGGTTTACGGGAAATAGGGTGGGGGTGTTGGGTGGTTCGGGGGTAAGTGATTTTGGGGGGTTGTGGGAAATGGGGAGGGGGTAAGAGGCCTAGATGGTAACAAGGGTTTGATGATGGAACTGGAAGGGGGGGCGGTAGGTGGCGGGGTGGGGGGTGTGGGAGGGGTGGGGGGGGAGTGGGGGGGGGGGTTCCGGGGGTATGGGGGTTCGGTGTTAGGGGGGTTGGGTTTAGGTGGTTCGGGGGTTTGTAAAATGAGGAGGGGGTAAGGGGGGTTAAGGGGATTGGGGGTAAGGGTGTGGGGTTTGGGGGGGGTTTGGGGAAATGGGGTGGGGGATGTTGGGGGGTTGTGTTTAGGGGGTTTGGGGGTTGTAGGTGAGGGGGTAAAGTTAGAAAGAAAAAAATGCAACTAAAAAATAGAAAATAAATAATAGTTTAAAAAAACTAAAAAACACGCTTTAAAAAATAAAAAATAAATTTTAATAAATTTCAATTCACTATTCTTATAGTGCAGTAAAAAATCTTAATAAGCAATTATTATATTGTTATATCCAGATCAAAATTTGTAAACAATTCTAAATATTGATAAAATAAATAATAATAGTTTAAAATATTTTATTGTAAAAAAAGCGTGGGGTGCTTTTTAATATGTTATCAAAATGACAATCCTTGACAATTGACACCATGCACCCCACGCTTTTTTTACAATAAAATATTTGAAACTATTATTATTTATTTTATCAATATTTAGAATTGTTTACAAATTTTGATCTGGATATAACAATATAATAATTGCTTATTCATATTTTTTACTTCACTATTAGAATAGTGAATTGAAATTTATTAAAATTTATTTTTTATTTTTTAAAGCGTGTTTTTTAGTTTTTTTAAACTATTATTTGTTACTCAAAAAAGTGAGCAGTTTTTTACACAATGGAATTAAGAGATACAAAAAATAATGGGTAACACAAACAACAAGACAAATAAATAAATGAAAACAGTTTTTCAAATGGCAAAGAAAAATAGACGTAAAGTTAGAAAACAACGCACACAAAAACAAAACAAGCCTTCGTTAAGCTTCTTAACAAAGCAAACCGTGTATGCCGATGATTAAAAAAAATATAGGCCGCTTCAAGTACTCAGTTTAATAATAGAAACTATTCATTCCTCTCCTTTTTTCATTTGTCCGACGGCACTAACAAGCCGAACAAGTAGGGCAGCCTGCTGGCGACAGTCCTAATGATCATACTGCGAATACAACTCATAGCCCATTCGACCGTTTTTATAATGCCAGTTTCTCCACTGTGAAATTTTTATTGGGCTTATTAAATTTTCATAAGGATGTTTCCGTTACCGCAAGGTTTATTGGCAGTGTTTGTCATTTGTTCGTTTTTAAATTCATTCGCACATATCGATTCGATCGATTTTCGATGCCCGTGTCGGGGCAGATATTTGTATGAAAAATACGAATGTTTGTTCTCGGGTCTTGGGTGTTTAATATGTATTTAAGTATGTATCTATCTATGTAAGTATGTTTATCCGTTGCTTAGTACCCATAACACAAGCATTGCTTAGCTTACTTTGTGACTAGGTCAATTGGTGTGAAACGTCCCGTGATATTTATTTTATTTATTTATTTATATACGAGCCAAACAAAACGTACCTATTTAATATGTCACGTATGTATAATCAAAACAGCCTTCGTTCCAACAAAACCACCATAGTAATAAGAGGAAAAGATGTTAGTGTATTTATTTCCCTTCTACTTTGTCAATGTCATACTTTTTAGTCTCTCCTGCAATAAAATGCGCACACGTTTAGGTATTATAGTGAAACGACAAACGACGAACTAGGTAACACGATCGTTTTGAATCACTGCATCGATTTATTTTGAAAGTAATTAATTCTAAGCCTTTGCAAATAGCTCAGCTATTTTATAAATATGAATTACTAGCTGTGTAACGGAAAGTTCGTCCAATTATCAATGTCACAAGACTCGTCCACTACCACTTATCCGGTTCACCTAAAAAAAGTCAAACCTTCAAAAATAACCATGGGTTCATTCGAAACATGTCGGGCATACCTCGACTACTAATACGTGAATGACCCATGTTACTTTTTTTTGTAATCACCTAGGTCTGTGTCTCATGGTAATTTTGTTTCAAAGACTGTGTCAACCTTCGGAGGTAACTGGTAAAAGGATTCTGTTTATAATTTAAGTAAGCTATTGTGCCGTCGGCACCCAAACGAACATTTAATCTTTAGCGGCTTTTTAGTAACAAACTGAGGTGGAAAAATAAAAAGGTATCTGGCTTTTTAATCAGCTAAGCTCCTCGCGCTGGGTATGTATTACAATACCGAAGTACGAAAGACCGAATGTATTAAAACATCGAATGGGTCAAAAGACCGACACGATTTTTTTCTGAAACCGCAAACTTTTTATGATTGTTATAAAAAAAACCTAACCTAACCTAATGGGTTCTGTATGATGCAGTTTTAATAAATTCTGAAAAGTTTACGGTTTCAGAAAAAAATCGTGTCGGTCTTTTGACCCATTCGATGTTTTAATACATTCGGTCTTTCGTACTTCGGTATTGTAATACATACCCCTCGCGCTCTTAATTCGCGAGGTATCTGTTATTATTAGTGCGAACTTTACTCCTACCTATTTCACCACCGCTAACAACCACTTCAATATCCTTCGTCATACCAAGTAATGACCAATTGACCATGTATTTCTATCGCCACCAATCGGCCGATATTTGAAGCGATTGGCCCATCTCAATACAATATCGTTTCCCGATCAGAACGGAAACTTTGGTCCCATATTACTTGGGTAAATCTTTTCAGGATTTTGAAAAATAATTGGATTGCCATATAGAAGGAAAGCAATTACACCCGATACGGCAAGAGAAGCAATTTCGATTTACTCAACAACGTCGATTTAGATAAACCTTCGTATTAAATTTTGCTACCCTTATATATTTGGGCCATAAATCGTGTGTGAGGGTTGCAGGATTGTGCTTCTTTAACTGTATTTAAAATACTCCTAATACATTTTGGGTAGAAATATGAGCTGCCTTAAACTTCAAATTCGGTTCGGTCGCAAATTCAGAAAACATAAATCCTAGATTCTACTTTTTACTAAGTCCTGGCAGCCGAATGATTTGCCTCTGAATTTTTCCGAATTCATGTGCGAAATTACATTTGAAATTTAACGTGAGATTTACGAAGGAAAATTTTGTGAGGAAACCTGACCGGACCTGGGAAGACATTCAATGGTGTGTGTGTGTGAAGTTCCCAATCCGCACTTGGCCCACGTGGGAACTACGGCCAGAGAGAGAGGATGTAGGCCTTGGCACACTCGCTCATACCAGTGCCGAGTGGGCCTCATATAGGCTGGGATAATGACGTGATGACGATAACTTTTATAGTCCGACAAGCTCGTGCGCGACCCTCCGCGGAACCCTGTCGCAGTCAGCGTTTGCCGCACTTATTAAAAACAATCTTGTTAAGGACAGCAGAGGCTTCCTGCGACAGGGTTCCGCCGAGCGCCGCGCACGAGCTTGTCAAGGTTATAGTATGCTTCTTTTTCCTTCCTTCTTTAAACAAAATCCTACATAGTGCATGTAAAATACATGATCTATTTAGCCAACACACCACATTCAGACCTTACAGTACCTAAAACCCAAATCTTAAACCGTTAACATTGTGACAATCTTCAGTCAGAAAATCAATCTGATATTTTCCTAACACAAATACAGCAGACAGATAGAGCAACGTAAGTAGAGTCAACATTACGGCCAAGTCCAATCATGTCTTTGAGCACGGTCAAGTCAGTCAACGAAATTAAAGACAAGCAAGTTGGTGAACGCTATTTGGTAACTTTATACATGTAAGTAGAAGTGCCGAGTGTGGAAAAGAACTCCGTGGTAATTTATTAGTGAAAACGTCGCAGTTTCTTGTTTAGGTACACTAATGTTGAGCAACAGCCAATTTATTTGTAGTGATAATTGAAGGACAATGTATTACAGTGTATTAAACTAACATGGACAATGTCACATGAAATACATAGATAAGTATAGTCGACCGAATAAGTTCTTCACTATTTTTATGAAATTTTCTTTTTCAGAATAAAAGCAATACGGCTGATTGTCACATTGACTTGTAAGTGATAGCCTATGATGTTTTAAGCCGTATACTGACATTCCGATCCGATATATGATGATTGGTCGGCTATAGCGTATCTAAATATACTGTCACATTGAATAGGCTAATTAAATTATACTAAAGATAACTGTGACCTTCTGAACAAGCGCAACTCAATCGGACCTGTAAAAAATTACCTATTTGAAAGAGTGAGAATTATGGACGAAACTACTAGAGCTACAGACTTGAAATTTGATAGAATAATTCTTATTTCACTAAGAAGAAAATGTTTAGCCTTAAGTACATGCCTAATTTAATAAAAATGTTTATTATATGTAGTTCTTAACTAGAAAATATTACGACGTAATAAACAATCCTGTGCCAGCCTATGATATCCTTAAGCACCCTGGAATTGTATTTGAAGCTTTTCAGAAACTTCAGCATTAGCGGGTAACTTTTCCTCGTAACGCACATGGTTGGGTTGCCACTAATGGAGAACTGTTTCGTACCGACTGTACAAAAAAATACTTTTCTTGACTGGGAATTGTCGGCCAGTCTCATCCGTGTTAGCGAAGTTTTATTTTCTAGGTCTTAGAAGTTCGAGGAAGGCGATAAGTTGGAGAGAATTCATGTTTGTCTTTGATTTGGAAGATTATGGAAACAGTTTCGACATGAAACGTCTTTTTTTTGGTAAAGACGTGTTACTTTATTTAAGACTAGCCTTCCGTCCGCAGCTTCGCCAGCGATAAATTAATTTTCCCGTAGGAAAAGGTATTTTCCCGCGGTAAAAAGTAGCCTATGTCACTCTGTGATAATGTAGCTTTCTAACGGCGAAAGAATTTTTGAAATCGGTCCAGTAGTTCGGAGCCTATTCAATGCAAACAAACAAACAAACAATCAAATCTTTCCTCTTTGTAATATTAGTATAGATTACGTACATGATTTTGTTTCACTTTCCGTGTGTAGCTAACTAGCTACCTACCTAGCTACCGATAATTTAATGGATCAAATTCGACAAAGAGATTTGACCTAGTACTTCTAGTGGTCAGATAGACTTGCAATTTGGTGTTAATATGGATAATACAACTACAATCAACAAAAACTTTTTGTAGAACTTAGCTTTTCTTTTAGAATAGAAATTAGAATAAACTGTGAAAACGAATAAGTATTCGAATTGAGTGGAATACTCGAAACTGGGTGTGGGTGTATATATAAATAGAAATTCAAATTTGAAAGCCATCTGGGTCGCTACGATGATTCCAATAAGTAATCTTTAATTTTAACAAAGACTTATTCCTTCACAAAGTAGGCACGATTTGCAAGATGACTAAATATGACTTGTTCTTAAGGTATTGCGTTAGCTGTTCAATCAGTTGTTAAACGTTTTGTAACCAAAGGTTGTGTAGATTTCTTTTCATTCAATTATTTATAAAGAAACTAGGAATTTTCTCATCTTTTTCTCTTTATACATTGCTTTGTTTACAACATGTTCTTACCTATACCTATAATACTTATGGGCTGCGATGAAACAAGGTTCACCGTGAATATGAGCCCGCCGACGGTTTAGCTGCGTTGCCGGAATACCAAACGCAATGTGACTACAAACTACAAATACTAGCACACTTGCATTCATCGCGGATATGAAGCATCCATCCCTTTTACACACGCATTATACTTAGTCTGAATCGGAGTTATATGCTTGCGACAAAACTTAGTATGCTGTAGTAGACTCTGTGGTCTTAAAAAAATGAAAACAATTTTTTGGTTAACTTTATTACATAAATACACTGGACTTAGGTATAGCGATTAACGAATTCTTCGCAGACGAAATAGCGAACAACAGCTGCTACTTAGTAGATAATAAACATCGATAGGCTCACGGCTGCACCTCATGAACATGAAAAAGTTAGTCCGATTGATTTTTAAGATTTCGTAGTGTAGTACATAAATTATTGTCCTTTGCTGTATAGAACCCCCGGTGCGCAAGTCCAATTCGCATTTGTTTAAAGTTTTTTTTTATTAAAACGAAAACACACTGTTTTATTCACTTCTACTGTGTACAGAGGGAGGCATCAAGACAAGACTAGCAGACAAGCACGTATAAGCCGAGCGTCTGAAATAATAAACTGGCAGACGTGAACATTGAATTTCTATTTTTGTTTCATTTTTATCGGTCCATTGATTCCAAGTTTTAAAGTATTCTTTTTCTTAAAAAACAAATGCCGAAAACTTTATAAAAACATATCAACTAAGTAAATTAATTGCAAATACATTTTCACCGGCTATCTGAAATAACAGAAAATAACTCAATTTAGTCATTCAACGAATTTCACTGAACACGAAACAAAAGAGGATGATTGAAAAGTAAGTGTCTTTTGTTTTAGAATAATCTGTGAAAATGAATAAGCATTTGAATTGAGTGGAACACTCGAAACTGGCCGCATAAATAGAAATTCAAATTTGGAAGGCCGACGGTTCGTTACGATGATCCCAATAACTAATCATTATTCCGACTCTCTCCTGCAATACTCGTTTGATGAATTATTTTGCAAACTTGATTTAGCTTGAATCAATGACATGACCGTTAGGGTGAATACGAGGTCAGAAATGCTATCATTCTTTCTGATTTTTACAGTCACATCTGACAACTATCCTTCACATGGTATTTTTTTTTCACTTCAGACCAAATAAAAAGTGAAGACTGAGTTCCGCGAACAGCAACGTGAGGCTGGCATAACTACTCGTCTCTCCATGTGCATACTGTTGCACACACACAAGTGTGCTGTATTTAACTAGCTACTTGGATAACTAAGTTGCGTATTTTCTTTTACCAACAGACTCTCCTTTTTTGTCTTCTTCTTTTCTTCGTTTCCCACTGACGCAGATTATACATATATCAAATTTTTACTTGTTTTCTTAGTATTTCTTCGGCAGCTAACTAGGGGTGAAATAACAAATGAATATCTCAACTATCACATTTTTTTATAAACACAAAATCATCTAATCTACCAATTCAACCCTAATAATGTGGCACATTAATACCGACATGTTTGTTCTTCCACCAATCGCGAGTTCGAGACACGGGGTGATTCGAGTAACTCAATTACTACATTGTGTACTTAGCTTATTGTGACAGGTGAGGAGATAACTAGCTTAATGACGCCAAGCCTCGGGCCGCATTTTGATTAGGAACGTTATGTGTCTTAACACAGACACATATATGTAAAGGTAGATTGGATTCTGGTACAATATGGACGTATGTGAATAGAGCAGTCGTGCTTTATTTTTTGAAGGCAAAGAAAACGAAGCAATGTTAGGTTTTGATTTATAATAAATAACATTCTTACTTGAAGTCCTATTCTTTGGATTTGGTAAGGAACGTTTAAAAAGTTTAAGAAAGTAAGACCTGGGACCTCAAGCTTCGTAGTCAGGTTCTCCAAGCACTAGGCCATTTGGTCGTCGCGTAAAGGTGGCGACTGACTTGTAACATTTCGGTGTAATGTAACATGACATCCCGAGCATTACAGCAGTCAGTGCAGCGAGCCGAGCCGCTCGACGCGAGCGCCGCGTGCTCCACTCAGCTGTCGGTTTTTACGCGAATCCCTTTTAGTGTTACATTACAAGTCAGTACAGGTTCACAAGCAAGAAACAGAATGGAGCACAAGCGAACAGAGCGCTCAAGGCGAGCGTTCGCTCCGTAGCTGTAATGTAACTGTAATGTAACACGATCGCCGTGAACGATACATTACAAGCAAAGGTTACAAATCAGTCGCCACCTTAAAGTAACACTTGCAGCGCCATCTATGGGATACTTACATTATGTTCTATCTGCTTTATATATCATTAAAAATAGTTTCGTCTATGCCAAGCACTCAGTCATTTAAAGGTTATGGGCTCAGCATACTTCCACTGCGCAATAATGCAGTTAATAAAATTATGACTGTATTTAGATTAGTGTTCTAATTCCCAAGCGATAAGTTTTTTTTCATGGCTCTAACCTCGTCTTATGGCACTCAATGCTTTTGAGTGAATTTTTGAAACTATTTACACGGCCTTGTGATACCGCTTCACGCCTATATATTTGGAAGTGAAAAAGCGGGAAAAGATTAACCCTACCCATGCCATCCATCACAACTCAATTGACGTGGACGTCAACACTTAACCCCCCGTGATGGTGACTCGTGTTATATGGGAGTCAATCATGGGAAGTAAATGTGGAAAAGAACTCAAAGAATTTGGTAATACTGAATGAATTGTAAGTTTGTAGTCTTCATGTATGTTTGTAAAACTCTTTATTGTACATAAAAACATAAAATTAACAAGATAAATAGATGTACAAAGGTGAACTTTATCCATTAAAGGGGTCTCTTCCAGTAGACTTTTGAACGATTGACAGGATATTAAATCATCAAATGCAATGAAAAGTAAAAAAAAAAAATTAATAAAAAATTAACCAAAACAAAATCATCATTCATCATCATCATTTCAGCAGCAAGACGTCCACTGCTGAACATAGGCCTCCCCCAAGGTTCGCCAAACAGGCTGATCCTGCACCATCCACATCTCATCCACATCTAACGCGTGCCTGCAACCTTAACCAGGTCGTCGCTCCATCACGTTGGATGCCTACCTACCTACATTGCGTCTTCTGGTCCGTGAACGCCATTCGAGAAACTTTTGGCCCCATCGGCCATAAGTTCTACGAGCGATGTACCCCGCCCACTACCACTTGAGTCTGGTGATTCTTCGAGCTATGTCGGTAACTTTAGTTCTTGCGCGGATTTCATCATTTTTAATGTGATCCCGCAGAGAAACTCCGAGCATATCCCTCTCCATCGCCCTCTGTGCACAGCAGAAATACTAAAACATTAATAGTTGTAACAATACAATCTGTCTATCCAGTTACGTCGCTCATCATCAAAAATAATTAATTATCACATAACCGTAAATATCGTAGACTAACCACATGTAAACCGTCTCCTTGGAAGATTTATGGCATACTAAGAATTGCCCCCATTCGCGCGTCAAACGTAAAGGCTGCTGTCAATCCTAAAATTGTCGTTTACGGAGGCCCAACCCTTACACACCCCTACCCGCCCCTTATTACCGAGCGGTGAGGGCAATTTTCCTCTGAATAAGATGTATGGGTAAATCTGGAGCGCAGCTAAAGACTCTCTTGTCTACTTGATCCTACTTTAAAGCGAGTTCAGAGTCAACTGTTTACGCTTGCCGCGCTTTTTAACTTTCGAGTTTAGGAGTCTAATGTGCCATATTTTAAAAAATAATGTTTAGTAAAAAAGGCGCACGAAATTATTTATTACTTATTATCTTGCTAAAAGGTATTTTATAATCCCGATCGCCTCTGCTTCCGTAATAAAATTCAAAACCGTTTGGATATATCTGTGCACCTCCCTTGTAAGAGTTGTAGGAATGTGGTTCTCCTCGCGCTGCTGTATCACACCCTCCGTTTTCACGAACAACAATACGGGCATGTTAAGCCACCATAACTCTTGTATTATTTAATTTAGCCGAGTAATACATATTCGTAGTACAGAGGTTTAAAGATATCGTCATTATCAAACCGGATTAGTATTACACGGCCAAATTACGAATAGTGTCGGTCGAGTGGCTCAACTGTGTAAAGTATGAAACTATGATATCGTTATTTTATTTTGGTAATGTTAGCTGCTTCTCCAATTTTGTAACGGCAAAATAATCAGTCGCATTAATATTTGATGTCTCCTATATTTCTCATGCATTAACTTCTTGTCTTACTAATATTATAAACGTGAAAGTTTGTATGGATGTTTATTCATATTTCACGCTAAAGGATTTGCCGCACTGGATGCGTTCTGCGGTCACGGTCAGGTCAAATTGAACTGAACGCAGCCCGCATTATGTGTGAACAACATTGTCGGACCGCACGGTCAGATCGCATATCTATACAAAATATATAGCTCATCATCATCATCATCATCAGCCTATATAGACATAGGCCTCTCCCATGGCACGCCACTGAGCACGATCCTCGGCCACTCTCATCGAGCTCTTGCCAGCCGCCTTGCGAAGATCATCGCTCCACCGAGTCTGAGGACGTCCCACGCTACGTTTGCCGATCCGTGGTCTCCACTCAAGAACTCGTTTACCCCAAACACACACAACACATATAATACTTTATTATCCCGAAAAATATTCTCATGGTAAAGCGATAAATGATTCGAATTCTTAGCAGACGGAGTCTCGGGCAACACCTACTTTTCTATAAACTACTTACACATTATTGGCAATTTAATCGATGTTCTGAGGGTAACTTGGCAAATGGATTTTTCAGTCAAACCATTTATTCTACGATCAAGGCTGTTTACACTCGAAGATTAACATTCTGAAAAAGCGTGCAAAAACATGTTAGTAAATTTGTGCTCTTGTTCAACTATGGACTGGCCTTATGAGAAAGTTTCTAGGCAAAAAAAAACTTGTGTGATAACGCTACGTGGTCATCATTTATACCTGGATCCTGCAATATGTTATGAACACAAAGTTTAGCTCTTCAGGTACGGTCACGTGCAAAAATATATATACGTTGACAAGGTGTCAAAAATATCTAGACACCTCTATGTCATTAACCATAAGGTTGATGTTTACATATTTTGACGCAATATTTATGCTTTCGACTGTACCTACCCATAAAAGTACATATCTTTTTAATTGGTCAAAAAAAGTTATAGGCACTTAATATAATTTTGTCAAAAAACTCGACCACTCGACTCGACGAGTTTATATGTGACCAAACGGAAAGTATACCCTTCTAAATAAAATAAAAATCTATATCGGTCCATATGTGACGAATTTAGGAGCTAACAAACTTGATTTGTCCACTAGAACCAATATCAAAGTAATAATACATTACTGCAGAGGCCGGGACTTAAGGGGTTGGCGGCCGAGTATCTAAGTTGACGGCCGAGTGGTACACGAGGCCGGCATGATACGAGGCCGGCAACCCCTGTTCCGGCTGAGGCTTGTATAGTGCTTTTCTCAAACATGCACCATCACCATCATCATCATCATCATCATCATCGTCGTCGTCGTCATCATGATGGTGATGGTGATGATGATGATGACGATGATGATGGTGGTGATGGTGATGGTGATGATGGTGATGATGATGATGGTGATGATGATGATGATGGTGGTGGTGGTGGTGGTGATGATGATGATGATGATGGTGATGATTATGTTGATGGTGATGATGATGATGATGATGATGATGGTGGTGGTGATGATGATGATTATGATGGTGATGATGATGATGATAATGATGATGGTTGTGATGATGATGATGGTGATGGATGATGATGATGATGATGGTGATGATGGTGATGATGATGATGATGATGGTGATGATGATGATGATTATGACGATAACGATTATGGTGATGGTGATGATGATGATGGCGATGATGTAGATGATGATGGTTATGATGGTGATGTTGATGATGGTGATGATGTTGTTGATGGTGAAATATTTCTCTAGGCAGATCACCATTACCATCACCATCACCATTCTTACCTTACCTTTATTCAATAAACAATACAATTGTGTTTGAAAAATATACAATCATAACTTAAATTTAACATATATTTACAAAAAAGAGGAAAACCTAACTAATATTTACAAACATATATTTACAAAAAAGAGAAAAACCCTAACTAATATAACCGCTTTGGGTCGTACCGGGGGAAAATGTTCCCATAGCACTGGCAGCGTTGCCTCGTTGTATTGCTATGGAAATCTGCTGCACCAGGAACGACCCAGAGCGGGGATCGGCTCCGCGGTTACGTAGCCGGCGGCCTTGTTCCCTCAACAGCGCCTTTGCCTCTTCGCCCCAAGGACCAGCAGTTTCGACGGCAAATGGAATGAACTCGTAGTCTGACGTTAGTGCGGCGTATTTGGTATGTTTTAATTTAGCGGCGAATTCTGCTGCGGATCCTGCCGACCTGGTCGTACTTTCAATGTGGCTTTGTGCAAAAGTACAAACACAGGTGGCGTCCCACAGCAGGCAACGACCTTTTCGCCATGGCACCAACGTCAGGCCATCCGGACGTTTGCCGTCAGTGCGACTTAGTCCAGGGGGTTCCAGAAGGCAGGGTATATTTATAGAGACCATCGCCCGGTGCAGAATTTGGTTTATGGTTTGATGGCGGGAGAATCGTCCGGCAGAGCGTTGGCAACTAAGGCCATGACGTCCATTATTTTCTACCATCGAACCACAAATGCACCGGTGTGGCTCACAAACCTTGCAACCCAGTCTCAGGGCGGTGGCTACACGCAGGGTATTGTTGTCCAGCATAGTGCCAAGTTGAGGTGATGGAAGGGCGTGTAACCAGGCTCCTGATTCTGGAGTTGCTGTGGCCTTGAGGCGGGCTAGGTCAGCTCCGGAGGCATTCTGTATTAATGAGGCGTTGGTTTGTTTGCACAAAGACGATCGCATTGCAGGCCTAGGCCTGCAACGATGTATTTTGAAGCCTGTTTTAAGGAACACAACGTAAACATTACATAGCATGTTTGAGAAAAGGTCTTTTATAAGGCGAGTACGAAAATAAATACATATAGTATCACCTTTTGAACGCTTCGGCTATAGTAGACAATATGGTAATAAAAAAATAAACCTACCCGCCTCCGCATAAGAATTAATTTTGTTTGTAACAAAAACGGTTGTGGCGTTCAAAAGGTTAAAAAACAGTCGAGAGTGATAAAGAAATCATAGAAAAAAGCTCAATTATGCTTTACTTTTCCTTTTAGCTTATTAGACAAAGTTAAGGGTGATTATTTTTTTTTATACATTTAGAAACATGTACCGACCAAAAAATTTATATCGTTATCAATATACTATTCGACAGTGACCGTGAAGCGTACGCCATACTAACGTGAATAATATCATCCCCAAGAAAGTAGGAAGTAAAGTGTAAAAGGCTTTGGCAGTAGATACATCTGAGCCTGCGATTACTGTCACCCCGTCGCAGTTCCCGTATTTACCATTGTTCCAGGGTATTTTATTTCGTTTAAAGATAAGCGTGCCATCAATTTTCACGAGGCGATGTATGGGAGGCACGAAAGTTGTTAATTCGAACAGGTGGAAAATGTAACGAATTTTCTACGGGAAATACTGTGTGTGGCTAATTAATTAAAAATTGTTTCTTTGTTTCATGTTAGTTATAACTGATTCAAACGTATCTCGCGAAGGTAAGACGAAATATCATAATAATGTGTAGTGTTTTTGATATACAGAGTAAATTTCAATTAATAATTCAGCTGCAAGACGCCCACTGCTGCGCATCATCATTATCATCCAGCCTTTAGCCCCACTGCAGGGCGCAAGCCTCCTCTGAGAATGAGAGGTCATGGGCCGTAGTTTGCACGCGGGCCCAGTGCAGATTAGGAATTTCACACATCATTTAATTTCTCCGCAGGTGTGTGCAGATTTCCAACGCCACAATAACCAGCCCTACGCCATCCGACCTATTATTATTAGTTGGTAAATCAAAATCAGGAAGAACAAATTTCATTGAAAGAGATATTTTAATCAAGCCATTGATTAATAGCAGTATCCTAAGGTTAAAACAAGCACGGAACGAAGATAATCGATGATAAAAAATTAATAAGGATACTGAGAGTCGGCAACCCCTAAGGACCAACTTCACCATTCATTTACAAAGCAAACCCCAAGTTGCACTCTCGAAACTCATTAAAAGTAAATCCGGCTGCATTTTCTAAAGACGCTGAATTAAAGCTTCTTTAAAGAAATTTTCTTAAAACTCAGCGAGCGGTGAGCGTGCCTCATTTGCTACTATTGAGGCATTTCCTCATAGTTCAATGCGCTAGCTTCCGTTTAAATGAAGCTAAGATTGAATCGTTCCGGATCTACGGCTTTGAAAAACTCAATTTTAGTTTTAGTTTTAGCACTCACTTTGTATGGACGTCAAATGCTTGTAACTAGGGCGGATCCCCGGCGGGAGAGCCGTGATTTTCAACTTGCACTGTTTTTTGGAGTAACAAGTTTGTAGATATCCTGCTCGAACACTAACAAGGCTAACTCCACAACTCTCGTGCCCGCAACTCAAAACTTTGGCATGAGCGATGTTCGCGTGATGCAATGTTGCAAAATTTGACCAGATTCATATTTAAATATATTTATTTATATTTAACCGCTCAAAATCCTACTAATATTCATCATCATCATCATCATCCCAGCCTATATACGTCCCACTGCAGGGCACAGGCCTCCTCTCAGAATGAGAGGGCTTGGGCCGTAGTTCCCACACGGGCCCAGTGCGGATTGGGAATTTCACATACACCATTGAATTTCTTCGCAGGTGTATGCAGGTTTCCTCTGGATGTTTTCCTTCAACGTAAAGCTCATGGTAAAATTCAAATGTAATATTAAAAACCTACTAATATTATAGTTAAACGTGAAAGTCTGTATGGATGGATATGCGGATGTTTATCGCGCTTTCACTCTAAAATTGTTTGACGGATACTAATGAAATTTGGCACACAGATAGTTTATAACCTGCATTAACAACTAGGATACTTTTTATCCGGCAAAATTGCATAGTTCTCGCGGGATAGCGATAAACGAATCCTTCACAGACGGAGTCGCAGGCAACAGCGAATCAACTCATAAAATAAGACGCATAATAAAATTAAAATTAAAATTGTTTGATATTTCATTAAATATGTAGGTAGTGATTTTTATAGCGTCACAAACAGAGTATTATGGGTTTGATCCCAGTGTCATACCTCTTGAGTTTTTTAGAAAGTGTGTGCAAAACTGCTTTACGTTGAAAGAAACATCAGGAGGAATTTTACATATGCGAATTAATGCAGTGGTGTGTGTGTGTGTGTGTGAAGTTCCTAATCTACACTGGGCCGTCGTGGGAACTACAGCCCAAACACTCTCATTCAGAAAGGCCTGTGGCCAGCAATGAAACTTAAAAAGGCCGGAAGATGGTGATGGTAATTATACTGTCGAGTTCCGTAACTTTATCAATAGACACTCACCAAGTAGACATATGTTCGAAATCTAAAATAAATACAGTTCTCCGTTGACTTCGAAGCACCCTTCATATCGCATAATGATACTCTTATATCGCCGTTTCCAGACACAGTTTTCAATATTTTTATCCAAGTGCTACTTACTGCTAGTCTGTAGACTATACAGGCTGCTCGCATTCAGCGTAGGATTCGTTTGCGAGCACCCTGTTTATTTAATAACGTCAGTACCGTCCCGATAAGCGCGAGTATTGTGTGAATCTTGCACAGACTTGGAACTCTATTGATAGAGACGAATTGAATTGCGTCGTTTCCAAGGAAAACACATTTACTAACAATGTAGGTATCCATTCTTAGAATTGCTCGTTTTCTAATAATAATATATACATTATATCTAGTACAGTTATCGTCAAATCTATATAAATAAAAGACAAAGCTGACTAAATGGTTTACGGACTGAATGACTGACATATCAACGCACAGACCAAACTACTAGACCTAGGAGATTGATATTATGCATAGGGCTTCCTTTAATCATGTAGGTGAATAAGAGTCACGGCGTTTTAGAAATTCGCCCCCTAATGGGGTGAAATAAGGGATAAACTGTTGTATGAAAAATCTAAACTAACGTAGCTAGTTAGAACTTAGCAATTCATTTTAAATTGTGTTTCATAGTATTCGTTTTTTTTGTATTGGAAATCAACCATTAGATAAATAAATGTTAAATGATCGTATAGAAAATCAAAACCGCTGGAGCTAAAGGTATCATAGGTTATTATCATAGTTATAGCGTTCATTCTTCCTTGAAAACGAATCCTTAAAGGGATGAAGTAAGAGATGAAATTGCTAACGCAATAGTTTTACAAATAAGGTAGAGAAGTCTATAAATACATAATACTTAATTTTCAAAACATCTACTGGACAAACCATGGAGACGTTGAAATTCTGTTAAACAAATACATGACTGCATTGGTGTTAGGTGAAGTACAGTTTATAAGGCACTTTAATGTGTTTCTGATCATAAACACTTTTAATAACTTGGTCATGCATATGATGTATGTTATGTGTAAAAACAATTAAGTACTAAGCCAACTCGAACTATCTCTAAAATAATTAATTATTATATTTCTTCCGACTTGTTATCTATGATTTAAAAAAAAACTTTGCAGCGTCTAATCGTGATTACGTATATTTCGTACTAAATACAAACTGAAATATAGATGCACAGAAAAAACCCCAGAAAAAAGACCAATGCTGGGAATCGAACCCAGGTCCTCAGCATTCCGTGCCGCGTGCCATACCCCTACACCACCACTGGTCTAGAGATTAGACACGAATCTTTCCTATACATCATACATTTCAATCTGCTATGAAGTATCTTTTTTTTTTTTTTTTTTTTTTTTTTTTTTTTTTTTTTTTTTACTTATTTTTTCAACTTCATTTTTTTTTTGAAAATGAAGTTGAAAAAATAAATACAAAAAAAAAAAAAAAAAAAAGATACTTCATAGCTAACTTGTTTAAAGTTGCACAGTAGCGCCATCTCTTGTCCAGGTGAGCGGTTAGTTCCGAAGGAGTGTTAAAATCTCTCGATGAGGGTGTAACATAGATGTGCGTTTGTCACTGCATAAGGTGATGATTTAGCAGATTGAAATGTATGATGTATAGGAAAGATTCGTGTCTAATCTCTAGACCAGTGGTGGTGTAGGGGTATGGCACGCGGCACGGAATGCTGAGGACCTGGGTTCGATTCCCAGCATTGGTCTTTTTTCTGGGGTTTTTTCTGTGCATCTATATTTCAGTTTGTATTTAGTACGAAATGTATGATTTCACGGGATGACCGTAAAAGTAATAAAAAAAAAAAAAAAAAAAAAAAAATGAAGTTGAAAAAATAAGTACAAAAAAAGATACTTCATAGCTAACGTGATTACGTATGTAAACTGCTACAATTCACAATCAAGGATCACATTTTTGTCCCTTCTAGTACTTCCCGACTCTGCCCCGTCACCCCAATCCCCCAAATGCGAACTGCTTGGCAAACACTGATATTAGTTTTCTGCAAAAGTGCTTTTCTTGAGTGTTTCCCGGTGCATTTCATTTATTATCTATACAAAACAGTCCTCACTAAGTTCGCCAGTTTCATTTGTAAGATTAATTTTGATTTATTTGATAACCGTACCTACTATGTTTGTGTAGGGACTCAAGTCTTCATAATTTATGAGTACAGCGAAGCCAAATTCAGTTATTAAAGTTACTAGTTTTGAAATAATGTCTTTTGTCCGATTGCTTTCTTTCCATCATCTTTCTCATTACAAGTTGTACGATTTTTGTACGCTGTAAGTGGTTTCTACTATAACCTTGAAAAAGATTCAGTTATTAATTCGATGTAGTTTTCGCCGCTGAACTAATATTAACAGGAAAAGAAATGCTAATTGCATTAATCTTTTTACTTATAGCAAAGATGATAAAATGAACTGAATAAGACGGTAAAAGTTTTTTTTAATGTATTTTTTTTTGGCCTATAAATTATTTTTATTTACATTTTTTTTAATGTATTAATCAATTTATTGATTCAGGCGTTACTTTGCAGAGATCCATTATCAAAGTACTACAATATTTTTACCTCGCTTCTCCACTACTGGGCAAGCGAAAATATAGCACTACTTTTTTTAATCATTTTGACAATTTACATGTATATCTAGGCATCGGCAATTACGGTGCTAATATTAGGATTAACATTATCACCTAACATTTTTAATAACACTTGATACTGAGCTTCAGGACGTTGGGAGAGACTTAAAGATTATACGTTTCGGCTCAGTGACTTTGGCCGACGATCCAAACGAAATCCGTGTCACCAAAAGCAAACGCCAAGAGCAAAGAGCTATCCTTTAAGGACTATTTTGAATAACGGCAAAAGTGACACAAAAAGGTGTCCCCGTTATAAACGTCTCGGTGCTCAGTGTGACGGAAAATGCCCATCTCAAAGTTAATGGATATTTTATTGCGTTTCAAGTTAAATTACGCATGAACGCGTAAAATTCTTTTAACATATATCGCGGTGGGAAGCTTTCATGATGATTTTGACATGGCAGAGTATGTACAACATTACCTATACAAAGCGGGGGATAACGACGCTATTGTGAATTAACTTTGGAATCAACTTGTTTTGTAGGTCTTAATGGGTTTTATTTAATAATTTGATGGACCGAAATCAAGACTGTGGAACAGTCGTTCCGACTAAATAAATAGCATTGGACAAGGAAAGATTTAAGAAACTAGCTGCCAATCTATACAAAGAGAAATGCTTCAAGAAGAAAAATAAACATAATAAGTTAAGATTTTTTTGATGACTTTTACTGCGTTCATCTATAGTATAGTATTTATAATATCTAA
Source organism: Archips crataeganus (assembly GCA_947859365.1). NCBI lineage: Eukaryota > Metazoa > Arthropoda > Insecta > Lepidoptera > Tortricidae > Archips > Archips crataeganus. The sequence goes on along the minus strand of OX402059.1, from coordinate 9,018,931 downwards.
TGAACTAAAACAATTACTTTGCTCACCCGCGACCTTAAGGTCCTTAAGGACCTTAAGGTTTAAGGTTAAGGCGCGAAGGTCGCGGGTGAGCAAAGTAATTGTTTTAGTTCATTAATATGGACCTCCGCAAAGTAACGCCTGATTCAATAAATTATTTATAATATCTATTAAGTAGTATAAATTCTTAACTAATATTATAAATGCGAAAGTAAATCTGTCTGTTAATGAAAATTATGTAAGCTATGTAATTCTATACTACCACGTAATCTAACGCTTTTTTGTCGAGGTAAATGCTCAGTCCTAAAAATGAACTAAACTAACAAGATAAAGTCTACGGTATAGGAAATGAGCCTTTAAATTTGTTGAAACTTAAATGGCCTCATTTCGCAGCGGACCAAGAGACCGGGCAATGAAAAGAAAAGTTAGGTTTTCACGACACATAGATTATCCCTAATGTTCTCTTTTGTCCACAATGTATGTGAAGTTCTCGTAAACTTTTACGTCCACTTATTTCAGTTATGGTCCAATTTCAATATAATGTCGCGTTTTACGACTGATTCTATAGAATCCTTTAAGAATATTTCTTTAACTTTGTCCATTATTTTCGAGTATTTTAAAATCTGAAGAGCCATTAGCTGCGTTCGAAAGAATACAGAAAATGGTTTTAAAACTGAAGTTACTTTTATGCTCAAGTAAATCTAACAGGGAATATCGTCTTTAACTTGGCATGTTCTGGAATATCAATAAAACTGAGAGTTAAAATGAAATCATTTCCAATCTGCACCTAGCAAGCCGTAAAATTTCATAACAGTTTTCTAGCCGGGCGAAGTAGAACCGCCCTCGTGTCAGGATGATGGTTTTCCTGCCTTAAATTTGTGCAAGTAAGTGCACTTAACACGAGTGCAGATGAATGGAATCAACAAAATATTTCATAGTGGAGCAACTTGGCTCAAACTTTGCCAAGTTTGGCCCGGGATTTGCGCCCGCTATTGTAGCCTTACCTGATTGATAATTTACTGCTGCACTTTATACTCTATGTAAAGTTTGTGTCTTAATGGAATCTGAACACTAGAGTACTAGTTTAAGTCTTAAATTGATAAAATACTTGACTCCAACGACCACACTGAACACATCTATTAACGTTTCTTACTACCTCGAAAATTACCGCTGTATTTAGAGACGTCAAATTTTAGGTAAGAATTTTGTAGACGACCGGGATGTCAGTGACGGCAGTCAGTGACCGACAGAGTGTAGCTGCAGTGGATAGCCCATTGTACAGTCTAGGCAACTAAATCGCGTACTAGAGTGGAACCTTTTTACAACCAATTTCACGATGATTTCTATCTATATCTATATCTATACATATAATAAATCTGTAACAAGTCGGTGTCTGTACATTGAAGATATTTGAGAAAAACTGTCACTAGGGCTATTTATTAGCACAATAGAACCCAAAACAATGATTTTTAGAATTATTGTCTGTTTGTCTGTTTTTCTGTTTGTCTGTGCGTTTGTGCGCGCTAATCTCAGAAACGGCTTAACCTAGAAGGATGCGGTTTTCACTGATATGTTGGTATTTTCTAGTACACATAGTACAAGCTCTGCTTAGTTTGAGGCTAGGTCGATTTGTGTAAGATTGTGCCCTAATATTTTTTTATTTTTTTTATTTTACTTTTTTATTTTAATTTAAGTAAAAGTAACTAATGACTAAACTAAAAGTACAAAAATATTAGAAAATTTCCTCTTACGGCATGGAGTCAAAGATGCTGGCAGCATTTCCTCGCTGCAAAACAATGTTGAAAACGTCCGAATGTTGGGCTAGGAAGCTGCACTCTTCGGTCTTTGTAATATCAGTCGTTTTGCGAAGTGTCAAATACGAATTCTAATTAAATTCTCTATTGCGGTTCACGTTGAACAACATTGTTGGTCTCTATTATATTTTGTAAATACGCGCAATATAATAGAGATCGCCAATGTTGTTCATACATAATGCGGGATGCGTCCAATTTGACCTGACCGCGACCGCAGAACGCATTCAGTGTGGCAAAACCTGAAGGGTCCACGGAAAGAACATTTTATAGTCACCCAAGCAACTTTTTGAGTTAAAGCAGTTTGAAAGTTCATCATCATCATTATCATAATTTCAGCCGAAAGACGTCCACTGCTGAACATAGGCCTCCCCCAAGGCTCGCCAAACAGATCGGTCCCGTGCCATTCGCATCCAACGCGATCCCGCAACCTTAACCAGGTCGTCGCTCCATCTTGTTGGAGGCATTTTTACCCCATCGGCCATCAGTTCTACGAGCGATGTGCCCTGCCCACTGCTACTTGAGTCTGGCAATTCTTCGAGCTGTGTCGGTGACTTTAGTTCTTGCGCGGATTTCATCATTACTAATGCGGTCCCGCAGAGAAACTCCGAGCATAGCCCTCTCCATTGCCCTCTGAGTGACTTTGAGCTTCCTTATGAGGCCACGTCTCAGTAGTGCCATAAGTCAACACTGGCAGCACACACTGTAAAAAAAATAAAAGAAAAAAAAAGAAGAAGAAGAAGAAGTGAAAGTTAGTCATCACGAACAATTACTATGATAACCATTTCTTTAAAAGTGGAAAAATATATATTGTTTTCAGAAATATCCATATTTAATTCAATTTTAAGTCATGGTTCTTTGCGAGCTCTACATTTTGAGTTCAAAATTGCAATTTTCAAAAGAGGTGACGACACCATGTTCTTTCCGTGGACCCTTAGTTGTATCTGGTATAGCTGTCGATTGTGCGATTTAAAAACTTATCTAGCAATAAGATTAGTTAATTTAACGATAGTTATCCTTCAAACCCAAATTTGGTGTTGAAAAATAAAAAATACAAAAAGACTCCATTAAACCAATCTTGATTAGATTGCTTAAGGGCGACATCTCTTGGTCCGGGTGAGCGGTTCGTTCCGAAGGAGTGTTGACGTCTCTCGATGAGATCATAACATAGATGTCGCTAGTATCACTGCAAAAGTGATGAAGCAAGCTGAGTTGTGCGATGCATTAACATTTAGTGTTTGTTTTATTTGAATCGGTTCACAAATAAGAAAGATACGTCTATTTTAATAATTTATCGAACAGGTTTTTTTTGTTTGAGCGCGCTAATCTCAGGAACTACCGCTCCGATTTGAAAAATTCTTTCAGTGATAGATAGCACATTTATCGAGGAAGGCTATAGGCTATATATCATCACGCTAACACCAATAGGAGCGGAGCGGAGCGGAAGAATGTTTCAAAATCGGGGGTTTTTGAAGTAATCTATAGGCACGCTTGACTTGGGAGTACGGTGTGAATGTGAACGCGGGTGTGCGGGGGGGTTCGGGGGGTACGGGGGCGGGTAATTTTTTTATCGAGGATCTAAGGAGAGCCATAATTGATGAAAAAGCAAATTGGATAAAAAAAATTAAGCTGCCCAAATTACTAATTCCACGCGGACGGAGTCGCGGGCAAAAGCTAGTAGAAAATATATGGAATGTCAACATGATATTTGCAATGAAAACGGTTCACCCTGGTACGTGATTCCGTTTCTTCGACTACTGCACCTAAACAGAGCTTGAGTTCTTTAGAACGTTATGTTTTGTGGGCTGGTGATGAAAGAAAAGCTCTCTAATACTATCACCAGATTGCCGAGTGGTGAGAAAACCTGACTACGAAGCTTGAGGTCCCGGGTATGATCATCGGTCGGCGCAGATATTAGGTAGGTACGTACGAAAAATACGAATACTTAGTTTGTTCTCGAGTCGAGATTTAAATAAGAATACTTACATCTATTTCGGGTATGTATCTGTTGCCTAGTACCCATTACACAAGCTTTGCTTACTTTAGGACTAGATCAATTTGATTGGCGTGACGTACCCCGTTTTTTTCAATAGTATTTATGCGAGTTTTATAGGTACTTTTAATTACCATTTTTTACGTGTGTAAGATAAAACCAAGTCTACATGCCACCTAGAGACAAAATCGTGCAACATCCGACAGCATATTATTTTAATTAAATTATTGTATCGATAATCGATATTTGGATATAATGTTCCTTGTTGGAAATTGCTCTCGATACATTATCAATCTGTTTACTCGGCGGGACGCTACACGAACTCGTTAATATATGTCGAGGCACTGGCAAAATATTGCGGGACCGAGGTTTAATATAATAAAATAATATTGTTGGTTCCACGTACGTTTATCCTTGTGTTCGGCAAAAGAGCGAAGATTTTTTTTATTATCTAGTTGAACATATTAGTCCATTAAACAGAAGTGATAATAAGGGGAATACAAATAATTATTTGATTTAGGCGTTACTTTGCGGAGGTTCGTATCAATGAACAATATTTTTACTTTTCTCTTCGCTACCACTTTTGTAGCGGAGAAGTATAGTACTTAAACATATTATAGTTCAGGAATAGAAATGTCTTGCAAGCTAAAAACGCGACCGCGCTTAAATGGCTAAAAAGTCATAAATTTATTTTCCTAGCTCGGTCTGTAACGAAGCTGCTCAGAAAAGGGGGTTAGTGTAGAAGTAGAGATGGTGATTCAAAACAGATTACATTTTCCTTGGTGAGTATCGTAACAAAAATGTGTGCTCATTGACAGCGGGAGGTGTGAAAAAGAAATCCACACGATAACATTCATAATTTTCCTTACTTTTAAATACTTCTGTGGTCTGTAAGATTGGGTTGAATTCGTCATCTGCAAAAGCAAAACGCTTAAATGTAAGGCATGACTACGCAATCCTTAATCAGAAAGATGAAATAGGTTAGTAATAGGTAAATTAATTTATACATACATATTTAAAGTATAGTCCTAATCCTAATTGACTCAACACCCAGTCCAAACTCTTGGTCTAGAAGGCAGAAATTAGGCAAAAAGGTTGCTTTTATGATGTAGGTAAGGAATAAGGACGGCTTTGTTGAAATTCTCACGAAGTAGGGAATGAACGGCATTTACATGTTCGATTCAGAGTGACCATATCTCCGTAACTATGATTACTAGACTTGTCAAATGTCCAGGCCAAATGTAGGTAATTATAAAAGTAAATAAACTACTTAATTTCAGGAATTTTGGAAATTCCCACGGGGTAAAGCAAGACGGGGTTTATATATTAACTAACTGATACTTATATCGATTATGATGATAAATTTCGCGGGCAAAATCTAGTAACGCAAATTGTCTTTCTCTTTAAAGTCGTCACCAAGTTTGGTGGTATCTCAGAGAGGTTTGATTGGAAACGTCTGATTTTCCCAATCAATACGAGATCTGCGAACGTGTTTATAAATAATATTGTAATGGATAGGGCAAAAGGTAAGCTCGACATGCTTTCATACTCGTAGGGTAGGGTTGGGTAGTAAGTGTTGCAACACTTGCAACTGCGGAACTATACAAAAATCCGCCCTTATCATTGTCGTCTACGTATTCTCTTACGTACCAAAATCTTGTTTTTTTTGGAAATTATCAGTCTAGTTGTGTAACGTGAGATCGCGGATAGGCATTAGGTCCGTATAGTTATAGGTACCTAGCTAAACTTTTTAGAGTTAGGTATAACTACTTATGTTTAATTTATCCCTAAAGGTATTTTAGAAAGGTTCTGCTGTCTGTCCATTGTTTCAAGGCTGTACAGTCAAGGGCATAAGTAAATATCTATACAGCCATCGCGTCAAATACATGTAAACACCAACGTTATGATTAAATAGTAACTCTATAGGTGTATAGATATTTTTAACGTCTTGTTAACGTACATTATATTTATGCCCCTGACTGTACATTATCTTGTCTCACTATCTAGGCTATTCTTGACCGTAAAGCTCATGTTAACTTCGCACATAAATTTCAAAAAATTCAGAGGTGCGGGCCTGTACTCGAACCCACGACCCTCTGCTTGAGAAACTATAGGTGAAACCACTAGGCTACCACGGCTTTAAAAAAAAAAGAAGTTTTAGAAAGAACTTATTCTTTATGAATATCCAGTAGCTACTAGAACTATTCGTCGCTCCGTGATTCCGTCCACGAAGTTGAACTGAACATAATAATGAACCAAGCCAGTCGGTGTCCGTCTTTAAATTCTAAGACTTTTGCTCTCAAACTTTGTCCCGCTTTCCATTTGACATTCAAGCGGTTTAATTGTTCCCCAGCTTTAAGTTTCCTTCGAAAAATATCTTTTCTACTCCTGCGTTCGAAAGTCCATGAAAGTCCCATTGTAAAAATAAGTTAAATGTAAATTTTATTGCAGAAAGTACGGAGGTTTGAAATATGAAAATAGTTACGTACCTAATTTGCAGCAGTGCAGCTCTTTTGTTATTTATTCATGCTACCCCCCGCTGTTAGTCCATTATGTACGCGGATAATTTCGCTAGCGGACCAAGAAAAATGAAAAAAGTCACGTTAATTAGGATGTCAGCTGAGCAAATAATAATCCCAGTGTGGCGGGCTCATTTCGTATGCGGGCCCAGGCTTGCGGCCAAAAATTTATCTTCGCATTTTTAGACAACGCAATTACAGGAATATTTACTTAATGTCGGCTCACGGTGCCTACGCGGGAAAACATGTCTGACAGTGTTTTAATTTGGCAACGTATGCACCTGCTGCCTTATTAAAACTTACTATAAAACTACTAAGTTCGAAATGTTTTAACATACACGTTCAGTAGGTACTTAAATTTGAATTTTGCCGCATAAACATAGAAACGGTTTTGCGTGTGGGTAAATAATGGAATGTATAATTAGGAATTGAATGCAAAATTTATGCAACTAGATTTTCGTTCGCGCTGTAGTTTTGTCCGCTTCTTGTGCAATAAGGACGAACTTTGCCCGAGTGCCGAAGAAGGATTATATTTTTCGAGCGTATATATTTATCTATGTGTGTTGTGTTATATGTATATCAATCTTTGGCACGCCCTGCAGCCTAAGCGGCTCGATGGATTTTAAAGTGTGAGGTTGTCATTAGATTCGTATCAGTTGCGAGAGTGACATAGTAATGGAATTCCCGTTGGAACGGGAATTACACAGGAAATACGGATTTCCGATACCACTACGTTTCAATCAAATTCATTTGAGTAAAAATTTGGTACTCACATGGATGTCGATGACCGAAAGATGGACGTATAACATTAATGAATAAATTTTAAATATGGGGGCCACTATTGGAAGTAAAAAAGAAAATATTTTACGCAGTCTGTTTCTTTTTCAAAGCAGATCTACTATGCAACTACATACTGCAAAATAATCAGAAACAAGAGTGTCTGATAACTATTTGCTAACACGTGATTACTTGTGCGGTTTTATTTGAGGTTTGCAAATAAATTAAACGATTTTAGGGGACATGGAGAGGTAATCTCTTGGGGCAGCCGTAGGTTGTACTAGACGATCGGCATCTCTTTTACAGGCAAAGAGTATTGTAATATTATATGAACAAGAGTGGCAACTCTATGGTCAAATATGCATGTATGGAAGGTGCTGCTGCCCTACGCCCTGGTGAAGAACTAATGTGACGTATCTATAGATGTATACCTATCTATATGTATATGTTGGTAGTGATGTACAGCTATAATTACCCGTAATTTTAATTGATAGGCTAATTGCCACTATTCGTATTTTAGCCGTCTAATTCAAATCAGCATATACGAAGTATAAGCGGCTAAACCCGATTTGCACTATACGGCTAAAATACGAACATTGGCAAGTGGCCTATCAATTAAAGTCCTTGACCGTACAATTTGGTACGCCATGGCCATGGCCGATGAATGACAACTGACAAGTTTGACAAGTCAACCAAGATGGCCGCTAATTTAGTTCTCCACCAAACAACCAGAGATCCCTGTAGTCGCATGAAAAGTGTGATATATGTAAGTGTGCCCCCCCTGTTTACAGGGGTTGGCTCAGGGGGTTTCGTTACAGACAGACCTTTACGTAACTATAGGTATATTTAGTGCTGGTTAGGAATAGCCGACAGTCTACCGAGAATACCTTTCTGTAATTGGCTCCTTTACAGAAAATAGTACTTTGAGTACCTACTTAGAAGGAAAATCAACGTCACTGAATAGTAGATTGTTCAACAAGCGACTAAAACAAGTCATAATGACACAAGATATTTAGCCACCCGAGCACAGCGAGGGTGGCTATAATTCGCGTGTCATTATGATTGTTTAGTCTCGCGTTAAACACTCTACTTTTCACTTTGAATGTGAGGAAAAAAAACAACCGCGTTTCATACAAAATTACAATACTACTTTTTTTTACAACGAACGTTCAATACGAATAATGGGCATCTGTTCTAAATTCAAATACTATATGTATACTTAGCAAAAAACTTTATCCCGCGGTTTTTTCTTTTCTTTTATATATATTTTTTTAAAGTGACTAGTGACGCTTTAAATGCTTGCATATTCAGCCAACAGATTCAAACTAGAAAACTATTCTAAAACTAATTGGACTAGGTCTGCATAATAAAATTAATTCATCCTTAATATAATTAAATAGATAATATTAATATCCATAATCACTCATTTATCATGTTTCACGAAATTAAATCTTTTTATTTTAAATATTATTGCACAGTTGTCATTTTGAGGTTATTTCCACGCCCTTAAAGGCTTCCACAGACCGAAGCGCGCGCGAGGCATGCGCGCGATGTCACGGACACACGGAGCGTCCGCAGCGCGCTTCGGTCTGTGGAAGCCTTTACAATAGTCTATGCCCAGTTACTGAAAATGGCGATAATCCTCCATTCACAAACACCGTGTTTGGCAGTCTGAACAGTTTCCAAAATAAATTAAAAAAAAATTACTTTAATCCCTAGAGATCAAAAAAGAGCTTTAGTCCCGATATGCAGAGACTAAAGTAACATTTTAAGAGCATGAGAAGTGAAAAATAAATTTATCGTCCTGTAAAAAGTTTTGACAAAATTAACATAATACCTACCTACTGCTAAACTGGGCTGGCAGCGCTCGGAAAGCTCCGCAATATCTTGTCATCTAATATACCGCAGTGTCGCAGGTCAATAGTCTTTAACCAGTGTGTTACCAGTGATGACTTATGGTATTTAGACGTGGCCGCTAACGATCGGCCGATCGATCGGCGATCGGGAAGAAAGATCAAGGTCACTCAGAGGGCGATAGAGAACGCTATGCTCGAAGTTTCTCTGCGGGATGACGAAATCCACGTTAGAACTATAGTCACCGCCATAGCTTGAAGAATCGCCAGACTCAAGTGGCAGTGGGCAGGGCACACAGCTCGCAGAAATGATGGCCGATGGGGCCAAAAGGTTCTCGATTGTCGCCCATGAACCGGAAGACGGAGTGTAGGTAGGCCTCGAATAAGATGCAGTGACTATTAAATGTTGCGGAAACAAATGAAAATGATGGCGCAGGACTGGTCTGTTTGCCGAAACTTTTGAGAGGCGTGTGTTCAGCAGTAAACGTTTTTCGTCTGAAATGATGATGATAACCAACTGATGTAAGCTTCTAACGCCCACATGGTTGACTTTATGCATGTCTACTAATTCGTTGAAGACTCGGATCAGGTTATTGTCAGCATAATACAAGATTATCTTCTTCTTCTAATATATAAAAATCTCGTGTCACGGTGTTTGTTATCGAACTCCTCCGAAACGGCTTGACCGATTTTTATGATTCTCTTATGCTTAGTAGATCTGAGATCTGAGATTATGTTATGAGGTCGTGGGCTTATTTTTTATACCCACCCCTATTCTTCGCGGACGGAGTCGCGGGCAACAACAGCTAGAAAGACTATTACTCCCTCTCTACCTATAAAGCGCAGTTGATATTAACGCAGGTAAAATATACCACACAAGTTAATTCGATGAGTGTCAGTAACGAAATTCCGCAATGATATTTGAACGACACGATTGCAATACATGAGTAGGTTTCCCTCGTTCATATTCGCAGGTTCACCAAACATAAACTGCACGCTTCTTGGATCAATAGCAAAGCTCATTTTGTTTTATTCCGCCACTCTAAGAGAACGCCGAACCCTTTCAAGGGCTTTCTATTTACCTACTTTCACTAGATAGTGGGTAAAGGCGGGAACGTAGGCAATTATAGTGGTTGAAACAAAGTACAAATAAAGCGAAATGTTCTTGAGCGAAAGGCTATAATGCGTAGACGTAGACGGCATAGCTTTAAAACCACTTAGAAATAATGATAATGATTGTTTGTCCTAAATAGCCGCAGTTTTCACAAAACCGTTGGAATTTAAGTAGGTATTTGAATGAAAATTTCGTCTGGAGAGATTCTGAGGATCCATTTTAGTGTTTGAAAGATTGTCTCTGAGATTTCTACTTTAGTTAATTATACTTTTGCATCTACATCGCTTTTATTTTTCAAAATTAAATGGCAAAATCCTATGTACTTCACTACCATCAGATGTGGCAACTCTACATTCACATATTAATAAAATCTAGGCTACGTGAATCTGTCACTTACGAGTTACGAGTACCTATAACCCGTAGATTTTTTTATTAATGAAAAAAAAGAAAGAAAAGGGTACCAATAAAATCAGAGGCCCTACCACGAAGTGCATAATTCGAACTTCGTTTCGTGCCGTCCCGCTCACGCTAATATGATTTGACATGAGAGTGAGAGGGATAATGCGATGCGAACTTCGATTTTCGGATTTCGTGGTAGCGCCTCAGATCCGCAGCGTAGGCTTCGTCAATTTTTTATCGTTTTTTTTTAGTACTTAGGTACCTAAGTAAGTAAGGTAAACGTACCAATGCTCGACATCTCAACGCCCAGTAGATGACACCCATCTGTCACCTCTCTTACTATGACATACGATTGAAGGTGCCATGTATTGGGTCATTGTTGAGCACAGGGACGTTTACCTTAATGCTGTAGTGTTATATATAATGTTGTAGTGGTAGAGCCATGTTGTAGCTAGCCGCTGCATCACGAATGGGCCGGCTCATCCGGGGCAGTAGGTGCCACCCTCTCACAGAACACCGGCGTGAAGCAGCAGTACTCCTGCTGCGTTTCATACGGTCAGTGAGAGCGCCGGGGGCCCAATACCTCTCCCCATTCCCCTTCTCTATTCCCTCTCCTTTTTTACAGACCAGCAATAGATCAATTACTCTCTTTGAGTTGTTGATATTTATGGGCGACGGTGATCATTTTCCATCAGATGACCTGCTTGCTCGTTTGCCTCCCTCTCATAATAAAAAAAAAATAAAAAAAAACATTCGCAGTAAAATTGCCTTACGAAGTTCCTCGAAGGATCTCAAGCTGTGCTCTCGAGCCAGGTTCCACTTATAATAAAAGACCGGCAGGTTTTCGGCGTTTATGACGGCGGCGAAAATGTGTAAACAACGTTTCGGCCGTAAATTCTTTTGACATGGTAATCTGTGAGGTTATTGTCCACCGGTGAGGGCTTTTATCTTGAAACGTATAAGTACGTACATATCCTACTAATATAATAAATGTGAAAGTTTGTGAAGATGTTTGGATGTTTGTTACTCAATCACCCAATAATGGCTGAACGGATTTACATGAAATTTGGTATGAAAATAGTTTGAGACCGCAGAAATAACATAGAATAGTTTTTACCCCGGAAAATGGCATAGTTCCCGCGAGACACCGATAAACCAATTATTTGCAGACGGAGTCGCGACTCGCGGGCAACGGGAGCCCCTTTTCTCCCATAATCTTTTTTATCCGAATTTTGAAAGTCAGAAATCGATGTCCATAATATTCTTGCTCATAAATATCGATGGTCATAATTTTATTAAAGCAAATCGCTTAATAGTTCTAACTGCAATGATCCATACGCCTATTGATCATAACTTTAAAAAGTCATAATATTGATATCAATAAAATTTAACGGAATATCGTTGATTATTCAGAAATATTGTAAGACATATATCTTAAAGTAATAATTGTTTTCAGTCATAATTTTGCATTACCTAAAACGCACTAAGCATATACATCGAAATCTATAACATCTAAAGGAATATTGACAATTATTCAGAAACATTGTAAGGCATATCGCAGGCAGCGAGCGAGCGAAGCGAGCTAGCAAGACCTTTCAGGGCAGAAGCGACTCGGACAGGTTAGGTTCAGAAGGCTAAGGCGGGAGCGAAGTGTAGCGTAGCTCCCGCCTTAGCCTTCGATGTTAGGTATTTTTTTTATGACAGCACAGAAAAGGATTATTACCTTTAATATTATGAAATGTCACACAACCATGACACTGAATGTAATTACAAAGTAATATTATGCCTATAAATAATTATGACCTGCGAAAAAAGACCATGCAATAATTATTATGAATGATAATAATAATTATTATTATTATTAACTCGACGGGGTTGTGTAGTTTTATTGTGGAGTGCCTTTGGCCATCTTCCAGCTCCATCATCAGACCCTGGTTACCATCTGAGATCAAAGTGCTCGTCAAGACGAATCAAACGAGCCCAAACTCGACGGGATTGTGTTGTTTTATTACATAGTTCCTATGGCCACCATCCAGCTCCATCATCAGATCAGCTCCATGTTACAATAATATTGCATTGTCATCCAATTTACACATATGTGCAAAATTTCAGCTCAATCGGAAACCGGGAAGTGGGTCAAAATCGCGCCCTAAGGAGTCGGTTACAAACATACATACAGGTGAAGCTAATATAAAGCGTGTAAATTACAAACATACATACAGGTGAAGCTAATATAAAGCGTGTAAAAAAAATAAAATGAAATCCTTTTCAAAAGCAAGAACAAACTGTTGCATAGTGCAGCGCCACAACGTGTTTTTTACAAACTATAGTAGCATTTATCCGCCATCTAGCGTATCAAAGCGGAAATCATTAGTCAGAGCCAGTTCTAAAACTGGATTTGGAAATTAGTTCCACATTCCGCCACTATTAACCTATTCTTATTTACAAAATGTTACTTTTGCGCGAAGTCTTTTGCAAACCAAACAAAACGCACGAAGAAAGAAAAGTAAAAGATAAAATTATATTTATTAAGTCTTTTTGTATGACTCCGCCTTATTTATTGTTATAGTTAAAAATATCAAATAATTAAGATGTTGGTCAGGAAACCAATTTTTCAATACAGACAATACATTCGAAAAGTTACATAATTCGTTTATTTGTTAATCGTTTACTTAACGAAAATAATAAATAATAATAATAACGGTCGTGTAATTACAAAAGTTTGATTTCAAGTAAAATATTGACTTTTTTGTATTTACTACTGGTTTAAAATAATGTTAGTCAGAAATCATAAAACGAAACGCAAAACACCTTTTCATAAACACGAATCACGATCCAGTCAAAAGCATGGACCTACTACCTAAACAGGACCGAGCACTCGCAGCTAAAAAACGAGCAGAGCAAGATAGTTAGTGCAATGGACTTGTGTCCTTTTCTAATAGGGTGACAATAAAATTTTTGTTGTGAGACAAATTCAATTTTGCAATCTTCCTGCTTCATTGTTTATACATATAATTAATTCGGGTCTTGGGTGTTTAATATGTATTTAAGTATGTATCTATCTATATAAGTATGTTTATCCGTTGCTTAGTACCCATAACACAAGCTTTGCTTAGCTTACTTTGGGACTAGGTCAATTGGTGTGAAATGTCCCGTGATATTTATTTATTTAAAAAAAAAAAACAAAAAAAAAAAAAATTAGTGACCAGAATAGGTTGTGTTAAGGTCATTGACCCGATCACTGATTATAAACACTGAATGAACTGAAACAATTACTTTGCTCACCCGCGACCTTATGATAGCTCGTAAGGTAATTTGACAGTAGGTTTGAAAAGTAAATTGAACTAACTAACTAGAAACTGAATGGAACGTCGCATATGTCCAGTTTGTTATTTTGTTATTTGTGTGTTATTTGGGGGTAGTTAGAATAGAGAGATCTCTCTCCAGGCAGATGTTATGCCTGGGGACCGAAGTCCAATGGATGAAAGTTGGAAGTTGTATTTATGCAGCCGAGTTGAGAAACTTCGATAGCGTGATGTAGGATTGTAGTGATTAGTTCCTTATGTGATGACTAGATGGCGCTAGTAGTCGCTACATCAGCCCCCCTTTTCAGACCGGAGGTCGATACGAATTGCAGTGGAGTGTAGTCTGTGCGTCATGTGGGCGCTTGCAAGGGCCAGTCGCTCAGAGCCTCGTCGGCGAGTATTGGTGTTCCTCTGCTACTTGTAGGTAGGTGCATGCCTGTTGCGTGATTGCTCAGAGCCTTGTTGGCGAGCGTTGGTTGATTGATTGGCAAGTGGAAGTAGTGGGAGGAGGATTTGCGAACTGTAGACACCAGGCAGATAATAGATACATGCTAATGGTGCACATTGCGGTGAGTATGGCTTGCTGTGAGACTGCGTCATCGTCTTGTGTGTCTGAAGGTTGCGATTTTGTCCAATGTCGTGGGTCACCAATTTGGGGGTAGTTGCAATAGAGAGATCTCTCTCCAGGCAGATGTTATGCCTGGGGACCGAAGTCCAATGGATGAAAGTTGGAAGTTGTATTTATGCAGCCGAGTTGAGAAACTTCGATAGCGTGATGTAGGATTGTAGTGATTAGTTCCTTATGTGATGACTAGATGGCGCTAGTAGTCGCTACATTAGAAATTATTCTTTGAAAATTTCTCGAAACAGATATACAAAAACATTCGAAATCTAGTAAATGGCTAAATTAGTAAAATATTCTTACCACGGGAGAAATCGTTGGTATAGCGTCAGCTTTTAATAACTGACGGCTATTTTTAATACAAATGCAGGAAGGTTGAAAATGACGACTGCATACGACTGAATATTTGGTAATTCTTTGCATCACTTTTATATTCCTGAGCCATTTTTGTCGCATTTCTTCATTTTTTGGGAAACTGTAAAAATAGTGCAACAGTAAGGACCGGCCACACAATACGAGAATTCATGGTCAACGTAGTAGTTAGATTTAAAATAAATGTAATTTTTAGCTTACCTATGGAACGATATATTGCAACCACTATAACATTGACTTTTACAAGTGTAAACACAACACGTTTTCACCATTTTGTTTGATTTTCAAGCTTAGATTTTCTTTCTTTCTTTCTTTTCTTCCTTAATGGCGGCCACTAGGCTTGTGCCAATATCAGTTAATTGCTCTGAGAGCGACTCACGTTGTACGGTAATTGTAGTTTTTGCAACTTGATAGTAAAATTCCAAAAACCACGTGGAGACAACTTGCGCATTAAAAAATGTCAGACACGAGAGCAATATAGAATTTTGAGATCACTGTAACAGTTAAGGTTAATCGCCGCATAAAACACTATCAGAATTATACCACAACTAGCCAAAGAAACAGAAATACCAAAATTATATACTGTCTACATCCGCCATGTTCGAATGCCACAAATCCTCCCCCTTAGATTTCTTATTTAACGAATTTTCTTATTTACTGAATGACGTTTTGAAGGGTTACCATTAGAAATAAAAAAGTGGACTAGACAAGAAATGTATGTTTTATTTTTTATTTATGAATAAATATAATAAAATTAATGAAATTGTAATACGTTTACTTAAAATTGTTTAAATAACATTTAAATACAAGTGTTTCAATTGAGTTTTTTGAGCCAAAAATTTTGATCAAAAGCATTTTTTTAGGCTGGCAAGATGAGAGAACGAGACAAAAGTCCCTCATTGTCACTATTCCATCTCTGCTTGGATTTCCCTCTGTGTAAGGCGCAACGGACCAAAATACTTTATTACCTTGTAATACGGTTCATTTTCGTAAATACACATTTTCAGAGTACTCAGTCCGAGTACTGCGACAAAAAAGAGAGGCCGTAAAAAAGAATAACTAGTGGATTGCATCTCGTTCTAATTAGGGTGATCAAGTAATGGTTCGAGTGGGACACAATCCACTAGTTTCTCTAGTTTGTATGTAATCTCTCGAACCACTGTCTCTAGTTGCCATTATTAAACTGTATAGCTTGGTAATATGGATCACTTTTGATTGACTAATAAAAGTTAGTACTCAGTCCTGGTTAGGTATTAAGTCCATGCGTTTACGATACGTTTACGAGTTTACGACGCGAGCAACGAGAACTAACTGACTTTTGACAGCAGGACTTGCTTGTCATCGTCGCCGAAGCCGAAAATAATTCATAATTTTGTTTGAAATCTTTATTCTACGACTCGCTCTCTTACAGTTTAGTGCTAATAATTATTTGTATCTACTGAAGGTGTAGACCCTACATTAAGAACTTCAAGAGCAATGAGTTCAATAGGAACCGGAGTAAGTTTTCCTTTCCTACTGTTTTTGTTTGAAGGTTATGATGTGTATGCAAGTTTCGGAAACTTAATTATATTACTCAATGTATAATATAGTTCTCTTATTTAATTAATGGTAAGCTCGACTGCTCCTCAAAAATTGGTGGTATGATTACGATTCGAACGCTTACTTTTTAAGTCTTCCAAATATGCTTAATCATGATGGTAAAATCTGTTTTTTTCTTACTTCCAGTATGATCTTTCCGCCTCCCAATTCTCGCCAGACGGCCGAGTGTTCCAAGTAGAATATGCAGCGAAGGCTGTGGAAAACTCTGGAACTGTGATTGGTCTCCGAGGGAAGGATGGTGTGGTATTTGCAGTTGAGAAACTTGTGACTTCAAAGTTGTATGAGCCTGGTGCCAACAAAAGGATTTTCCATGCTGATGAACATGTTGGCATTGTAAGTTGTTTATTTACTTATTTATTTATTTATTTATTTATGGAGAACCAACAGCTTATATATACATCTTAAACATTACAGTAAATACAGCAAGCCAATTACAGGTTCTCGCCGACAATTACAGAGTAACAATAAGGCAGTATGCCCACACAAGAGTCCCTTCGGATTCAGACACACAAAAAAGAAAAAAGAGAAAATAACTATGTACTTAGTGACAAATAATTCAGCACTATTTTAGCGGCAGAGAAAAAATAATCAAGTCCCTAACCTGACAAACCTAACCTACAGAAAGGTACAGTCGACTACAAAAAAATCAATACGGCCAAAGTTACAAAAATATGTATACACGACCTTAATGTTAAGTCAATAAAGGTGTGTATACATATCTTTGTAACTTTGGCGGTATCAATCTTTTTGTAGTCGACTGTACAACGCTCAATGCACACTCGCGAAATATCATAAATATCATATAATATTTGCTGTTCAATTACCAATTTATTGTTTTCACACTATGGAAATAATAAGCTACAAGTACCAGCTCTTCAGAGCTTGTTTCCCAGCATTGGGCCTTTATTTATCCTAGTTAGATGTATGTAAGTAAGGTTGCTATCCGTCCGGGTTTCCCCAGATTTGTCTTAGTTTAGAGAGCATTCGGGGAACGTGCGAGTGGGGTTCCATTTGTAGTCCGGGTTTGAATTGTAGTAGTTAGATTGTATTGTATTGTGTGCTATGTCGTCTATAAAAAGGACTTATCCTCATAACTCCCTTGTAACTGTCTTTGTTTCCCTTTTGTACTTTACAACTTTCTCATTTACAATTTTCAGGCAGTATCAGGTCTCATCTCTGATGCCAGGCAGATTGTAGAAACGGCCCGCACCGAAGCATCCAACTACAGATCTCAGTACCAACTTCCAGTACCCCTTAAATACTTGAACGAGCGGGTGTCAATGTACATGCATGCATACACCTTGTACAGTGCTGTTCGTCCATATGGATGCTCTGTTGTCATGGGAACTTGGTCTGAACATGATGGACCTCAGATGTACATGCTAGACCCAAGTGGCGTTTCTTTTGTAAGTATAATTAATGTGTAGATTAGTTTAGTGTTGAATGAAACAAAGAACAACGCCTAGCAGCTAGTACATGTTCAGAATAGACATTGAGGGCAACACTAGTATACTTAGTAAATTAAATTATGGTGGGTTTGACATGATCTTTATAAATGTTATTACATTATCATTTAACAAGTTTAGGGGTAGGCTGGATTAGAGAGATCTCTCTCCAGCCAGATGTTATGCCTGGGGACCAAGGTCCGATGGATGAAAGTTGGAAGTTGTATTTATGCAGCCGAGTTGAGAAACTGATAGTATGATGCAGGATGTAGTAATTAGTCGCTACACAAGCTTTCATGTCATATGTCATATTTACAACAAGATTGGCAAAATATGGCTTGCTAATTCAGTAAAAGTGAATACCAAAGAAGCTTATATTTAACTTGCATTGTTTGTATATAACTTGTGGTTTCAAAATTCGTAAACCATTTTTCAACTATTTTCTGGTATCTGATTGACCTGAAATTTGACATACTTATGTACCTAAGAACGGTGACAATACAATAATCTGATACTAAAATTCTGGAAGTCCGACTAGGATTGTCTCCACAAAACGGGGTGCTTCAACAGTTAATGGCTTTGACTTGAAATTTGGTATGGATATCTAGTTTAGAGTACAATATACAAGTACAATCAACAAAAAACGTTTTAACAAAAATTAACTGCCAAAAAAACTGAAAAGCAAAAAATAATACCTTTTTTGTTTGACCTTAATCTAGGTACCAGTTTGAAGTCGGTGCCTCAGCACTTAGCCAGGAGGAGTGGACCTATAATCGTCTACCTGATTGGCTTCTATCACTCCTCCTGGCTCGTGCTGAGGCACCGACTTCAAACTGGTACCTAGATTAGGGTCAAACAAAAAAGGTATTATTTTTGCTTTTCAGTTTTTTCAGCGGTTTAATTTTTTGTTAAAAAGTTTTTATTTTATACTTTTTTTCCATCCTTGGGGTAATTTTTTTCCCAAATTTATAATACCAACTTCAAGGTATACCCTATTTTATTTATCCAATAAAAAAGAATTATGAAAATCAGACTACTCTGTAAAAAGTTAGTCAATCATCCCCTGTTTTCCTACCCTTAGGGTAGGAATATTATTTCCAAATTTAAATGGGACCACCCTTGGGGTATACGCTTTCAAATAAAAAAAGAATCATCCAAATCCGACAACTCTGTAATAAGTTATGCGTGGTCATATAGTATAATCAGTAACTGAACAATCAATCATCCCCTGTTTTTCTACCCTTAGGGTAGGAATATTGTTTCCAAATTTAAATGGGACCACCCTCGGGGTATACGCTTTCCAATAAAAAAAGAATCATCAAAATCGGACTACTCTGTAAAAAGTTATGCGTGATCATACATAAAAAAAAAAAAATTGATATATATACACGTCGAATTGAGAACCTCCTCCTTTTGTTTTCGTCGGTTGAAAAAGGACTGTAGGTTGGTTGAATTGAGAAAAATACTAATAATAGAGATTTTGACTCAAATTTGCATGAGCAAGGCTAAATTTAATGAAATTGAAAATGGAAATTTATTTCAATGGTTATGTTTATTTAGCAATTTTTTTTATTCCAGTCATATTTTGGTTGTGCAGTTGGCAAAGCAAAGCAGGCTGCAAAGACAGAAATTGAAAAGTTGAAGCTTGCTGATCTGACTGTAAGGGAATTGGTGAAGGAAGCAGCAAGAATGTGAGTACCTTATTACAAGATTTTATTTAACTTGCAGTATTAGTATGAGTCAAATTGTGTCAGTCATATTTAACCCACTTCCAGTGGTCAGATCGGATTGAAATTTGGTATACATATGTAAGTTAAAGAAAGAAAGAAAGAAAGAAATTTATTGAATCAGGCGTTACTTTGCGGAGGTCCATATTAATGAACTAAAACAATTACTTTGCTCACCCGCGACCTTACAATAGTTACGTTTATGCAAGAAATGTGCGTTCATGCAGTTCCTCCACCTCCACACTGTACGAACACACACAAATCACATAAACCCAACCATCACCACCACCAAGCTACACTGACGCGTTTCGAACTCAACCAGAGCTCATCTTCAGAGTTACCACAACCGTATGCTATGCTACCAAATGTTAAACTAACAAACCAAAACAAATGTTTTAACTTGTCACTGTAACTTCTCAAGTACCCACTTTATTTTTCTTATTCTCAAACTACCCCACAAAAATTAACTTTTATTGACATATTTAAAACTACCTTGAATTTTTTTGTTTATTTATTTATAAGGCATATTTAATTAATACTAACTGTTCAAATTCGACCCAAGCCGCAGTAAAGGAGAAGATACTAAATTTACCTGTTCATTAATAATAGACCCCATAGTGTTGTACCTAATTATTTCCATGCATTCCAGAGCATCCAGACGCAACCCCTTGCCGCAATAATGTAACACTTCATAAGAATCTGAATCTAACAATGAATGATTTGATTCCAACAAATGTTTTGCAAAATTCGATCTATCTGGATGCTCATTCCTATATGCCGAAACATGCTCTTTAAATCTAGTATTAAAACTTCGGCCTGTCTGTCCTACGTATATCCCATTGCAGTCATTACAAGTAAGCTTGTATACCCCCGATCTAGTTCCCTTATCTACCTGTTCTTTGTGGTTACATAGCCTAGAGTACAAAGAGTTGTTAGTCTTAAAGGCAACATTAATATTAATACTAACTGTCCTTTACTGCGGCTTGGGTCGAATTTGAACAGTTAGTATTAATTAAATATGCCTTATAAATAAATAAACAAAAAAATTCAAGGTAGTTTTAAATATGTCAATAAAAGTTAATTTTTGTGGGGTAGTTTGAGAATAAGAAAAATAAAGTGGGTACTTGAGAAGTTACAGTGACAAGTTAAAACATTTGTTTTGGTTTGTTAGTTTAACATTTGGTAGCATAGCATACGGTTGTGGTAACTCTGAAGATGAGCTCTGGTTGAGTTCGAAACGCGTCAGTGTAGCTTGGTGGTGGTGATGGTTGGGTTTATGTGATTTGTGTGTGTTCGTACAGTGTGGAGGTGGAGGAACTGCATGAACGCACATTTCTTGCATAAACGTAACTATTGTAAGGTCGCGGGTGAGCAAAGTAATTGTTTTAGTTCATTAAAGAAAGAAATGTTTATTTGCTTAGAATATAGCTAATTGACCTGTATGACCAATAACGACAAGCGATATGTCACTGGATAGCTTATTCTAAGTTCTAATACTTTTACTATGGCAGGTAGTCCCAAATATTTGTGTGAAATAAAAAGTTATTGTTTCATAAAAGTAGTTTGAGTTGAAAGTTACTATGTAGGTTTTTCGATACTGAAGATGATTGTGTGTCATGTCATGTCATGATTTTGTTTTTTTTTTTATTTTTCATGTCTTTATCTTGCCATACCTTTTTTAAATAGTGATTTGAGATTTCTCACCATACCAAAAGTTTTAAAATATGAAATCTTTCTAATGATAATATGGCTTGTTGTTATTGGTCCCTAGGCCTGAGTCTATACAAGTCTGCCTATCCTCCTTTGAAATGAAATAGGAAATGTTTTATGACACCAAAATTACTTAAACATTTCAGCATCTACCTGGTCCATGATGAACTTAAGGACAAACAATTCGAGCTGGAACTCTCCTGGGTGTCAAAGGACACCAACGGCCGTCATGAGATGGTGCCTCGTGAGATAGCGGCTGAGGCCGAGAACACTGCTAAGCAAGCATTGGCAGACATCGAGGACTCGGATGAGGGAGAAATTTAAATTGGTTAGATAATAAATTTTTACTATAATTATTTGTTTTTTTCTTAATTCATTTGAAATTCACTGCAGTGAGTAAGAATGACACTCATCCAGGACCAAACTAATGATGCTAATGATGATATACGAGGTGAAATTTTAAATGTGATACTCGCAGGTTTTAATTGGTTTTATTTAATTTGAGATGTCCATAGTTAAAGGTTGATTCACAAAAGCTGGCACGAATTGAATGAACATAAGTTATTACTTACCGTGATCCTACATTTTTGTACATAGGAAAATGACTGATGCTTGTCATTTTCATATTTGTGTGTCAAATGGGCAACACACTAATAATAATTTAATTCAATCCATTCGTGCCAGCTCTTGTGAATCAACCTGTACATTGAGTTTATCAATTGGTTAACAATTAAAAATTCGAACGTTTAAAATTTTACCTTGTCTACAGGATAAATTTCACGAGATAAAAAATTATATATTTTATTTTGCCGAGCCTAACAAATAATTTATCATTTGATTCAAGTCAAAGATTCATGCAAATGCTCGACTGTACATAGTATATATTACTTAGATATAAATTCTAGGTCATTTTCTAGCTAGCACTTAAATTATTTCTAGGGGATGGTATGTCAATAATCACATAAGGGTATTTGCCCTAAGGGAATAATTTCAGCGCCTCAATTGCTGTGAATGGTATAGAATTTAGTATAATTTTACTTTCATAAAAAAATGATGGAGGTGAAGGGATTGTTCCAATTTCTAAATGAAAGTTGAAAATGTTTTCCAACTTTCCATTCTTTAAACATGGCTTCTTTAGAACAAATGCCTCCTGCCCTAACTGGTAGTTTAGCCATACATCTCAAATTATTGAAAATAATTGGACTCGACTTTTTAGGAGATTCTTGTCTTGTGAACAGCTGCAGATTTGTTTTGTTTAGTATTATACTGCTAATGTTTTACATTGGCCAATTGTTTTACTTCTATAAATCCGATGAATTAGGTGCAGATTTTTTGGATATCGCTAATGCTATACCTTTGTTTTTGATGGCCATACAAGGTAAGCTATTTTAGAAAATATACTATAATATTCTAGAGTATAATTTACCATATCCGCGTATATTTTATTTCAGATTTGTTTAAATTAGTATCACTAAGCAAGAAGGACCGTATAAAAGATATTATTTTGGAGATATCTGAACTTTGGCCCAACAATGTAAAAAACGAAGAAAATCTTATAGGCAGATGGTTACGGAACTTGAAAATGTTCAATGAATGTAAATAAATTTAGATTTTTATTTATTTTATGCCAAGCCATGCAAGCAAATCCATTTTAAACTGTGATAAGGTTATTAAGGATTTTTGGAATTACAACGATATACATGTTTAATAAATCACTATACATTTTCCATACCCGCTCGTTAAAACTAATCGATTTAATTAATTATATTAATTTATATCAGTGGCTAGTGTTCATGATGAACGTAGGTACATGTTTCTCTAAAGAGTTTTTAATTGATTAGTTTTAACGAGCGGGTATGGAAAATGTAGTGATGTATTAAATTTAAAAAAAAACACCTAGTTGTACCACAGATAAAATTAAGTAAATATATTCATTTTGTAGCTTATTAAAGAGGCTTGCTTTGGTGCAAAACTTGGAGGTGTCGGTGACGTGGAAGTACTTTAAAAAAAATAAAAAAAATGTATTTTTTGGTATGGCAGTATATCCTAAAATTGATGTCATATAATTGTCTACTATATGCACAATAAATAATACGTGACGAACGTCAAAATCGGCTGGCTAGAAAAAAAAAATGATGAAAGATCATATATAGTTTTTTTATAAAAAACTATAAACTTTAGAGGGCTGAAATTTTGAATACTTGATACTAATAGAAAGCCATATCAATAAAAAAAATTATACCTAAGTCAAAACTCGCTGGGGGCAGATTCACTTAGCTTATCCTGGCATTGCCTTTTACTTTTTGATTTTTGTATTTATATTTGCGGCTTTACCGTTAAGTTTGTTGTCTGGAAAACAAATTGGAAAATTTCGCCGTGACGTTAAAAGGCTTGGGGTGACGCAGTGGTCTAGCACATCGTCCCAGATTTACGAAGTCCCGGGTTCGATCCCGGTTCCAGCATTTACTTTCTGGTTGAAACAATATTTAGACATTGAAGGTAGTATTTCATACTAAATACAAACTGAAACATAGATGCACAGAAAAAAGACCAGCGCTGGGAATCGAACCCAGGTCCTTGGTATTCCGTGCCACGTGCTTAAACCCCTACACCACTACACCACTTGACCAGTGACTTGTGGTTAACCAGTGGTGGTTCAATTCCCAGCGCTGGTCTTTTTTCTGGGGTTTTTTTGTGTATCTATGTTTCTGTTTGTATTTAGTATGAAATATATTGATTTCACGGGATGACCGTAAAAGTAAAAAAAGTGGAGTTGAAAAAATAAAAATACAAAAAGATACTTCATACCAAACTTGTTATTGAAGGTATTGAATATTTTTTTTCAGACGTTTACAAGTTTCTTGCGGTCGTGGTGTTCGTGTTCGTGTGGGTATCATTTTTCATTACCGCATTTTCATCCTTCGAAGGGGAGACCAAGTATCTGCTTCCATTTTTTTTGTATTGCCCTTTTAAAATCGATTCCATGTGGAAATATTCAGCCGTCTTCATATACCAGGCCGTGAGCGGTAAGTGATCTTTTTTGTTAAGTAGCCAGACAAAAATTGTAGACGAGTAGTATGTGACATGATGATTAAAAGTAGGTACTCTATCAAGTATTTAATAGCAAGTACCAGTAAAGCCAGGGATTTGCTTGGGGACAAATGTCCTACGACAAGACGTCGCCACCGGCGTCATAACGTTGCCGAACTTCGCTCAACATGTCTGACGACATTATTTACATGGGCATATTATATCGAGCGAAGACCGCTAACGTTGCGGGACTTCAACTTACGTCGCTGGCTACACTTCCCGCGGGACATTTGACCCCAAGTGAATCCCTGACTTAAGTGGGGAGTGATTTGTAGGTATTTAGAAAGAAAGAAAGAAAGAAAAATATTTTATTTAAGGTTACAAGAGTACCACCACCAAACAGAAGAAAACAACATTAATACACCTAATAAACAAGTTTGTTATGGCAGTGACACCAATTGTCACCAAAAAAGGGTCTCCACGCACGCACATTTCTACATTAATGTAAAAATCTGTTAAGTACATTGGTTCTTGCAAACTTATATAAAACAAAACCGTCGCAAATAGCACACGGTTAAATATTTCCAATGACCTGTGTTATGTGGTCATCAGCATCACTGGTCAAATTAGTTCCAAATGGGCTGCAGAGGTATCTCCACCGACAGACAGACACACTTTCGCATTTATAATATTAGTGTGAATTTATTGAACAAATTTTGCAAGTAGAGACACACACACCACTTTTACATAGGTACTTACAAATAAAAGGATAATGCAAATACAGTGAACTAAAGTATACTCAGCATAAAAGCTTGTATTAAAAAATATTTTTTTAACCCCCGACACAAAAAAAGGGGTGTTATAAGTTTGACCGCTATGTGTGTGTGTGTGTGTCTGTCTGTGGCATCATAGATAGCTCTTTAACGGGTGAACCGATTCGGATGCGGTTTTTTTTGTTTGAAAGCAGGTTTCTTGGCGATGGTTCTAGATATGTTTCATCAAAATTGGTTCAGTTGTTTCAAAGTTATCAGTTCTTTTGTTAGCTGCGGAAGGGATCTTAGACGCAGAATGGGCATTTACTTTATTTTCAAATTGCGTCGGAGGTTGTTAAATTTCAATTTATACTTATAGACTACCAGCGTTACAGGAAAGAACGTCATGGTCATATTTATTTAGCACACCTATTCCAAGTGGTTATTATTTTTTTTATATTATAATTTATAAACGTTTGAGCGTTTGTGACTTTGGTGTTTTTTAACCGACTTCAAAAAAAGGAGGAGGTTCTCAATTCGGTTGTATGTTCTTTTTTTTTTTTTTTTTTTAACGTGTGTTACCTCAGAACTCCGTCATTTATGAACCGATTTGGAAAATTCTTTCGTTGTTTGAAAGCATATGCTTCAAGGTTGGTCCCGTTGTTACCGGAATCCAGTTCTGATGATGGGATCCATGAGGAATTGAAGGAACTCTTCAAAAGATCAAGGGAAATGTAAAGCGATTTTAGTATTTTCAGTGACAAATCGAGCATTTGCATTCATAAAGTGTCATTTGGTAAACTAGATCTGATGAAGAAGACCGCAGATGGCCAACGGAACTCCTCAACGGGTCAAATCTTGCAAGTTGAATTTGACTCACTTCCCGGTTTCTGATTGATTTCATATTTTACATGCATGTGTAAATCAGGTGACAATGCAATATTATTGTGACATGGAGCTAATCTGATGATGGAGTTGGAAGGTGGCCATAGAAACTCTGTGATAAAACAACACAACCCCGTCGAGTTTGGGTTCATTTGAAACGTCTTGACGAGCACTTTGATCCCAGATGGTAACCAGGGTCTGACAATGAAGTTGGATGGTGACCATAAGAACTCCGTAGTAAAACGACATAACCCCATCAAGTTTGGTCTCGTTTGATTCGTCTTGATAAGTACTTTGGTAACCAGAGGCAAAAAGTACAGTCAGTAAAGAGTGCCAGTCCAGGCCATTAGCAACAACTAAAAAGAAAAAAATAAAAAATTTTAAATAAAAAATAAAACCGCCTTCAAAAAACACCCAAAAAAAACTTGGAAATAAAAAAAATTTAAATAAAAAATAAAACCTCCTTCAAAAACCCCCAAAAAAACATAAAATAATAATTGATTGAACCGACCACAATAAGCATGAAAATATCTTTCTACTAATCTGTTTGAAGTTGGTGCCTCAGCACGAGCCAGCAGGAGTGGACCTAGTAATCTAACTTACCTACATACCTATTATAGGGCTTCTACACTCCTGCTGGCTCGTGCTGAGGCACCAACTTCAAACAGATTAGTAGAAAGATATTTTCATGCTTATTGTGGTCGGCTTATGTTTTTTTGGGGGTTTTTTGAAGGAGGTTTTATTTTTTATTTAAATTTTTTTTATCTTTACTCCAGGATCAATAATACACCTCTGTCTGTACCTACCTTGCGACCTTCTCCTCCTCACGCTGACTGTTGATATTTCTATACTGATGCGCGTACTACAATATGACTTGGAGAACATAATGGTGGTTGGAAGAGAGGGAAACGGTCTTTTAGATCCAGTAGAAGCTGAGGCATCGTATCGGGCGGTAACTAAACTTGCAAGAACCCATCAGAAACTTCTGAAGTAAGTGAAATTAAAAACGAAAATTCTATGATAACGTGATTTCTAGGTCCAAGTACAGCGGCCGCGAAATTAGGGCGCAAAGGGGGCGTCAAAAATTTAAACGACCAAATGGCCTAGTGCTTAGAGAACCGACTACGAAGCTAGAGGTCCCGGGTTCGATTCTCACGTCGGGGCAGATATGAAAATACGAATGTTTGTTCTCGAGCCTTGGGTGTTTAACAATATCTGTGTATTTCTGCGTTCCCGGCCTTCCTCTTAGGCGGGTTTACGGGGACCAGAGTTGACTTTTAACTCCAAAATAACTGCTAACCTAGGGCTCATCATATCAGCTAAAAGACGTCCACTGCTGGACAAATGCCTCTCCCAAAGAGTTCCACAACGATCGGTCTTGGGCTGCCCACTTTGTTACTCAGGGTTAGGGTGCCTTTCCACCAGAGATGTGCTACGCTACGTTGCTATATGGATGTGTCTGATATCCACCAATCATGTTCATTGGTAACGGGTTCAACTAATCCAAGGGTCTTCAACCGGCGGCTCGCGGGCCGCTTGCGGCCCGCGGTTGCGTCCATGGCAGCCCGACATTGTATTGACAAAATTAAATTCACATGTCTACAAATTATACACCGTGAAATTTTAGTGGTTGTTTTCCCGAAACGAGGTGATTTAGTATCGATTGTACAATCGATTTATAATTACTATTTTGAATAGAGTCAAAAATCCAATTGTGAAAAACGAAAGTCGAAAATGACCGCAAACCAATAGTAACGCTTCGTTGGTACCTAACCTATCGTACGATCGTACGCTACTTGTACCAACGAAGCGTTACTATTGGTTTGCGGTCATTTTCGACTTTCGTTTTTCACAATTGGATTTTTGACTCTAGTCAAAATAGTAATTATAAATCGAATGTACAGTCGAAACTAAATCACCTCGTTTCGGCAAAACAACCACTAAAATTTCACGGTGTATACCTATTTACAGATTAAAAAGAACTTTTAGTTTAGAATGGAATGTTTTTATTATGTTGCGGCCCACCGAACCAATATCAGAGTATACTAGGCCCTTGACTTCAAAAAGGTTGAAGACCCTTGAACTAAGCTATGATTTTTATATGGAAAGATGCGTGCCCTGGATGCGTGCTATGGATGGTCGCGAGTCGCGTAGTAATGTCCCCCTCACCGCGCTGCCGCTCCGCGTGACCCTGTCGATACATCGCATAGCTCGTGCTGCGTATCTTCTTCGCACAGCTGCCTCGCGGCTGCTCATCTACATAGCGCATCATCCTCGCACAGCTACATAAGTTACATAACTTAGCATTGGTGGAAACGGCCACACAGTTTCGTAGCGTAGCTTTTACATCTTCGCAGCATAGCTGCATAGCACATCTCTGGTGGAAAGGCACCTTAAAGTAGTGTCAAAATGTATGAAATTGTTGACCCTTACCCGATTTAGCGATGTATTTTTTTGACTCAGGACCGTGCAGGTAGGTGGCCCTCAAGCGCTTATACTTCGTCTTTTTTAGCATTTGAAAGAAGGTTAGCGATCTTGACGTCTCTTTTTTTATTGAAAACCACTTTTGAAAAATATATCACAGCAAAATGTGTAACAATTAGCATAATTATATTATTATGGTCATTTACATTCTTTTTGTTTCATAAGTAATAATTACTAATTTTTTAGGGTTCCGTAGCCAACTGGCAAAAAACGGAACCCTTATGGATTCATCATGTCATGTCTGTCTGTCCGTCCGTATGTCACAGCCACTTTTTTCCGAAACTATAAGAGCTATGCTGTTGAAACTTGGTAAGTAGATGTATTCTGTGAACCGCATTAAGATTTTCATGCATAGAAAAAAAAACAATAAATTTTGGGGGTGCCCCATACTTGCCCATACTTAGAACTGAAACTCAAAATTTTTTTTTTCATCAATCCCATACATGTGGGGTTTCTATGGATAGGTCTTCAAAAATGATAATGAGGTTTCCAATATCATTTTTTTCTAAACTGAATAGTTTGCGCGAGAGACACTTCCAAAGTGGTAAAATGTGTGTCCCCTGTAACTCCTAAAATAAGAGAATGATAAAACTAAACCATGTAAACTTGCACCGAAAATTGGTTTGAACGAGATCTAGTAAGTAGTTTTTTTTAATACGTCATAAATCGTAAACCGCAATTTTTTATAGATAATGGTATGGAACCCTTCGCGCGCGAGTCCGACTCGCACTTCGCCGGTTTTTTAAAACGTTTTTCAATAAAAATATACTCATCAAGGTTTACCCTATTTCTAATGCTAAAAAAAACGAAGTACTTATAGACTTATCTTGACTGCTAAATTGAGTCTTTAATTAACTGTAAGTTAATGTAATGTGAATGTGTATCACAATTAAGTTACAGTTTAGTTAAGAAGCTTACCACCTTCTTAACTAACCCGTAACTTAATTGTAGGTAATCTGCGTAAGGTTCTTACCGGAATTTTCTTTAATGCACTTCTGTACTATTCTCGGTTACTGCAGCCTAAGAAATGAGGCTAAAGTGTTATGTTTGTTTCAGTATATCTGAAACTCTGAATGAAATATTTGGCGTTATCATTTTTGCCGTCATATCACTATCTTCTATAATTATTTGTTTCTTCGGCTTTCTTGCGATAGTAAGTATGCTTTTAAAAACAGTTTAATTATTAGGGTTTCAAGGCGAAAATGGCCAAAACCCTTATTGTTACATTCTGACCGTCTGTCCGTATGCCACAATATGGCGGTTATGTAAATGAAATTTTGAACGTACCTATCTAAGTTGTCTTGGACTCCGTTGATAGACCTAAGTAATTAAAATGCTTACAGTTAAAACATTTGAAGGGAGCTACATACATAATTTTACTACAAAATATTAATACAATTTTTTTTTCAATTTGTGCGGTAATCTATCTTTATGAAATGGGATCTTAAAAATGAATAATACAAGTAAGAGCTCGTTCCCACTATGTCGTATGTCGGTCCGGATTTTAATCGGTCGTTCCAGTGGCAGAACATTTTATAAGAAAGCAATTCACACTCGTCTGAACGATTTTGTGTCGGATCCGACAAAAAATATCGTGTGTTTTGTCAGCCCTCGTCCGGAAATCGTGTACAGAAGGCTCGAAACCAGCTGCGGTCATGGCCGACAGCCGACTAGTGTGAACAGAGGCGCCGACACCCGATTAAAATCGGAATCCGGCATACGACATAGTGGGAACGAGCTCTTATGGATAAAATTAAACTGCGAGTTTGAATATCGTAAAAATTGTATTGTGTGTTGTAAATCGTAGCATCAAAAAAATATAGAAACAAATGCAAGATACCCCAGCGCTTTATTTTTCAGACTGTCGGAGGAACGCAGTATCAAATGTTTAGAAACGTAATGGCTGTTTTAGCGGCATTATTCATAGTTTTTACTCTGGCATTACCTGGACAAATTCTATCCGATGCGGTCAGTGTACTCCTGTATTGTAGTTTAAGATAGCACTACTCTCTTAGCGCACAGCTGAGATGATACTCATCAGGGACCGTTGGAACATCCACGTTCTGTCATTGCTTTTCAACACCCCTGCTACCCCCTTATACCTTTCCGAGCCTTTCAGCTACTTGGCTGCCGACAGCCAGCATCGTTTGCTGTCTTGTAGCTTTCACTATTTCTGTTTTTTTTTAAATTTAATCTTTATCGGCTCCTAAATAAATGCTAACCACATCTATCATTATTATTCTGTTGAGCAATTTTTTATGCAATTTAATGCAATTTTACTGGCGATAAGGTCCGATTTTAATAATATTTATTATTAGTTTTATAATAATCTTTATCTGCTTTTTAGAGTTGTGGAGTAGGAGACGCGGCTTTCAAGAGCCAGTGGTATAAAAGTGATATGAAATTCAGGAAAATAATCTTTCTAATAATTGTCAGGTACGCAATAAAATTGGCTACAAATGGAGAAATATTAGAAAACTATAAAGTTTTAAGACACTGGCACAGTTTTAAGGAAATATTTTTATTTTCAGATCTCAAAAGCCATGCGAGTTGTCTGCACTAGGATACATTAAAATGAACTTCAACACCTTTGGCAAAGTTAATATCTATTTAAGGAAGAGGAAGAATACCTAACAATAAGTTTTTGAAAAAAACAAGCTTTTTGCCGACTTTGCTTTTTTTTTGATTGTGTTTGGATTGTCATCCAACCTACATTATGTATACCAAATTTCAAATCAATTCGACTATTGGAAGTAGGTCAAGTTTGACTTGCAAGATTTGACTTTAACTAAGTAATAAAAATTGCAAATTAAATAAAAGTAATTTTGAGAAAGCCAAAACCAAACCCAACATTGAACCGAAACAATTACTTTGCTCACCCGCGACCTTATGATAGTTACGTTTATGCCAGAAATGTGTGTTCATGCAGTTCCTCCACCTCCATACTGTACGAACACACACGTCACACAAACCCAACTATCACCACCACCAAACACCAAACTACACTGACGCGTTTCGAACTCAACCAGAGCTCATCCTCAGAGTACCGCTCACTATGCTACCAGATAACACTAACAAACCAAAACAAACGTTTTAATAATTCACTGTAACTTCTCAGCGTAGTGCACGGTAAGTAGTTGGGAGAAAAATGAATTGGGTGCTGTACTCTGAGGATGAACTCTGGTTGACTTCGGAAAGCGGCAGTGTAGTTGGGTGGTGGTGATAGTTGGGTTTGTGTGTGTTCGTACAGTGGAGGTGGAGGAACTGCATAAACGTAACTATCATAAGGTCGCGGGTGAGCAAAGCACCTAATTGTTTCAGTTCATTGATATGTACCTCCGCAAAGGCAGGATGTGATCAAGCCGACATCATTCATGTCCTATTCTTCACTCAGCTGTAGTGAGAAATATTCAGCTGCAATATGAAGTACATTGGTGTATTCTTAATGTCTTTTCTCTGTCGTTTTTACCCAAGACCAGAATATTGTCTCGGAAACCCAACCCAAAAAAATTGCTATAAATAGAAACCCAATTTTGAAACTACAGTTTCCTGCTTGTGAAGTAATTCTTCAGCTTTTGATTCTAATTAAAAAATAAAATAAAAACTACTAACGTACCTAACTGGGGTACTAGCGACCAGTGTGTTAATAAGAAAAGTTTTAACGCATGTAAATTGGTCATTTTGAACATGAAACTACGGTGACTCACTTCATATTGAAAAAATAGGGATAACTCACGTCTATGAACGAGTTTAGCTGACATGTTACGCGCTAATCCGTAGTCTTTCCTCCTGGAGCACACGCCACGGCGGCTGCTGCCACGCGCACTACGCGCCACCGCTCTGCTCGCACGGCTGCTTGACAAAACTGATAACGGCGCACAACTACGCAGTCATGTTTTCATCGTAATTTTTATTATACACCGTGAAATTTTAGTGGTTGTTTTCCCGAATCCAGGTGATTTAGTTTCGATTGTACAATTGATTTATAATTACTATTTTGACTAGAGTCAAAAAGCAAGTTAGCTATGAAGTATCTTTTTTTTTTTTTTTTTTGTACTTATTTTTTCAACTTCATTTTTTTATTACTTTTACGGTCATCCCGTGAAATCATATATTTCGTACTAAATACAAACTGAAATATAGATGCACAGAAAAAACCCCAGAAAAAAGACAAATGCTGGGAATCGAACCCAGGTCCTCAGCATTCCGTGCCGCGTGCCATACCCCTACACCACCACTGGTCTAGAGATTAGACACGAATCTTTCCTATACATCATACATTTCAATCTGCTAAATCATCACCTTATGCAGTGACAAGCGCACATCTATGTTACACCCTCATCGAGAGATTTTAACACTCCTTCGGAACTAACCGCTCACCTGGACAAGAGATGGCGCTACTGTGCAACTTTAAACAAGTTAGCTATGAAGTATCTTTTTTTTTTTTTTTTGTATTTATTTTTTCAACTTCATTTAAAAAAAAAAAAAAAAAAAAAAAAAAAAAAAAAAAAAAAAAAAAAAAAAAAAAAAAAAAAATGAAGTTGAAAAAATAAGTACAAAAAAAAAAAAAAAAAAAAGATACTTCATAGCTAACTTGTTTAAAGTTGCACAGTAGCGCCATCTCTTGTCCAGGTGAGCGGTTAGTTCCGAAGGAGTGTTAAAATCTCTCGATGAGGGTGTAACATAGATGTGCGCTTGTCACTGCATAAGGTGATGATTTAGCAGATTGAAATGTATGATGTATAGGAAAGATTCGTGTCTAATCTCTAGACCAGTGGTGGTGTAGGGGTATGGCACGCGGCACGGAATGCTGAGGACCTGGGTTCGATTCCCAGCATTGGTCTTTTTTCTGGGGTTTTTTCTGTGCATCTATATTTCAGTTTGTATTTAGTACGAAATATAGAGTCAAAAATCCAATTGTGAAAAACGAAAGTCGAAAATGACCGCAAACCAATAGTAACGCTTCGTTGGTACAAGTAGCGTACGATCGTACGATAGGTTAGGTACCAAAATGGTCTCCCAGTGGAAAAAGATATACACCGTGAAATTTTAGTGGTTGTTTTCCCGAAACGAGGTGATTTAGTATCGATTGTACAATCGATTTATAATTACTATTTTGACTAGAGTCAAAAATCCAATGGTGAAAAACGAAAGTCGAAAATGACCGCAAACCAATAGTAACGCTTCGTTGGTACAAGTAGCGTACGATCGTACGATAGGTTAGGTACCAACGAAGCGTTACTATTGGTTTGCGGTCATTTTCGACTTTCATTTTTCACAATTGGATTTTTGACTCTAGTCAAAATAGTAATTATAAATCGATTGTACAATCGATACAAAATCACCTCGTTTCGGGAAAACAACCACTAAAATTTCACGGTGTATAAGCATAAAAAAATGTCATAGGTGGATTTTCAACCGTTGCTTACGTTGTGTTCCTGTATTTTGATTTCACATTCTAACACTTTTTAAGTACTTACTTAGTTGTCATATATTTATCGTCTTCCACTCACTCTGCATTAGATAAGTTTATACAAAGAGGTACTATATATGCGTACTTTATTAATATTATATACAAGAAGTGATATTTTATTAATGGGACTACGCGAAATAAGTCTCCCTCGTAGTCCCATTGATGGGATAAATCAACGGGACCACGAGAAAGCGTCATTTTTATTATCATTGTAAAATGTAGGGTACCACACAACACTAACATCACCCTGTAAAGAAAGATGTAGAGCTAAACTCGTTCATAGACGTGAGTTATCCGTATTTTTTCACGAGTTTAATTGGTCATGTTTTATTTCAGGTTTGCAGCACAGCGTGGTCTTACTTGTCGCTTCTAAATCAAATGTATCAAGATACTGAACGCTAGATTTAACGAACATTTTCTTGCTTGTAGTTCATTTTAAATGTTGTAGGGTCAATGCTAAAAGCAGTTGTTTCTTCATATTTGTATTGTCAATTTATGTATAATATCTCACAATATTTTCATCCTAAGAACAATATACAAATTTTCATGATCAATTTAAGATGACTCACATATTTATAAAATGTACAACATAATCTCTTCAGTTTTGAACTAAGTTAAATATTTACAAAATATTAGATCTGATAAAATTGTATAGATACAATACTTTTTTAGATTACAGTGATATAAATACTTTAAAAATTAGAGAACTGTACATGATATCAGGTCATAATATTTAAGCTTCATTGTTTCATTCCTGCTGTGGGGTTACTCTTGGATATAACTGGAAAAAAAGTAATATCAACATTAGCAATTGTACATCTGTTTATTCTCTATTCTATTTGGTTCACATTCTTTTATTAAAAAATACCAGCAAGCCGCGTTCCGAGTCCGAGAAAAGGGCAAAGCAACGCAAAAAACTTTAAATTATTGGTTTGGTCCAGTAGTTTGCTTTTGTTTCCTGAGTCAGATTTGGTATAGGCGCCCGAGTTTTTTGCGAGCTACCCGCACTTGATTTTCTTGTACGTAATCACTTCGACACCACAACACCCAAACGTCGAGATAATATCAGCAAACCATTTCATTTATATAGGCAAAGTATTTAATTGCCAGTTGGTGTTTTCAAATACATACTTGTTTTTACGGCTCATATGCAGATTATTGTTACGTCTGAAAAACCTAATTTCAGGTGTTTTAATTTTTTATTTCCCTGAAAATATTCTTACCACCTTATATTATTCCCTTTTTATGCCCATTTTGCTCATGTTCGGCTTAGTTAGCGATACCTACCCGTGAGAGGGTTAACGCATTCACCGCCACCTGACTTCCAAAGGTGCCACCGACGCACATGTGCGTTCAAAATGTATAAATTTAATAATTATGATAGGTAGCGGCACTGGGCGAAGTCCCGAAAACGCATATCGCACACTTAGATAAAAAGAGAGTCAACTCAAAATAATATACTTACTATTTTAATTTAGACCTTTCAGAAATTGTCTGAAGTCTAAATTAAAATGGTACATTCATTTTGACTTGATGCTTTTTTGATCTAGGAGTGCGATATATACGTCGGTGGCAGTGAATGCATTAAATACCCATATGGGAGTTCGTGATATCTACATATAAATATTGGTTACAATTTTCGAGTTTTTCCCATTTTTCCAAATCGTCAACGCGTTTAAAATGGAAATAACACGTAGGTTTAATTCTTACCCCAAGCAAGTTCCTGGGCACATATCCCTCCTGTCCGCCGTCGTCCCGGCACCACCACCACTCGCGCTCACTGTCGTCTCCCTTCCTCAGCACTTGGAGTCGTGCCCCCATGTCGAACGAGAGCTCGTCCGGCCGCGCCGCCGGATACGAAAACACCGAGTAGACTAGACCGTTGTTCATTATGCCTAGCTTTTCTTGGACACCTGGGGAAATAGGCCGTTGTTAAAAATTCCGAATACAAGCTTTGCTTACTTCTTTTTGTCGGCTGTATTTGGGCCAATCAACTTTTTTTTGTAAATTTCTATTTACTCCTTTACAAGTAACTCTGTAATCTCTCTCTGGTTAGTGAAACCATGATTTTGCAGTAATTAGATAAACTGTTAAATCATAGTGCGTATATGAAAACCAAAAGAAAAAGTATTTCTATGAAAAAATCCGGTCACCCAGGGGGCATACCACTATTTTCATACAAATTTCGGGAACAACATTGACCCCTGGGTCACCCACGAAATAGAAGCTAAACAAAATAAAATAAATATGGCAATTACACCATTATTGACTACAAAAATCTAGTGTTCTGAAAAGTGTACTTTAAACACGGAAAAATAATCAGTTTTTTAATTATTTCGGCTTTCATAGAAAGTAGCAGAAAATCGTTTACAAAAAAAATTTGATTGACTCATTTGCATTCTCATCCAAAGTACATAATCCGTACCAAATTTCAAGTCATGAGAAACTATACTAACTGTACAAGTATTCTGAGCATCCGTCAAAGCCCTCCTCGTCTTCTTCGCACTTCTCGGCGGCGGTCTCGTGATCGGACAGCGTCGTCGCGAATATGCACGCACCTGAAACCAATAGCCCTTATGAAGTGGTGGTGAAACTCTTTTATGATGAAGTCGATCTGATTCAAGCGTTGTTTTTACGATTACTTATTCCAGTTAGGTTAGAATTATAATCGGTTTACATTACTCCAGTAAATCATTTCAGTAGTAAGAGTATGACATTGCGGGGCCGCAATGCTAACGAGTTACATGATCGAACACCGCAACGGTGTCAAGCTACTGTAATTTTTTTACTGGAATAATGTAAACAGGGCCTTAGTTACTCGACATTTCAAATTTGATACCCTGATAGTACCTATTTGCTAACTGACATGTCAATTGCTCTAAACCTAGGCGAGCCTAATAAATAAACCCCTTCTAATTACCTATACCAAATGAAATGTTCCCAGCCAATTAAGAAACTAGAGGTCGTGGCTCTAATTTACCATCTCTTCACTCTTATCTAGCATGTGATTTCGATTGTATTAGATAATATGGCCTCCGGTCATTGTCGAGCCAATCAAAAGGCTGTCGTTTCTTTGTCAATACTACGCAAGAGACAATTAACATGCTTCCTTGACTAAGGTCTCTAAAAAGTGGTAAAAACAAAAAGCACTGACCATTGTCGACGAGGAACCGCACCATCGGCAGGTTGTTACAGGACGCCGCGCAATGAAGCGGCGTCCAGCCGTCAGAGTCCTGCGCATTCACGTCGCACCCCAGTTCCACCAGGAATCTGGAAACATTAATGCTCAATCAGTCTTACAGTTACGGAATCTTCGGTCACTCGTCTATGTAAATAAAAATCAATTGACCAATATACGGTCGGGTAAACTGCATTACGTGCCTGAGTAGAATCTTTTCACAGTCAATTTCAAAATAATTTCTTTGGCAAATGTATGGAATGTCAACATGATATTTGCAACGAAAAGGTTCCACTCTGATACGCGATTCAGTTTCTTCGACTGTACTGTATGTAATTGCTAACCCAGGATTAAATAGTTTCAAAATCTAAGGAACTGTCACTCCTAGTGCAGGGTTAACGATAAAATATTTTACCCCTACATCGTACAAACGGACGCTAGAGGTCAATAACATAGATAGAGAGTAGGAAAAAAATAATTTAGAAATTGTCGCTTTGGACTCTTTAGCATCATCTGTGTAATGCATTTAAAACTACGCTGTAACTTTACTAAATTCGTAGCTCGAAATTATATTTGTTGCTAAATAGATTCCATCTAGTAGCTATGTCAGAGTAACTCACTTGACGATTTCAAAGTGTCCGGCACAGATGGCGTTGTGTAAAGCTGTGATCCCTTCGTCGTTTGCAGCGCTCGCATTCTGCACCTGAAATTCAGTTTTCAGATTACAACACAAGATGACAGCACAGGGGCTTCTATACATACTGTCTACCATAGAGTAATAAAGAGAACGGCTATCTATTCTAAGCTTACTTTAAATAAAGTTTAGATATGGATATGACTGTAAAAGTATTGAAAAGTTTATTAATTGACCAATATAAATATGCTCCCAAAAATCCCAATTTATGAGCTATTGTTCGGAATTTGAAAGCGACCATTTGCAGTTATTATCAGGTACTTATATTTATCTATTATCTCCAAACAACTTGACAGTGATTAAAAGGGGATCCTTATTACTAAAAGTATTTTTTTATTTTATTTTTTTGGCATGTGGCAGAATGACTCATTTTGACCAAGAATTCGCGTGATAAAATGATGAAGAACTGGGTTCGAATCTCAGCTTTTCGATTTTTCTTCTTTTATTCAATGTTTTCTAGTTTCGGTATAATTATTATTTCTTGATTCTATCTTAGCAATTTACTAACCTGTGTTGCAGTCTTCTTGACGAGCTCAAGTTCGCCTTCCAAACTAGCATCCAACAGAAGCGCGAGGGGATCAAAGCTGACGCGTCTCGCCAACGGTGCCTTGCCGCCTTGCTTCAAGTTGCCTTTCTTTGACCGCCTCAGGACATTCTCAGACGTCTGAGAATCCTGACCGTTCAAATCAACAGAACTTATCTGCTCCGCTATATCCAATACGTTATCCTTATCCTCGTGCCTCTCATTAGAACTCACAGATATATTATTATTAATCATCTTATCTACCTCATCTTTGCTTTTCGTTTTGTCTTTTAGGCCGTTCTGCATTTCCGTAGGCACTGAATCTAAAGTTAAATGATCCATTTCGGGGAACAGAAATGCTGGCGGCATTTCGATTCTACGGTTGATGCTGACGCTAATTGGGGTTTTGGAGTTGGTATGATTTCGTAGTTTAGGTTGTTCGCTCATCGGTGGTTTTCTTATTGTTAAAGGTCGAGCTTTTATGATCATTTCGCTGCTACTGTTACCGTTGCTAAGTTCTTTTAGATTATCGCTATCTGTGGACAAGTCCGGCACAGGAATGGTGGGCAAGTTCGAGGTGTCAGATTGATTATAACCTGCTTCGTTGGATACTGATTGTCTTGGTGGGGTCTGTAAATAATAAGGATACTTAGAGTTCACGTGTTTATTTAAATATGGTTCGTTTTAATCACAGGCAGAAAAAACTAAATGAGCAGAAATAAAATAGTAATTCTACTTAAACGTACCTTTATCGTTGGTTTGGGAGGTAGTGCAGGTTTGGGAGACTTGTCAGAGCCACTGACATCAGGCGTGGACAGCGGCGTGCTTGCGCTTTGCGGAGGAGATAACAAGATGCTTTGCGAAGAGTTCTGACCAGGATAACTAGAGCTCCCCGTCCCGCTCGAAAGCCCTGACGCGGAGTTCCTGACAATCTGGGGTTGGGAAGTGACCGTATTACTAGCTATGTGATTTGATGGAGGTGCAAGGCTTTGGGTCTGAACGGTTTGCGGTTGGACCGGTTGGATCTTTGTGGAGGATGTCTGATATATGGGTGATGGTTTTCCGCTTGAGACCTGAACCGATGTAGGGGCTACACTCGATACGGGTTTCTGGAATGAATGAATGATGATGATATTTACAAATGAAGTGAGTATGGAAAGCTACGTGACACAAGCCAAATAAATTCAAATTTGCAACCAAGGAGACATACATTATTGTAATTGAAAATAATTGTTTAACCTTAGAATCTAGTTTCAACTTACCCCAAATCCTATTGAACTGCTAGCGGTGGTAGTGTTTGATCCGAAGCTTGGAGAGTTTCCCTTCATTGCGTTACCCTGTAAACTTTTTCCTCCATTGCTCTTCGAGCCATCATTACTTTGACTATTACTCTGACTTAGCCTAGAATTGTGTTGATATGTATGGTTCTCTTTACCCTCTTGGTTACATCTATTAGAAGAATCTGATTTCTGCAACTGATATGCGTGTTCCTGCTGATATGTAGCTTCGTGTTGACTTAGTGGGGTGGCCAGACTCTTGTTCACGACCGATAGAGGCGTAGAATGTACTGTCATGTGATTTACATTGATGTTGGCATTCTGGTTCTTTTCTTGACTATCAGATTTGCCGTTGACTTCGGGCTGTTTTAATTTTCCGGTCTGTGGGAACTTGGTGTTGTATGGCAACGTCTGGTACTTTGGATCCGACTTACTGGCAGCGAATTCTGGTAGGAATTCCTGCTCGTTTATTTTGAGTTCTTTGCCGTTTTGATTGCTGTTAGAACTACTTGTACTATTGGGACTATATTGAGGCTGCTTGGGGTACTCTGGGTATTTGTTTATATGGTCGAACATGGCTTTCTGATCGTAAGCGTGTGAGATGCCCTGTTGGACATGACTGTAGGCATCGTGCTTGTTTGGATATTGTCCCTGGTACTGATCTTGGCTGGCTGGTAGGTGGGGATATCCGCCATTGTACAGCGGGTTTATCATTTGTTTTTGCTGTAAATAATGCGCTTCTTGCTGCGTTAGATGGCTCTGTATGTTATCACTTTGCGTAAGTTGTTTCAATGGCACGTTGTTTTGTATTACGTTTTGCTTCATCCCCTGTAAATTATACAGATAATGTTATCATTCACATCTAGATATTGTAATCTCGAATTATCTACTAAACTCCATTTTTATCTATCCCCAGACTACCCCTTATTGGGTAAATTAGCGTGCGTATTTTTATCTAGCCAGAAAATTAACCCCCTAGAACGCCCCTAGAAGCATTCATTTATATTTCTAGAACTTTGCCGAGTGAGAAACGCTAAATAATGTGAGGTCATATAAGTTTCTTTATTATATTGCTTTGAACCCCTCTAACGCTTGTAGACATGAGTTAAAGTTAAATTAATATTTTGTTTGTGGCGAAAAAAAATGCCGTCAGTGAATTCGTTAACCCTTGTTGTAGTTCAGTTCTCGTCTTTACCTGAAAGTTGGAGTTATGCGTGAGGCTGGGCGCATGAGGGACGTGGTTGTAAGGCTCTACGGCTGCAACGTTGCCGCGCGGCTGCTGGCTCTTTGGTTGGCCCGTGGGGTACGACAGTTGCTGCATAGACGACTGGTTGCTCGTCCTGCAAAGGGATAAACCATTCTGGATCAGTAAACATTTAGTTGCGAGATTTCTGATCGAATTTCCTATTTTAAGCTTCTCCGGATATCAGTTGCGCATCCACATAGATCCACATAGCAGTTGTGCAGCAACTTGAGCTTGAATAGCAAGGCTGCTGTGTGTTTAGGTGACAAAAAGTCAAGAAACAATTTAAAACAAAATCAAAATCGTTTAATGGTATCAAAAGTAGGTACAGAATGTTGATAGTGGTTGGCACCTCTTTTTAAGTATGAAATACCTGTATTAAGAGGCACCTTTCTTCCGTTATTACAGTTCGAGTTATTACAGTTTGTACCAATTAATTAATTAATAACATTACAATTACTACTATACATATAATAAATCTGTAACAAGTCGGTGTCTGTACATTGAAGATATTTGAGAAAAACTGTCACTAGGGCTATTTATTAGCGCAATAGAACCCAAAACAATGATTTTTAGAATTATTGTCTGTTTGTCTGTGCGTTTGTGCGCGCTAATCTCAGAAACGGCTTAACCTAGAAGGATGCGGTTTTCACTGATATGTTGGTATTTTCTTGGATTAACATTTAGTGTTTGTTTGATTTGAATCGGTTCACAAATAAGAAAGATACGTCTATTTTAAGAATTTATCGAACAGGTTTTTTGTTTGAACGCGCTAATCTCAGGAACTACTGCTCCGATTTGAATAATTCTTTCAGTGTTAGATAGCACATTTTCGAGGAAGGCTATAGGTTATATATTATCACGCTAACACCAATAGGAGCGGAGCGGAGCGGAAGAATGTTTCCAAATCGGGGGTATTGGAAGTAAAACGTCTATATCTCGGGAACTGCTGCTCCGATTTGGAAAATTCTTTCAGTGTTAGATAGCCCA
The DNA here is from genome assembly GCA_947859365.1 of Archips crataeganus. Lineage (NCBI taxonomy): Eukaryota > Metazoa > Arthropoda > Insecta > Lepidoptera > Tortricidae > Archips > Archips crataeganus. The sequence continues at coordinate 8,977,159 of OX402059.1, read as the reverse complement.
GTTTGATAGGGCAAGTTGGGAGCGGTTGGGGGGGCGGGTTGAGAGCGGGTTGGGGGCGGCTTGAGAGCGGGTGGGGGGGGGCGAGTAGGGAGCGGGTTTGGGGCGGGTTGGTAGCGGGTTGGGGGCGGGTTGGGAGTGGGTTGGGGCGGGTTAGGAGCGGGTTGGGAGCGGGTTGGGGGCGAGTTGGGAGCGGGTTGGGGGCGGGTTGAGAGCGAGTTGGGGGCGGGTTGGGGGCGGGTTGAGAGCGTGTTGGGGGCGAGTTGAGAGCTGGTTGGGAGCGGGTTGGGGGCGGGTTGAGACCTGGTTGGAGCGGATTGGGAGCGGGTTGGTTTACTATGAAGTTTCACTTCTTCGGGAAGGATCTAAGGAGAGCCATAATTGATGAAAAAGCAAATTGGATAAAAAAATAAGCTGGCCAAATTACTAATTCCACGCGGACGGAGTCGCGGGCAAAAGCTAGTATAAAATAAAATCAAGCATCAAAAACATGACTTAGACTAACATGCAATGGAATTTGTGTGTGTGTGTGTGTGTGTGTGTGTGTGTGTGTGTGTGTGTGTGGGTGCGTGCGTGCGTGCGTGCGTGCGTGCGTGCGTGCGTGCGTGCGTGCGTGTGTGTGTGTGTGTGTTTTAAACGTTTTGTACACAATTACGGGCATGAACTTGAAAACCACCAAGATATACCGGTATATATCGCTTTAAGCCCTGGAGCAACTACGGTAAGTACAGTCAAGTGTAAAAATATGGGTGCACGCAACTTGCTCATAAATATGTCCCATATAGCTCTTATGTCGTCGAATTAAGGTATTGGTACATAATTATGAGAGGATGAAATCGATACTTATTTTTGACCTTGACCCTACCCATCCTAATCGCTTGCAAAATAATGACACTCTTTTATCTTATCACCAAAAATAACCACGTTGAATACTTCGATCATCAAAAATTCTCACGTCTAAATACCTAGCTGTGTTTTGCTTTCGTCTTTCAAGCTTCTTTTTCATGTTGTCAACGTGATAAGTTGAAGTAGATACCTACAGTAAATCAAAAGCGTTTTGTTTTATTGACAAAGCGTACAAACATCAAACAAATAGGTACAAATTAATGATGATGTTTTTTTCAAAGTAAATAAAATGAAACATGCAAAAAGCGGGATTGTCACGCATCTGTAACCGAACCCGCGGTTCGTTCGTTACGCCAAAGCCATATTTCGCCGCGAGACTTGATTTCCAGCCGCGAGACAACAATGCCGACACGCCGGTGAAGGGTTTGCTCACCCGGCCCGTCGCCGCTGCCACCCCCGCTAAACCCGTGCCCACAAAGCCGGCTAACGTTCAGGCCACCTCTTCCCGTTCTGTCAGCTCTTCGTCCGCTATGCCGGCGGCCCCCGCCAAGCCGGCGGCGCCCGCCGCTGGGAGGGTTCCGTCGGATGCGGGGACGGTGATCTCGTCGGGCGGGGTGGGGTCTCCGGTGTGCGGGGGTGCGGCGGAGGTTGCGCTCGGAGAGGAGATCCGGTTGTTCCGGGAGGAGTTGCGCGCACTGAGAAGCGAGCTCACAGAGTTCCGTCAGGAATTTAAAGATGTCAGGGCGTGCATGGCTGATATCAGCGCAAAGGTTGATAATCTGGAGGGTCGCGTCGACGCTGTTGAAAAAGCTGTCGTTGACGTAACAGCATCGGCTGCCACCAAAGTGCTCGAGGAGGCTGTCGCGACCCTCCAGGTACAGCTGAACGAGCGGGACCAGGAGCTGCTGGCGAACGATGTGCAGCTGACCAACGTGCCAGAGGAGCCGGGCGAGAGCGCGGTCGGGCTCGTCACGCGGGTTTGCGCCAAGCTGGGCGTGGACCTGGACGCGAGGGACGTGGTGTTCGCGCAGCGCGTGGGCCGCGGCGGCGCGGCGGGCCGGCCGCGGCCGCTGGTGGTGCGCATGGCGCGCCGCGACGTCCGCGACGAGCTGCTGCGGCAGGCGCGCGTGCGCCGCGGTGCCACGACCGAGGGCCTGGGCCTGGCCGCCGCGCCGCAGCGGTTCTACGCCAACGAGCGGCTGACGGCTGCCAACCGCCAGCTGTTTCAGCGCGCCCGCGAGGCCGCGGGCGCGGCCGCCTGGCGCTTCGTCTGGACCCGGGGCGGAAGGATTTTTGCCCGTAGAAGTGACGGCCAGCCGGGCCATTGCTTGCGCAGCTTGGCCGACTTAAGTGTTTTTAATCCGATCGCCATTTCCCCGCATAATGCGTAGTTATTATTTATTATTTGTGGAGTCCTGTAACAATAGTGTTATGTTGTTATCTTCTTCTGTACAAATCCTGTTTACTATTAGCTATATATATAAGTATAAACATTCTTACCTTAGTTTTGTGGCCTTCCCGTGTGTTTCAATCGTGTCGTTTTTATTGTGTTGTGTCTTTGCAAAAGTGAAACAACTGATTATTTCTGTCCCGGTCTGTGATTTACCTATAAACAAAGTAATATATTTATCTAACACGTACTCGTATTATATGCACAAATTTCATAACGTTCTTGCAACACCATATATAAAAATCAAATTCACCAACATCCAACTATTTCTTCACCATTGTTTTTATTACGTAATGTTATTTTCTTCTTGCCATGCCTCGTTTTAAAAACTTCAAAGTTGGTCTATTTAATGCTGGATCTCTTGGTACGGGACATGACGAGTTGATTGCGATTGTGACTACGACAAAAGCCGACGTCGTTGCTATTAACGAGACCTGGCTGCGCGCCGGGCAAGAGGCGCGTGCTCCGACGATCGCTGGATATCGACTGAAACAGGTGGCGCGTCCCGCCGAGATCCGAGCGGGTCGCGGGGGAGGCGTTGGTTTTTTTATCCGTCGTGAGCTCACCGCCCGCACTCTTGCGCATCCGCCGGCCGCTCTTGTAGAACAAATGTGGTTAAGATTGAATATTAACTGTAAACGGTTAATAATTGGAACCGCATACCGTCCTCCGTGGCTTGACGTTGACACCTTTTTTGACGCCATTACGAATTCTATTACATCTTTTGTTAATTATGACCGTTTGATTTTACTTGGTGACTTTAACATAAATTTTACTGACAAAACCGACACAAAGTTTGATTGTCTGATGCATTTCTTAACATCAGTTAATTTAACTCAACGCGTACGTGAACCAACGCATTTTACTGACCACAGCGAGACGACCATAGACCTGATTTGCACTGACGCTCACGTTGTGAATGTCGTAGTGAAGCACATTCCCAGCCTGGGCAGACACGCTTTCATTACAGCTGAGTTTGACATAAAAAAACAGAAACCGACACCGAGACGTATTACTTACCGACCACTCAAAAACATTAATTTAAGTGACTTCGACAATGACCTTGAATCTTTAAATTGGGACCAAATACTATTACTTAATGACGTGAATAATATGGTTCGAAAATTTAACGAACTTATACTCCAATTGTTCGACAAACACGCACCTGAAAAGACGATTGTGGTGAAGGAGGCTCTTAAACCATGGCTGACGAGCAATGTGAAGTTGATGATGCGTCTAAGGGACAAAGCCCACGACAAATACAAACGAACCAAAGCTGATGTTCATAAGCAATACTACCTGGACCTGAAACGCCTAGTAATCGCAGCCATCCATAGCGAGAAACGTGCCTTCTTCGAGCACCACATCAATGACGTTACCGACTCAAAGACTCTCTGGAAAAACTTAAAGCGCACCGTCCTTCCAGACCCACAGACACAGACTGACCTCCCGACACACTTTAACGACCCCGACTTAATAAACCGGCATTTCTTAAATATACCTGGTAAACCGGCCGTATCTATATCTGACTTGACACGGTATGAATTCGATAGACATAGTGACAAAAAATTTACTCTTTCACCAACAACGACAGGAACTGTGACAAAAATTATGACCTCTATTAAAACAACTGCAAAGGGACATGATTCGATTGCTATTGACATGTTACTTATGACTCTTCCGGTGACTTCGAAGGTACTGACATTCATCATCAATAGGAGTATTGAGACTATGACTTTCCCGACTGATTGGAAAATTGCTCAAGTGACCCCGTTACCTAAAAAACCTAATCCTGTTAATCTGTCCGAACTCCGTCCTATTAGTATCCTTCCCTGTGCGTCGAAGATAGTGGAAAGGGTAGTTTGCGAACAGCTGTCGGAATACTTGGAGAAGTACAGCATCCTACCTGAACTGCAATCGGGTTTTCGCAAGGGTCGATCGACAGCTACTGCGTTACTCGATGTAGTCGATAATATTTTGCAGGCTAGGGATGCTGGAAAAAGTACTATTTTAGCACTTTTAGATTTCTCCAGGGCTTTTGATTGCATTAGCGTTCCCTTGCTATTATCCAAGATGTCGTATTACGGATTTGATGTCACGGCGATAAAATGGTTTAGCAGTTATTTGACTGACCGTGCGCAGACTATCGTATTGCGTGGGGTGGATGGTGGTACTCTGCGGTCTTCTCTTTGCCCTGTGACACGGGGAGTGCCGCAGGGCTCGATACTGGGTCCCCTGCTCTTTATATTGTACAGTTCTGATATTGTCAGCAGTATAAGGAGCAGTGGATACCATCTCTACGCGGACGATCTGCAGCTGTACGTCTCCTGCGCGCCGTCAGAAACTTCCATTGCTGTAGACGCCGTCAATGCAGATCTCGATCGTATTTCAGCTTGGTCGGAGAGGAACTGTTTAGTCCTCAACCCCGACAAGTCGAAGTATATAGTTTTTGGATCGAGGCATCAAATTCGGAATACTATTGATGCTCTGACTACCGGGGATGTTGCCGTTATGGGTAAACCAATAGAACGGGTGGTAGAAGCCAATAACCTTGGTCTACTTATGGACGGCAAGCTGAGCTTTGAGAACCACATCCTAAAAGTTGTGAGTAACTGCTTCTACCGCCTCAAGGTTCTGTACAGTATACGCGATTACCTTAGTGTTGATTTGCGTGTTAACCTTTGTGAATCGCTTATATTGTCCAGATTAAACTATTGTGATATTGTTTATGACGGCTGCATTGTTGGTCGTTCCAAGAGGCTTTTACAGCGAGTGCAAAACGCATGTGCTCGTTTTTGTTTCCGTGTCCCTCCCCGGTCCCACATCACTCCTTACCTGAACGCCGCTAACTTGCTGAACATGCCTGCACGCAGGCGCATGCACCTCGCCACTTTGCTGTTCGGTGTGAGACGCTACAGGACACCGTTGTACCTCTTCAATAAAATTGTTTGGTCGAAGAGTGAGCGCAGGAGTGCTATGGTTCTTGTGCCTAAACACCGGACCGCGGCATTTCGAGGAAGTTTTAAGTTTGCGGCGTCCAAGTGCTGGAATGATATTCCTCCCCCTATCCAAGGAGCGTCTAGTAGGTACACCTTCAAGCGCAAGCTGAAGGATCACTTATTAACGCTCCAAAAATCCTACCTATAAAACCAGCACTTGATATGCCAACCTGTTGTTTTACAGGGTTATGTTTTCGCAGTTTACTTTTTCTTTATTGTATTTATTTATTTACATATTATGCTACGCAATAATAAATCTAAATTGTTTGTTAATTCATTATCTTTTTATTAATTTATCTTTTTATTAAGTAGTTTATATAGTATATTTGTGTATCGTTCCGTGTGTCACAGACGGTTCTGGCAGAAAATCAGCGCTGCAGGCGTCTAACGCCTCAGCATAATGCTGAGTCAGCGACCGTTTCACTTTTGCATGGACACACATGCAGATCTGTGTATTTATTACTTCGTTGTTTTGTGAACCTTGTTTATTTGTATGAATTTGTGTGTACTTTCTTGTATTTGTGTGTCTTGTAAAAGTGAATAAATGTCTTCTTTCTTTCTTTCTTTCTTTCTATTTACGAGACAATTTGTCGGAGGTCAAAGTGTATTGTTTTGTTATATATAGCATTCCATGTCATGCGTCTCGATTTAGAAAACTTCACAGAAATGCGTCGTTGACTTACTATTGATTGCAAATCGGTTTATTAGGTCCTAATCTCCTATTTTGACCCCATTTCAAAAAAAAAAGAGGAGGTTCTCAATTCGTCTGTATGTTGTGTTTTTATGTTATAGGCGACGTCTAAGTCAAGGTTTGGCCTATGATCTCCCAAAAAGAGGGTCGTGGATGCGAGCCCGGGTTCATTATATCTCAGTTTTTCTCGAAATTACATTTTTTATTGAAAGTAGGTAATCCTTTGTACACTAGCTACAAGAAAAATCAAAATTGACCATCCTAATGCATGCACTTTTTATACAATTGCCAGTCTTAGATCGGAAGATGGCGTTTTTTCGAAAAAAACTAAATACTCGAATAGGTAACTTGAAAACCACTGAATTTTGACCCCTGGTTGACTGGGTTACATTGTAAATAAACTCCAGAATAACCCCTTTCAATGATTTCGCGAATTACAAGTCACCCTGTATAGACGTATTAGTGGATACTTAGCAACTGAATTCTACTAGGTAGTACGGAACTACGGAACCCTAAAAATGGCTAACCTAGAAGATTGTAAAAATCATAGGCTCTTTAGAAGGTATTTAAACATAACTTTATGTCATACCAGGTTTCATTAAACATTTATATACAAAGCTTAAAATAATTCCGAAACTTGCTCCAACATCAATATTAATACGAAATAACGAGGATAAATTCCAAATTTTAAAGCTAAGCTCCATAATTTGGGCCATCAAAAAAAATTACACTGACTGTCAATTTTTATTTATTGGCCGATAAAAGTTGCCCCAAAGTCCGCAGCTAATAGGGATAATAAAAGCCCTTAGCATCGATGATGATGGATGGTACCTTCGCTCCCCATGGTCCACCCCGATCTGCGTAATCTAAATTGATATAAATCGAGGTCGGAGATGTTATTATAAACGACGATCTTTTACCCGCGATTTTACTGGCCTTCTTTATTCTCATCTATGGTACCAAGGTACAGTCAACCAATTTAATTCCCAGGCCACTGTAGAACCTTGTCGCAGTAACTACTACTTACTTAAATTACAATATCAGTGAGGGCAAAAGATTATCAACTTTCCGATCACAACATGCAATAAACTTAAAGAGTTTATAAACGTTTTCGCCCCATGCCATGACGAAATGCCATGCCATGAAGTTTTGACAAACGGACAGTGAGAATTCAAATAATTAATACACAAGCAAACTCCTTCCCTATTCATTATCGTTGACACATATTCGCAAAGCGATCTTTTCTCATCTCGATAGATGAGAAATGTTATTGTGACATACATACTAGGTAGGAATCAAATTGGTTGACTGTACCTAAGAGAGATGGTGTCCATCTTTATTCTAATTTAAATCCTTCTGTTTTGAAAGCATAACCACGAGTATTACAACAGATTTCGATTTTACTAACTTTAAATTTATGGTATGGATGCATCGCAGACTTCCTATGACACGAAAATAAATCTCTTTTGATATCTATAAGTAGTGAATATGGTCTGGTTGCCTCTAATTATTATGGGTTAAGTATAGCTAAACCGTTTAAATGAGTCCCCGCGCGCGCGGTACAGGGGTTGTGGGGTATGACGACAAAGGGGGCCGGGAGAGGTGCGGGCGGCAGGCACACAAACACAAGGCACGCTCGCCGCCCGCACCTCTCTGGGCCCCTTTGTCGTCATACCTACGTCACACATTTTAAACGAGCTCTTCGCAGACGGCGTCGCTAGCAACAGTTAAGTCGTACACTTACATCGCCTGTATTTTGGGTCAAAAACCACATAAGGAATAAATCATCAAAACAAACCCGTTTTATTGTAAGTAGGTACATCTAAATCCCTCTGGAATGCAATCCTGAATCACTACATTCATTTTAAAGCTTCGATTCACTCTAGTTATTTTTTGTTTCGTGACATTTTTCCAGGGCTGTGCGAGAAAAACAAACAGCATACAAGTAAGAAATAGACCAATGAATTCGATGAATACTACGAGGATATAAGAATAAAGCGATCTCATTGGTCCTTTTTCTATCTTACAGCTCAGCTAATACCTACTAGGTTCTTACTGTTACTACAGTTCCTTCTCTCTAGAGAGTCTAATGAAATTATTATTAGTGTTTTGTTTCATTTTTTCGCTCAATTTTAGAGACAAAACACTAATATTATTAGACCTGTAACCTTCGCGAAACAGTGCCCAGAAGGTACACGTATTTTAGGTCCTTTAAAAAAGTCAGAAATACCAAACTCACGCTTCTTATACTCATTATCATCATCCCAGCCTTTATACTGCCCATTCCAAGGCACAGGCATACTTTGAGAGGGCTTGGACCGTAGTGCCCAGTGCGGATTGAGAACTTCACACACACCATTGAACTTCTTCGCAGGTGTGTAAAATTCTCCTCATGATGTTTTCCTTCACCGTAAATTTCAAATGTAATTTCAATTTGGCACGCAAATTCCGAAATACTCACGAGGTGCGAACCTGGGCTCGAACCCACGACCCTCTGCTTGAGGCCATAGGTCAAACCAGTAGGCTACCACGGTTTTGTTTTACTGCCTAACGAAGATGTTCATTCACGTTACTGGTACCATGATATTTTTTAATATTCCTACATCATACGCTGTTATATATTTTGCTCTCAGTTGTCTCGCTTTGTAGACGACCTTTTATCGCTTGTCTCTTACCGCCCGGCCACGACTTCGCGCGTTTGGCGGCGCAGCAAGCGTTTTATCAGTTCATTGCGTGTGCCGCCAGGTAACCACTGTACGGCAAGCGCTTCAGCCGCGCAATGAACACAGAAAACGCTTGCCGCGCCGCCAAACGCGCAGTCGTGGCCGGGCGGTTATAGTGCATAGGATAAGACACTAAGACGCTCATTGCAATACAAGGCACGTTCGCATGCATACCATGCTTACAAGGCGCATTTAGAAGGGATTTGATTTGACGCGGCATGCATTTAGAATGCAGCCATCTGAACGTGCGATATATCAAAGTACCTACCGGCTGTTGTTGTTATTGACTTGCTAACCGTTGCTTGCGACTTCTCCTGGGAAGAATTTGTTTTTGATATCCTGTGGGAACTACCTATTCAAATTTTTCCAGTTGATTTAGCGTCAAAAAGTTTGTTTCCGTATGGCAGGAATTACGCAATTAATAAGGCTAAAAAGTATCATAATGCGTTAAGCTAATATCCTTACTTAATATTATAAACGCGAAAGTAAGGGTCTCCCTAAATCTATCGACGCGGAATCGGCTTCAGTATATCGGATATAAACCATAATGTCAACGCAATAAGAGCGAAAAAAGACGTCGACCAGCTCGGCTCCATTCGGCCCGCATAGCCGAACCGATCGACGTCTTTTTTCGCTCTTATTGCGTTGACATAAAGGTTTATCCGATTCCGCGTCGATAGATTTAGGGAGACCCTAACTCTGTCCGTCTGTTACCTCTTCACTCTTAAACCGCTGAACCGATTTACATGAAAATTGGTATGGACATAGTTTGAGACCCTGGGAAGGACGTCGGATAGATTTTATACCAGAAAATTCCATCGCTCCCGCGGGATGATAGGGATAAACGAATTCTTCGCAGAAGGAGTCGCGGCCAACAGCTAGTTATAATATAACTATATGAGTACCAAATGTCATCAAGCCATATTCCAAAAAAACCAAACTTTCACATTTATAATATTAGTAGAATTCCCCTTGCTAATGAAAGCACCTTTTGTTTCACGGATAATTAAGCAGTAATTAATTATGACAGCGTTTCTGTATCCATGTCCGGCATTCGCAATTTATTTCTAGATTTCTCGTTATCCCGTCATCCTTTATGTCCGAAGTATGCCGTCCATAACGGTAAGAATCGAAATCATTCTAATAATAGTTACCCTTATTGGTTCGAGGCAACTTTATTGGTCCAGCACTTCACTTTTACCGTGTTTGCTCCCTCAAGAGTCATGGCTCATGACAACATAAAAGAGCAGATAATGCGTAGTAAAAGTGTTACCAACATAAGAAGCGCATGATAAGTAAGAGCTGTAAGATATAGGTAGTTTTTGGAAATAAAATATAAGAATTCCTCCCAGGGTAGATTTAAATTTGTCTCGGGGTCACGATAGTTAGTGTCCCCAAGAGGGTGCCTTATTGACCTATATCTGTTTTGCCGCTTGAGTTGCTTCGATTAAATTAAATATCCGGAGAGTGCCCTATTTATATCTCGTACATTATTAAGATTAGAAAAGCGTATTTCTTTTCATTTATTTCCGCTTTAGTAGTGAGAGCTAGTTGAAATCATGAGTTATAATTATAAGATTTCTTTACAAGCATTTATTTAACTTGCCCTGTTTGTTTGGGTCTAACCCACTTCCAGTAGTAGGATTGTCATAAAATTCAACTTGTCAACTCGTAAGTTGGATGACAATGCAAGTACGATCAACAAGTATACTCAGCGATAAAGCTTGCATTAAAAATGAAATTGTATAGGTAGAGTGATGTTCTTTATATATAGCCACGTAAATAGTTCCGCCGCACTCCCATCCCAACCCGACACGCTCCCGATCTCAGTGCTGCGCTTAAGGCGGTTGTCACATTGCTCCGCACATGGCAAAGGCGTTCGGCGCTGCGGTTTTTAACTTTGTACTCTGTACATATTTAAATCGCATGGTATAACACACTGGCTCCGCCTCTCCGTGCAGAGGTGCGGATCGCACGACAGTTCGCGCTCTCGGACGGAGATGACTGGTGCGGAAGGGAAGGTTTGCCACACCAAATCGAATGTGAAATGAACACAAGACGGAACTAAACGCGGTTCGTCTTGCACCGCAGCTACGGACGGAGATAAGGAGCAAATCCGTATTAGTGCGTCGTCGCCGCAAGCGAATTCGTCGCCCCGCACGCCGCTACGGGATGCTCAATCGCTTAACAGCCCGGCCACAACATCGCGCGACCGGTGGCATCGGCGAGCGTTTATCAGTTCATTATGTGAGCAGCCAGATAATCACTGTGCGGCGAGCGTCTCGGCCGCGCAATGAACGGACAAAACGCTCGCCGCTGCCGCCGTTCGCGCGACGACGTAGCCGAGCCGAGGCTACTAACCTCTACTACTAGACTACTAACCTCTGCTGCGGCTGCCGGTGCGCTGCTGCCAGCTGTCGGTTGAGCGCTCTCTTCCGCAGCAGCCGCGCCTGCAGCTCTGAGACGCGGCGGTCGATGCTCCTCATTTCCTCCTGCCGCGCGCCCAGCGCCGCCCGCTGCGCCGACAGCCTGCCGTTTTGCTGCTCGTTCAGCTTGTTGCGGTACTGGAATGATGAAAATTAATGTTAACAGGGGGTTTTACACCGCAGTTTATTTAGGTACGCTTAACCGCCGCGTCCCATCGAGTTGAATTACAGCAGAACGCTCGCGCAACATGATAAGTTTCAATTTCGCACGCAAGCAGGTCAGATATTTAGAATAGACATTTTTAATGCAGGCATTTAATTTAAAGAAGAAAAAAGCTCACGAAATTCTATCTACGTATACCTACTTACCTATTTCGAAAAATCCCTTCTGAATACGTCTATGATCCTCAAGAAATATGTCTGCCAAATTTCAAGTCACTACGTTCAGTGGTTTATGCTTTACGTTGTCTGTCAGTCAGTCAATTAGTCACTGATGCTATTTATAGGTAGGTATACTAGCTACATGAGGAGGCTTCGGTCCCTCAAAAAAATAAAAAATTGGGTATCTCTATCTCTCTATTATTGTATACCTCTATTATCCTCAAGAAATAAGTATCCCAAAATTTCAAATCTCCAGCTCTAGTGCCTTATACTGTGCATTCTGTCAGTAAATTAGTCAGTTACGTTACTCAACAAAGGTGGAAGGGGCTCTGAAGCGTTTCATCAGCCGCACCCCGTGAGCTACGAAAAACTAACGATAATACCAACCAATGACCACACCACATCACACGTGGTGGTGGTCATGGTCATTGAGATTTTTAGTGGACATATTATTAGTCGATTTCCGTAACACATGGGATAAGATGTAACGAAATCTACAGTAGAAGACAGCGAAGTAGCTGCTATGCAAATAAAATAGGTCACGTGGTGGGCTCATCGTAAATAAATAAATTAGACGCCTTCGCTCCGACTTTCGCCGCGTGGGCGACGGACGCGGCTCAACTGAATTTACGGAGGTCGATTTTCACTGTTCTTGTATCGACTTGAATTTATCTATATTAATCGGCAATATTAACTTTAGGAGTTTGTTGGTATGAAAGTTTGTTTGTGAACTATATTTTAATAATAGTAACATCTGAAGACATTTTGGCTTGGCACCGCCACTCGAGGCGAGACTTCGTTCCCTTTTGTGTCATATTTTATCCTTACTGCCATATTAATATTATAAATGAAATGACAAAGTAACTCTGTCTGGCTATTTGTCTAAATGTTACTTCACGCTTAAACAGCTCAACCGATTTAGATGAAATTTGGTTTGGGGATAGTTTGAGGCCGTTTTGTTGCTATGTTTAGGTATATGCTAATAGGCTCATAGTGAAACTGTTACATACCTACATAACTAAATACATATTATGATAATCATGATTGATTGACAAATATTCCAGTCAACATAACGATGTCTGTCCCTACCAGGATTCGAACCCAGGGCCTCTAGGTTCAAAGTCAGGATCACTAACTACTAGGTTCTCTCGCCAAAAGTATAAAAATTTATATGGATAATCTTACTTACAAGAAAAAGAAACTTTGAATAATTTTTTCTCCTGAACAAAACAAATCACAAGCCTTATCTTATAAGTATTACTTGTAACAAGTTTTATAAAATCCGTTAACAACGTAAGCTGCATAACGTGCGTAGGCTGCGTAACGTAAGTTGTAGGGTAGAATACACTGTTATCAAATGTAATCACTACCTACAGAGTATAAAACAAAGTCGCTTCCCGCTGTCTGTCTGTCCTTATATATGCTTAGATCTTTAAAACTACGCAACGGATTTTAATGCGTTTTTTTTAATAGATAGAGTGTTTCAAGAGGAAGGTTTATACGTATAATACATGCATAATTGCACCCGTGCGAAGCCGGGGCGGGTCGCTAGTTTCGCACATAAATTCCGAAAAAAGAGGTGCGAGCCGGTATTTGAACCCATGACCCCCTCCTTGAAAGGCCATAGGTCAAAGCACTAGGCCACCAGGGCCTAAAACACATATAATAATATAATTTATTTGTAATAACTTCGATTCATAGTGTTATTAGTGTGTATATATATGAACGTTGCAAATTAAAAAAAAGCTTGTAAAAGAGTCTGTCTGCTAAAGATTGGTTCATTTAAAATGTTGCGGAACTACGCTGCGGCCGGCAAGCCACTTGGGAAAGCTCGCACGTGGCACGGCACCCCTAGTGGCAGCGCAAATAATTCTACCAGAAAAACCTTTTGGCAACTTTCACAACTAGTCATATACATTTTTTTATGCCTATCGAGGTTATTGATGCTAGGAAATAGCGTTTAACAGATTCCCTGTCCCGAATCAAGTGCGGCGTTCTTTCGACAAACGCTCAACGCTCAATTATACGCTCATAGAGTCATGTCGCACATGTGCCTCATGGACGCACCAGTAAAGTCACACATGAGGCGCATGTGCCTCATAGGACAGGGAACCTGTTAAAATGAACGCGTCAATGATACGGTACGGAGTAATTTCTTACGAAAAGTCTAGCCTTAACGTGAATGAGTGAGTGACAGTGACTTGACTACCGTCGCATATGGTCGATTATGGTCGCATATGGAGGTAATTTTAGCAAAATATATCACATATATAACTCCCGGGTTTAATGATAAGGCGCCATTTATTTATTATGTAAGATGATTTTTGCCAGTTTTTGACCCCCTTCCCCCGTATGTCAGAAAAAATAAGAATTGGCCGACCCCCTCCCCCTGTTTGATATTTATTACGTAAGAATCTAAAGGAAAAAACGAATACGTTTGATTTGTTTTAATTTTTTCCTTCAAAGAAACAATTTTTTAGGAACCTTTTCTAGGTAAGTTTTTTTACATAACTTTGCACATTTTTTGAACTTACGTAAGTAATATCAAGACAACCTCGACCCTATTACTTCCCTTTATTTTCTTTAATTTACTTCATGGTCTTCATTTAAGGTGTATGACAGGACACCCGAGTAAAATTATATGTCTCTAGATTTAATGGTAAAGATTTTGAATTTTTACGTTTAAATCTCGATCTCGAGCGAACATGGGAATAACAAGTAGCCTGTTTTATTCTCGAGATCCAACTACCTACATACAAAATAACTATTATTCAAATCCATCCCGCGTATAAGTGTGAAAGAGTTACAAAAACACTAACACATTCATAAAATCCATCCAAATCCATACTCCATACTAATATACTAATATTATAAATACGGAAGTGCGTCTGTCTGTCTGTTACCTTTATTCACGCTTATATCTTAAGATGAAATTTTTGGAGAGTTTAGTCCGGGATAACCCGGAAAATTGCATAGTAACACAGTGATAAACGAATTCTTTGCAGACGGAGTCGCGGGAAACAGCTGTTTATAAATATTGGTAGGAAGAAGGATGAAAAGATACGTGCTGTATTGTAATTTTTATTTAGTTCATTTTAATACACAAAATTAAAAACTTTTATCACTAAGCAATTAACATTAAGCTCCAAACGCACGCCAGCCCCTAGGGTTAAACGTACACAAAGTAAATTTAGCCCACGAATTCACTTACGTAAACACAAACCTTTAATATCACAGGTAAAACGTTTTATGTTTTTAATCTCGTAAGAAAGTAAGATCACCCATTCGAGCAATTCAGTAAATCACGGGGTCTTTTATTAAGGAGACAGTCGGGACTTGGGAGCGCCCCACTGCTGGTGGAGACCGAACTTAATATTGAACAAAAAAAAACCTTTTAAAACTTCTCAAACATCGATAGCAAGTTTGGAAAGTGTTCGCGGCGAAATTGTATTAGTTGATATGGGTTATTTTACATAGATTCTTATTCTAAGGACAGTTTTTTCCTTGCTTATGTATACTCTAAGGTTTTTTCCCTTGCGTATCGCGATCTTTAATTTGATTTTAACCTTGTCTGAAAAGATTATTGTGATCTTTACGAAATCGTCTTAGCTTGAGACACGGACATATTTACTGAAACAAACACAAACAAACAGTTCAACAGAAAAAGGAAGAAATTAAATAAGACGTCACTCTTTTCACATGTTTTTAATTGTGACATTTTTGACATAAAAAGGACCCTATAAAGGGATAATTTATTATGTGAGCAAGAAAAACCGTTTTGGTGACGCTTAACACATATTATATTATATTGTGAGTAAAACAATTAAAGAATGTATGGACATCTAAAGGTCGAATAAATTTTGTCCTAACTAATATATATTGCTTGCTCGAATGAATGTTTCGTACTTATAATTTATTTTTATCTACTTTTTACGAAAATTATGGAACAAAATATCCTAATTTTCCGGTTTCAACCGGAGAATAATTGTATATACCTAATACTTTTGACATAGGTATACCAGCTACGGCGACTGCTTCACCTCAAATCACCTCCATTCATGCGCCCTCGTGTGGCTTGCATAAAATAATCTTTGTCATGAAAGTACGTGTACAAATTATATCAAGCGATCATTCGACCAAATAAAATAATATTAAAATATTACAATAAATTTAAACACGCTTTTAAACAAGACCTACCTCAACCGAGATCGTATAATTAGTGCGCGGAAGGCAGCGCAGAACGCACCTCACTGTGAGAGGCTAAGCGAGCCTTATTGCCAGTTTAACGGCCAGGCCACGACCATATGCGCGACAAGCGGTATGGCGAGCGAGGTCTTGCTGGCTTAATCTCGTAAAACCAAATTTCTCAAAGTGTGTACTTTTCCTAAAAGCACACTTCGCGCTAATCTTGTACTTTTTCAATTAAGGGCACTTTCTCGAATTGTCCACTTTACAATACGTGCACTACCTCAATAAGTGCATTTTCCCAAAAAATACACTTTTCCAAAACGCACACTTTCCCAAAATGCACTTTTGTGACACGGCTGTTTATAAAACTAATCTCTAGAGAAAGCGCACCTTTAGAAAAAGCTCTGACCGTGCACGGCTGAAATGTTCGCCGTACACACGCAATGAATAGCGAAAACGCTCGCCGCGCCGCCACTAGTGCGTAGTCGTGGCCCGTCACGGTTAACTGGCAGAGACATTTAATAATGAAATAATTTTGTGACGAAACTGACTATTGCGTGTTACGTTAATTATTTCTATAGTGCCTCGAATGCTACGTTAAACTAACGCGAAAAAATTTGTATCAAACCTTTGCCTCTTATTTATTCCTTTTCCACAACTATAAGTACATATAATATTACCTAAAACTTTTATTACCTATACTTTTGATTAGTATAGTTTTAATCCTTTTAAACTTTGCGAGTAATCTTTTAAAATGACTAGCTATTTCTATAAATAAAAGTTAGATAAAAAGCTTTACTACCGTTATTATCATATTCCAAAAAGAAAAGAAGTTACTAGAACATTTGTAGAAACTATTTTCACTATGAGTGAGTCTCACGGTAGTTTCATGTTTATTTTCTAAATTTTGTCTTTTCAGGCAAGTCTTCTCAGTCATAAAATAAAAGCCTAAGTTACCTTTTAAAATAAACTATTTCAAAGGACGTAAATCATATAAAAACTTGGAAGCAGATAAAACACAGTTCAACCAAGTAACGAATTTAAAGGACTAAATCTTCTATCGAGATGGTTAATCTAGACAAAATTGTTCGGCGCCATCTTACCCATTTATTGCCGCTATGCCCAAACCGCAAGTCCATTCTCGAGCCGAATCAATTCCGAATGAATGGATATTTCCATGTCATCGACTTCACCGTTCGACATAAAGAATCATTCCTTTACTCTGTTCGCGTATGTTCGGACAAAAATTTCAGTCAATTTATGAATAATGCTTAGCCAAATTAATAAAGCGGAACATTCCAGCGACGAGGCGGAACAAAAAGCATTTTGAGTATGATTAATGCGAAAAAGCCAAAAAAGGTCTTTTCAGTTTCTCGCATTGTATTTTCTTACAAATTCTCAGGCTCCCTCTGCACCTAGTACTTTATAAAGCATTATGTTTCTATGCTCCTTTGCAAAGCCTAGATAAACTAGAATTTGTTACGCGGAACGAATAGATTCGCCAATTTTGAAAATAATTTACTTTAATTAAATTTAAAGTTACAAGCACGTGTTACCTTTCTTAAACTATATAACACACACTGCTGCATAGAAAATTATTCTTAAATGTTTGACAACAGGGATAAAAATTTAGTCTACCCGATGTTCCTGAGAATAGTGGAGCTAAAAACTTTTGATTAGTTTGATCTGCCATTATATTCTGATAATAAATGAAGTGGATAAAGCCAATTCGCTTACTATGATTAAGACTAAATTCAAACAGCTTCTGTCAATATCATCATCGCAATTTCGTGTGATTCCGTGACATCTATAACTTGTCTACAACCAAATCTTCTTTAAAGTGACGAACCTTTTCACTCCACGGCTGTACATTAAGCTTTACGGTACCAAAACAATCGAACTGATCTTCTCACACCAATAGTCTCCACACACACAGAAACATTTAAATAACTTGCGTGAATATAAATCAACAAAAGCAATAAATGCTTCCGAAGACATTCCTCGATGTGACTCTCGCATTCCTGGGAGGCACCCTGATACGCAAAGGACTTTTTGATAATATACAGGGTATACAACGCACATACACTTCAATATGGACTTGGACGTACATAAGCGAAAAACATAAGCCAGCGTTAGCGCTTTTGCAATACATAATACGAGATGTACAAACTGTGGGCTATGTTTATTATTTGATTCTGAAGCATATTTACTGGAATTAATGACTTTGAACAGCAGAATCATTATTTACCACAGGTACGAGTGCCCGCTTTTCATTTGTTAAACTATCAAGCATTTCCTGGAAAATCCAAAGGTTTTTACCAATTACGCAAACGCCGCAGCAAGCTACCAAATCAAAATCATATAATGTTGTCGACGCATAACGAACTAACTAACATGGAATATTTAACATAATGGTTGTATGATTGACATATTTCTAAGATAGTATTTAGTACAACAACAAACAACAACAAAAACAATACTGTCATGCAAATGGAGTCATAAGGGGCGCTTAAAGACATAAACGGTGTTCATTTTCACCCTCTCAAGGAAAATGTGTGTTCTGTAATTAGCCGGTTCCAATAGACTTAGGTGATTTAATGGGCATAATACCAGTAATAGGAGGATATAAACATACACACGCAATTCCGTGACAAATTATTTTACAAAAAACGATTTGTATATCTATAATGATTAAAGTAGGTATTTGTTGCCTTTGGGGGACCGGGGCTTAAAATCAAAACAGATTTTTTGTATTTAGTATGCTAAATATAGAAACAAATAACATCGTACACCTCCCTAGGAGGGGAGTGTTTTGAAAGTGTATTAAATCAAAACTGTACAGTCAGCATCATATAGATAGTGACAGTCAATGTCTCCAAATATACCGCTACATCCAAAATGGCCATTAATACCGACTCATCCAAAGTGATCAAATTGTTCAGGTCATCCACAGTGTTCAAATTCACCGGAGCACACAAAGCGCCAAATACTTGGTAGCTGTCAAGTCGCCGTTGGCACCGTAATACCCACAACACCACTGGTATCCTAGCATCCAAAGTATCCAAAAATACGGAACACACTACAAGTATGAACTTTATTTACAATGTTATAGAGCTCAAACATGGTTAATACGGGAATATATAATATATTTTGTAGGTCTAATACCTTCTCGAAGTTTGAATTTTGACAATCACTGAGAAGAGTACCGAACTGTCAAGTCAATTTATCCCTTTCATGATCTGAATGACATAGTTTTGTATTATTTACGCCGTCTGCATAAAGTATAGTATTGCTTGGTCTGATTGACAAATAAGTTGGTTAGTATATTGACGGCAAAATCAAGTTTATTTTTTATTTTATGAATGATTTGTAACAACCTTTTACATTTGAATTGGAAAGTACTAAAAACCCACTTTGAAAAAAGAACAGTTTTAGATTTTCCACCATAGCTGTGTGCACGGTAGTGCTGCCGCCAAGACGAGGCAGAAAATTACCGCTTTACTTAATAGGTAATTTGATTTTATTAATAGAAGAAGTTACTTCATCCCTGAAGTATTATTAACCATCAATGTGGTTTATTTAAATACCAAGGTACCTCATCAAATACCTTGGACATTTTATTGAAAATTATTGCGATGCATATGTATTAGTTTAAAATATAATACCTAGTTGTGCACAAAGCAAAGTCACTTTTAAATTAGTCAGCCAAAAACAATAGGTAACCTATTTGCAGTGATATTCAAACTCATATTAAAAAAATACGGATAACTCGCGTCTAACACACGAAATAAAGCTAAACTCTAGACTGTTGAATAAATTAATATGCAGTACTGATTGATTTCGCAAGATTTCATATCTATATTTCTTAAATAAAACTCTAGATCTTGGCTACATTTTTAAAATCAAGTAGTTCTTTCTATAATCATGTAATGAATTCTTTCCACAATTTTATATTTAACAATATTACGCTGTGTTAATATCAAAACATTGTGCTTGAGCTCTATTACGTTTAACACAAAGTTCACAATTGTAGTGTGTTCCATATTTTTGGATACTTTGGATGCTAGGATACCAATGGTGTTGTGGGTGTTACGGTGCCAACGGCGACTTGACAGCTGCCAAGTATTTGGCGCTTTGTGTGCTCCGGTGAATTTGAACACGGTGGATGACCTGAACAATTTGATCACTTTGGATGAGTCGGCATTAATGGACATTTTGGATGTAGCGGTATATTTTTAAACATTGACTGTCACTATCTATATGATGCTGACTGTAATAAAATTAAACTTCATTCAAATTCTGGATTTATATCTCTAACTAAATAAAAATTATGTATTAATTTAAGATTATACACTTTCTGACTAGGTGCGCAATATACAAACGACCACAGGCTTAATTTTCGGCAGTCATAGCCATAGCGCAAAGTCAAGGAAGGGTCAAGAATCGCACTGAAACACTTGAACATCAACCGGACTCTACTCAACCATAAAATTAAGGATGTCCCATTTATCCCAAACGTACATCCCACGAAAGTATAAACAATGAAATACCGTTTAGATTTAAAGCAATATTTCAATTGAAAGACATCCATTGTAGGAAAAAGGTCTACAAAGGAAAACGACCCAGAGCACCGTCGCGCTAACCGGCATCCAATGGCGCAAAGCCTTTCGAAATGACTGCCACTAAATAACTAAATCCCAAATGTTTAATATAACACTAAACGCAAAAGAGCAAATTAGGCCCTAGGGAGCAAAATACGTATTAGGTTATTAATCTGGCAAAAACACGTCGGGCCTAAGAAAATGGCAGAACAACTCTCGAAGGGGCATTTACTTTTTCCTCGCCCCGTACCTTTAACTACGTCGCTATTTATTGGTCTCAGTTTGGAGATATATCGGAGAGAATTAGTACAAGTGTTCGTTGAAAAATGGCTTTTCTACTCCCCGGAAAAATCGATAGGATGACTCAATCAATGAATGCATCTGACAAAATCAAAGAGCGTTAGGCCTATCGTGAAAAATTGAATTAGGTGTTGATATAGGTAAAGAAAAATGATTTGTGACTAGTTTTAGGACTTGCGGGTTGGTTAGGTATTGTAACTTTTGCCTTCTCAACTGACTTGAAATTTAGTATACATAATATTGTAGATTGGATGACAATGTAAGTACTAAGATATACGTCTCACTGCTGGGCACATGCTTCCTCTTAGAACCCCGGTTGGATTGGACTGTTGTCAAACGCAGGTCCAGTGGGGATTGAAAACTTTAGACACGCTATTGAACTGAGCGCATGTGTCTCACATTTTCCTACACTGCAAAAGCTCGTGATAAATTTCAAATGTAATTTAAAAAAATACAAAACTTTGTTTATTTACTTTTATGTGTTGCTTGATTTATTTTCAGCAAACTATGTCATTACAGTATCACCTTCAGTCGGCCTTTTGAGTCTGACCATCGCGCGTGTCGTCATATTGGCGATGATAGTGCCATAAATTTCTTAATACATTTATACATCGAAAGCGGGATCCTATCGATGTTTAGAAAATTTTATTTCCGATGGTTTAGAATCCCGAAAACTTCATTTGTCCGAATGCATTTTTTTCTGAAACTGTAAATATTTCAGAATTTATTTCAGGACCATCGTGTAGAACCCTTTAGGTTAGGTTAGAGTTGTTCTATAAAAATCCTGAAATATTTACAGTTTCAGAAAAAAATGCATTCGGATAAATGAAGCATTCGGGATTTTAAATATTCGGAAAAAAATAATCCTAAATTTTGATAGGTAACCGTAGGCTATAAAACTGTTGTTTAATTTGAATTAAACTTAGCAAGCTTTAACCATAGTATAATTATTAGTAACAAATGTTTTCCAACAGGTTAACATAAGTATACTATGTATATATGTATAATAAATCAAAAATATGAGTTAATTATACTAAAACCCACAACTACTAAAAGTAAATATGGCCAAGCCCATTTCAAAATAACTCTATATTTTCCTCAAACAACAGTAATGTTATTGTTTGGTGTACAATAACATTCTCATGTAGTTCGGACCCTAACATAGGTACATATGTATTCCAAATATTTTTGTTCATAATAAATCGATTTTCTCATTAAATAAATTACTACAAAAAATAGTTTCTACGAAGATACACATATAATTGCTTAAGTCTTATTTAGTGGAAAATATACTTCGTTTATTTTAATATAATGTCCTCCCTAATTGTTAGATATATATTTGCTGTGACTTATTTTTCACAAGTGTTTTCCAATAAAAATACTCTTTAAGATTATTTATCATTTTTTTTGATGCTAAAATAAACGAAGTAAGTATAGACGCGGCCAACAACTAGTTTGAATACATGCAATAGCTAGTATGGTAGCACCAAAAAATGACATTGATCTATTTTTGTAATACCAATATTATGTTATGCTGAATATAATATACTCATCATCATCATCATCATCATCATCACAGCCTATATACGTCCCATTGCAGGGCCGAGGCATCCGCCCAGAATAAGAGGCCTTGGGCCGTAGTTCCCACGCGGGCTCAGTGCGGGTTGAGAACCTCACGCACACCATTGAATTTCTCCGCCGGTCTGAGCACTTGAGCAAGTTTCCTCACAATGTTTTCCTTTACTGTAAAGCTCACGGTAAATTTCAAATATAATGTCGCATATAAATTCCGAAAAATTGAGAGATGCGAGCCCAAGCTCGAACCCACGAATCTGAAAGGCCACACCACTCGGCTACCGCGTCTCTTGTTAGCAAGAGTATGTACTGATGAGTATAAAATTAACACAAACAAAAACTTTATAGCCACAGTCACTAAACGCAAATTAAAACACTGCCCTAGGACACTATTCTCAAACCATACCGACCTTTCCTTTGACCTAAATATCGAACACTCGGTCACTTTTCACGCACGTCGACATATTTCGGAACACACGCGTTTTTCTTTTGTTATGAACCGAACTAAGGTCAGCGTGTCAAATTGTGTGGAGCAATAGGCCGCCTGAATGCTGTGCCTGTGACTAAATTGTCAACGAGGAGACTCGAACGAAACGCTTGGCATAGGATGCGAACGCGTTAGTATTCCAATGATAGATTTATTGGTACTCACATACTGACATATCGTGATGTTATCTACTGCGAAAAATATTAATAACCGCCTAGTGTAGGTGTAAAACTGGCTTCATTGTAAAAACTGTTCAACTAAGAATTTGATGATATTAATTACCTAGTTCTAATGTTTAAAAACAAAAATAAGAAAAAATAACACTAATGACAATCATTGAGAATATGGACAAAGGAGAACTTATCCCTTTTAAGGGGTCCCTACCAGTTAACTTTGAGTAGATGAGAGGATGAGAGCAGTATTTAGCAAAGGATCAACAAAAAGCAAGTTAAACAGTCAGAAATAATGAAAGCTTAAATACGATTTTTACAATTTTTCTTGCTTTGTTGCATTATTCATGAAAAGTAACAAGCATAGCGGCTCATGAGTTATGAGGAGGCGCAAAGAACCAATCAACTTTTCATGCTGGATACAAAAAACAATGATTCAACTGTTACGCGATATTCCATAAGCGTCCCATCCCGGCCATATAAGCCCCGAGTTTATATCTACGATCAAGACTTGTATCTAGTTATAATTCCCGTCATACTAGTTTGCTAGGTAACTAAACTTTTTTTCGGATATATCTTCGAACCAGTCGCGCGACTAGCGAGTAGTTCAACTACTGCTTCTGAGGTCTATTCTCAAACCTTTCGGTATTAGAGTATAAAATATTTTCCTTGATCGACAATAGAATTATTGAAACGTTTATTCAGCGGCTATTCATGTTTCTATGAAATTTCCAGATAAAGCTACGTTACGAAAAGTGGCCATGGATTTCTCGGTTGGATTATTTGCTTTCGAGGGTGAACGTTGAATAGTAACTAGCACACTGCCTTGTACAACATTTGAAATAGTTAACACATTGTTCACAATAGTAACAATCTTACATTTTGTTTACATTTTGTTACGAATTGAATTGACGTTCATTTGTGATGGGCAATTGACATTTAATCAGAATCCGTCAAACCATTTTAGCATGAAAGAGTAACAAACATCCACACATCCATCCATACAAAGTTTCATGTTTATATAATATCATTGGGATTAACGATTTAAATTTATGCAATTTTCACTCTTAACTAATATTTTCCAGGACTTAATCACGAACTACTTCTTGCTAAAATTACTTTCACGTTCGTCGACGTCTTTCGAATTTTGTTTTTCGATTTGCTGGTCAAGCTGGCCGCTGCAATGTGGCCGAAACGTCCAGGTAATTTTAAGTAATTCGTTATTAAGTCAAGAAAATATTAGTTCCTAGCTCCTAGCTGTTGCCCGCGGCTTCGCAACAAAAGAATCAGAGTTATCGGTCCCGCCGTTCACGCTTGATACCGTCGTAACCAAGGGACATAGGCATTCATTTTTTTATTTATATAGATTAGTGGGATTATTAGTCTACATACACAATTGAAGTGCAAGAATAGCCCCCTGCTAGCAAGTCCAAGCGACTTCTGGCCGGTGACCGAATGCCCGCAACCTACTTGGCCGCGCTCCGCGATATTGCTGTACCTCTACCACGAGTCCACACTAGTTCACAGTGACCGTACTCGCTAGCGCCGGCGTAAATGATTTGTATGGAGAATTGTACTTCCGTAAGTGACCGCTAGAGGCGCTGTACAATTCTCCATACAAATAAGCCACGCCGTCGCTAGCGAGTACGGTCACGGAAACCAGTGCAAACTCATGGTAGAGGCACTGGTGACTGCAGCGCTAGTTATCCGTGTCACGTATACGCCATCTGAATGAAACTCCAGAACAATGTCGAGAGATGTTGTGAGCTGTTGTGTTCCCCGTACACTGGTTGGAGGAGCTTTCATTATTAAATAGTTCATTCAAATAACAACTAAATTATTTTGTACGCCAACCGGCAAATCATAGCTGAACTATTTTTAAACTGAAAGTAAATAACATAATTATTTACCTGTGATAACGAAATAAATATTTGTATTAACGTGTGGAATTGCTTGATTTGTGAAAACTACTAAGGTAAACGTCCCTGTGCTCGACACTGGCCCAATACATGGCACCTTCAATCTTACGTCAAAGTAAGAAAGGTGACAGATGGGTGTCGAGCATTGGTACGTTTACCTTACATATACTAAATAAAAATTAAAATAGTCTCATCTCATCACAGAAAAGCGTTTTTGCTAAACCACCGAAACGCAAGTGTTAGACATGCCTAAAATGGTTATTTTTTTCTAATGTGACATGTGTTTAACAGATGTTCAATTTTTGTGGTAGCAGTACTCAGGTGTAATAAATTGGAACTGATTCTGACCGTACACAGTTTTTTTTTTAAATATATCGATGACAAACAGTTGCCCGCAATTATGTCCGCGTTTCCCGGTATAAAAATTATCTTATATTAATCGGAGCAATGTCAGTTTCTGCTGGTGACAGAGTTATTAAATTTGGTACATTGATACTACCCGCATATCTCCTCTTCAGGACAGATAGGGGAGCAGGGGCTTGTTGTAACATTTTTCAACAAAATAGTAGTAGTAATAGTATTTACGCTGTAGATCGTGTCGTATAGTGAAGGATGGCATCAAAATTTAAATTAATAAAGCTGAAATTCCCGGTGAAAATACCATGTTACTTTTTACCCCCGTTACAACACAAGCCTCCCACTCCCCTTTAAATAAATACATTTGACATTTCTGAGCAAGTTCATATCTCCAATATTAGCTAGGTAATCTCTTTGTGTAGCTACTACAAAATAGAACAGCTGACAGAATACCAAACTCGATACAACACCCACGCACAAAGTACACGAGTAACCAAACTTCGTCCCCTCAATGAAAACATTCTTAATCTACGCAAGCCGACCCCATACAATATTTGTTCGACACTCCTTAATCGGCCGAAATTTACATGTTGCTTATTAACAATCACGACTATTTGTTGCCTCGGAGGCCTCGGAGCCCGGACATTGACAAGGAGGCTTGTTTGACGAGGGATCGACGGAGCACTCCACTGAACTTAAGTGCCTGTTTATACCAACGTTCCCTTCTGAGCTCGATCAAAGTCATCCATGTTTTCTGTTTTTCTGACCCGCGTGCTTTGAGCCAATCCCGACTGATCTTAGTGGTTTGTTGTGAGTAACGAGCGCGAAAATGGCGAAATTTAACGTGAAGTGTTATGCTTTTAACATTAAAAATTGTTTCGATCACTTCACTATATAGGCCCTTACTTCCCGAAATAGTTCACGTTGTCATCATCCTAACCTATATACATCCCACTGCAGGGCATAGTCATAGTCATAGTATTTATTCAATAAACAATACAGGTATTGTGTTTGAAAAATATACAATAATATACAAAATAATAATAATAATTCTATCTAAGACTTACATTAAACAGTACCTAAACAAAACAAAATAAAACAACAAATAACAGATTTAACAATAGTTGGCAATGTAAGTAATTATCACAAATACTTATTTGTTTATTTTTGTTTGCATTAAAGCTCATGGTAAATTTCAAATGTATGTAAATTCGCACATTTTCGAAAATCTCAAGAGGTATGAACCCGAGCTCGAACCCTTGACCTTTTGCTTGAGATGCCACAGAGATCCTTCTTAGGGACAAATTTGCCTTAATGCTACATTTAATCAACTAAATGTTATAATTTTAAATTTGTTATGTGCATTAGAGTGTGTACATTCACATCACACGTAATATTCTAACGGAACTCTAAAAAAATAGAACCGCCTTCAAAAACACCCAAAAAAATATTAATTAAAAATTTAACCGACTATAATGAGCATTATAATATCTTTCTACTAATCTGTTTGAAGTCGGGCCTCAGCACGAGCTAGCAGGAGTGGTAGAAGCCCAACAGTACAGTACTACTATAAAGTTTGAGGTCCCAGGTTCGGCTCCCGCGTCGGGGCAGATATTTGTATGAAAAACACGAATGTTTGATCTCGGGTCTTGGGTGTTTAATATGTATTTAAGTATGTATCTATCTATATAAGTATGTTTATCCGTTGCCTAGTACACAAAACACAAGCTTTGCTTACTTTGAGACTAGGTCGATTGGTGTGAATTGTCCCGGGATATTTATTTATTAATTTAATTACTAGGTCCACTCCTGCTGGCTCGAGCTGAGGCCCGACTTCAAACAGATTAGTAGAAAGATATTATAATGCTCATTATAGTCGGTTAAATTTTTAATTAATATTTTTTTGGGTGTTTTTGAAGGCGGTTCTATTTTTTATTTAAATTTTTTTATTTTTGGCTTTTTAGTTGTATTGGTAAAAAAAGATGCGTAGGCTTAGCCAGTAAACGAAGATCCGCTTCTGTTTACGCTCTGAGGATCGCAATGTACAGTCGAGTTCACCAATATCTGTACAGCCAACCTTTCATAAATATCTATACATAAACCATATGTTACCGTAATAAGGTCTATGTATAGATATTTATGAAAGGTTGACTGTACAGATATTGGTGAACTCGACTGTAACTAACGGAACTTAACCAGATTAAACGGGGGTGGTTTGAAGGTATTTTTTTAATGCGGGAAGCTCTGCCCCCCGAACTCCCCGTTCCAGTAGCGAGGCTTCTATTACTACTCTGAGGGACGCAAGATAAACTGACGAATTTAACCAAGTGAAACGGTAGATGGTTTAACAGATTTTATTATTGCGGGGGCTCTGCCCCCCGAGCCCCCCTCCCCTCCAAGAGCGGGGCTTTTATTTTCACCCTGAGGGACGCAAGATAACTGACGAATCAAACCAGGTTAAACGGGAGGTGGTTTAAGAGTATTTTTATAGCGGGGGGCTCCGCCCCCCGAGCCCCCCTCCAGCAGCGGGGCTTCTACTTCCACTCTGAGGGACGTAAGATAACTAACGAACCTAACTAGGTTAAACAGGGGGTGGTTTGAAGACGTTTTTTATTACGGGGGGATCCGCCCCCCGAGCCCTCCCTCCAGTACCAAGGCTTCATTTTCCACTCTGAGGGACGCAAGATAACTAACGAATCTGGTTAGGTTAAGCAGGACGCGGTTTGACAGCTTTTTTTTATTGTGGGGGGCTCTGCCCCCCGAGCCCCCCATCCCACCTGACATCACTTTGAGGAGCGCAAGGTAACTAACGAACCTAACCAGGTTAAACGGGGGATGGTTTGAAAGTATTTTTTATTGCGGGGGCTCCGCCCAACGAGTCCCTTTCCGGTAGCGATGCTTCTATTTCCACTCTGAGGGACGCAAGATAACTGACGAATCGAACCAGGTTAAACGGGAGGTGGTTTAAGAGTATTTTTATTGCGGGGGGCTCCGCCCCCCGAGCCCCCCTCCAAGAGCGTGGCTTCTATTTCCACTCTGAGGGACGTAAGCTAACTAATGAACCTAACCAGCTCCGCCCCTAACAGGGTTTAAAACAGGTTTGGTTTTAAACAGAGGATGGTTTGAAGGTGTTTATTATTACGGGGACTCCGCCCCCCGAGCCCCCCTACCAGTACCAAGGCTTCTATTTCCTCTCTGAGGGACGCAAGATAACTAACGAATCTGGTTAGGTTAAACGGGAGGTGGTTTGACAGGTTTTTTATTTCGGGGGGCTCGGCCCCCCAAGCCCCTCTCTAATATCACTTTGAGGAGCGCAAGGTAACTAACGAACCTAAACAGGTTAAACTGGGGATGGTTTGAAAGTATTTTTTTTATTGCGGGGGGCTTAGCCCCCCGAGCCCCCCCCCCCTTTAATATCACTTTGAGAAGCGCAAGTTAACTAACGAACCTAACCAGGTTAAACGGGGGATGGTTTGAAATTATTTTTTTATTGCTCGCCCCCCGAGCCCCCCGCTGACTAGACTTCCATTCCCACTCTACGGGACGCAAGATAACTAACAAACCTAACAAGGTTAAGCGAGAGGTGGTTTGTAGGTATTTTTTATTGCCCCCTTTTCTTTGTACATAGGTGCCATACCTACTTACTATAGGTGAATAACTTACACAATTATTAGGACTGCTTTGGCCAATTAATATTAGTAATAAAACGTTGTAGGTAATTCGATGTTCTTGTTATCAATATAAGGACGAACAAATATGCTTTAGGACTTTCAACAGTATGCCAAACATTCTTCGCCAGAAAATTTTAGAACAATCAACATTATGCGATACAACAGGCACTCTTTGCTGACTATACTTTTTGATCCTGGTTACCAAAGTATTCGTCAAGACGAATCAAACGAGCCCAAACTCGATGGGGTTATGTCGTTTTATTACGGAGTTCTTATGGTCACCTTCCAACTCCATCTTCAGACCCTAGTTACCATCTAGGATCAAAGTACTCGTCAAGACAAATCAAATGAGCTCAAACTCAATGCGGTCGTATTGTTTTATTACAGAGTTTCTATGGCCATCTTTCATCTCCATCATCAGATCAGCTCCATGTCATAATAATATTGCATTGTCATCCAATTCACACATGTCTGCCAAATTTCAGCTCAATTGGAAACCGGGAAGTGGGTCAAATTTAACTTGCAAGATTTGACCCGTTGAGGAGTTCCGTTGGCCATCTACGGTCTTCTTCATCAGGTCCAGTTTACCAAATGATACTTTCTGAATGCAAATACTTCACTTGATACTAAAAATGCTAAAATCACTATAGGTTTGCCTGTAAAATTTGAAGGTTGCCCTCGATTTCTCTAGGATCCCATGATCAGATCTTGACTTGGTGCCAATGGGACCACCTCAGGATTATACTGTTTCAAACAAAAAAACAATTTTGAAAATCGGTTCACAATTGAGGGAGTAATCGCGTAACAAACATACAAAAAAAAAAAAAAACATACAGACGAATTGATAACCTCCTCTTTTTTTTGAAGTCGGTTAAAAACATTGACGATGTACTGACCATGAGCTCCCGCCGCAGCTTATCCAGCTCGTGGGCGGACGGCGGCGCTGGCTGCGCCCTGCCTCTCCTCAGCTCTTCGAGCTGCCTCGTCAGCTCCTCCACCTTGGCCACGGCCACAGACAACTCCTTCTCCTTTTCATTGAATAGCGCTCGTATCGACTCGAGGTCGCTCGCTGTAGACAAGAGAGGTACAACTTTAGTACTTATTATAATTAAGCCCAGGGGATAGGGAATGAACGGAATTTATACGCTCGATTTAGTGACCCTATCTCCGTAACTATAATTACTACTTTTCAAATTTGGCCTGCAAGTTGGTAATTGTAAAAGTAAAAAATAAATTTGAGGAATTTTGTAAATTCCCATGGAATTTATTCATTCACTAACTGATGCCGATGATGATGACATTGAATTTTAAGATGTATCTTTGCCGGATTTTTGCTTTATCCAATGAAATAGATGAAGAAGTTTTAGCACTTAATTTGAATTCTGCGCGGACGAAGTTGTAGACACAACTAGTCGTTGATAATGTAGCTTACTACCTAATAAAACAAAAAAAAATAAAAAAATTGGCTCCAAAGATTGACTATTAGGTATTACTTTAGTTATAAAATTTGTTTGGACATACGAGTAGGTATACTACTCTTATTACCTATATAGGTTTCCAAAGTAATACGTGAGCGAAGTCACTGGTAAATCAAAGTTGTAGATCTATAAAAAGTTTTCGATTGGACTCCGATAGTATATTATATCAGACAGTTGTAATCTCCTTTACGACAAAAACAAACAGAAACTCATTTTTCTTAATTATCATCTGTTACAACTTTACAGACTCGGAAAGACATTTTTTCTCGATCTCCCAAACGTATCAATCAAAACTTGTGCCATTAGGATGGATCTTGTCATCTCTTTGGGTAGTGTCTCTTTGTGTATTATTTATGGAATCGTACTTTATTAAGTCACTATTTGTCAATAAAAATATTGTCGTTTTATACTACAAATAGGAAAGTGTCGTGGATTTCAACTTGTGCTTCAACCTCTGTTCATGAGTGAAATTAAATTTGAAATATACTACAAGTTTTGCGGTGAAAGAAAACATCGTGAGGACTGCACACTCCTACGAAGCAATTCAATGTTGTAAGTGACGCTCTCAATCCACACTGGGCCCGAATTGGAACTACATACCACGCTCACCACGCTGTCTCATTTCGAGAGGAGGCCTGTGTTGAGCAGTGGGACGAATACAGGCCAGAAATTCCTTGTTCAAAGTTTCCACAATCATTAAATTCCTTACAAATTATTAAATGTACCTATTGTTAAGTCTGCAACCCAAGGCAAAATTTCAGAAGAAAAATGACGTTTGCCAGCATAAGCACCCAGCAGAGACCCATTTAAAAGCTAGGAGGGATACACACCGACCTTTCAATTACAGAAGACAATAAAGAGGGCTTTATCTGTATGAGGGGTACGAGTAAATAGCGACAGTAGAATAACAACCATGAGAACCAGCAGTATAGTAATGATTCTTAGTTTATTGGCAGCATCGGCGCATGCTACTTCAGCCAAAACAGGGAATCTTTACACAATAACCGACAAAAAGACATGTCAATGTCTGCCAAATTGGCCAGTAAAATCATTTCTTTCTGCTACATTAGATGTTAAAGTGTTTGCCAAAAAATGGGTTTTTCAGACATCGATTGATCAAATATAACTGGATGTAGACTTAAATTTTCTTTACCAAAATTTAAAACTGTTTATTATGCATTTTAATTAGTTTCGAGTTTGTAGAAACAGTATATCGACATTTTTTTTGTTATTCGAAATCTTAAAATGCAACCTTATCATAGCCCAAATGCCTATCCTGGCTTTAATAAAAATGTTTCCCTACGGCTACTGTGTCAGTACTGCGGCAGTTTCACTGATTCCTTATTATCTCTTTAAAATCATATGGCTGGCTCTTTGATGTTATATTCGGCATGTTTGCTTATTTTATTTGGTTCTTACGTTTTAGTTTTCATTCGAATTGAAATCAAGATTTTCGTATTACGCAAATTTACTAAAGTTAATTCCTTTTCAATTTCCTTTGGCTTTTAACAGATAGATATTTACTTATATTTAATGAGTCACTTTAAATGTATTCATGTAATATTATAGGTATAATGTAGTTAGCTAACCGATACTAATTCTAATTGGGTTTTCATACTCAATTTCACATTTACCAACTTTCAACAAAACAATAACAATGACTCCGCAGCTCGTTTCAAAATATCCAAACAAAGCTCTTTAAAATACTGGAGCCAATTTTTACTCGCACCCCGGGTCCGTTCTAAATGTTATTCAAGTACAGCCTTTTCGATCCCTTATCAATTTTGGAAACATTTTAGCAGCACATTTAGGAGCATATCGAAGGCTATCGAAAACGTTACCGGCCCTACGGCGTCGAATAATAGAGTATATCGTCCAAAGTAAATGTATCGCGATCTCAGAGTACCGTCCAAATTGATTTAACTACACCGCCCGAAGGTCCTCGGAGAGCGTATTTCACTTTTACCGTGTTACAAGTACGCAAAGAACCCCTATTTCAATTTGATTGAGTTTTTGTAAAATAGTTTACTTACTAGTTTTCTTTTTATGGTGAGCCTAAATATTTCATAGCTACTTTGAAGTGTTTGCGCATACTTTAAGAGGATTGAAGAGTCTCTTAGAAGTTTCGCGTCAGCTTTGTTTTATTATTTCTTACTAGTTAAGAGAGCAATCAGTGCTCATACAGGAGCGTTTTTAAAACAAAACCTGCGGCCTGCGGAACATTCTGGTTACATTCTTATAAGTACTTGTCATGCAATTTTACTGTTACCTGATAATAGTATTAGACAACACAACACAACACAATAAATCACTCTTTACTATACATCACATAGAAAACAATACAGAAAAACATGTATATGGAGAAAATATATTTAAGGTAAGCAATAGATACATGGATAAAAAGTAGGGAATGGATTTGAAGGAATGAATGGAAGCAATTGGAAAGAAATAGTAACATAAAAACAATAAAGACACTTAATACGACATATAAAGATTTATAGGTCCAAAGAAATATAGTTGTAATAAACGAACTACACAAGATGACATGTAGTGTTTCTTAAGCATAGATCAAAAAGTGGGTAAAGATTTAGCACGCTTTATGTCTATAAGTAGGGATTTCCACATTCGAATACCCTGGACAATAAAAGGGTAGGTACACCTGAAATTTAGAGTTGAAAAGAGGGACAGCAAGGAGTTCAGAGGGGCGTTTATTCGAGCGTTTCAACCGCCTGTTTTATCTGGTCACATTTTTTAAGAAATGGCTGAAGATACTAATACAATTTGGTAATGGTAGACGTACTGAACCTCTACTATATAACCAAAAGCCCCTTCAAAATCTTCAGCAATTTCTTAAAAAATGTGAACAGATAAACAGATAAAAATACCGACACTTAAAAGGATTTAAAGTTATTGAATCATAGAAGTGTTAAACAAAATACCGACGTAAGGGACACCCAATATTATTTCAGAGATAAAGATTGTCCAAACGGGTGGGATCAATACAAACCCCTATTGCTGCATAAAGCGGGTCTGATCAAAGGCTTGTTTGACATTTTGTTTTCGCATTCCTGACTCATTTGACGGCGATTGTTTTTCGGGGTTTAGTAAAATGATATCAATGTTAGTTATTCGGGAAGGTAAACGTTGATATATGAGTAAGTGACATTGGACACAAGAGCACCCCTTAGAATGACGTATTATTTTGTTAAGTTAAAAGTATTACATACATCATCATCATGATCTTATAAGTTATAACGTATCAAAGCTAGGCACAAGAATAAGCGAGATTGGGCAGATAGATACAACCTAGGGCTCTTCAAGGCTAGAGGGAATAGGCTGTTACTGAAAAGTGAAATTTGGCCTCATCTGCACTTTTTATCACGTGAGAGACGGGTAAATAACGAGCAAACTTTATATAAAAAAAATTTCACACTGGCCCCGTGCTTCGCACGTTAAGCTCGTGGTAAACTCCAAATGTAATTTTGCACAAAACATCCGTAAAAATCAGCAGTGTGAGGTCGGGTTTAAAACAAAACTCCTCTGCTTGTGAGGCTATAGGAAAAACCACTGACCATGGCTTGTAAAAAGTTTTCGGTCAGAATTAAATGATTACTAAAACTCTAAAACTGGCAAAATAACCGCATTAAAACTTTAGTCAGCAGCACGTAGCCTAATTAAATTATACACACGACCCAAAACAAACGGCTTGGAATCACA
This sequence comes from Archips crataeganus, assembly GCA_947859365.1. Taxonomy (NCBI): domain Eukaryota; kingdom Metazoa; phylum Arthropoda; class Insecta; order Lepidoptera; family Tortricidae; genus Archips; species Archips crataeganus. The sequence continues at coordinate 8,943,183 of OX402059.1, read as the reverse complement.
CGCGTTACCATACAAACGGCCGTCCCAAGCGAAATCGGAAAACTATCAGGAAGTAGGGCCACAATCAGAGTAATGAAGCAAAACGTGTAACGAGATTAGTCCTAACTGAGTGTAGGAGCAGTCTACTTAATATCCGAATTTGTGTCGGCTGGTGTCGGCCCCGCCGCAAAAACCAAATGAGTGATGTTTTGGGTCGAAAACAAATGGAACTTTCAACTGTTGGTATAATTGTAATGAAAAATTACCGTGTTTGGCTTGTACCTTTGTGAAACATTGTTCATATTTTAAAACCAATATTCACCCTTGTATATTTCTCTGACAGTGTTTTGTTGATGTTATGATTGACTACACTTTTGACGTGCATGAAGTCGTCTACGTAAATGGGCATTGAAGAAATTTCCATTGCATTTTTAATCAAGTTCAAATAGTTGTTAACACCGGTAGTAATAAAAGCTGTTTAGATATCATGTCGTGGTATGAAAATTTTCTGTCGTGAGACAGAAAATTAATCATACAGTTAATCGTAAAAGTAGTTTTCGTGAAACAGTGGAATTTCTTCAAGTCGATCGTTTTGTACGGTTAACTAGCGGTTAACTTGGTGCGACTTTTTGAACCACACTCACTCATCAATCTTACTCTTACTTTAAATATATGTAATGTATGGATGGCTGTCTGGATGTTTATTATACTCTTTCACGCTAAAACGGTTTGACGGACTCTGATAAAATTTGCACACAGATAGAATATAATATTATAACCTGGCTTAACACATAGCATACTTTTTATCCCGGAAAATTGCATAGTTACCGCGGGATAGCGATAAACGAATTCTTTAGAGCGTGCGCAGACAGAGAGCGGTCTGGAGTTCCGAGTTCCGCTTTCAGTACCTCTACCATGAGTTTACACTAGTTCACAGTGACCGTACTCGCTAGCGACGGCGTAAATGATTTGTATGGAGAATTGTACTGCCGTAAGTGACCGCTAGAGGCGCTGTACAATTCTCCATACAAATAATTTACGCCGTCGCTAGCGAGTACGGTCACGTAAACTAGTGTAAACTCATGGTAGAGGTACCGAGTTCTGTGTTTTGACCGCTCGAGAGTTCCGACCGCCTGCTGTGTGCGTTATCGTATAGGACTCAGTAAATTCGAAAGAACGCAGAACTCGCAACTCGGAACGCGGAACTCCAGACCGCACTCTGTCTGCGCGCTCTCTTACAGATGGAGTCGCGGGCAGCAACTAATGAAGTTATAAAGTCATAAAATCTTGGTTTGCAAAAACTTCCTAAAGATTCATTTACCATTCTTGATAACACCCGCATCTCAATTTATCCACGTACCCGTAACGATTTGGTCCGCTAGAACATTGTGTCCACCTTAAGTGGAACCTCTGCCTATTTACTTATCGTGCCCGAAGGATTGTGGTAACAAGGAATAATCTGTTGCGAGGCGCTCTGCGGTCGGATTGGACCCATCACTTCCAACCAGATGCTCGTGTTGTCACTTCAGTGTGCTGCAGAGAGCCGTAGAGGCAATTTGAATAAAGCATTACATTGCCAAGTGACAACGTTACATTTTACCCCAAAGTAGGGTATTCCCATCGGACGTGACCTCTTGTAGATTAACGTGTTAAAATAACGGTTAGCGACGGTAAAAAATTATAACGTGATTAAGAGCAGGTTATTTCGACGCAGACACATTCAAGGGGAACATCCCAGGCGAGGTTTTACATTTTTTTTATTGAAAGGCAATTTTTCGAGGTTTAGAAAAGTCACATGTTTTTTTAAATCCCTGTCCGATATATTTTTTGCCAGAAAGGGGTTTGATATACTTAAAGGATAAGAAATAAAACAATCTACGATTTACTTGTCATCGGGTTTTTTGATCTAATAGAGTTTAACGTATTGTGTTTTTAACTCTAGGTATAACAAGAACGCTGCAACTACATTTCATTTTTATCCGATCAAAAGGAAGACTTCGATTTGATTTTAGATAAACCAACCTTAAAATAACAACTTAAAAGTTGTTAAAAAAAATGTATGGTTCTCTCAAGTCAATCTGTGTTTTGGCTCAAGAAAACGCAGGTTTAGTTAAAATCCGACCTCGTCTTTTTCGATCCTGAATGAACGACAGTAATGCACGACCGGGTAATTCAAACTCTTATGACAATAACATGACGGTTTGAATAATCAGGTTATACATTATTGTCAATCATTCCAGGTCAACAATTACGGGTCATGTTTTAGCCGCACCCCTAAACTCCACAAGCGAAGTTAACAATCGCATTTCACCACAACCACAGTGAAAAGTATTGATTTTTCAGTATCAACATGCGTCACCCGTGTCGTGACATTTGTCGACTGGTACCAGAACACATCAATAATGTCTGCGCCAGTATTATTACGAGTTTACTGGCGTTTACCTGTGGTTCCGCTCGCGTGAAATTAGGTCTGGCAGTTAATAATCCATATTAATATAACAAATGTTTGTCCTTCATTCACGCCAAAACTGAGCGACGGATTGCCATAGGCTACTTTTTACCGCGGGAAAATATCTCATTCCCACGGGAAAACACGTTATAATCTGCTTCAGCGGGGGCGAAGCCGCGGGCATCACCTAGTAGTAAATAAATCATGGGACGATTGACACCAGACCTAGTCCCAAACTGAACAAAGCTTGTATATGGGTAGTAGAAAACAGATAAAAATACGCTGAAAATGTATTTATGTCACTGTTTCTGCATCAATAAAATATTTAATTTCATTATCTTTAGATAAATACAAATTAAACATCAGAGACTCTAGCGCACACATTCGTATTTTTCATACAAATATATAATGCCCCGAGTCGGAATCGAACCAGGGACCTCAAGCTTCGTAGTCAGGTTCTTTCTCTTACCACTAGGCTTGGTAGTCCGAATCTACTAAATTTGGATCCTCAATAATTACACCGTAATCTTCATTTGGATTGTATAAAGAACAGTCTCAACTACTCTCACACTCTAGACTAATCGAATAATATAGCGGGATTTTACATGCATACATCCTGATCTCATTGGAATATCGCAATCAAAATTAGTCTATATCTTACTCTCAAGATCCACCTACCTGCATACCATATTTCATTCAAAACCGTCTTGCTGTTTTAGCGTAAAAGAGAAGTCAACACACACACGCACGCACACGACCAAACTGTCATATTTATAATATTAGTAGGTATAGTAGTAGTACAAAGAGGTTGCGTGATACCATAAAACCATGCAATGTTTAATTTCTACATCTCTTTAATGTACAGTTATCGGCAATACACCGGATAGGACAAAGAACTCAAAAACATCGATAATCTATAACAATTTTTATAATTAGCTTTAATCAAGGTAAAGTCAGCCTCGACATCGATGTTACTAATCATTTTCAAATAGCCTTTTGCCGTCTAAAATCTCAGCAGAGATATTGTGGAAATATTATGTCCACAAAATCTCAAAACCCAAGCATTCGAGGGAAAAATCATTATATTAAATTAGACAGAACGATAACATTCTTGATAACAAGATCTTATCCAAAACGACGTTTTATTCCGGTATACAAAACCTGCTTTGATCAGGGATGTAAAAGTCAACTCGTAGGCAACTAAAAAGAAATGTCACTCTTCAGAAAAAAAATCTTAAGTAACCTTAACACTTAGCGGCAAATTCAGAAATAACGAGAGTCTTTACGTAATGGTGTATATGGGAAATGCCGGCCTTTTATATTTCTAGCTTTGAAGTCATTATACCGACGGCCTTGCTTGTGTGAAAGAACTTTCTTTTAAATGCGTTAATGGGTTAGTTTCGTCCCAGCAAAGACGCAATTTCTTAACTTCGTCAAACGATATTTTAAAAAGTAATTAAAATATTCGCGGAACCGATGCTTTCATATCCTTTTTCATCAGTGAAACAAATCTTCTTTTTTTTTTATTGATAGAGGGAGGCAAAAAGCAAGTGGGTCACCTGTTGGTAAGCGATCACCACCACCCATGAGAACCAGAAACCCCAGAAGGGTCACTAGTCCGTTGCCGGCCTTTAAGGGAACAATACACTCTTTTCTTGAAGGACCCGATGTCATAGTTAGTTGGAAACACCGTAGACGGGAGTTGATTCCACAAATCTCAAAAAAGAAAGTAATTTACAAAATATATCCTTTAATACTATCACTCGCAGTGATTGCTACTAAAGCCGTATTTTATTGCGTTCCTTACGACACTTATCAAGTGAGAGATTGTTCGTTTGGCGAGCTGAACTTGCCTTAAGTAATTGGGTATTTACTCTAACGTGAACATAAAATCGAATCGAATGCTCGACCTTCTCTAAATCGAATAGAATATGCAGATGTTATCCGCCGTCGTCGCGTACTCTACATACCTACTGTTGTGAGAATAATAAACCCAATATTGAATTCTTTCTTCTTTTGTTTAGAAAGTGGCTGAAATAAATTTACTAAGGTCGAGATTACATTGCCGCAGAGAGATCGGAACCGAGCCCTGGAGTTGGAGTAAGATCGTTTTATTTAAATAGGATATAAAATTTCTATAGTACTCACAATTTATTATCTGGAAATTAAGATTATGGTACTCAATTTAGACAGAATGTCGTGACCAAACGATATTTAGTTAACTTGTTCCTAGGTAAGATGCCTTTGCTAGATAAGATGATACTTAGTTAGGTAGAAGTTCCGTCGGTAATGTTCATTGTGAGATAGCTCTGGCTTGCGAACCTCTAGTAAGTATCTCATAAAACTAACGTCTACGTAAGAAAGCCATATTTCTGAGCGAAATATGAATTCCATATTTTACGAGTTTAATATAGAACCCTAAAAATAAGTTCCGAATAAGGCGACACCTGCAACTGTAAATAGGTCAGATCGGATCAAGAGCACGCTATTTCGAGAGCCGTAGACCGTCTGACATTGGACTTGCTTGTCCTCTGTCTGAGTAGGTGAACTAATGTACATGTTACGGTTCCAGATTAATTAATGTATTTTTAACCGTATGATCTTTGATCTGATTTCGACCGTATGACCACATGATAACCTCTATATATGTTTGAGAAGTGTATGTCTGGTTCAGTTGTAGGATCCTGGTATTAGCACGCAGAGCCGGTTCTGCGAAATTGTCGAATTGTTGGGTAGGGCACATCGCTCGTAGACCTGATGGCCGATGGGGCAAAAAGGTTCTTGAATGGGGTCCATGGACCGGAGGACGCAGCGTAGGTAGGCTTGAAGCAAGAGCAACGACCTGGTTAAGGTTGCGAGAACGCGTTGAATGTGGATGGCTAAGGACCGATCCGTTTAGCGGACCTTGGTGGAGACCAATATTCAGCAGTAGACGCCTTTCGGCTGAAATGATGACGAGGATGATGGATAATACTAAGGAATAACAATATTACCACGAGGAAAGGCAGAAGACCGAATTAATATAATTAAGCCATGATATAGGTGTGGTGCGGCGCTATAACAACTATATTCCCTCTCGGGTCGCCTAGATTTTTTATGTGGCGTCAGTGATGACAAAGATGGGAAAGCTTGTGTAGCCGTTTATATGTATCTACTGAGGCAGTATTGTCTAACGTGCCGACAGTCGCAATGGCATTCACGTTCTGTCTATCCTCGTTCTAAACCGTGTGACTGAAAGAAGTGGTGAAAACGATTGCAATCCCGAGGCCTCAGGGTGTACTAATAAAAATATTCACTCTACACTGATATCATCATCTCAGCTTATATACGTCCCACTGCAGGGCATAGGCCTTCTCACAGATTAAGCGGCTTGCGCCGTAATTCCCAAGCGAGTCCAGTGCAGATTGGGAATTTCACACACTCCATTGAAATTCTTTTCAGGTGTGTGCAGTTTCAAATGTAATTTTGCACATACATTCCAAAAAATTCTAGGGTGCGAGCCCGAGCTCGAGCCCACGACACTCTGGCTGAGAGACCATAGGTCAAACCACTAGGTCACCACGGCTTTTTTCTATGGCTACACAGATATGTTCTAGTATAATAGGGTCGCAAACAGATGCGAAATAAACCAATAAGCCGTAAATCAGTCAATCAAAAGTTGGAAGTCTTCTAAGTTTATTTTTTCTCAGTGGTTAATGTGTCGTACCTATACGTATTATATCAGAACAAGCGAATGAAGTCAGCTTTTGGCAAGCTGGTAATGGAAATGTCAACTCGATCGAGTATATCGATTCAACGGCGATGCAGGCGGGCTTCGGAACGGCAGCATTGTCACGGAACCCGAATGACCACGCGGAACATCTTTACTTTGATAGGTTTCCTTTAATGCTGCACGGTGCAGATTAAACGTCCTGTACAGTTTTATACCTTTTACTGGAGTAAATTAAGCGAGGATTCAGCAGTCTATTTTTAGAGTCTCTTACTTAGCTTAACATCATTTCATCTTTATCAGGTACTTAGAGTCTTACATCTTGCATTTAAGCACAGAAATAGCCAACTTTAATTTAAATTTCCTCCCTAACCTCTTGGGTGCCAAGGCTCAGCAGTTTTTTCGCCGACGCAAACAGATACAAGACAAGAAAACAAGTTTAGTATTTTGGGCCTTCTCCCGTTCCGGGTCACGACATCAAGAATTACAAACATAAAAATGCCTAGCTCAGGATTCCACACACATTGTCTCTAAAATGCGCCTTTTCGGGCACTGAACACACAAAACCCTGACTATTTATTTAACATCAAGGCGTTTCATAGAGGAAAGACTTGAAATAAACTCTAAGAACCAAATGACCGCATGTTTCTGTAAATGTGAAATAATATTAATAACTAGACGAAAACAATTACGAAACACTTCACGGAATGAATATGGAATGCAAAAAGTCAGGGGTCCTCAAACTGTGGGCGTTTGAGATGGTGCGCTGTCTTTTGTATGCGTATCTAGAGCTATTTACCTACACACGTCTATTTTCTTTAACCTTTTCAACGCCAACGACGGATATATGAATCACGGCGAGCAGAGCGATATCTACCTACACGTATTTCTGAAGGGTTCAATTTCGCGTTTGACATTCCGATGTCATGGCGTATGAGCGAGAGCTGTTGTATTTAACAAAGCGTGGAAAATGTTAATAAGGGTTTTGCAAAACAATGGTAACCTGTAAAGGAATTGCACTAATTCGCTGTCTTCGTAATTGAAAGAAAGAAAGAAGATATTTATTCACTTTTACTAGACACACAAATACTACTAAATGTCATTTTATTTTTCGACATAGTCACCTTTTAGCATAATACACTTAGTATATCTTTTTTCTAAACTTAAAATTCCATTTTAAAAAAGGTCTCATCTTGAGTACTTAAAAAATCTTGTACTGCAGCGACTACCGTGTCGTCGTCTTCAAATTTCTGGCCTCTCAGGTATTGTTTCAATCTCGGAAATAGGTAGAAATCACTGGGAGCGAGATCTGGTGAATACGGAGGATGCTTAAGGATATCGAACCCAGCATCACGAATTGCAGCCATTGCAACGGCGGACTTGTGTGCCGGGGCATTGTCCTGGTGGAACAGCCCAACTTTCGAGAGTTTACCTCGCCGTTTTTCGCGGATCTCATTGCGCAATGTAGCTATTTGTTTGGCGTATAAAGTGCCCGTAATAGTGGCTCCATGCTCGAGATACTCAATCATTAATACCCCTTTACCATCCCAAAAAACAGAGCCCATGACCTTACCGGCAGATGGGCTCACCTTGAATTTCTTCGGAGTTGTAGATGATGGCCTTTTCCATGTCATAGACTGCAATTTCGTTTCAGGGTCGTAATGATGGAGCCATGTTTCGTCCATTGTTATAAATCGCGCCAAAAAAAGTTCCCGGTCTTGCTGCATCAGGTTCAAAGCTTCTTGACAAATCTCTAGTCTAGTTTGTTTTTGCGTGTCAGTAAGCATTCTTGGTACCCAACGCGCAGATACCTTTTTCATACCCAAGCGTTCATGTAAAATATTATGCACGCTCCCCGTTGAAATCTTTACATTTTCAGCAATAAAACTAACTGTGACACGACGATCCGCCAAAACTGAGTTTTCGACTTTTTTCACAATTTCTTCAGTTACTGCTGTAGTAGGGCGTCCGGAGCGGGGGTCGTCCATTGTCGATGTTCTTCCACGTCTAAATTCGGCGCACCAACGTGCGACTGTCGAATACGGAGGAACATTAGATCCTAAAGTGTCCCGCAAATCCAAATTGACTTGGTCCGTAGAAAAATTTTTCAAATACAAGTATTTGATAACGGCGCGCAGTTCAATTTTCTCCATTTTCGCTAACGTACTCAATAGCATTGCAAAGAAATTAGCGTATATTTTTTTAAACAAAAGACAGTTAGTTTTTTTTTTCATAGCAATCAGCTAGATAGATTAGCTTTACCGGCCAGTATTTAATTTCGTAATATTAAAAGAGTTTGCATCTCATTTTCACTTTATATTGAACGCCCCTCGTAATTGAGCGGGTATGTATTACAATACCGAAGTACGAAAGACCGAATGTATTAAAACATCGAATGGGTCAAAAGACCGACACGATTTTTTTCTGAAACCGTAAACTTTTCAGAATTTATTAAAACGGCATCATACAGAACCCATTAGGTTAGGTTAGGTTTGTTTTATAACAATCTTAAAAAGTTGACTGTTTCAGAAAAAAATCGTGTCGGTCTTTTGACCCATTCGATGTTTTAATACATTCGGTCTTTCGTACTTCGGTATTGTAATACATACCCAATTGAGCAGTATGAGTACGTCTAGATTACTTTAGATCCTCTTCTAATAATCAAGTTTAACTATGAGAGTTCAAGGATTTTGGTCAAGATAATTAGACGGGAAAAGCATCTAGACCAGACCACGTTCGGCATTGATTGAAAGCCATCGGCTGCGGTATACCGACTGAGCGATCATAGCCGTGGTATGCAAACCCGCATCGCAATGCTAATTAATTGGATCGAAATCTGATTTGATAACGATTGTTATCAACAGACCAATGGGATAAGGGGAAACGATGTGGTTAGATTGATGACATTGATGCTTCTTTGATTGGTTGGTTTAATTAGGGTTGTTTATTGGACAAATATTAGAAGGTGCTTTGTTTACTTGTGTCAGTAATAGGGTAACGGACTGAGTAATTGCTGATGTTCCAGTGATTGGCCACTTTAAGTAAAACATTGTCAAGTCCTAACTGTCTATAATTTGAGTTTGTTTCGCATTCACTTAATGGTGCTGTGATTACTTATAAAAAGTTTCAAATTGTCTACTGGTATTACTTAAACAAAAATATAATTGCGGATGGCGTGTTTTTTAAGGACGAGTGAAGTGAAAGCGTTGCTAAAAACATAGAATCTCCTCCTTTTTTGAATTCGGTCGGTTAATAAGTAATCATAACATTTTGTTTTCAAGGACTTACCTGCTTATAGGTTCTTTTTTTTATATTCAATTATCGTTGCATGGGTATGATAAAATAAAAGTAGTTTCTGAGGTTTTAAGGGAAATACAAAATACAAAATAATTTATTTGACAAAAAACAACATTTAAAATAACATAGATATCCATCAGACACCAAACTAGGCTAAGCCTGTATTTTGGTCATCTGCGAGTGCGGTTAACAAAACATTGAAATGATTTTATCTTAAAAACTATGAATATTTATTTGTTATAGTACACTAAAAACGAGCAATTACATGTGTGTGTATGTGTGTGTTTGTTTGTGTGTGTGTGTGTGTGTGTGTGTGTTTGTTTGTGTGTGTGTGTGTGTGTGTGTGTGTGAGTGTATAATTTTGATCCTAACGGTCATTTTTGTTGTGGACAATCACAGAACCCAAATTTAAGAGCAAGGTAAAAAGGTTGTACATTTAAAAACTGTTTGGAGAAAATACATTTATTGAGAAGAAATCGTATACATACACACATGCTCTATGTTCATGCTCGAGCGATTGGAAAGAGTGACGATACTCTTATCGGCCATTACTTTTATCAGCGTGCGCGCTGCGAGCGCCATTATGGATGTTCTTAAGGCCCATATAGACGTCGCAATCGCAATCTGCCGATACTCGAATGAATCGAAAGATTTCGAGGGCATCGTTACATTTTAATCATGATTCATGAAATAAAGTCGTCAAAATGAGAATTAGGGATTACTTCAACATGTAAAAGGGAGGAGTTAACTTTTTCTGCATTACGGCGCTCGGTACGACTATAATAATGAGCCAAGTGACTTTTCTAAACAGATATACACCGTGAAATTTTAGTGGTTGTTTTCCCGAAACGAGGTGATTTAGTTTCGATTGTACAATCGATTTATAATTACTATTTTGACTAGAGTCAAAAATCCAATTGTGAAAAACGAAAGTCGAAAATGACCGCAAACCAATAGTAACGCTTCGTTGGTACCTAACGTATCGTACGATCGTACGCTACTTGTACCAACGAAGCGTTACTATTGGTTTGCGGTCATTTTCGACTTTCGTTTTTCACAATTGGATTTTTGACTCTGGTCAAAATCTATATATACTAGGGGCGTTCAATAAAAAGTGAGAATGAGTATGTTATAAACAACTTTTACTAAATGTCATTTTATTTTTCGATATAGTCACCTTTTAGCATAATACACTTAGTATATCTTTTTTCTAAACTTAAAATTCCATTTTTAAAAAAGGTTTCATCTTGAGTACTTAAAAAATCTTGTACTGCAGCGACTACCGCGTCGTCGTCTTCAAATTTCTGGCCTCTCAGGTATTGTTTCAATCTCGGAAATAGGTAGAAATCACTGGGAGCGAGATCTGGTGAATACGGAAGATGCTTAAGGATATCGAACCCAGCATCACGAATTGCAGCCATTGCAACGGCGGACTTGTGTGCCGGGGCATTTCCTGGTGGAACAGCACAACTTTCGAGAGTTTACCTCGCCGTTTTTCGCGGATCTCATTGCGCAATGTTGCTATTTGTTTTGGCGTATAATGTGCCCGTAATAGTGGCTCCATGCTCGAGATACTCAATCATTAATACCCCTTTACCATCCCAAAAAACAGAGCCCATGACCTTACCGGCAGATGGGCTCACCTTGAATTTCTTCGGAGTTGGAGATGATGGCCTTTTCCATGTCATAGACTGCAGTTTCGTTTCTGGGTCGTAATGATGGAGCCATGTTTCGTCCATTGTTATAAATCGCGCCAAAAAAAGTTCCCGGTCTTGCTGCATCAGGTTCAAAGCTTCTTGACAAATCTCTAGTCTAGTTTGTTTTTGCGTGTCAGTAAGCATTCTTGGTACCCAACGCGCAGATACCTTTTTCATACCCAAGCGTTCATGTAAAATATTATGTACGCTCCCCGTTGAAATCTTTACATTTTCAGCAATAAAACGAACCGTGATACGACGATCCGCCAAAACTGAGTTTTCGACTTTTTTCACAATTTCTTCAGTTACTGCTGTAGTAGGGCGTCCGGAGCGGGGATCGTCCATTGTCGATGTTCTTCCACGTCTAAATACGGCGCACCAACTTGCGACTATCGAATACGGAGGAGCATTAGACCCTAAAGTGTCCCGCAAATCCAAATTGACTTGGTCCGTAGAAAAATTTTTCAAACACATGTATTTGATAACGGCGCGCAGTTCAATTTTCTCCATTTTCGCTAACGTACTCAATAGCATTGCAAAGAAATTACCGTATATTTTTTTAAACAAAAGACAGTTAGTTTTTTTTCATAGCAATCAGCTAGATAGATTAGCTTTACCGGCCAGTATTTAATTTCGTAATATTAAAAGAGTTTGCATCTCATTCTCACTTTATATTGAACGCCCCTCGTATAAAAGAAGAAACTGACTGACGACTGACTGACTGACTGACTGACTGACATATCAACGCACAGCCCAAACCACTGGGCCTAGAGATTCAAAATTTGGCATGTAGGTTCCTTATAAGGTCTAAGGGTGCACTAAGAAAGGATTTTTCAAAATTCACTCCCTAAGGGGGTGAAACGGGGGTTCAAAGTTTGTATGGGGAAACAAGATTAGTTCGACTATTTTATTCGAAACTTCACAGAAGTACTCCTAATGATAAATGAGTAAACACGTGTTTCAGGTTTTTTGAGAATTCAACCCCTAAAAGGGGGGAAAGGGGTAACAAAGTCTGAAAATCAACATGTGTGTTGTTTCTATGGTTTATCGGGTCGCTGGTTATGAAAACAACAGCGGTTTTAAAATCCGACGTGGCAGACGTAAAATACCATCTCCCTGGATGGGGTGCGATGGGGTTGAAATATCTAAATAAACTAAATGACTGTTGATATATCAACGCACAGCCCAAACCACTGGACCTAAGAGACTTGAAATTTTGCACATAGATACCTTATACAATGTAGGCATCCACTAAGGAAGGATTTTTGGGAATTCCCACGGGAAAGGGAAAAAATGGGATTTATATATTCGATTCCGAGTGACCCTATCTCAGTAACTATAATAACTAGACTCTTCAAATTTGATACACAAGTAGGTATTACATTATTAAAAACATTAATTTCAGGATTTTTCAAAATTCCCACGGGATAAGGAAAAAACGGGATTTATATATTCAGTTCAACGGGATCCTATGAACTATAATTACTAGACTCTTCAAATTTGGCATAGATGTAGGTAATTATAAATTCCCATGGGATAAGGAAAAAACGGGATTTTTCGTTTTACTGGTCGTAGAAAGCTGAAATTCGGCATGTAGGTTGTTTGGGGAGTGTTGAGCTGGATTGAGCGAGGACTTTCCAAAATTCCTACGGGAACGGGAAAAACAGGATTTTTCGTTTTACAGGTCGTAGAAAGCTGAAATTCAGTATGTAGGTTGCTTGGAGAGTGTAGAGGAGCATTGAGAGAGGACTTTCCCAAATTCCAACGGGAGCGGGAAAAAACGGGATTTTTCGTTTTACTGGTTGTAGAAAGCTGAAATTCGGCATGTAGGTTGTTTGGGGAGTGTCGAGGAGCATTGAGAGAGGACTTTCCAAAATTCCCACGGGAACGGGAAAAACGGGCTTTTTCGTTTTACTGGTCATAGAAAGCTGAAATTTGGCAAGTGGGTTCCTTGGGGAGTGTAGGGGAGCATTAAGAAAACATTTCCCGAAATTCTTACGGGAACGGGAAAAAACGGGATTTTGCGTTTTACTGGTTGTAGAAAGTTAAAATTTCAAAATTCATAAGTTTATACTGTAAGTAGGCCGCAAAGGGCACTTTAACCGACTTCTAAAAAAGGAGGAGGTTATGCATTCCACTTTATGAATTTTTTTATGTAGGTATGTTCACCGATTTCTCGGTCAATTGTGGACCTGCTTGCTTGCTTGCCTGTATGCTTGCTTGCTTGATATCTTGGTTCTTTGGAATACTCATAGTACACGCGAGCGAAGCCGCGGGCAAAAGCTAGTAGTAATTATAAATAGATTGTACAATCGATACTAAATCACCTCGTTTCGGGAAAACAACCACTAAAATTTCACGGTGTATAACAGTTTTGTTGATTGAACAGTTGAACATCTGTTAATTACGTGTGAACTGGTGAGTGGCAGCTTACAAGTCGATATATACCCAACCCACATTCAACGGTGGAAGTCAAATTTGATTGATCGGGTACGATTTGGCCAATAAAGTGTCGTCAGCAAAACAACTTCATTTAATAACTATAAATAAAAAAAATTAAAAACCCCCAACGCAATTATGTCACACGTATGTTTGAACATAAAGTAAATGCCCAATTTGTGTCTAAGATCCCTTCCGCAGCTAACAAAAGTACTGATAACTTTGAAACCGCTGAACCGATTTTGGTGAAACATATCTAAGAATTAACGCCAAGAAACTTGCTTTCTAATAAAAAAAACCGCATCCAAATCGGTTCACCTGTATAAGAGCTGTGATGCCACAGACAGACAGACAGACTGACACACACACACACAACACACATAGCGGTCAAACTTATAACACCCCTCTTTTTGTGTCGGGAGTTAAAAAGCAAAAACCTTAAGGTCGGGTTAGTTTAGTTTAGCCCAGAAGAGTAGCTTTGGCCGTAGGGATTAATTCGGTTCAGGTTTTACTATACTATTGCATAGAAACTGTTGTTTGGTTTATGTGATTTTCATATGGGTCAAAGTATAATTTCATTGGTTTAGACTGTGCGTTTATAATTTGTCAGTCAACCACGTTACTATTTTATAGATATATACTTTCTCTGTGGGCTGGATTTACATAGCCACGGTTGTTATACATTATACCTACTACGCATGTCGTTCGATACTTCGAGGGTCTCTTTGTACCGTGCAGCACTTACAAAAGGAGCAGGCAACGATCGATTTTCTTATAGTCAAAGTACATGATCATCTTGGTCATGAAAAACGTCACATCACACACTTGATGATAGTTTAGATTTGGTATGCGTAAGTAGAATCGGCGAATCAGATTTAGATAAGCGGTGTTTGGGAAACTAGGCAAATTTTTTTTAATTTAGCCTCTTCTTTAAGACTTTAATGGTATTTGTTGAGTGTTTGTTGCAAATAACAATTTACGGTTCTGAAACGTAGTCAATCAGTATGAGATAAAGATAACAATGGAGTGAGCTATCCTTGGAGTTTCTCTGCGAGAGGGAATACGAAATCTACATAGACATCCACAGAAAAGCCAAAGTAAACGACAACCGATTTGTCTAATTTAAGCGGCAGTGGGCACTGGGTGGGGCGCTTTGCTTGAAAACCTAATGTCCGTTGGGACCAATATGTTCTTGAGTGGCGTGGCGACCACGTATGTACCGGAAGACGCAGCGTGGGTATAGGTCCTCCACAATGTAGACTGATGATTGTTGATAGTTGCGTATGGTGATCTGGTGATGATAGTTGCGTATGGCGCAGGAAGGGTCATTGTGGCGTTTATTGGAGAAAGTATCACATTCTTCCAACAGTGAACGTTGTTCTGCTGACGTCGATGATGATCACAATTTCGTCCAATTGGATTTTGGATTACACACAACACAAGTGACACAAGTGTGCGTAATAATTAGATGTGCGCTGTAAGTGCAACATCGCGTTTTTCGAGTAGCAGGAAAAATGTGATGTTCAACTAAGTTAAAGGCAACTCTTATCATAGATGCTATGTGCTTCCTACACGTCATTTAAAGTCTTCGAAGCTTGTTAAACTTCGATCGGCCTACTTGTACCGGCTTTCTATTAAATAATGAATACGAGCTATTGATTGATTCCATCGCCACAGCAACGCCGCCACAACCTATACCACTTAGGAAATTTAAAAAAATAGGCGTGGGGTGATTTTGAATGAAGAATATCAGAAAGTCCGTCCGTTAGCTCTCTTGACATTTTA
This sequence comes from Archips crataeganus, assembly GCA_947859365.1. NCBI lineage: Eukaryota > Metazoa > Arthropoda > Insecta > Lepidoptera > Tortricidae > Archips > Archips crataeganus. The sequence continues at coordinate 8,927,828 of OX402059.1, read as the reverse complement.
TATGTGTACAGTAATAGGTTTTGGTACCTATATGTATTTATACATATTCAATTTATTACTTTAAAGATAAAGAAAGATAAAGATAATTTAATATTCAACATGAGTTACAATACAAATAAATACAGATGTTACAAAAAATTAAAACAGTCCTCCATGTTGTGCCTTTCGACGTACATTTCTTTTCTGTTATAAAATTGTTCTTGTAGTAACGAAACGGCCATACCACAGAATTTTGATTAAGGTGTAGTTTATGTAAAGTTGGGGCTTGTAGAGTTAACGCGTGTAGGGTTAGAAGCTTGGCTCTACACAAGATGAGATCTGATAATTTTGTGACAGTGCGAGGTATGATCTCGTCTTAGCAACATTTTACATGAAAATGTTTTTGTTTGTATTTAGATTTTAATGTATTCTATCGTAAGCTAAAAAATCATGGTGTAACTCTTCAATGCTTGAGTATGATTTTCGTTTACTGTACTTTTTGTTGACGTGGACGCAAAATTATAATAACTTAATAAGTCAATCCGACAACTGGATGAAATTCGACTTGAAAAACAAACAAACAAAGCAAATTAAATAAAGAAAAGCTTGCAAAAAGTAGCGACAGTGTTAATTTTGTGTTATCTCTTATTATTTTATAGACCAGGCATTTTGTTGCATGATACATATAATAGAGGTTGTTGTTGCTGCTTATCATAAATTGATGTAGTAGGTACCTACACCTTCTTTCACCTTTATTCTTATCTGCACTTTTCATGAGGTGAGAAGGGGTCAACCCCGTACAGTTTAATTAATGTAAAAAAATAAGGAATGTATAAGTATTTCCGTTTACAAAATTAGTATTTGAACTTTGTATTTTTCATTTGCTTTTTTTTTCAGAATAGCCAACAGCTAACACATTTTAAAGACTTTTTAGTCACATGCCTAAAAACCCGCATAGAGTACATTGAATTAAAAAAATGCACCAACTTCCATCTAATTAATCACATTAAAAGCACAACAAAACTGGAATTAAATTTGCGAAAGCCTAACCTAATGTGGCGCGTCGAGTCAGCGTTGCCGAGGCATTATAATAAGAGGATTAAACCGAACATAGGAATCATTTTAGTTCAGCGACAGATTAAACTAAATGCACGCAGGGACAATAAAGGTTGTCGACTGCTGAAATTACGTTACGTCTCCAGGGGTGCGGAACTTTTGGTGCCCGTTATAAACTCTTTTAATTATGCAAAAATAAAAATTGTAACGTGAGAAACGATTATGTCGGGGAGAAAACAAACCAATGGATACAAACTAAATATCGCTTCGTTTTATCTTTTACAATGCGAGCTATGTTCCACTCAAGAACACTGTTTTTCTGGACAATTACAATTTTAGACCAGAGTGAATACGCTGTTACTGTACCAGTGAGGAATATCTTCGTCCCATTTGAACTTACTGTCAAGTGAAAAATACATACAATAAAAAATAGTACCTCTCTTAAATAAACGTCAAATAATAATAAAAGAATTCGAACGCTTTTGTGTATAGAGTGTACTAGTTCACATATCGCATTATTATGATCTCGATGTTCAAACACATTGTCCTGGACTTCTTATGACATCCAGGTCAGGGGACTAAAGATCACGTTAATCCCTTTAAATGAGGTAAAAGCGAGGTAGCTATGATACGGAAATATTAAAGGAATATTTAATTAAAAAATTAATTCCACTGCGGTACCGCACCATGTGTGTACCGTATTTTCGAAATGGTATTTACGGCGCGTTAGAATTTGTACCAGTACCAGAAAATAAAATATTATCTATACCTATAAATTAGTACAATAACTGACAGAGAGACAACGCACAACCTAAACCACAGGACTTCATATTAGGCAGACATAAACTTGAGTAATTTATTGAATCAGGCGTTACTTTGCGGAGGTCCATATTAATGAACTAAAACAATTACTTTGCTCACCCGCGACCTTACAATAGTTACGTTTATGCAAGAAATGTGCATTCATGCAGTTCCTCCACCTCCACACTGTACGAACACACACAAATCACATAAACCCAACCATCACCACCACCAAGCTACACTGACGCGTTTCGAACTCAACCAGAGCTCATCTTCAGAGTTACCACAACCGTATGCTATGCTACCAAATGTTAAACTAACAAACCAAAACAAATGTTTTAACTTGTCACTGTAACTTCTCAAGTACCCACTTTATTTTTCTTATTCTCAAACTACCCCACAAAAATTAACTTTTATTGACATATTTAAAACTACCTTGAATTTTTTGTTTATTTATTTATAAGGCATATTTAATTAATACTAACTGTTCAAATTCGACCCAAGCCGCAGTAAAGGAGAAGATACTAAATTTACCTGTTCATTAATAATAGACCCCATAGTGTTGTACCTAATTATTTCCATGCATTCCAGAGCATCCAGACGCAACCCCTTGCCGCAATAATGTAACACTTCATAAGAATCTGAATCTAACAATGAATGATTTGATTCCAACAAATGTTTTGCAAAATTCGATCTATCTGGATGCTCATTCCTATATGCCGAAACATGCTCTTTAAATCTAGTATTAAAACTTCGGCCTGTCTGTCCTACGTATATCCCATTGCAGTCATTACAAGTAAGCTTGTATACCCCCGATCTAGTTCCCTTATCTACCTGTTCTTTGTGGTTACATAGCCTAGAGTACAAAGAGTTGTTAGTCTTAAAGGCAACATTAATATTGTTTGATTTTAAAATGCCATAAATCTTATCAGACAAACCCCCGACGTAAGAGATGCTAGATCTATATTTCTTAGTAGACTGAGAAGGTAACGCAATAAAATAAATTGGCGAAGAAATTAAATAGTATTATTCGTGTGAAGGCTTCCTTTAAACCTTCTTATAGTTTAAAAAATGGTTTAGATTTGGTTAGTAAAATTAAGGACATCAGCATACCGCCGAATGCAACGTTGCTTTCTTTGGATGTAGACAGTTTATTTACTAACGTACCATATAGTGAGACACTAGAAATTCTAAAAGACCACTTAGAAAGGAAGCGGTTGCATCCGGGTGAAGTTTGTGAATTAATAGATTTGGTAACTTTATGCATGAAACAAAATTATTTCCGGTTCAATGGTCTTTATTACTTACAGAGTGATGGTTTAGCTATGGGTTCACCTCTGAGTCCTTTAATGGCAGATATATTTATGGATCATTTTGAGAATCAGTATATTGTGGGTAATAGTAATATTGTGTACTATTTTAGGTTTGTTGATGATTTGATCCTATGCTGGAGAGGGAGTATGAGACAGCTTGACGTGTTTATTAATGGTTTGAATAACAAGCACGTAAAGATAAGGTTCAAAAAAGAATTGGAGGAAAATTGTTCGTTGAACTTTTTGGATTTAACGATTTCAAAATTAAATGGTAAACATCAATTTAAAATATACCGTAAGCCCACGTACACAGATGCTGTTATACCAGCATCTTCTAATCATCCGTGGCAGCATAAACTGGCTGCTTTCCATTGTTATGTTAATAGATTGTTGACTGTGCCTCTTTCTAAGGAACATTTTGATTTAGAGTTGAGTACTATTTATCAGATAGCGATCTCAAATGGTTATACAAAATCAATGGTAGATAGTTTAGTTCAAAAGAAGCAGGCACGGTTAGTAAATAGCATGCTTTACGCTGCGTTACCTTCTCAGTCTACTAACAAATATAGATCTAGCATCTCTTACGTCGGGGGTTTGTCTGATAAGATTTATGGCATTTTAAAATCAAACAATATTAATGTTGCCTTTAAGACTAACAACTCTTTGTACTCTAGGCTATGTAACCACAAAGAACAGGTAGATAAGGGAACTAGATCGGGGGTATACAAGCTTACTTGTAATGACTGCAATGGGATATACGTAGGACAGACAGGCCGAAGTTTTAATACTAGATTTAAAGAGCATGTTTCGGCATATAGGAATGAGCATCCAGATAGATCGAATTTTGCAAAACATTTGTTGGAATCAAATCATTCATTGTTAGATTCAGATTCTTATGAAGTGTTACATTATTGCGGCAAGGGGTTGCGTCTGGATGCTCTGGAATGCATGTAAATAATTAGGTACAACACTATGGGGTCTATTATTAATGAACAGGTAAATTTAGTATCTTCTCCTTTACTGCGGCTTGGGTCGAATTTGAACAGTTAGTATTAATTAAATATGCCTTATAAATAAATAAACAAAAAATTCAAGGTAGTTTTAAATATGTCAATAAAAGTTAATTTTTGTGGGGTAGTTTGAGAATAAGAAAAATAAAGTGGGTACTTGAGAAGTTACAGTGACAAGTTAAAACATTTGTTTTGGTTTGTTAGTTTAACATTTGGTAGCATAGCATACGGTTGTGGTAACTCTGAAGATGAGCTCTGGTTGAGTTCGAAACGCGTCAGTGTAGCTTGGTGGTGGTGATGGTTGGGTTTATGTGATTTGTGTGTGTTCGTACAGTGTGGAGGTGGAGGAACTGCATGAACGCACATTTCTTGCATAAACGTAACTATTGTAAGGTCGCGGGTGAGCAAAGTAATTGTTTTAGTTCATTAATATGGACCTCCGCAAAGTAACGCCTGATTCAATAAATTATTTAAAATCGGCATGCGTAGCCGTACAGGCACGTTTATATCATAAATTAACTAAACAGCATCGTTTAGCTGTTCAAAACATTTGGTTCAATCAACAATGTAAACATTTAAATGTTGTACCTAATTATATTAAATTCCGTTGTTATAGTACTAGTATAGCTGCTAGAATTGCAATGGAAAGGGCGAGGAAAATATGGTTAAGTGAAGAGTCGCGTAGTTGGTTCCGTGTTAGAGATAATTTAAAATTACATCTCAAAGTATTGCAGTCTGAACTTACTTATAAGTTACATAAAATTGAATTCGATCGTTTGGATGAAAAAGCCCGGTTTTTTGCTTCAGTAGACGCTCATAAAAAGTATTTGACTCAGTGTAAAAAGTTACGTTGGCTTACAGGACGACGAACAGAATCTTTTTCTTCTTTGAACAATAATTATCGAGGTTCTACTAACGGTCATAATTTCTACCCTCGCGTTAAAAATCTTACTAATGTGGAATTTTTGGATAATGAGAATCAGTTATTGGAAAAAGGTTTAAAATATAATCTACCCACTAAATTTAGTCAAAAAATAGTGGAAGGTTTGGCGGTAGATTCTGAGGTTGCTATTACAAGTAACTGTGGTGATTTTGAAACAAAAGTGTTAGTGGCAAATACACTTAAAAATACCAATTCCACAGAGTGTATTGTCAATATAACCGAATTAAATTCTTTGAGATCTATTCAGGAGAAAGTGTATGATAATGATTTAGTGGTGACAAAGGCAGACAAAGGAAATTGTATTGTTTTATTGGATAGGTATCAATATAATCGGAAAGTTTTAGATATCGTTCAAGGGGCCGGTTTTACAGTTTTACGTAAGGACCCTACAATTACATTTCACAAAGATCTAAAGAGACTAATAAAGGGTTCTTTGTTTGCCTTTGAAACCGAACAACAAAAGAATTTTGTAATTCCCATGAATCCGCAAGCGCCAATTCTATATGGATTACCTAAAATTCATAAAGATGATGTGCCTGTTCGTCCAGTTGTCTCATACGTGAGTGCTCCAGCATATAAATTGGCGAAGAAATTAAATAGTATTATTCGTGTGAAGGCTTCCTTTAAACCTTCTTATAGTTTAAAAAATGGTTTAGATTTGGTTAGTAAAATTAAGGACATCAGCATACCGCCGAATGCAACGTTGCTTTCTTTGGATGTAGACAGTTTATTTACTAACGTACCATATAGTGAGACACTAGAAATTCTAAAAGACCACTTAGAAAGGAAGCGGTTGCATCCGGGTGAAGTTTGTGAATTAATAGATTTGGTAACTTTATGCATGAAACAAAATTATTTCCGGTTCAATGGTCTTTATTACTTACAGAGTGATGGTTTAGCTATGGGTTCACCTCTGAGTCCTTTAATGGCAGATATATTTATGGATCATTTTGAGAATCAGTATATTGTGGGTAATAGTAATATTGTGTACTATTTTAGGTTTGTTGATGATTTGATCCTATGCTGGAGAGGGAGTATGAGACAGCTTGACGTGTTTATTAATGGTTTGAATAACAAGCACGTAAAGATAAGGTTCAAAAAAGAATTGGAGGAAAATTGTTCGTTGAACTTTTTGGATTTAACGATTTCAAAATTAAATGGTAAACATCAATTTAAAATATACCGTAAGCCCACGTACACAGATGCTGTTATACCAGCATCTTCTAATCATCCGTGGCAGCATAAACTGGCTGCTTTCCATTGTTATGTTAATAGATTGTTGACTGTGCCTCTTTCTAAGGAACATTTTGATTTAGAGTTGAGTACTATTTATCAGATAGCGATCTCAAATGGTTATACAAAATCAATGGTAGAGGTAGATAGTTTAGTTCAAAAGAAGCAGGCACGGTTAGTAAATAGCATGCTTTACGCTGCGTTACCTTCTCAGTCTACTAACAAATATAGATCTAGCATCTCTTACGTCGGGGGTTTGTCTGATAAGATTTATGGCATTTTAAAATCAAACAATATTAATGTTGCCTTTAAGACTAACAACTCTTTGTACTCTAGGCTATGTAACCACAAAGAACAGGTAGATAAGGGAACTAGATCGGGGGTATACAAGCTTACTTGTAATGACTGCAATGGGATATACGTAGGACAGACAGGCCGAAGTTTTAATACTAGATTTAAAGAGCATGTTTCGGCATATAGGAATGAGCATCCAGATAGATCGAATTTTGCAAAACATTTGTTGGAATCAAATCATTCATTGTTAGATTCAGATTCTTATGAAGTGTTACATTATTGCGGCAAGGGGTTGCGTCTGGATGCTCTGGAATGCATGGAAATAATTAGGTACAACACTATGGGGTCTATTATTAATGAACAGGTAAATTTAGTATCTTCTCCTTTACTGCGGCTTGGGTCGAATTTGAACAGTTAGTATTAATTAAATATGCCTTATAAATAAATAAACAAAAAATTCAAGGTAGTTTTAAATATGTCAATAAAAGTTAATTTTTGTGGGGTAGTTTGAGAATAAGAAAAATAAAGTGGGTACTTGAGAAGTTACAGTGACAAGTTAAAACATTTGTTTTGCTTTGTTAGTTTAACATTTGGTAGCATAGCATACGGTTGTGGTAACTCTGAAGATGAGCTCTGGTTGAGTTCGAAACGCGTCAGTGTAGCTTGGTGGTGGTGATGGTTGGGTTTATGTGATTTGTGTGTGTTCGTACAGTGTGGAGGTGGAGGAACTGCATGAACGCACATTTCTTGCATAAACGTAACTATTGTAAGGTCGCGGGTGAGCAAAGTAATTGTTTTAGTTCATTAATATGGACCTCCGCAAAGTAACGCCTGATTCAATAAATTATTTAAAATCGGCATGCGTAGCCGTACAGGCACGTTTATATCATAAATTAACTAAACAGCATCGTTTAGCTGTTCAAAACATTTGGTTCAATCAACAATGTAAACATTTAAATGTTGTACCTAATTATATTAAATTCCGTTGTTATAGTACTAGTATAGCTGCTAGAATTGCAATGGAAAGGGCGAGGAAAATATGGTTAAGTGAAGAGTCGCGTAGTTGGTTCCGTGTTAGAGATAATTTAAAATTACATCTCAAAGTATTGCAGTCTGAACTTACTTATAAGTTACATAAAATTGAATTCGATCGTTTGGATGAAAAAGCCCGGTTTTTTGCTTCAGTAGACGCTCATAAAAAGTATTTGACTCAGTGTAAAAAGTTACGTTGGCTTACAGGACGACGAACAGAATCTTTTTCTTCTTTGAACAATAATTATCGAGGTTCTACTAACGGTCATAATTTCTACCCTCGCGTTAAAAATCTTACTAATGTGGAATTTTTGGATAATGAGAATCAGTTATTGGAAAAAGGTTTAAAATATAATCTACCCACTAAATTTAGTCAAAAAATAGTGGAAGGTTTGGCGGTAGATTCTGAGGTTGCTATTACAAGTAACTGTGGTGATTTTGAAACAAAAGTGTTAGTGGCAAATACACTTAAAAATACCAATTCCACAGAGTGTATTGTCAATATAACCGAATTAAATTCTTTGAGATCTATTCAGGAGAAAGTGTATGATAATGATTTAGTGGTGACAAAGGCAGACAAAGGAAATTGTATTGTTTTATTGGATAGGTATCAATATAATCGGAAAGTTTTAGATATCGTTCAAGGGGCCGGTTTTACAGTTTTACGTAAGGACCCTACAATTACATTTCACAAAGATCTAAAGAGACTAATAAAGGGTTCTTTGTTTGCCTTTGAAACCGAACAACAAAAGAATTTTGTAATTCCCATGAATCCGCAAGCGCCAATTCTATATGGATTACCTAAAATTCATAAAGATGATGTGCCTGTTCGTCCAGTTGTCTCATACGTGAGTGCTCCAGCATATAAATTGGCGAAGAAATTAAATAGTATTATTCGTGTGAAGGCTTCCTTTAAACCTTCTTATAGTTTAAAAAATGGTTTAGATTTGGTTAGTAAAATTAAGGACATCAGCATACCGCCGAATGCAACGTTACTTTCTTTGGATGTAGACAGTTTATTTACTAACGTACCATATAGTGAGACACTAGAAATTCTAAAAGACCACTTAGAAAGGAAGCGGTTGCATCCGGGTGAAGTTTGTGAATTAATAGATTTGGTAACTTTATGCATGAAACAAAATTATTTCCGGTTCAATGGTCTTTATTACTTACAGAGTGATGGTTTAGCTATGGGTTCACCTCTGAGTCCTTTAATGGCAGATATATTTATGGATCATTTTGAGAATCAGTATATTGTGGGTAATAGTAATATTGTGTACTATTTTAGGTTTGTTGATGATTTGATCCTATGCTGGAGAGGGAGTATGAGACAGCTTGACGTGTTTATTAATGGTTTGAATAACAAGCACGTAAAGATAAGGTTCAAAAAAGAATTGGAGGAAAATTGTTCGTTGAACTTTTTGGATTTAACGATTTCAAAATTAAATGGTAAACATCAATTTAAAATATACCGTAAGCCCACGTACACAGATGCTGTTATACCAGCATCTTCTAATCATCCGTGGCAGCATAAACTGGCTGCTTTCCATTGTTATGTTAATAGATTGTTGACTGTGCCTCTTTCTAAGGAACATTTTGATTTAGAGTTGAGTACTATTTATCAGATAGCGATCTCAAATGGTTATACAAAATCAATGGTAGATAGTTTAGTTCAAAAGAAGCAGGCACGGTTAGTAAATAGCATGCTTTACGCTGCGTTACCTTCTCAGTCTACTAACAAATATAGATCTAGCATCTCTTACGTCGGGGGTTTGTCTGATAAGATTTATGGCATTTTAAAATCAAACAATATTAATGTTGCCTTTAAGACTAACAACTCTTTGTACTCTAGGCTATGTAACCACAAAGAACAGGTAGATAAGGGAACTAGATCGGGGGTATACAAGCTTACTTGTAATGACTGCAATGGGATATACGTAGGACAGACAGGCCGAAGTTTTAATACTAGATTTAAAGAGCATGTTTCGGCATATAGGAATGAGCATCCAGATAGATCGAATTTTGCAAAAAATTTGTTGGAATCAAATCATTCATTGTTAGATTCAGATTCTTATGAAGTGTTACATTATTGCGGCAAGGGGTTGCGTCTGGATGCTCTGGAATGCATGGAAATAATTAGGTACAACACTATGGGGTCTATTATTAATGAACAGGTAAATTTAGTATCTTCTCCTTTACTGCGGCTTGGGTCGAATTTGAACAGTTAGTATTAATTAAATATGCCTTATAAATAAATAAACAAAAAATTCAAGGTAGTTTTAAATATGTCAATAAAAGTTAATTTTTGTGGGGTAGTTTGAGAATAAGAAAAATAAAGTGGGTACTTGAGAAGTTACAGTGACAAGTTAAAACATTTGTTTTGCTTTGTTAGTTTAACATTTGGTAGCATAGCATACGGTTGTGGTAACTCTGAAGATGAGCTCTGGTTGAGTTCGAAACGCGTCAGTGTAGCTTGGTGGTGGTGATGGTTGGGTTTATGTGATTTGTGTGTGTTCGTACAGTGTGGAGGTGGAGGAACTGCATGAACGCACATTTCTTGCATAAACGTAACTATTGTAAGGTCGCGGGTGAGCAAAGTAATTGTTTTAGTTCATAAACTTGAGTATCATAGAGGTGCACAAAGAAGGGATTTTTCGATTTTCCTTTCCATAGGGTACGGAACCAGACTATTTGTTATTACTTCACGGAAGCATAACCACGGCCTTAGCTAGGCAAACACACAGTAAATAAATATTAATGAGTACGTTGGTTTTTATCTCGTTTAACAAATCCGCAAAAGTAAATTAAAGAGTTGTAACTTGAAATAAACAATTGTTAAAACTCGTAGGCACAAGTCATAGAATTTGGTTGTTTATTATTTGTTGGTTATTCATTTATCTTTTTTTTTTTAATTTATATATTTTGTAATATGGGTTCTGCCTGAAATAAATTATTTTTATTTTTATTTATTTTATCGCTATCGGATAAAAATTATCCTATGTCGATGTCTTAAGAGTGAAGAGGTAACATACAGACACACTTTCGCATTTATAATATTAAGTATGGATTTGGAGGGGTAATTACACAAAAGATCCTTACGGGTCGAAGTGTATCCGCTAGGACCCCTATTAGTAAGATAAGATAAGTATGGATTTCGATGTGGGTATGTGATATAAGCAAAAAAGAAGAGACGATGTACCTCAAAACAAGACAAGAATTTTATTTTTACACGCTTTTAGACTTGCATTTGGTACACATAGGGTTAAGTACCCAGTAGTCAGCCAGGCACCGGTAGTCAGCCGTATATGAGTGCGAGGAGTACGAAAGATATCTCTCGTGCTCTTCCCACTTGTGCGAAAGATTGACAGAGGCCGACTACCGTTGCCTGGCTGACTACTTCTGCTGTCATACCGTAAAAGGACGTTTCTACACCTAAGTCGAAATGAAGAAAAAAAATATTTTGTGATTTAAAAATTTAAAAATTCGCTGTGTGAAAGAATATAAACAATTTGATTGTTTTTTAATGCAAAAATGTGTATTACAGTTTGAACTATTTTAATGTAAATGCAAAATATTTTTTTTTATTATTATATAATAAATAACAAATAATTTTCTTTTTCTTCTTGGTAAAAAAATACAACAAAATACGTTAAACGACAATGAAAAGGCGTTTCTGGCTAGATACGTTCTTTCAACTTAGTAATTTATGACACACGCCTTTCCAACTTAGTGGTAACGTGATTTCAGTTTTAAGTTTAACTAAATAAAAATAACGTATTTAGCCACTAGCTGCGTTTCAACTAAGTTTATGAACTGTATTTCTATAAGCTTTAAGAATATTTCTACATGCGCCAGTTACATTTTTTTAGTTTTGAAACCATCAAGCAAACCTAAAACACGATATAGGTATACATTTTGTGAAATACAACAACTTATTAGACCAAATATCATATCTTTATCATTTGAAGCAAATTCAATAAAAAATAATCAATAACTATGTACTTTATAATATTTTTTAATTTCAGAAAGTCAAGGGAGAATTCTTCATCACTATGGAAGCCAGTTTTGTAATTAATGACATTATTGCCTTTAGTGAATGTTACTTCACGCATTTCAGCTAAATACACCCGAGGAGAAGAAGTTTGTAATTTGTACATTGACGAACAGTCTTGAAAATTATAAAAATCATCAACATTCATTACTTTCACCATAATATTTTTCTAGACGATTAAATTAAAATATTTACAGGTAGGCCACACTCACATGGCTGCAGATTAATTTCATCATCAAGTGGAGCTTTCCATGAAGAAGATGAAACACATCTATGATTTCGAGGACTTTCACCAAGCAGTTTTGATAACCAAAACAAATATTATGGTGAAATTAGGTAATGAATGTAGATGATTTTTATAATTTTCAAGGGTGTACTGCCTTTTCGGCGAATTACTTTTCGCAATCTGATTCATTTGGCAAATGTTTCATTTGGCAAATGTTTCATTTGGCAAATGTTTCATTTCCCAAATGTTATTTTTTTCTGAAACTGTAAACTATTCAGGATATATTTCAGGACTATCCTGTAGGTTAGGTTAGGTTAGGTTAGGTTTGTTTTATAACAATCCTGAAAAGTTTACAGTTTCAGAAAAAATAAACATTTGGGAAATTAAACATTTGCCAAATTGATCATTTTGCGAAAAGTTTTTCGCCGAAACATTAGTAAACCATTTTCAAGACTGTTCGTCAATGTACAAATTACAAAATTTATCATTTTTTCGTATTTTTGGCACATAAAGCAGCGCACGCGTCGGTCACTCCCGACTGCCTGGGCGCAACCTTACTGATTCAACTGGTTTCCTACCGCGATCCCCACACTTCACACTCCATAGCTTACCTAACTAAGTAGAAAAGACGCTACTGCCACTTGCGCCTGACTAATAGCACAGAATAAGTAATAGTACTAACGTCTAATAGTTCTATTACTAAGTTGAAAGGGCGCATATTTGCAGAACCGATTTTTCTTCTTAAGAACATGCAGAAACGTCCTTTCAATTTATGAGCATGTAAATAATTCTTAAATAAATAAAACGCTTCTGCTTAATTGTTTCTTTTCAACTTAGTATAGATAAGAAAGGTTTTTTTAATTTAGTAATATTGAAGTTATGTCGCAGATGTGCCCTAATTGCTTGTGAGTTTCAAGGGGTTGCGGTTCTTTTTAGTAAACATTAAAAATACTGGTAGATCCGCCTTTTTTTCCTGATTCCGAATATATACTTAACTCAATTTCGACAAAAATGTTAGATGCGTCCTTTTTCCGTATGACGGCAGACTTGGTATTTTACTCTATATAAGTTGGAAGACAATGCAAGTACAGTCAGAAAAAAAAAACAGATTTTGTTTAACTGAAATAATACGTCTACTATGAGTTGTTATAATGAATTGTATGAATTATCTACTTGTTTACGCCTAGAGAGGATTAGTCTGTGAAAGAATGATTACCTCCATGCGCTTACAATGAAGACTTAATTAATGGTAAGTATCCTACATAATAACAATATCGGAACATAAGAAAGGTTGTTTATTTCTGCCATCTACTTAAGTGATGTAGTACAATAATTAGTCAATCATAGCAAATGATGCGATCTCGTAATGGTTTACGATGAATAAATAAACAATTGATTGATGCCGGTGTTACTTTTGGATCAATTGAAACTACGAATACGGCAATAAATAATTAATTCGTGATTAAATCCCGCAAGATATTTAGTTATGTAAGTCGTTTGTTTTAATTGGGAACGGTTGTGTGCTCGTCCGAAACGCGTGACAACAAATAAATAAATAAATCATGGGACCAATGGAAAATTGGGATGCAGAGGCGCGTCATTTTATGGGCGAGGTGGGCCGCAGGCTGAGGGATAAGGAGTGTGATCCCCATTCAGGGTCGTACCTGGTGCAAAAGATTTCCTTTGCTATTCAGCGGGGCAACGCTGCGAGCGTCATGGGGACCTTTGGGCCGGGCGCGGTTCGGGACGGGGATTTTTTTTTTGCATATTAACAAAAAAAATGTTTTATTTTAGCTTTAAGGATATTAAGGAGGACCATTGAAAGTGGGTTAAATTCGTCTTCTAAGTTTTGACCCAAACTAAAAAGGCAAGTTAAATAAGAGCTTGTAATAAAAGATATTTACAGGCTTTAGTAAAAAATTAAATCACGGCTGTTTCAAAGTTGCTCCCAAATAAGCGTAAATGGGATTAAATGATAATTTTACCGTCGCGTCGCCAGCAAAGTACCTTCAACCGCTTTTCTTCCGTTTAAAAACTTCTCTATTAGATTTTAAAAGTTATGAAGGCTTAAAAAGGTAGATTGAAAAGTAATGAAGTTGAGCGTAAACAATTAGCCACCCTTTGTTACCATCATCGTCATCATCTCCAGTCTAGATGCGTAGCACTGTTGGGCACAGGCTTCCTCTCAGAATGCTCTCTTTCAGCCCTCTGGCTTGGGCGCTGTGATTTCCGTGCAGGCCCAATGTGGATTAAAAAATCGAGCCAACCAATTAAACATGTTTTTTTCTTTATCCACCATTTTGACATTTGCCTATTTCACGCAGATCTATGTATCTTCACCGCCACTGCACCGCCATTAATTACAGACCCGTTAAAGCTAAACTATTTCTTACTAATTAGCCGCCCCGGCTTCGTACCCGTTCGTATAAGAAAATAAGACCAAATTTAATCTTCGCTGCAAGCGTCTTCTGTCTCATTCACTCACTTTCTTAGGAGATTTGTAAGCCCATTTGTTTTTACTTCTCCGTGCACTTTTTCAATTTTTTTCATACATACCTTCTCGTGACAATTACAAGCAATAAAAAAGAAATTCTGAAGTTATATGTGATAGATATCTGCGACGTCGTTTCCGTTTATTTCGATTGCAGTATACAAATTCCGAATGTATAAATAATCGCCAAGCTTTAAGATTAACTCAATACCAACTAAATAGTATACTTACTAAGCGCGATATTCGCTTGCTTGTTCCGGTCGAGCTGGCCGCGTAGCGCTCGTAACCGCCGCAACTTCAACTCCTGGGCCTCTACGCGCTCGCGCAGCCGCCGCAACCGCTCGCCCTCTACCGCCACCTGTTGACAAAGAAACAAAACATTTTTTCTCAAACATGCTATGAAATATTGACGTTATGTTCCTTAAAATACGCCACGAACTGTCACGTTGCAGGTGCGGCTAGACGAGAGGTCAATAATGGAATTTCATACAACATTGCTGGCCAAGGCCAGCAAAGTGATCGTCTATTGTTTTATGTGACACAGCACCATGACGTTTAATAGGTCCACGTGGTCGACGTGGATGGATGGATGGATGGATGGATGGATGGATGGATGGATGGATGGATGGATGGATGGATGGATGTTGATGGATGTTGATGGATATTGATGGATGTTGATGGATGTTGATGGATGTTGATGGATGGTGATGGATGTTCATGGATGTTGATGGATGTTGATGTTGATGGCGATGGTGATGATGATGGCGGTGACGGTGGTGGTGATGATGATGATGCATGTTTGAGAAAAACTCTATACAAGCCTTGGCCACGAACAGGGATTGCCGGCCTCGTATCTCTAGATGGCCTCGTTAACACTCGGCCATCTATAACTACTCGGCCGGCAATCCCCTATTTCGCGGCCGCTGCAGTAATGTACTATTATAACTGGCACAGTTCAATATTTATACTCCAACTAGTTTAACCTTTGACCAGGTTACTTTATACTTTATATTATCAAACTTGTATTATCATAACATGCAGTTAATAATCTTTTAAAAGTTTAGAGCTTCCCTATCCCGTGGGAATATCTAAATATGTCTTTTTATGGCCGGCGCCCACTGACGGCATGGCACGGCGTGGCATTTTATTACTATGAAGTTATTTTGAATCTTATTTCAATGAGTTTAGAATTCATGTTACTTTATTTCGATACCACGATGCCGCGACGTCCTGAGGGCCGATGCCACGCATAACCAATAGAGTAACATGAATTCTAAACTCATTGAAATAAGATTCAAAATAACTTGATAGTAATAAAATGCCACGCCGTGCCATGCCGTCAGTGGGCGCCGGCCCTTAGGGCCTACGCTAGCTAACGCGGACGCCCGCCGCGTGCGCCCGCTCGCGGGTCTAAAATGTACCGAAAATCCATCGCACGCGCCCGCGCCACTTAGCGCTGTTCATACAAATTCTTATTAGACGCGCGCTCGACGGGCGTCCGTTCCGGGTAATCCACGTCAGCTAGCATAGGCCCTTAGTGCACTTCCACGATACTTAAGGTATATGACCGTCAAATAAGGGCCGGCGCTCACTGCCGGCACGGCACGGCGTGTCGTGGCAAAGGATTTTATTACTAATCAAGTTATTTTGAATCTTATTTCAATGAGTTTAGAATTCATGTTACTTTATTTCGATATCACGATGCCGCGACGTGCCGAGGGATGCTGCGGTATGACGCGACGCGCCGCGGAATGCTGCGGTATGACGCGACGCGCCGAGGAATGCCGTTTCATTCCACGGGTTGCCGCGGCGTCGCGCGAGACGTATCGGTCACTTTGTGTCGAGGAATTATGATTGCTAAGTTAGTTGATATAAGGTTTAAACTTGTGCAGCGGTCATTTCGGTCAGTCTGGTCGGTGGGCGGAGGCAAGGGAGGGAGAAGACGCCCTGGCGCGCGCGCGTTTTTTTGTTTATGCACCCAGAATCGTCTTTTCGTCAAATTAAGGCCGGCGCTCACTGACGGCATGGCACGGCAGGTTATGCTGCGGCATCCCGTGGCATGCCGTGGCAAGACGTTGCATCCCGTGGCATGCCCAGCTACTTTGGCATCAATCAGTTTTGCTCCGCGCGGATTCGAAGTTGGTTGTGTCGTTATGGTTGACTGGGATTTAGTATTAATAGCACTTCTAACTGAAGATGAAGAGAGACAAATAAAAACTGCTAATTTGACGAAAAGACGATTCTGGGTGCATAAACAAAAAAACGCGCGCGCGCCAGTGCGTCTTCTCCCTCCCTTGCCCCCGCCCACCGACCAGACTGACCGAAATGACCGCTGCACAAGTTTCAACCTTATATCAACTAACTTAGCAATCATAATTCCTCGACACAAAGTGACCGATACGTCTCGCACGACGCCGCGGCAACCCGTGGAATGAAACGGCATTCCGCGGCGCGTCGCGTCATACCACAGCATTCCGCGGCGCGTCGCGTCATACCGCAGCATCCCTCGGCACGTCGCGGCATCGTGGTATCGAAATAAAGTAACATGAGTTCTAAACTCATTTAAATAAGATTTAAAATAACTTGATTAGTAATAAAATCCTTTGCCATGACACGCCGTGCCGTGCCGGCAGTGAGCGCCGGCCCTTAGCAGTTTTTATTTGTCTCTCTTCATCTTCAGCTAGAAGTGCTATTAATACTAAATCCCAGTCAACCATAACGACACAACCAACTTCGAATCCGCGCGGAGCAAAACTGATTGATGCCAAAGTAGCTGGGCTTTCAGCAGGATGCCACGGCATGCCACGGGATGCAACGTCAGGCCACGGCATGCCACGGGATGCCACGGCATGGCACGGGATGCCACGGCATACCACGGAACGCCGCGGGATGCCGCAGCACAACCTGCCGTGCCATGCCGTCAGTGAGCGCCGGCGCTAAGAAAAAAACGGTTAAGTGCGATACGGGCTCGCGCATCGAAGGTTCCGCATAAATTTGTAAATATGTCGAAATATAAGCTATAAAAAGCCGTACCTATAAAAAAGTACAGTGTTGGCAATGCCCTGCTTTTTAAGCAAAATGTACGTAGTGTGGGGTCATTTGATATGGGTTGATTATTCTGTTTCCATTTTCATTATTTGTTACTGTAGCGGCAATAGAATACACATTAAATTTCTTGAGATACAGCCATGTGACAGACAGACGGCCAGATGGACAGACAGTGTAGCGTCTTACAACTTGACATTTGTGTAAATTATGATGATATTTTGTATTCGAACTAAACTAAATTAATTATATCACTAGCCCCAATGGTTTAGACTGAGCGTTGTCTATCTGTCAGTCACGTTATTCTACTACTCTAGATGATATTTATTACGAAGATGATAATAATAATAATATGTATAAAATAAAAGTACATTCACCAAGAGTTAGATGAAAATCTATCCAATTCAGCACATAATCAAATAAATCAGGGCAAAAGGGTACTCAAAACCATGTGAACACGTCTCCATTGTCAAAGGCGTCACAGCTTGTCAAGATATATGGTTGAGTACCTTTTCCTCTTCGGTTCACTTTATTATTAAATTTCGTACCCTATTCGGTAACTGACACCTGCATGGCAATGTTTTAAGCAAAACAGCGTTTTCCGTAAAAATGATAAACCAAAAACAAATACAAACAAGGCAACAGCCTCGAAACAGCTCAATAAAGCAAAGAAAACCTGTCGCGAGTTACTACGGCAGTGATTTTAAGACAATTTTAATTACATCCCCCCTATCCTAATATTAACAAACGCTTACGAAGCTGCGAAGAACGATCACATTGTTCCCAAGAAAATAATACTTAAAACAGCGAGGCAATTTCGTTTTATTTTATAGACGTATTTATTGCATGAAGAGTTTATTTCTATTAAGCAGGCGATAAATATCGCATTAGGCCACAGTCGGGATCTGACCCGAGATTTATTAAGACCGAGGGAAAGTTTAATTTTTCTCCTCCTTATCCGTTCACAATTTTCACCGGGAAAGAGACATTTTACTGGATTTGGAAATCAAGTTCTTTTTGCAAACTCAGTTTTACACAAAGTGTTTAAGGAAGAAATAAAGTATTATTATGTATGCAGAAATTTTGTACATACCTACGGAAATAATAAAACAACTTAAATATATAAATAGGTAGGTGCAGTCGAATCAACTGAATCGTGACTCAACGTCGAACTGTTGCACAGAAAATGTCATAGTGATATCGCTTGACAAGGAAAATCATTATGACGCTTACTGTGAAAACGTTTTACGGTGGATGGGTTAGAAAACAAATTGTTCGACTGTACCAGAAAAATCTTTTTTTAACCCCCGACACAATAAGAGAGGTGTTAAGTTTGACCGCTATGTGTGTGTCTGTATGTGGCATCATAGCTCTTAAACGGGTGAACCGATTTGGATGCGGTGTTTTTTTTTTTTTGTAGAAAGCAGGTTTCTTGGCGATGGTTCTGTTTCATCAAAAGTGGTTCAGCGGTTCCAAAGTTATCAGTTCTTGTGTTAGCCATCAAAAGTGGTTCAGCGGTTCCAAAGTTATCAGTTCTTGTGTTAGCTGCGGAAGGAATTTTAGACGCATAATGGGCATTTACTTTATTTTTAAACATAACTGGTTACACATTGCGTGGGGGGTTTTTAAATTTTTAAATTTAAAGTTATTTACTGTAGCCTGGCTTTCTATTTCTTTCCTTTTACAGTAACAGTTGTGCGGAGCGGTACCTGATACGAAAACCACCAAACTACAAATTCTAGGTTTTGTATCTATATTATTTGATATGTGGACTAATAAATTGACAGTTGTGCGGAGCGGTACCTGATACGAAAACCATCAAACTACAAATTCTAGGTTTTGTATCTATATTATTTGATATGTGGACTAATAAATTGACATCCCAAGCTGAAATACACACACAATAAATGGAATCTCGATATGATTGCGTCTCGCCACTAAACTGTGTTACGTGAAACAAATGACACTGGGAAAAGTGTTTATTTTAGAGATGGGTTTTATTCTGTTATCGGGCTAGATTGTTTTCCAGAAATCGTATACTTTTTTGGGAATGAAATCACAGTAACTAGAAATAATAGTTTAAAAAAACTAAAAAACACGCTTTAAAAAATAAAAAATAAATTAATTTTTAATAATAATAAATTTTAATAATTTTCAATTTTACTGCAGTAAAAAATCTTAATAAGCAATTATTATATTGTTATATCCAGATCAAAATTTGTAAACAATTCTAAATATTGATAAAATAAATAATAATAGTTTAAAATAATTTATTGTAAAAAAAGCGTGGGGTGCATGGTGTCAATTGTCAAGGATTGTCATTTTGATAACATCTTAAAAAGCACCCCACGCTTTTTTTACAATAAAATATTTTAAACTATTATTATTTATTTTATCAATATTTAGAATTGTTTACAAATTTTGATCTGGATATAACAATATAATAATTGCTTATTAAGATTTTTTACTGCACTATAAGAATAGTGAATTGAAATTTATTAAAATTTATTTTTTATTTTTTAAAGCGTGTTTTTTAGTTTTTTTAAACTATTATTTATTTTCTATTTTTTAGTTGCATTTTTTTCTTTCTAACTTTACCCCCTCACCTACAACCCCCAAACCCCCTAAACCCAACCCCCCAACATCCCCCACCCCATTTCCCCAAACCCCCCCAAACCCCACACCCTTACCCCCAATCCCCTAAACCCCCCTTACCCCCTCCTCATTTTACAAACCCCCGAACCACCTAAACCCAACCCCCCTAACACCGAACCCCCATACCCCCGGAAACCCCCCCCCCACCCCCACTCCCCCCCCCACTCCCACACCCCCCACCCCGCCACCTACCGCCCCCCCTTTCAGTTCCATCATCAAACCCTTGTTACCATCTAGGCCTCTTACCCCCTCCCCATTTCCCACAACCCCCCAAAATCACTTACCCCCGAACCCCCCAACACCCCCACCCTATTTCCCGTAACCCCCCCCCCCCCCAACCCCTAACCCCAACCGCCACACCCTAACCCCCAACCCTCTAAACCCCCGACCCCCTTACCCCATACCCCATTCCCCCCCAACCCGCCACCTACCCCCCTTCCAGCTCCATCATCAGACTCTTGTTACCATCTAGGACCAAAGTACTCGTCAAAACGAATCAAACGAGCCCAAACTCGATGGGGTTGTTTCGTTTTATTGTGGAGTGCCTTTGCCCATCTTCCAGCTCCATCATCAGACCCTGGTTACCATATGGGATCAAAGTGCTCGTCAAGACGAATCAAACGAGCCCAAAATCGATGGGGTTGTGTCGTTTTATTGTGGAGTGCCTTTGGCCATCTTCCAGCTCCATCATCAGACCCTGGTTACCATATGGGATCAAAGTGCTCGTCAAGACGAATCAAACGAGCCCAAACTCGATGGGGTTGTGTCGTTTTATTGTGGAGTGCCTTTGGCCATCTTCCAGCTCCATCATCAGACCCTGGTTACCATCTGGGATCAAAGTGCTCGTCAAGACGAATCAAACGAGCCCAAACTCGACGGGATTGTGTTGTTTTATTACATAGTTCCTATGGCCACCATCCAGCTCCATCATCAGATCAGCTCCATGTTACAATAATATTGCTTTGTCATCCAATTTACACATATGTGCAAAATTTCAGCTCAATAGGAAACCGGGAAGTGGGTCAAAATCGCGCCCTAAGGAGTCGGTTACAAACAAACATACATACAAACAAACATACAGGTGAAGCTAATATAAAGCGTAAAATAATAGCTAATAAAAATAGGACCCGAAATGTATATAAATTAGCCAATAGAATTGAAATATCATACAATTATAACACTCAAACGTCGGTGGAGAGAAAAGCGCATGATCACTGCTCCTTTTGGAGTGATTTGTATTCTGGATAGACATTGCCCAAGATACATGCACTGCCTTGTTTGGGGCCCGCTGACAATGTATTTATGTTACTGTTTCTGCATCAATAAATATATGTCATTTCATTTTCATTTCATTACCCGATAGGAAACATGAGGAACATTCCCTAAAAATTTGTAAAAAATAAATATTCATAAATAAATATCGTGGAACAATTTTTACCAATTGAGCTAGTCTCAAACTAAGCAAAGCCTAAAAGCTTATTATGGGAACTAAAACGGATATATACATACATACAAAGATAAATATACTATACTTAAATACATATAACGTCAATAACTTGAGTACAACCTTTCACATTCATCACACAAACGTCTGTCCCGCCGGGATTCGAACCTGGGACCTCAAATTACATAGTCAAAGTCTTTAACTACTGTAGGTTTTTAGGACGTCAAATTAGCAGTACAAGCTCTTTTGCGTAAAAGATAACAAAAATTGATTTTATTAATACATTAAGGTTAACCACTTAACATTAGCATAAATTTGGGTGGGAGTCTTAATGTCAAATGGCGATTTATTCCACTCGGTTGACACAAGAATGCGGTAGAATCGTATTATATATTTTCCCTATTCTGCTACAAAAGCATTTTTATTGCGATTTTATTTTAACTTAATTGAACATAAATCTGTAGAGCTACCGAAATTGCGCAGTAAAGAAAAATAAATTGTTCTTTTGAGACGTTCTAAGCGTATGGCTTCCAAACAAACAACCGTTCCCAGGCACTACACAAACCCTATTCCGGTGAAGTTTCGTGACAGGCTCTCAATATTGTTAAACTTCGTAATATTTTTCGAACACCAGTAACGGTCGTCGGTGTGTTTATTAAAAAATAAAACCGGCCAAGAGCGTGTCGGACATGCACAAGGTAGGGTTCCGTAGCCATTACAAAAAAATCAAGTAATATTTTTCTAAGGATTTCGTATGTGTACGGAATCATCCAAGTTTAGGTATGTTTTATACCTTAGGCTACTATTTACTCTTAAAGTACAAATAATTTCCAAGCAATCTTAGCCGCTATAATTTTCCTAGTAAATTTGATATATTTACTACCATTCTGAATTTTTTCAAATTTTTCCACCCAACAGTTTAGATTTTAGAGGGGGGGACGCTCGATTATAATGAAAATTTTCACTTTAAAGTTGAATGTTTCGCAAACAGGTCACTGAATAGAAAAATCATGTTAGCAACCCCGCAATGGTTTTAAAAGACCTATCCAACGATACCCCACACTATAGGATTAGTCGAGAAAAAAAAAACACCCCCCCCCCTTTACGTCTATGGGAGGTACCCAAAAAAAAAAATTTTTTTATTTTTTATTTTACCACTTTGTTGGCGTGACTGATATGTATATTCATGCCAAATTACAGCTTTCTAGCAATAACGATCTCTGAGCTTAGCCGCGGACAGACAGACAGACAGACAGACAGACGGACAGACATGGCGAAACTATAAGGGTTCCTAGTTGACTACGGAACCCTAAAAATCGGAAATTGACAAACATTTTCCTGCCCCTTTTCAATTTTCCGAAACAATCGGGGAGAGCGGACTCGCAGCGACAATTTTACCTACGAAAGTTGAGTTTTTTTATTTATAAAATAAGGCGGTTAACGAGCGTTGAACCACCCGCTAATAAGCGAGAACCATCATCCACGGACACCCACAACACCAAACGATTGCGGTGAGAGTACGACCCCTTATTTTATCCACCCGGAATGAACGACAGTAATGCACAACCTGAAAATTCAAACCCTTACAGCAATCACACGAGGGTTTGAATTATCAGTTCGTACATTATTGTCATTCAATCCGGTTCACCAATTAAGCCCGGCGCAGAACCAGTTGTAGGTAATAAATGAAACTGTAAGAAAGATGGTGCGGAAAGACCGATACTTTTATCTGAGGATTGATAAATCGGCCCTTATTAAGATAGACTTCATGTGCTATAATCTCACCAGTTGTCTTAGTCTTACAATACAATAGAGAAAGAACAGCTACTCGGTCGTAAGATTAACGAGTGTGATATTGGTAGTGATCCGGAATAACATTGCGCAAGGACCTACCATCCGCAGAGACCTTCTGCATGATCTACTCGAAAAAAAAAATTAAAGCTAATCGAATTAAAAAAATTAAAATTCAGGCTTGCTTTGTTTGCTTAGGACTTTGGGTGACGGGAACAAACATTGCTGTAGATAACTAAGAACGGACTGCTCGCCGTACCTAAGATGAAGTTGCGGAACCGCCTACTTACCGCGCTGTTTACAAATAAACAAAGTAGGGTTTGTTGTTGTTATAAAACAAACAGGGGTTTGTTTATTAAGTTCGGGGGAACTAGGTCGCAATAATCGCCGGTATGTTTGCGCTGCGTCGATACACAGCTGCGCGCTAATGAAACTTGCATCCTTATTTCAACGGCTCAAGCAATGTCACGAAACTTATTGTTTTAACAAATTAAGAGTTAGTTTAAAAATATTTTGCTTGATAAAAGCTTTTTTTTTGCTAACTGTACCTTTTGTTGTCTGTACTTACATTATCATTCAAATAACATAACCTAGCCAAGTTTCAAGTCGATGCCATTAACCGTAACTTAACGTCCAGTTATTTTTTCATTTGTACGCCAAGTTTCGTCTCAATGTGTTTAGCTGTTATAGCGTGATTTACTAACAAACTTTTAAACATCCAGATGTCCAGTATCCAAACATCCAAACATCTTCACAAACTTACTCCTTCATAATACAGGATAGGACATGGATATTGCGGCGGTACAACAGTATTTTACAGTTACAGTTGTTACAAGACAAGACCAACTACCTACCATTCAATAATTTATCCATTTACGCATGTAGTCTTGTGTAGCTATATGTAGCGATCCGAGTATCACCAACGGTGCTGGCTGAAAATCAGCGCTGGGGTGCTATAAACTCATAGAAGTAAACTCTTCATGCATTATACTGAGCCAGTGTCCAATTTACAACCGCAAAACCGCAATGACACACTCTATCTTTACCCTTCGTGTTGTCCTTTTTGTAAATTTATTGATGTGTCTTGTGGTGTTGTAAATACTTAAATGTACTTACTATCTTTCTTTAATTTACGCAAACGAAGCTTTAAAAACCGAAAATCTATACATAGGAGCAGTTCATGAGCATTCAATCAAACTCAAGTTAATTCCAAAACAAAATCTGCGAAGCCAAGCAAAACCCGCGGTAGAAACTTCACAAAATACTGCAATCAAGGTAAAAATAAACAAGACGTTCGGATAAAGACTTCCAACCCAACTGCGGGGGTAAATTTAGAATCCATGTTGTTTAGTTAAGTTTTTTTGTAACTTGCTAAATTTGGAGCAAATTTTGACATTAAGTATATAGTAAATTGCCTCGAAACGGGTGTGGTTAGTGAAAGTTCCGGAATGCACGACCTAATAATGCGCGTTCTAATTAATAAGGATAAATTACATAAGGATATTAATTCTTAGGTCGTGCATTTCGGTGCAATCATTATACAGACGTACATTAACTGCACCCTCTTGAAACTATACAATCTCTGAAGCAATTGCCGCAATTCAAACTCAATATTTAATAACCTAGTTAACCCGACTTATGTCAAAAAAATTAAGACTTTTTTATGTCAGTTTCTACATCGGATTAAAAACAATAAGGCTGATTATTACTGTTACATTGGCTTGTAACTAAAGCTTTTGACGTTTTAGGGTGGTAAAGGAATTTCTTGCTCGACTATACAAGTTATTGCGTGCGTCTAATTTGGGCGGTAATGTATACTTGATAGCGTACTTTGCCTCGTGCTATGCCAGCAGCTTAATAATTTAGACGTCGTTTCGACTCTGTCGTAAGAATTTTGTATAACAAAGCCGTGGTGGCCTAGTGGTTTGACCTATCGCCTCTCAAGCAGAGGGTCGTGGGTTCGAATCCCGGCTCGCACCTTTGAGTTTTTCGGAATTTATGTGCGAAATTTATATCAAATTTGAAAATGAGCTTTACGGTGAAGGAAGACATTGTGAGAAAACCTGCACACACCTGAGAAGAAATTCAATGGTGTGTGTGAAGTTCCCAATCCGCACTGGGCCTGCGTGGGAACTATGGCTCAAGCCCTTTCATTCTGAGAGGAGGCCTGTGCCCTGCAGTGGAAGGTATATAGGCTGGGATGATGATGATGATTTGTCTACTTATTTAATACTAAATGCACAGGAAAAGATACATGAGCATGCCAATACTATTCATACAATTGATTCAGGCGTAGAGACTTCTAGCGCCATCTAGTCATCAAACAGAGAAACCGCTACATTTTACTGAATTCTACGCTGAACTTTCTCAACTCGGATACAATACAATACAATCGCTCTTTATTGTGCACCACAAATAATACAATACAGAAAAACAAATAAGTACATGAAAAAATATCTAAGATAAGAATTGGGAATGTCTAAAAAAAATTTCCAGTGGTTTTCATATTTTTTTTGGATAGAAAAGTCAATTATACTAGTAAGAAACTAATTTCAATATTATGTCATTTAGTTCTCTACTTTTTTCAAAATTAATTATTGAAACTATTTTAGTTGATGACGTCAGATTATAATTGAGGGCTCCCACAATGGCAAATTTCTAAATCTATCGAAATGCGTACGATAAGGCAACCCCTTTAATTATTTTTTGCGTAGTGGTACACTATACACTGTGTCACTTTACTGGCACTGACAAAGTGCTAGATGTCAGACAGCGGGTCCAAATCAAACTCCGTAGTATAATCCACGCGTAAATTGTGAAGAATTCTAACCACACAGAATAAAGTACGACTTGAACCAGTCACGCAATTTACACCAATGTCAAATGAAGGTCATTGCTTATTTGTAATATAATAAATTCATTACATAATATTAAAATTAAATAACTACAGAAAACGATTTAAAAAGCATTTATCTCAAAATGGTTTTCGATTTTCTATACATTGCAAAAAAATAGACATCCCCAATTGGGCGGCCTATCGGTTTATCGGATGTATAAATACAATTTTCAACTTTCTTCCTTCGGACTTCGATATGCAGGCACCTGCCTACTTAGATAGAGATCTCTCTATTGAGGGCTCTCCCCACATCCACATCAATGAACTATATTATTATTTTACCTCTTACCTTGGTACTTCGCTTCTAAGCGGAAGCAAACGGTTGCTTATCATTTCAACATAAAGCCTACGACATCACTCAAAACCATGTCTTATTTCTGTTCAGTAAATCATGTTGTGATATTTAATAACAAAAAGTTGTGGAGTTCAGCGACAAACGTCCTCCACAACGTATCCACTGATAGTGAAATTTATAAACTGGTTGGCTCGCGAAACTGAATATAGCCCCTGTGCCCAAATTTTGTATCAAAACTAGCTGACCGCGCAAACATTGTTTTTTATTTTATCATTATATTATATTTTTCATTATACTATTCACAATCGTTAACTTAAATAAACTTAAAGCAGATTTTGTCTCTTCTTTATCAATTTACATTTTGCCCTTGTTCAGATTTTAAACTTAATTACTGTCACAGAATTGTATCAAAAAAGAACAAAGAACTCTTTTGGTTTAGATTTTGAAAACAAATTTTTCAACGTCGATCATTTTAAATGTTTTTTGCAAAAAGCCGATTGTTCGAGTTGGAGGCAAAACAGAAACAGAATATTTAAACTCGGATTCGCCGAGTTTTATTCCGATTTTTTACGTAACAATAACTAACTAACTTCAGCATTAAGAGCAGTGGCATGCTAAACCATAGCGATTTGCTAAACTATTCCATTTAACCCTTCATTAATAACATATTTCACTTAAGCCCATTGCTTAAAACGGTCTTTGTGAAGCGCCCAATCTCAGCTTTAGCGATTACACACGCATGCAGCGGTTATATTATAGCCCCTACCAACCTACCAAGTGCTTAGCCTCCGGGTCCCGGCGTCTCCTATGTGAGCCAAATTTATATGGAATTGTAAGCCAGTGGCAATCGTAAACACTTCTAAATAACTCAATTCCCGCCGTTAAACACACACTGTTCCACTTTGGTTACATTGCTTCACCCGAGGCGAGTTTAAGCTGCACACATCTCGTTTTATGTGTGAGTAATGTCAAATGTGTCATCCCAGCCTATATGGTCTCCTCTCAAAATGAGAAGGTTTGGGCCGTAGTTCCTACGCGGGCTCAGTGCGGATTGGGAACTTCACACATCATTGAATTTCTTCGCAGGTGTGTGCAGTTCCTCACGATCTTTCCCTTCACCGTAAAGCTCGTGGTACAATTGGGGATGTCTATTTTTTTACAATGTATAGAAAATCGAAAACCATTTCGAGATAAATGCTTTTTAAATCGTTTTCTGTACTTATTTAATTTTAATATTATGTAATGAATTTATTATATAACAAATAAGCAATGACCTTCATTTGACATTGGTGTAAATTGCGTGACCGGTTCAAGTCGTACTTTATTCTGTGTGGTTAGAATTCTTCACAATTTATGCGTGGATTAAACTACGGAGTTTGATTTGGACCCGCTGTCTGACATCTAGCACTTTGTCAGTGCCAGTAAAGTGACACAGTGTATAGTGTACCACTACGCAAAAAAATAATTAAAGGGGTTGCATTATCGTACGCATTTAGATAGATTTAGAAATTTGGCATTGTGGGACGTCATCAACTAAAATAGTTTCAATAATTAATTTTGAAAAAAGTAGAGAACTAAATGACAAAATATTGAAATTAGTTTCTTATAATTGACTTTTCTATACAAAAAAAATAAGAAAACCACTGGTAATTTTTTTTAGACATTCCCAATTGTAATTTTGCATAAAAACTCAGTCCCCGTCCCTTTGCTTGAGAGCCTATAGGGCAAGGAACCCCATTACCACAACTTACTGTGTAATGTTTATCACTTGTAAATTTGCATACGTATGCAAAATGTCCATTTTGCTTGGCTTTTTGAGAGTCTAATGCATTATTAATTAAAACAGCGTTTTTGGCACAAGCCACACAGAAGAGACGTGGGACGGGAGCGCGTCGCAGTCGCGGCGCCCCTTGAATCAGTTTTCATAATAAATGTATAGAAGCCTCGCGCGCGATCCAAACCAGACAGAAGAGACAGGGCGGAGACCGGGCCTGCGAACAAACGACGGGGATTGCAACGCGCCCCCGTCCCACGTCTCTTCTGTGTGGCTTGCGCCATAGTAGGACTGAGTATTCGAGTAGCTACAACTTAATTAAAAAAATAGGTAACCTTCTCGTTTGTCTTAGAGTTGATTGTTTAAGCGATAAGCAGTGCTTGGGCCGATGTACCGTGGGGTGGGCATCGGTCAGCAATTTTCTGGCCAATTTATAGAACCTGGCACGGAGAAGAGAGAATTAAAAAATTGTTACTGATATTGGCACGCTCACATACTGGGCGCCTTTAACTTTTTTGCCTTATTTGAACGCATTTGTTGAAAAACAAAACAAATCATTCAAGTTGAGTGTTATTTTATTACCGATCCACTTACTTATCCTGATAAGATGTGAGTAAAAGAAACAATTCGATAAACCACAAAAGTTCAATAAAATCGAGTGGAGTGCGTAATAGTCTAAGATCCCTAAGCTTATACGTGTCGACCTGGATCAATCAAATAACTGTATGATTTTTTTTTTAAACAATGATAATAAAATTAACTTTGATGATTTGCATAAAGAAATCTGTTCAAGGTTATGTATTGTTTTTAGCGTTCCGTACCACAAAAGGAAAAAACGGAACTCTTATAGGATCACTTTGTTGTCCGTCCGTCCGTCTGTCCGTCCGTCCGTCCGTCCGTCCGTCCGTCTGTCAAGACCCTTTTTCTCAGGAACGCGTGGAGGTATTAAGCTGAAATTAATATCAAATATCTAGGTCTACTGTCCCTTGGAGCTGTGAAAAAATCAAACTTCTAAGCTAACGCAATCAAAAGATACAGCCGTTAATGCCGCGAATTTCCGCAAATTTTCGAAACTCGCAAGGGAATCAAAACCTACAGGGTACTTCCCGTAAACTCAGAATCTTGAAATTTGGTACGAAGCAACGTATTATAGCACAGATAAAGGAAAAATTGTGAAAAGCATAAATTTTTAACGTAATCAAAACATAAATAAAGCCTTTTATGCCGCAAATTTCCGCAAATTGTCGACACTCGCAAGGGAATCAAAACCTACAGGATACTTCCCGTGAACTCAGAATCTTGAAATTTGGTACGAAGCAAGGTCTTATAGCACAGATATAGGAAAAATTGCGAAAAGCATATTTTTTTTTGTCAGTCTGTCTATATCAGTAACCAATCTACAATGATCCCACACGGCGCATATTTTGCTTAGGAGCAGGGGTCTGATAAGACTGGATAATCATAGATACATATAAATTTGTACGGAACCCTCGGTGCGCGAGTCCGACTCGCACTTGGCCGGTTTTTTTTTTCATATCTTCACCGATCTCGTAACCAAAAAAAACATCAGTAATCGTAAGTAAGTATTCATCCTACAAAATATGCAAACCTTCTTCATTTAACACTTTTTTCTGCTCAAGGCTATATTGCAGGTTGCAGGTATAGATAGGTGAATCTGTAGTGTAGTGTAAATAAAAAACTAAGCAACCTTATGTTTACATATTCTGTATTTTCAATTAGTGTAAAAAAATCTGGGTACAATATCGGCAAAGATATGAAAAAAAAAAATTAACCATGAACAGATTTAACTCATCAACATTGCATTTGTTAACATAATTTTTAAGTATGTTTATCCGTTGCCTAGTACCCATAACACAAGCTTTGCCTAGCTTACTTTGGGACTAGGTCAATTGGTGTGAATAGTCCCGTGATATAAAAAAAAAATTCATACTGTGAGTTGATCAGTGGAAGTCGACATCTACAGCGGATCCTGTACTATAAAGACGGTACTGAAACCTGTGAAAATCTTTAGTATACTTTACTATTCAGTATTCACTCAATTCTATTTAGATCGCCGGCCAGTTGGTTTCTGTATAGGAACGACTGTAATAAATATGATTGCTTAGAAACACCGTATTTAATACGAGAACTGCTTTTGGCTTCAATTTTCTCTACATTTTTTTGCCACTTTTCGTATTTAATATCTTGCGGGACTTAATCACGAACTAAGCCACTTTTCGATGTGTCTGATTCTTTTGTGATGTTCTTGCAAACTTGCACCTAAACAAAACTGTCGCATAAATGTCACAGCTGCAAGCATTGTTAGTCAGAGCGCCTATTGGGTGTTGATCTGCTGCTGACACAACTGGACACAATATAACTCTTCCTGGTGCTGCCTCGCCTCTTGTTGTTTCAGGTACCGCAGCTGCAGCTCTTTCACGCAGAGCAGCTGTTGCATGTTGATCTGTTGCTGACATAGTTGGAAGCAATAAAACTAACTGGTGCTGCTTAGCCTCTTTTTGTGTCAGGTGCCGCAGCCGCTGGTCTCTGGCACAGAACAGCTGTTGCGAGTCGATCTGCTGCTAAACCAACTGTGCTATGCAACTTGACCTAGTGCTGCCTCGCCTCTTGTTGTTTCGCGTACCGCAGCCGCTACTCTTTGGCTCAGAGCAGCTGTTACGTGTCGATCTACTGTTGACACAGCTGAAAGCAATGTAGGTTTACCTGGTGCTGCCTCGCCTCTTGTTGTTTCAGATACCGCAGCCGCTGCTCTTTGGCGCAGAGCAGCTGGTGCTGCGTGTCAATCTGCTGCTGCTGACGCAGTGCCATGGCGCGCAGCTCGCCCAGTGTCAACTCCACCCCTTCCCCCAGCTGTGAACAATAGAGAAATACTGTTTAGTAAAAGTGAATAAGTAAAAATGGTAGGTTTTTGTAGTACTCATACTCATACTCATACTCATTTATTCATAATATTTATTACATGTCATTTTTAAAATTATTTTTATATTATTCCAAAGTCATCATTAATAATTAGTAAATCGAAGTTTCTGGCTGAAAGTTAAGGAATTCATCAAACGTGTAGAATGTGTGTTCGAGAAGCCAATTTTGGAGTCGTTTCCTAAATATGTCCAACGATGGAGCCGAAGTAATCGCTTCAGGTAACCTGTTATAAACTGTCGGGCCTACAACATGAGTCACCTTGCCAGACTTAGCAAATCGTCGCTTCACTGTACGGAGCCTTTGAGTAAAAAATTTCTTCATATTTTTAATTAATAGTTGGGAGGGTATTGCAACTGACGGATACGTGCTGAAGAAAATCATAATCATTGAGAAATTAAATAAAAATATTGCCATCCCACGCTTATTATCAGACATTTCTAATAAAACATACGTTAAACATAAGTTTACTGTTAAATGTTTCGGATAAAAACTTCGCGTTTTGCGTATCCTAAACCCCTTGAAGCTGCAATATATCTTATAAACTGTCACGGCTGCAGCGGGAACGAGTCTCAAGGCACCTTTAAATCATCATGAGCAGAAGCTAAGAATAAGTGTAGAACCGCGTCTCGATGCAAAGTTATTAAATTTTAAACTTGGCATGTTATAACGACTTTCAAAGAAACAGCTAAACACTTCTTATTCTTATTATTTTTGTGTCATGAACGTTATATGTTATGGCAATCTTTATACGTTCACTTAATCCATGTAAAACGAGATGTAGCGAAATTGAAAAGCTTTCCCACGAAACTTTTCCCAAACATTATTATCATAAAAAGAATTGGGTTATTCACCTCAATATTGTCAAAAGGCGAACTTTGTCAATTTTCTTTCAGACACTAACTTCTCAGAGGGATAAGTTAAGACATATGCGATCGAGAAATACGAGGGATATAAATAAGAATGGTATGAGGCTGACGGCGTCTTATATTTTTCGCAGAAGATACGAGAATATGATCGGCACAGAACTATTTATAGACCGCCAATGCCTCCAAATAATCGTATCGCCGATTGTGAAATAAGAAAAGGTTCTCATTATAAATTTAAGACTATTTAAATAATTAAACTTGAGTTAGTTGGTGTTTAAAGTTTCACGAGATTGTACATATTTAATTTTCTACTAAGTAACTAAAATAAAGAAACCTTGTCTAGGACAGAAGACATATGATATCAATTTAAGAGCTTATATATATTTAAGTAAACATCTAAACCAAATTCATTAAACTTAATATCATCGTTGCAACCGTAATTACGGTTCTTCAATATCGCCAGGTATTCTAAATAGCTACGCTCAATCCACGCGTCAATAATATCAACTAGCGGAAGCGATAACAAAATTGCTCAAATGCAATTCAAATCAACGCCGAGCTTGACACAATCTAACCTGCAATAACACTCAAAGCGAATCCGCTAATCTCTCAGAATGGATGTGGCTCGCAATATGAGTGTCTACTAAAGATAAGTACCTACAGGTCAGTGGGAAACCTTCAGGGGTTTATCCCCGCTCCGTAGGCGAGTGCTACTGGACGATTGTCCTTGATCCTCTGTGTAATTTCACTTTATCCCCTCAGTTGTTTCGTGGGAGTTTAATAAAGACTTTGTTGGATGTTTAGATGGAGTGCTCTGTCACTGTCATAAGATCGCGACTTATTTTTAGATGAGGATGCTCCGCGAAATGAAGGATTACACGTACCTTCTGTTTATGGTATAACTACAACTAAACAAGATTAATGTTATAGGTATAATGTATTAACACAACTCCATAGAGATTTAGAAAAGAGATTTAGAATACAGTCAAATTTGTCAGAACGTTACAAGACACAAGACAAAGTTTTTATTCGCAGCAAGAACAAGAATTGGAAATCTATGCGAAAACTTTCTAGCATTCAATTTACGCCACCCAGCAACAAAAGCCAACCGCGATGATACATACAAATGGAATGTCTTATTTCACTCCAGCCAACGGTCCGTATAAAATACTTGGATTTCGGTATTTTCGGTCCTTTTTAGGAGGCGGCGTATCGGGAGAATTAAGGGCGGCCGCGGTCAGGATTTATATGTGTCTTGACACTTGTTGATAGCCGGCGTCCGTCGGCGGCCCAAAGTACCAAGATAAATAATACTGCATTACTGTCGGGCGCCTGGCAATAGAAATGATAATGGCCGCCACCGTTGATGTATGGAAATTGAAAGAGGACGAGAGCATGTAGCATGGCATTTAACTAGGCGATTAAACGATATTTATTATGATTACTACACCAACTTATTTAAATACAGAGCCTGACGTTATAAACACAAACGGTAACGACCAGGCAAGCAAAATAAAACCAAGCAATAACGTAAATGGATAATCTAACGCCTCGATAAACTCATTTGAAGACGCTAATGGAAATACGCAAATGAATAGCAGTTGGCACAAATAGCAACTAACGAACATAATTACAAATTTACATGCGATGAAAGCATCACCTGCGCCTTTCCACGCGTCGGGAACACGCAAGGTCGAAATCAAGGGAATGTTTGAGACGTTGTTTAAGTCATTCATAACTTTATATTCAATTTGGAACAAGTGGGGTTTGCTTAAGTAGACGGTAGGTAGACGAACAGAAATATCTCAGGGTATATCTATTCAAAACATGTGTTAATTATGACATTATTTTAATGCGTTGATAAAAAACTGGAAATACACCATATAGTTATTTGGGCGTATTTTACTGAAAGGACTCATAGTCATAAATAATTGTCCTTTCCAGACGCTGTAACGCACTGTGTCTAAAACTTGTACTCTGAACTGTACTATAACCTCTAGACTAGACTTCACTTTTTGTTGGAGAAGACAAATTAATATTCAAAGATTAAATTACGAGAAAATCAGACTCATACATTAAGTGCGGTCGTAAGTGAAGTTCTATGTCCCAATCCCAATGCAGAACGATGTGCCAGCAAGCATTTCCATACAAATGAATATTGTATGAACGTTCGGAACACTAACGATATTGCTTGTATTTCTTGTATCAGTGCATAAAAACGAAACGTGTTGGTTGTTATGCTCGAAAAATATAGCGTTCGACGAAGCATACATTTTATAAAGCCAGCACGAAATATTAATGAAAGGAAATACTGCAAAGAGTGGTGCCCACACACTACTGTTTTGATTTTAAAATATCGCATTTCTAAGAAACGTAACGTTTAACCGCCTGTTGAAATCTAGTTTCATTTTAATACACCTTATATTTATATTTGTTGGACGCAGCAACTTCACTTAGGGCTGTCTAGTCTAGGGTTAAAAAATTAAATTGTTTACCGTGGAACTAAAACAATTACTTTGCTCACCCGCGACCTTACAATAGTTACGTTTATGCAAGAAATGTGCGTTCATGCAGTTCCTCCACCTCCACACTGTACGAACACACACAAATCACATAAACCCAACCATCACCACCACCAAGCTACACTGACGCGTTTCGAACTCAACCAGAGCTCATCTTCAGAGTTACCACAACCGTATGCTATGCTACCAAACGTTAAACTAACAAACCAAAACAAATGTTTTAACTTGTCACTGTAACTTCTCAAGTACCCACTTTATTTTTCTTATTCTCAAACTACCCCACAAAAATTAACTTTTATTGACATATTTAAAACTACCTTGAATTTTTTTGTTTATTTATTTATAAGGCATATTTAATTAATACTAACTGTTCAAATTCGACCCAAGCCGCAGTAAAGGAGGAGGAGGAGTAATTCCCATGAATCCGCAGGCGCCAATTCTATATGGATTACCTAAAATTCATAAAGATGATGTGCCTGTTCGTCCAGTTGTCTCATACGTGAGTGCTCCAGCATATAAATTGGCGAAGAAATTAAATAGTATTATTCGTGTGAAGGCTTCCTTTAAACCTTCTTATAGTTTAAAAAATGGTTTAGATTTGGTTAGTAAAATTAAGGACATCAGCATACCGCCGAATGCAACGTTGCTTTCTTTGGATGTAGACAGTTTATTTACTAACGTACCATATAGTGAGACACTAGAAATTCTAAAAGACCACTTAGAAAGGAAGCGGTTGCATCCGGGTGAAGTTTGTGAATTAATAGATTTGGTAACTTTATGCATGAAACAAAATTATTTCCGGTTCAATGGTCTTTATTACTTACAGAGTGATGGTTTAGCTATGGGTTCACCTCTGAGTCCTTTAATGGCAGATATATTTATGGATCATTTTGAGAATCAGTATATTGTGGGTAATAGTAATATTGTGTACTATTTTAGGTTTGTTGATGATTTGATCCTATGCTGGAGAGGGAGTATGAGACAGCTTGACGTGTTTATTAATGGTTTGAATAACAAGCACGTAAAGATAAGGTTCAAAAAAGAATTGGAGGAAAATTGTTCGTTGAACTTTTTGGATTTAACGATTTCAAAATTAAATGGTAAACATCAATTTAAAATATACCGTAAGCCCACGTACACAGATGCTGTTATACCAGCATCTTCTAATCATCCGTGGCAGCATAAACTGGCTGCTTTCCATTGTTATGTTAATAGATTGTTGACTGTGCCTCTTTCTAAGGAACATTATGATTTAGAGTTGAGTACTATTTATCAGATAGCGATCTCAAATGGTTATACAAAATCAATGGTAGATAGTTTAGTTCAAAAGAAGCAGGCACGGTTAGTAAATAGCATGCTTTACGCTGCGTTACCTTCTCAGTCTACTAACAAATATAGATCTAGCATCTCTTACGTCGGGGGTTTGTCTGATAAGATTTATGGCATTTTAAAATCAAACAATATTAATGTTGCCTTTAAGACTAACAACTCTTTGTACTCTAGGCTATGTAACCACAAAGAACAGGTAGATAAGGGAACTAGATCGGGGGTATACAAGCTTACTTGTAATGACTGCAATGGGATATACGTAGGACAGACAGGCCGAAGTTTTAATACTAGATTTAAAGAGCATGTTTCGGCATATAGGAATGAGCATCCAGATAGATCGAATTTTGCAAAACATTTGTTGGAATCAAATCATTCATTGTTAGATTCAGATTCTTATGAAGTGTTACATTATTGCGGCAAGGGGTTGCGTCTGGATGCTCTGGAATGCATGGAAATAATTAGGTACAACACTATGGGGTCTATTATTAATGAACAGGTAAATTTAGTATCTTCTCCTTTACTGCGGCTTGGGTCGAATTTGAACAGTTAGTATTAATTAAATATGCCTTATAAATAAATAAACAAAAAAATTCAAGGTAGTTTTAAATATGTCAATAAAAGTTAATTTTTGTGGGGTAGTTTGAGAATAAGAAAAATAAAGTGGGTACTTGAGAAGTTACAGTGACAAGTTAAAACATTTGTTTTGGTTTGTTAGTTTAACGTTTGGTAGCATAGCATACGGTTGTGGTAACTCTGAAGATGAGCTCTGGTTGAGTTCGAAACGCGTCAGTGTAGCTTGGTGGTGGTGATGGTTGGGTTTATGTGATTTGTGTGTGTTCGTACAGTGTGGAGGTGGAGGAACTGCATGAACGCACATTTCTTGCATAAACGTAACTATTGTAAGGTCGCGGGTGAGCAAAGTAATTGTTTTAGTTCATTAATATGGACCTCCGCAAAGTAACGCCTGATTCAATAAATTGTTTACCGTGGGTTATGGATGACAGTTCCATACATTCTAACAATACTGAGTTAGTACTTAGCTTGAGGTTATATAGTTAACTCTGCTCCGTGCAAGTCCGCCAACCTTCTACACCAACCAACCAACTTTCTTTCCTTTACAAATTTCTAGTCGGTTTAGTTAATTTACTTTGTCACTGTTTTCTGCTCAGTGGTTACTAAGCAAGAGTTGCATGAACACGAGCTCGCTGCACTTGTAATATATTTTTGAGGTGGTAATCGAGAATTTTAGATGCTAATTGTCGCACTACGAAACAATTTATAAAATTTTCAATTCAATGCCAGTAATAACCGTTTTCTTGTAGTCGGGTACAAATTAACTAAAGTAACGCATGAAGATATACAGTATTTAAATCATCAACGTATTATTATAAGAAAGTGTTGATGACGGACTGGAGGGAACTGCATTGATTGACTAGTCACTCAGACTTACTAACGTTACTTGAAGTTATTAAAAAACTGTATCAATATTCTTTCTGGGCCTTTCGGTATTGTCCGTTTATTTAAGTTCCAATACAAATAAGTTATCATACAACTCTAGAATTTATAATTTCGAGTACACATATTTATTAATATTACTAGCCGTTGCCCGCGACTCCGTCTGCAAAGAATGGGGGGGGGGGGGGGGATAAAAAATAGCCTACGACCTATTCTCAGACCTACCGAGTGTAGAGAAAAAAGTTTCATAAAAATCGGCCAAGCCGTTTCGGAGGAGTTCGGTAACAAACACCAACACGAGATTTATATACGAGGGGCGTTCAATATAAAGTGAGAATGAGATGCAAACTCTTTTAATATTACGAAATTAAATACTGGCCGGTAAAGCTAATCTATCTAGCTGATTGCTATGAAAAAAAAAACTAACTGTCTTTTGCTTAAAAAAATATACGGTAATTTCTTTGCAATGCTATTGAGTACGTTAGCGAAAATGGAGAAAATTGAACTGCGCGCCGTTATCAAATACTTGTGTTTGAAAAATTTTTCTACGGACCAAGTCAATTTGGATTTGCGGGACACTTTAGGGTCTAATGCTCCTCCGTATTCGACAGTCGCACGTTGGTGCGCCGAATTTAGACGTGGAAGAACATCGACAATGGACGACCCCCGCTCCGGACGCCCTACTACAGCAGTAACTGAAGAAATTGTGAAAAAAGTCGAAAACTCAGTTTTGGCGGATTGTCGTGTCACGGTTCGTTTTATTGCTGAAAATGTAAAGATTTCAACGGGGAGCGTGCATAATATTTTACATGAACGCTTGGGTATGAAAAAGGTATCTGCGCGTTGGGTACCAAGAATACTTACTGACACGCAAAAACAAACTAGACTAGAGATTTGTCAAGAAGCTTTGAACCTGATGCAGCAAGACCGGGAACTTTTTTTGGCGCGATTTATAACAATGGACGAAACATGGCTCCATCATTACGACCCAGAAACGAAACTGCAGTCTATGACATGGAAAAGGCCATCATCTCCAACTCCGAAGAAATTCAAGGTGAGCCCATCTGCCGGTAAGGTCATGGGCTCTGTTTTTTGGGATAGTAAAGGAGTATTAATGATTGAGTATCTCGAGCATGAAGCCACTATTACGGGCACATTATACGCCAAACGCCAAACAAATAGCAACATTGCGCAATGAGATCCGCGAAAAACGGCTAGGTAAACTCTCGAAAGTTGTGCTGTTCCACCAGGACAATGCCCCGGCACACAAGTCCGCCGTTGCAATGGCTGCAATTCGTGATGCTGGGTTCGATATCCTTAAGCATCCTCCGTATTCACCAGATCTCGCTCCCAGTGATTTCTACCTATTTCCGAGATTGAAACAATACCTGAGAAGCCAGAAATTTGAAGACAACGACGCGGTAGTCGCTGCAGTACAAGATTTTTTAAGTACTCAAGATGAGACCTTTTTTAAAAATGGAATTTTAAGTTTAGAAAAAAGATATACTAAGTGTATTATGCTAAAAGGTGACTATGTCGAAAAATAAAATGACATTTAGTAAAAGTTGTTTATAACATACTCATTCTCACTTTTTATTGAACGCCCCTAGTATATTAGATTATTTATTTCTGTAGTT
Source organism: Archips crataeganus (assembly GCA_947859365.1). Taxonomy (NCBI): domain Eukaryota; kingdom Metazoa; phylum Arthropoda; class Insecta; order Lepidoptera; family Tortricidae; genus Archips; species Archips crataeganus. The sequence goes on along the minus strand of OX402059.1, from coordinate 8,888,750 downwards.
CCTAGAATAATCTCACGTGAACAGTTATTAAAGCACGACTGGCTTCTGAAATAGTTACCTACAGTCCTACACCCTAATTTAGAGTTGTTTCATAAACAACATTAGCAAAGCAACAGCAGTCCAACTGCCTGCTGTTGACTGCAAGTTAAGCATTTAAGTTGTTCAGTTACCATTTAAGTCGCCGTAAGCCGTGAGCCGTGTTATACGGATTGAAACTAACGTTAACAGCTACGTCACATTAACGAAATGCGAATTAGTTAGGAATAGTTGGGGCGTGTGCACAGAAAGCGGTCTCTGCAAACATCGTTACGCGTAAGGTACAGTCAGCTGAAGAATGCTAATGGACAAATAATTCAAAAATATGTACTCCCCGCATGCCCGTAGAGCCCTAGCCATATTTTTCAATGTTAAGTGTAGACCCCCTTACTACTTTCTTAATATTGATTTAACGCAAAATAATTGACTTAAAGTTTGAAGCCGTGGTGGCCTATGGTCTCTCAAGCAGAGGGTCGTGGGTTCGAGTCCGCGCTCTCACCTCGAATTTTTCGGAATTTATGTGCGAAATTACAATTTTAATTTTATTTACCATGAGCTTTACGGTAAACAAAAACATGGTGAGGAAACCTGCATACATCTGAGAAGAAATTCAATGATGTGTGTGAAGTTCCCAATCTGGCTGGGATGATGATGAATCGACTTTACGTAGACCTCTCGCAGGTCTTTGGCGACCCCTAGGGGGTCGATATAGACCAATTTGGGTATCACTGGTTTAGAGAGAGAGAAGTTCAGACCACTTTGAGCCGAGCAAGTGAAAGAAGATACAATACATCCGATGCTAACCCTAAATTTGAGGGTATATACCGGTACATAACGAACCAGTGGGAATGTTGGGATAAAAGTAATATTTATGATACAGTTTCAGCTATTTACAAACCGAATTTCATCCAAATCCATCCAGTCGTTATAGCGCAAAAAGTAAGCTCAGAAACTTTTGTGATTATAATATTAATACAACGAAAATATTTAAGATATTAGGTATAGGCCAGTCATAGAGTTCATTAAAATAGAAAACTAACCGTGATTTTTTTAATAATGTTGTTAGGACAATTTCCCTATCCCGTGGGAATTGTCAAAAATCGCTTTTTTGTGCAATTCTATTATATTCTATATAATTTTAGCTACTCAAGTCTCTGGCACTAGTAATTTCAGCATTCAGCTCAGCACAGGTCCTTATGAAGCTGCAAACTTAACACGTTCACTGTCCAGTGGCCCCAATGTGGGGACACGATGGCTCTTATTCCATCGTTCATAGGAGCATCAATTGATGCCTAAATTGAATAAAGAAATTTGACTTTGACTTTATTGTAATAAGGTTCTACTTTAAGGCTTGGACAGGGAACGTGTTAAATATATGTATATTACTGGTAGAATCAGAAACAGCCGTTACTTTGTGATTTTGGAGATATTTAGCACTATCATCATCATCATCATACCAAACTATATACGTCCCACTGCAGGGCACAGGTCTCCTCGTAGAATGAAAGGGCAAATGAAGAGGAAATTTAGTACTATACTGGCTTAATATTAATCAAAATAATTATAAGATTCACGCGTAGATGTAAATTAATGAACTAACGCCTAACCAATACAAAATTACAAAGCGTGGAGCGTTTGCGCAGTTATTTATTAATTGGCAAATTTATTACACCTAAAAAACCCCAATCACTTTTCGTTCATTATTCACGAACAATGCCAAAGTCCTCCTCATTATTGAAGTTATTCCAAAATGCCAAACTGTGTTCCTAATAAACCTCCACCTTAACGCTCAAGCCAAACTTGATTAATGATTTGTTCGCTACATAAACGATCGTTTTAACTCTCGAAACGTACTTACCCTTATCTGATAAATCGCACTTTAGATAAACTCTATATAAATTGAATGTTTAAACTTTTATACGGTTTACCGTGGGCGATTTTGGTATCTAAACTTTCATGATCATTAAAACTGGTTTTATTTTAAATCCATTTTCTTTATTCTAATACAGAGTTAACTTCTTTCATTCGTGCAGCAAACAAGCAGAAAACATTTAATTTCAAAAACTTTTTAATTGGACGACTTTACACTATTTAGAATTTAAACTGATTTACTTTATACGAACTACTTGGTAGAAACGAATCGACAATGGATAAACATACTTATATAGATAAGTACATACTTAAATACATAATAAACATCCAAGACTCGAGCACAAACATTCGTGTTTTTCACACAAAAATATCTGCCTTGACCGGGAATCGAACCCTGGGCCTCAAGCTACGTAATCAGGTTTTCTAAACCACTAGACCTTCCAGTCGTCAAATCATGGTTGCTTTATAGTAAACTATTCTTTTGGCTTCGCTCATTTTTTAGGGTTCCGTAGTCAACTAGGAACCCTTATAGTTTCGACATGTCTGTCCGTCTGTCTGTCTGTCCGCGGCTAAGCTCAGAGACCATTAGTACTAGAAAGCTGTAATTTGGCATGAATATACATATTGGTCACGCTAACAAAGTGGTAAAATAAAAAGTAAAAAATATTTTTTTTTAGGGTACCTCCCATAGACGTAAAGGTGGGGTGATTTTTTTTTCTCGACTAACCCTATAGTGTGGGGTATCGTTGGATAGGTCTTTTAAAACCATTGTGGGGTTGCTAACATAATTTTTGTATTTAGTGATTTGTTTGCGAAATATTCAACTTTAAAGTGAAAATTTTCATTAAAATCGACCGTCCCCCCCCCCTCTAAAATCTAAACTGTTGGGTGGAAAAATTTGAAAAAATTCAGAATGGTAGTAAATATATCAAATTTACTAGGAAAATTATAGCGGCTAAGATTGCTTGGAAATTATTTGTAGTTTAATAAGAGTAAATAGTAGCCTAAGGTATAAAACATACCTAAACTTGGATGATTCCGTACACATACGAAATCCTTAGAAAAATATTACTTGATTTTTTTCGTAATGGCTACGGAACCCTACCTTGGGCGTGTCCGACACGCTCTTGGCCGTTTTTTTTATTTAACCATTAGATCTGCCATTTGAAATAAAATTCCGGGATCCGAGAAAAACATCCCTGCCAAATTTAATGACTCTAAATTTAGTATTTCAGATTTCAAGATTTTAGAAATCGTCATCTGTATATTAGGATAAAACTATTATTGTTTTAAACTTTCGTGATTTTCACTCATAATTACTATACTAAGCGTTAAAACTAAAAACTATTATTTTATAAACTAATTTATTTTTTAAACTATTATTTTGTTAAAACTATTATTTTTGTTATTCCAGAGGTCCTCCAGCTGTTTATTTGCATACCAAATTTCATTGAAATCCGTCCCGCCGTTTTAAGGCCAGCGCAGACCAGATTCGTGTACGTGTCACACACCAGTTGTAATGTAAGAAAGATGGCACACCTTGTGCACACATCTAGTGCGCCATCTTTCTTACAGTTTCATTTATTACAACTGGTGCGTGTGCGTGACGTGACACACCGGTCTTTAGTGTGAAGGCGTAACAAACATACAGACACGCACACAAACAATCACAATTCTTCGCATTTATAACATTAATAGAATTGCTTACTAATTAAATACTGCAGATAGATAATTACCAAAGGGTTAGCTATTAACAAATGAAATGACAACTATGTCATCGATTCAATTAATTTGCATTGAAATTATTCGCTTCCGCGGATAGGGCGGTAATTAATTGGAGTGACGTACCGGGTCGTTTATCATGATGACAAATATTTGTCAGTTAAAATTAAAATCGTTCAACCAGTATTCAGTTTTAAAAAAACCGGTGAAGTACGAATCCAACTGACGCACAAAAGTTCAGTTCAAAATTAAAAAATTTACTGACTAAAAGTTTTAGTATTTTTATGAAAATCAAAGTGTTTTTTTGCGGTTCAGCGATTGGGTATTTTGCTCCAACTTGTTCTGTTAGGCTTTTCCAGTTACATTACAAGCAATAAATAGCAATAAGCAATCTGAAATCGAACTGAATATTTATTTAAACTTGACACACCCACGTGTTGCCGAGAAAAAGGGTCTTGAGCGATAGTTAGACGGATAACGAAGTGATCATAACCCTAAAAAGATGTTAGAATTCGCACTGAGAAAAACGGACTGAAAGAAACTGCACGAGTCTTACTTATAACTTATATTTTAATTTAAGGCCGTGTTCAAACGAAACGTATAGTCCGCCGCCGAATGTGAGCAGGCTCACTGAGCCCCAGTGTTAATATGAAAAAACTTGATAGCGTATTGTCGGTTAGGTGTGAACGAAAAAATGAATATGTAAAGAAATACTATAAACTGCGTAACGCTCGCTCACTTTCGGCGGCTGACAGTCAGTTTGGTTTGAACACGGCCTAAATAACAATTCATAATTAAAAAGGTACAAACAAAAGACGTAGTCGACGTAGTCTTTAAACAATTGGGATGCACCAAAAAAAATAACCTATAGTTTTTATATATTTTTGGAAAGAATAGGATATTTTAAGATACCATTTTCATCGATTTTGAATTTGGTTGAGTATTTAATTTTTTATAATTTTTTCAAGTAATACGTTGGATGACGTCACAGTGAGAGAGTCACGTTTCATTGCCTAGAAAAATTCAAGTCGTACATAACATAATCTGTGGCACTACTGATTTGTCTTGTCACTGACAATACAAGCACGGCTTAGGGTCCTAAATGAACCATGACAAATAGTTTTATTTATTTATCTTCTTTTAGCTTCGACTATTCCTGTTTGTTTAATGGTGTGATAGTGAATAGATATTTTTTATTAAAATCTGATATTTAAATTCTTTTATATTTACTTGTAACGTAGTAATTTTATAATTAAATTTGTAAAATACTACATTGGAAATACTCGTATACATTTCGGACTTTACGATAAATGACAACTGTTTAAACCCAGGTGCGCATCATGTGATTAAAGTTCTGTATTTGTCACTCTTTGCTATTATAAGCAGGACAGCAACATTTCAAACTGTCAATTTGCTTTAGTGTAGACCTGCTTTATATCTGCTGGTTTTCGATTTATTATACCTACGTTGTCAAAAATTGGGACATTCCAATTGCACATGATTTTTTTATGAAATAGGGTGGCACAGGAGCAACTGGGCCGCCTGATCGTGTGTGCATACAACACTAGAAAACTGCCGATACGTTGCCAACCTTTTGGGCTAGTTGTGTTTATTACAAAAAAAACCCTGATTTTCTGCTGTGGTGTATGTGCGAGTGTGGATGTGTGATATCTGGCAAGTAACCCAAATACTTGCTCACCCCATTAAGCTCTTACGTGAGACCATTTAAATGAAATATTCACGTAAAGGTAATAAAAACAACGACGAGACTGTTGCTTTAATTTAATTAAAAAAAAGCAACTGGCACCGGACAATATGAGACTGTGAGCATAATTTCACTTCACTTGCTGCATAATCAGATGAAGAAAAGAAACTTTTTGCAAAATGAAAAAAGTTTGCCTGTTTCAAAAAAACTTCTTCAACAGTTTTTTGTTACACTTTTAAATTTTATTTAGGAAGTTTTATTTGCCGTCTATTATACTGAAAAGGACATTACTTTACAAGCTGATTAATTCAGACGTTATTTTATTAAGATCTGTATTAATGACCTTCAACCTGTTAGGTCACACGTGCAAGACAACTACGGCTGTACGAAACATGTATGTTTTTCATGCAGGTAACCCGTTATCCTCCAATTGCGTACAAATCAACACATGTTATGAGTTTATTTCCAAAACATTTTTAAAATGGACTAGTAAAGAGTTCGAAACGCGTTAACATTTTGTGTGATAGTTAGGGAGGCGAATAGGGGAATTTTCGGCAATACTCGAGCGTGGCAGTTTAAGATATGAGAGATACCTTAGACCTAATAGAACAACCTTGTAAAGTATTTAGCTCTATATGTAGTGACGCGCGCCTAGGATAGACGATCAGATTAGTAAAAAAAAATGGATAGTCTGAAATACTCGAGCGCGTCAGATTAAGATATTGGGGGTTGATTTTAGTGTTTAAAGACTAAATTTAACTAATCTGACAATAAGTCCTTGACGCCGCCGAGTTATAGGGTCGCGAACTTGTAAAAAAAAAACGTTAATCCGGCATTCTCGAGCGCGATTTTTTTTATTTTTATTTTGAAGAATATAATCTAAAACTTACTAAAAATACAAAATCTGCCGGTTTCCGCATGACCGGAAGTGTGGAGGAGCCATTTCGTCTTCCTAAGAACGCGTTACGGCATATAAGTCGCGAACGATACATTTTACAAAAAAAAAAGTTTAAGTAAACAAAAAAGGTAATTTTATTTTACACAAAAAAGGTCTCTTTACATTTTTGTCCAAAGTTAAAACTTTTTGACTTGAAGCATCATAAAAACTCAAACTCCCGGTTTTTTGAGTATATCTCGAAAACTGAGGGTGTTAAAAAAAATTGATACGAAATAACGATGATTAAATTATGTGACTTTTATTATATCTCAAAATTTTTTTTTTTCTAAAGCTTCTCGACAATTTTCGTGGACTCGGAAAAAGTTACGCGTATCTGTATACAAAAGTATTATTAACATGTACAGTTTCATATATTTATATTATTCAATAGCCTGTTGATCCTCAAATTGTTTTTTGGACGTAGAAAGAAAGGAAAAAAAAGAAACCAAAAAACCTTTTTCGGTCAGATTAAGAGAACCCACCAACATTTTTGTCAGATTAAAAAAATATGCTTTCAGGATACCGAGATAAACCTCCCCTATGAAAATTTGACGCGCTCGAGTATTTCAAAAAAACTTTTTTTTTTTGCATTTTCAAAAATTCATCGTAACTTATCGTCACGCCGAAATCGTCAGTTTTTTTAAAGGGAGCTTCCTTGGGGCCTACTTAACATCCCTTCCGAAAATCTGACGCGCTCGAGTAAATTTTTTTTTTTTTGCATTTTTGACTACTTTATATGCCTACCCCCACCACGCAAACCGGCAGATTAGTATACCGTTGTTATCAGAGGCATTCGTGGCATACGTAGTATGAATATCTGATGCGCTCGAGAATGCCCAAGTAACTGTTTTTTTTAACATTTTTGAAAAACCGTACACGCCAAACCCACCGCTAAAATGGTTTTTGCCATACGAGCTTTTCTTTTCGAAATTATTTTATCTTTCGATTTTGATAGGTCTCGACGGCGCCGTTGAATTACGCCATTTAGCTACCTCGCCTCCCTAACTGTTTGTGGGCCTGTGTGACATATGTTGAGTTATATGTAAGTAGAAGACAGCGGATGTGTCTCGACACATATCCGCGTGCCAGCAGACTTTTCAATGGGCCGATTTTTCAATCCCCGGATAAAAGTATCCGTCAGTTAAAACTATCGCTTTCCTTTTCTCAAGTCATAGGAAGTGAGTTTTGTTGTTACTTATAGCGGCAACCGAAATACATCATCTGTGAAAATTTCAACTGTCTAGCTGTCACGGTTCATGAGATACAGCCTGGCGACAGACGGACGGACAGACGGACATACGGACGGACAGCGAAGTCTCAGTAATAGGGTCCCGTTTTTACCCTTTGGGTACGGAACCCTAAAAATGGACAGAGCTTATACTTATTACATTTATCTCACAGATACTTTTAAGCGACATAAAAGATTGTAATTCACTTAATAAAGGGTTTTTACTCAATTTACCTGAACCTAATATAAATAGGTAGAATTGATCACTTCATTGAAAAAAAACCGGCAGTCGTTTGTCTTAATCGACGGTGAGACCTAATTACAATTTGGTATAATTATGTATTAGTTTTATCCGGTAAATTCTGTCGCTATACCGTAGAGTTTGATATGGCGTTTGACTTTATTATACAAAAACAATACAAAGTAGACTTGTATATTAGTAGAGTCACTCTCAGTCTTTTTTTTTCATTTTACGTTTTTAATATTTTTTTGCCAATAGAAGGGATTTTACTTGTGAGAAAATTCAACACAGTTTCTAGCATTTACAATTTCCTACAGGACTGTCGCAAACGAAATTATTACCATCCCTTCAAAGGGATTCCAGGCACGAAATTTCTGTTAGGAAACTTTTTTTGTATAAGCAATTTTGTATGACCTGCGTTAACCCAATAAATATGGAATGGATCTTTTCAGAGATATTTAGCGGTAAGATTTACGGTGAAACTTAAAATTCTTCGTTTACATGTAGCGAATCAGCGGTAAGGGAAGAATGCGACGTTTTTAAAGAGATATAGCGTTTCTGTATAGCTTAGGAGCCTGCTATGTATAACAAGTTTGGTTTGTGAAGTATCTTTTTGTACTTTTTATTTTTTCAACTTCAATTTTTTTTACTTGTTAAAACTTGTTAAAAGTATGGCCTAGTAGCGACATCTCTTGTCCGGGTGAGCGGTTAGTTCCGAAGGAGTGTTGATGTTTCTCGATGAGAACTGAACATAGATGGCGCTGTATCACTGCATAAGTGATGATGGCAGGCTGGAATGTATGATGCATAGGAAAAATTTGCGTGTTAACTCCTGACCAGTGGTGGTGTAGGGGTAAGCACGCGGCACGGAATGCCGAGGACCTGGGTTCGATTCCCAGCATTGGTATTTTTTCTGGGGTTTTTTCTGTGCATCTATGTTTCAGTTTGTATTTAGTATGAAATACCTGCTACTACGTATTTTGTTGACTGTTTGCCTAGCAGTGTGCCGTAACAACTCGAATTAGACTTAGAATTAGTGATGACAAATTTGCTCCACAAATCTCATCTTGTTTGATTATTAATAAAAACTATACACAACCAAAATTCAGGTTTCTATGAAAAAAGTGTTACGCAAGTAAAACAATTTACGAAGTCATCAAGTAGGTACCTACAATGTACAATTTTCGAAAATATCACGAGCGCGATTTATTGCAGCTCATTCGACAATCTTAAAAATCTCGTGTCACGGTGTTTGAACGAACTCCTCCGAAACGGCTCGTCCGATTCTTGTGGAACTTTTTGTCCGTATTCGGTAGGTCTGAGAATAGGTCGTAGGCTATTTTTTATACTTACCCCTATTCTTCGCGGACGCAGTCGCGTGCAACAGCTAGTAATTTATTAAAAATTACTGCTTAGAAAACCCATCTGGTTTTTCGTAAAGCTCGACCATTACGCTACCACGGCTTTTACTATACTGACAACCATGTTAAAACTAAGGTGAAGTAAATTTATACAAGCCGAAATTTACTTAAAATATTTTTTCTTACTAATACGAATGTATGTAGTAATTAGACGGTTTAAGACATTATGACTTATCGTTATAATTGGGGGTCCCATTCGCGATCTATAACATTGGGTTAGGTGAGGTTTATTTCTTTACAATCCAGAACAACTAATAGATTCAGAGAAAAAAAGTGTTACGGGAAATGATCATTATGGCAAACATTACATTATGACTTTTAATATATATGGATTCAAATATAGTTACTTGTGCAACTCACAATGACTCGTGATTTCTTACTCTCTAGGTTGCCTAACGAAAGTGTTCAGTCCATGCCACTGGTAAATCATGGCAGTTGACTAATTTACCACGTAAGTACTACAATATCTGCGAAGCCGTTTAATAAAACCTAATATAGGTCAATTCCGTTTGTCGAAGATTCTCTCTAATTAAGATTAACCGAATTACTTTCTTTTTCTCCCAAAGGGAACGGATACAGCCGGGGAATAAATTAATTCCGTACCGTTTCGAAAAAGTGTGGTATGTTTATAATTCGAGTAGGTACATTTACATACTAATGAATATTTATGGCAGCGTGTCGCGTTAAGGCGGGGCGAACTTTATCAATTAATTTCCTCGGCTCCTCACAAAGTATGTAGGCAAAAACGCTTGTATACTAAACATTCACTAATTACAACACAACACACACCGCCTAATGTGTTTCACGTTTGGTGAAGTTTAATTTTATTAAGATTTATTGCGGCGGACGAGTTTTAGTTCAGAATAGCGACTTTACTAACGTCTTTGCCCTCTAGGAAACTCTCGCTCTGAGGGTTCCGTGATTTAAAAGCCAGCAAAAAAAAGACTGTAGGTACTTCATAATTTTTATGTGATAAAAAACAAAGCTATTTTTATGGATCAATATTTTCGGACTTTTTCTTTTACGTATTACGAGGGGCGTTCAATATAAAGTGAGAATGAGATGCAAACTCTTTTAATATTACGAAATTAAATACTGGCCGGTAAAGCTAATCTATCTAGCTGATTGCTATGAAAAAAAAACTAACTGTCTTTTGTTTAAAAAAATATACGTTAATTTCTTTGCAATGCTATTGAGTACGTTAGCAAAAATTGAGAAAATTTAACTGCGCCCCGTTATCAAATACTTGTATTTGAAAAATTTTTCTACGGACCAAGTCAATTTGGATTTGCGGGACACTTTAGGGTCTAATGCTCCTCCGTATTCGACAGTCGCACGTTGGTGCGCCGAATTTAGACGTGGAAGAACATCGAAAATGGACGACCCCCGCTCCGGACGCCCTACTACAGCAGTAACTGAAGAAATTGTGAAAAAAGTCGAAAACTCAGTTTTGGCGGATCGTCGTGTCACGGTTCGTTTTATTGCTGAAAATGTAAAGATTTCAACGGGGAGCGTGCATAATATTTTACATGAACGCTTGGGTATGAAAAAGGTATCTGCGCGTTGGGTACCAAGAATGCTTACTGACACGCAAAAACAAACTAGACTAGGGATTTGTCAAGAAGCTTTGAACATGATGCAGCAAGACCGGGAACTTTTTTTTGGCGCGATTTATAACAATGGACGAAACATGGCTCCATCATTACGACCCAGAAACGAAACTGCAGTCTATGACATGGAAAAGGCCATCATCTCCAACTCCGAAGAAATTCAAGGTGAGCCCATCTGCCGGTAAGGTCATGGGCTCTGATTTTTGGGATGGTAAAGGGGTATTAATGATTGAGTATCTCGAGCATGGAGCCACTATTACGGGCACTTTATACGCCAAACAAATAGCAACATTGCGCAATGAGATCCGCGAAAAACGGCGAGGTAAACGCTCGAAAGTTGTGCTGTTCCACCAGGACAATGCCCCGGCACACAAGTCCATCGTTGCAATGGCTCCAATTCGTGATGCTGGGTTCAATATCCTTAAGCATCCTCTGTATTCACCAGATCTCGCTCCCAGTGATTTCTACCTATTTCCGAGATTGAAACAATACCCGAGAGGCCAGAAATTTGAAGACGACGACGCGGTAGTCGCTGCAGTACAAGATTTTTTAAGTACTCAAGATGAGACCTTTTTTAAAAATGAAATTTTAAGTTTAGAAAAAAGATTTAATAAGTGTATTATGCTAAAAGGTGACCATGTCGAAAAATAAAATTACATTTAGTAAAAGTTGTTTATAACATACTCATTCTCACTTTTTATTGAACGCCCCTAGTAAGTTGTTGAAGTATCCTATAGATTAGATTCGTACATTTTTTTACGAATGCAGTGTTTAAAGACCGTCGATCCACACTTTTACCCCTGACACGTAAAAAAATGGATCCTACCTAATTTCATAACTAAATCTACCCGCGTATTTCATTACCGTGTCAGATGAAGTTTAATCTTAAAACAGGCGCGCCAACATTACGAACCCGATCGTAAATTGGTTACGTGCCCCGATGGAATGTGAGTGACGTCACGGGTAGGAAGTCAGCTGACGGCTGTGACGTCAGACAGTGCTGCGGTGGCAAAATGCCTGTTAGTTTGAGGTTAGTTGCCGTACGTTTTTATCGGGACCCTTATAAATTTACAGCTGGATAGTCACAATTTTTTTTAAACCGTTGTCCGCGGATGGCGCACGACCGGTCTGTTTGGCGAACCTTGGGGAGGCCTGTGTTCAGCAGTGGACGTCTTTCGGCTGAAATGATGAAAGGCACAATTTTTCTAGATCAATGAAAGTATTTTTGGAGCTTCGCAATCCTTCTAACAATGTCGATGAATTTACTGTTTCCTGAACTGTTGGCTTAAATGGAAATGAGCTTGACATATACATAGCCAGAAAAACTTATCTGTAGTACAGGGTTTTTTTTATGGGTGCAAAGACCATGTGTCCAGAAAAGATCAGTTAGCAGCCTACGCGGTCAAAAATGGCGACTGTATCTTATTTGACTGCTCAAAATAGATCGGAATGGAGGCGGTAAGTTCAAGGCAGTATACGAAGAATTTGGTAGAAGAAAGCTGGGAAGAAATAACAAACTAAGTAAAAAAAAAACTTAATTGCCTTTTCATCACTTTTTCTCCTTTTCGCAATAAATTACTTAAACGAACAATGCCGCAAATGTAAAACCTGTACGATGGTTTAGTGTTAGAAAGTTCTACGAGTAGGTACTGTTCTAAACACTAAAGGATTTTTTTTTATCACAATATGTTGAAATTACTTACTTCAATTACTTATTCACTTACGCCAGAAATAATCGGGCAAGCCAAATAAAGCCCAACCGAACCGTTTCCCACCGGCAAAGCAAATCAATGGAGACCATTTCGAATGCTAGCGAAAGTGCTCAGTTCTTTTGTATGAAAATATAAATATGAAAGCTAGTTTATCGCATGCCATAACCCGGTTCCGTAATCGCCCCCATAACTACCTTGACCCGGGCGCCTGCCGCGATTTAAAACCTAGTAGCTGCCAATCTTTACTTTTTCCACACGTATCGAGTTATGGCTCATGTCCGCGACTTCGTCTGCGATGAATTCGCTTATCGCTATCCTGATGAAAAAGTGCAAGTTTTTGGGATAAAAAGTATTTTATGGGTTAATCCAGGATCTAAACTACCTGTGTGCCAAAATTCTTCCAAATTCGTTGAGCCGTTTTTGCACAATGACGTAACAAACATGCAAAATTTCACACTTATAATTTTAGTAGGATTAAAAAGAGGTTCGGAAGGGTTTCGACAAATTCTTTAACATAATTAATATACGAGGGGCGTTCAATATAAAGTGAGAATGAGATGCAAACTCTTTTAATATTACGAAATTAAATACTGGCCGGTAAAGCTAATCTATCTAGCTGATTGCTATGAAAAAAAAAACTAACTGTCTTTTGTTTAAAAAAATATACGGTAATTTCTTTGCAATGCTATTGAGTACGTTAGCGAAAATGGAGAAAATTGAACTGCGCGCCGTTATCAAATACTTGTGTTTGAATAATTTTTCTACGGACCAAGTCAATTTGGATTTGCGGGACAGTTTAGGGTCTAATGCTCCTCCGTATTCGACAGTCGCACGTTGGTGCGCCGAATTTAGACGTGGAAGAACATCGACAATGGACGACCCCCGCTCCGGACGCCCTACTACAGCAGTAACTGAAGAAATTGTGAAAAAAGTCGAGAACTCAGTTTTGGCGGATCTTCGTGTCACGGTTCGTTTTATTGCTGAAAATGTAAAGATTTCAACGGGGAGCGTGCATAATATTTTACATGAACGCTTGGGTATGAAAAAGGTATCTGCGCGTTGGGTACCAAGAATGCTTACTGACACGCAAAAACAAACTAGATTAGAGATTTGTCAAGAAGCTTTGAACCTGATGCAGCAAGACCGGGAACTTTTTTTGGCGCGATTTATAACAATGGACGAAACATGGCTCCATCATTACGACCCAGAAACGAAACTGCAGTCTATGACATGGAAAAGGCCATCATCTCCAACTCCAACGAAATTCAAGGTGAGCCCATCTGCCGGTAAGGTCATGGGCTCTGATTTTTGGGATGGTAAAGGGGTATTAATGATTGAGTATCTCGAGCATGGAGCCACTATTACGGGCACATTATACGCCAAACAAATAGCAACATTGCGCAATGAGATCCGCGAAAAACGGCGACGTAAACTCTCGAAAGTTGTGCTGTTCCACCAGGACAATGCCCCGGCACACAAGTCCGCCGTTGCAATGGCTGCAATTCGTGATGCTGGGTTCGATATCCTTAAGCATCCTCCGTATTCACCAGATCTCGCTCCCAGTGATTTCTACCTATTTCCGAGATTGAAACAATACCTGAGAGGCCAGAAATTTGAAGACGACGACGCGGTAGTCGCTGCAGTACAAGATTTTTTAAGTACTCAAGATGAGACCTTTTTTAAAAATGGAATTTTTAGTTTAGAAAAAAGATATACTAAGTGTATTATGCTAAAAGGTGACTATGTCGAAAAATAAAATGACATTTAGTAAAAGTTGTTTATAACATACTCATTCTCACTTTTTATTGAACGCCCCTAGTACCTAATTAGGCAAAAGACGTATTGTAAATTTATTCATGCAGATCATTATGAGATTTCAAAGCAATGTTAGAGTTTTGTTTAATTGACATAAGATCTATTCAGTGAATTTATTAAAATTTTAAAGTCGATGAGGTTGTTTAAAATGAAATAAAAAAAAATTATAATCCACATCGCGACTCACTGTAGAAATTTATTTTCACAGAAAACGTCACGGTGATATCGTATTGTCAGACAAGGAAAATCATTAACAGCTTGTCGGGTAAAATGAAAAAGACTGTAAGGAAAATTAGGACTTTGGTCCAATTTGTCACTTACTTTGTTTTGATATGGAGCAGCTGGGCAGCGCATTCTGTGTCAAAAGGTGATATGTGCGCTAAGTTTCACTACACATGTGATTTTTTTTTTTCACCTCCACTTACGTGACGGTTCGCCGTCTATATAACGAAAAGCTTTATTTGGGCTGTGGTTTTAAATAATAATGAAGGTCGGTTTAACCTGCTTTAACATTGTGTTATGGGACTACCTTTTGAATAGGATTTGTATTTAAATACGGTGTTCATAAGGGTAGTTTAACACGGTACGTCATACATAATAACTGAATTTACCACGGAAATATGTCTCTGTGTAATATGGTTGGTATATAAGGTTATTCCCAAGATTCTGCTATCTACATTAGCAAATTTAATTCAGACCCGTCCCGATCCTTTAGCAAGAATGACTAACTCACACAAATATACGGGCATAAATAATCTCAAATATTCGCATTTATGACATTAGAAGGAAGTAGGATTTGTGAGTAATGGGTGTGCGACTTAATTTGAAATCAACTTCACGATAGAACAGCCTAGACTAGTGTTGCTACACTCAATCCGACCCACGGCCCACCCTAAGAGACCTAGAGTTGCGCCCGCTCGGTCTTTAAAGGGAGCGCTCCGATCTCGGTCTTTTAGTTCTTTAGTTCATCTAGCTCCGACCGATACAAAGTTTGAGATCTGGGAACGAGTAGGCTCGAGTCGGTCATGAACTAAGAACTAAAAGGAATGAATTGCTTGAATCTGTATCTGTGGTCCGAAGATCGTATTTGGCAAATCAAATGTTAAGTAGTATTAACATTCATAATTTCTAAAACATTTAAATATACCGAAATAATATATCGCTACGTTCCTTCGTTCACTCCGTTTTGCTCATACTATTACCGACCGATGGCTGTGGAGCTTAAGGACTGGGAAACGAGGCTGAGATCGATTAAGATCGTTTACGAGGAACTTTCGGTCCGTGATGAGAATTCATACCTTTTAGTTCTTAGTTCGTCAAGCCTCGAGAGACCCAACTAACTGGCATAAAAATAATGATATTCAATAATTTTGACTTTGAATGCTGTTGACAATCAATTCTACGGCCCGCTGCACCATTGCTAAGTGCAGTACCGGAATGAAAAGGTTCGTCACTTTTCGACCTTAACTCGTTGACATAGAGTCGAAAATCGACGAACCTTTTAATTCTGCGACTGTACAACGTATTTGTGACCCACACAAAAAAGGTTGAGTATGGCTGGCCTAGTGCTTAGTGTACTCGGTGTTTATCAGATTCATGCACTCAGTCTAATTGAATTGTTACTTCTGTGAAAAAAGCGACGCGGTAATTAGACGGAGTGAACTAATCTGGAGAATGACCGCCGCGAGCGTAAAGCTAAAGGATTCAAGTCTGATTAAAGAAACAGATATTTATATGCCATTCCCGCGGTGTGTGCAAATACATAGATTTTTAAAAGGTTGTAAGTATATCTTTTGGCCACACGTGAACTTAGACACGTGATTCTTTCACTGCTTTCAGATATCGTAAATTTGTGTATTTGATATTAATTTTAACTCAATACCTCCTCAAAATATTACGCAAAATAGGCGCGTAAAAGACGTCGAGTTGCGGAAACTAGCCCGTTATTACCTATTACCTAACATTAAAGCCAATCATAGGATCTCAGAAATAGATCGTCGGGAATAGTGCAAATCGGCGTCTTGACTGGCATTGGGTAATTCTGCGTATCTGACAAATTTAGCCAAATTCCAATTTGTACTCCTGATACATTAAAATAAAACAAATGTAAAGTTAAAACCATCGCGTGTACGAGTAAAACTACATGCAGTGCAGATACCCGGTAATTACGTAAGGTAGATAAGCGGATTAGCACTATCCCGACGATATCTTAATTGAACTTGTACCTATAGACAAGAGTTAACTCGGTGTTATAATAATAACACGGAGTTAACTGCTAACCCATGGTTGAATAGTGTCAAAATGTATAGATCTGCTATGTATGGAATTCAGGGCTAACGTTAAACATGAAACTACCGTGAGACTCACTCATAGTGAAAATAAACGGATCACTCACGTCTTAAACCGAGTTTAACTCGACATGTTTCGGGCTAATCCGTAGCCCTTCTTCTTGGCCCAAGTCAGTCCACCGTTACGGGTGACTCCAAGAAGAAGAGCTACGGATTAGCCCGAAACATGTCGAGTTAAACTCGGTTTAAGACGTGAGTGATCCGTTTATTTTTAGGGCTAGCTATTTTATTTACAACCCTAAATTGCGCAAGCTCCTTAGACAAGTAAAATAAGGAAGCGAATAATCGCAAACACGAATGAGAACGCAATATCAAAACTCATTGATAGCCAGGCAGACTGATCCTATAAGGGTTCGTTTTTTATTTTTGCGATACGGAACACGA
The DNA here is from genome assembly GCA_947859365.1 of Archips crataeganus. Lineage (NCBI taxonomy): Eukaryota > Metazoa > Arthropoda > Insecta > Lepidoptera > Tortricidae > Archips > Archips crataeganus. The sequence goes on along the minus strand of OX402059.1, from coordinate 8,871,719 downwards.
AAATGCGAAACCGATAAAAATCAGTACACAACACTCACAATAAGTAACGATGAGATAAAATATCAAAGTCAGCCTTCTCGGGCCATTTGGCGTAACTCGCTCGCGGCCCTACCACGGGAAACACATTTACCCGCTGTTCCACCCCCTGTTAAGTTCCTGTTATCTTATGTGACAGATTTCACGATGCCGTGTGTTTAATAATCCCACTATAATATTATTTAAACGCGGAAGTTTGCATGGATGTTTGTCACACTTTCATGCTAAAACTATTTGACGGATTCTAATAAAATTTGGCACACGGGACACGGGACAATTCACACCATTTGACCTAGCCCCAAAGTAAGCTAAGCAAAGCTTGTGTTATAGGTGCTAGACTACGGATAAACATACTTATATAGATAGATACATACTTAAACACATATTAAACACCCAAGACCCGAGAACAAACATTCGTATTTTTGATACAAATATCTGCCCCGACACGGGAATCGAACCCGGGACCTCAAGCTTCATAGTCAGGTTTTCTAACCACTAGGCCATCTGGTCGTCTAAACAGGGATAGTTCAGTAGCTGGATTAACATATAGTTTATTTTTATTCCGGAAAATTGCATAGTTCCCTCGGGATAGTGATAATCTTTTATCAATTCTTCGCAGACGGAGTCGCAGGATACTAGCTGTTACTTACCCTTCAGAGGAAAAGTAACGACTCTATGGTACCTCTGCAATGTATTTAGTACTAATACATTTAAAGTCAACCCATGGTACCCTGTCATACAACAGTTTAAAGTATAGATTTACAGTATCAAATCGTTCTAAAATTTAATCTTTACTCATAAGTCTTTACTCATAGTAAAGCAAAGTATTAAGTTACTAAAGTTATCGCAAATGACGATAGAAAACCGAGTCAGAGAAAATATTAATTAACATAACAAGCTTCAACGCTAAGTGTCGGGTTATGAATAAATATTTAATTTGCTACGAAGTGCTACAAGGTCTACGGCGTAGCACTTATCGGGTATTTTAGTTAACCGTGCGCGGGCACGGGGCGACCGTGACGGCGGAATGAAGCAGCAAGACGTAAAGGTACAATTAGTACAAGGTGATTTTTTCAACATCTTGCAAATTTTAATATGTCTTTCTGGAATCAAGTGCGGGTAGTTCGAAAGACTCGAACGGCTAAACGAACTTGACACCCTACACTTCAGTCAACTCGTGACCACGGCTACTGTAATGTAGCCGAAACGTGGAAGTAAATATTGTTTGCGTGATAAGTCCCGTTTAGTATTATAATTATGTCGTTCAGATTCCGGTTCAGTATCGACTATCGGTAGTATACAAGCCTTCACTGCTCGGGTAGTAATGACAACGAACATACCACATTTAATAAGCTACATTTTCAAATTGTTTTCCAAATTGCTGCGATTGAATTCAGACGTATACTTCGTTTAATTTAAGGTTTGAATTAATAGTCAAATTGTAACACACGTTTCTCGGTATTTCGAATACAAATGGACTAAAAATACCTACATGTACATTTATGAGCGGTATTTATTATGTTTTCAGTATAGGGGGGGGGGGGGACAATCTTACACAAATCGACCTAGTCCCAAACTAAGCAAAGCTTGTACTACGGGTACTAGACGACGATAAACATACTTATATAGATAAATAAATACTTAAATACATAGAAAACATCCATAACTCAGGAACAAAATATTCGTGCTCATCACACAAATAAATGCCCTTACCGGCATTTGAACCCAGGACCTCTTGCTTCGTAGGCAGGGTCACTACCAACTAGGCTAAGGCGGTCGTTATAGAAGTTAAAAGTTTCATTTAAAAAAGTGTGCAAATTTTACCGTTAAGTTTCAAATGTTAAAATAAATGGAGGATGCATAGTAGAGCGTTTGCCTATCACAATCCAATGTTTCAAAAGCGAAGACGCGTGATTGTCAGAATTTTAAATTATTACTTTACAACGAGTAGGCTTGTATAATTTAGGACGTTTGTCAATTACAACAAATATGTGTAGCATCGCGCATAAACCCTCGAACGACTCGCACGCTCGCATACTTAATCCCATTGGTGCGATAATTATTACTAGTTTTTATACGATACCCTTTTCAGATCCAAAAGGTTTTTCCGCTTCTGCTGCCCACCAACCTCCAAGGTACAACATACATGTGTCGCGCGCGTCGCTGCAATATCCCGCCAACAATAGGTCGGCTCTGACTTGCCACTTCACCCTGTTTTGTTCTGCCCCTATTCTTTCAGATGACGTTATTACATCCCTCCTTTGTCTTGCTCAGGTTGTTGTGAGACACGTGGAGGGTTGAAGTTGAAAGAATTTGATGTCGAGCGCTTCATTTGCAGTTGTATCTCTAGAGTTTTATTTTAACACAAAGGGAACGTGTTTACTTTTAGCGCAACATTATAAAAAGTAAACACAAGAATAGCGTTCCAATAATAATTAAGATTTGAAGCGGCTAACTTGCTGACATTGTGGTTTCTCGCTCAAGGGTTTAAAAAAAGAGTAACAAAAGTAACAATACTTGGCAGCATTAAAGACTGGTAGCCTTGGGAACACTGAAAGGGACAACTAAAAGCTCTAGGCCAGTGTTTGACCGCGTTCCATGGACGAGGCTCGCCGACACTTTTCTGCACTTAGCTCCGATCAGAGCCCGCTACTGTGGGACCGCAATTCGTAACTGGAAAAATAGGACCGCTTATATTGTCAAGAAAATAAATTGCAGCGGCGGCGCCTAGGCTCGTCTTTTGGAATAAAGCCCTTGTTGGTTGCAATTACGACCTTAATACGGTCCGCGACTGCAAACGAATTTATTGCTCTCGTATTTTTTCGAGAGTAGGATCCCCGAATAATGTGGCTGTCTTAACAAATTTGGCCCGTGATCGCTGGACTGCGGGGCAAATTTAAGAGTTATTTTATTTTTTCAATACCTACAATTTTTACATAATCGATGCGTTAGCATTAACTTTTCATTTATTTAAATATAACAGTTGCGTTCGGAATAGCAACAATAAATTAAAGACTATCTTATGACTTTTCTATTTCATTTTAATGGATAGCATGTTTATGTAAAAAATAATGGTGTACTTTTTATTATTAAATTTTATGAAATAGTACGTCGGACGTTAAAACTCCTATAAATAAACCACTTCCGTTCTAAACGTGAATTCAATACATATTTGATAAATTTCCGATAGAGTAGTCCTATTTCAAGTATTTACTCAGGGTTGTATTTACTGATGCTCCTTTTGGCGGTACTAGTGTTAGTCCACGTGTATCTGTTTCGTTGGACTTGAAAAGAACGCTCTCAGAGATAGTATTGTAAGACTCAATGGGATTTATAAAGCGACAAAGGTGGCCCACCTACGGGCCCTTTCTGCCCGGCCGGGAGTACCAATAACGATTGTTACGAAATGAAAATAAAGAACAGCCGTCACAATAACAATTTTTTGCGCAACAAGCCATAAATCATGAGTTTGTTACAGTTCGAGTTTCGTAAGAGTTTCGTAATAACGGGTGTCCGGTGCCGTTTGGTGTCTCGAACAAAGCCATGTCATTCAGACTGACTTGATGGCTTTAATGGCTTATGCAAAGCTACTACAAAATAATAGGAGCGAGGGGAATGTTGGCGCCGAAATTACAAATGAGAAATGCTCCCTGCAAATCTGAGTATGTATTTTGTTTGTGATGTCGAGCCAGGCGACAGCTACGAAGATTAAACGTGCACTTATCCTTTCAGCTCTCATTCGCAATGTCAGCGGAAATTTAGTGCATACAAATAAATGGTATATACGCTTTGTACAACGCAGTATTACTGGGCGTGAGAGTGCAGGTGGATTGAACTTATTGACTGATCGAAAACTCACGATCACGCAGTTATTTCACTGTATGAATAGCTAATAGAGGCGAGGCAAACAACGTCGTTTGCAAACAGAGTTGCCCGGCTTTTTAGCTTTTATGGAAAATCACCTGAAACGATGTTTCTTTAATGTAACGATGTCATTTAGGTGTAAGGTAGGTACTAGCTGGCTCCACCTTATTTGTATCGCGTTGTAAGCACTTTTGTAAACTGATGTTAGTTTTGTTGCCTATTTGGTGAACGAGATTGCTTTTCGATAAATATTGTTTTACGTCAATTTAGTAAAGGGTGCAAAATATCTGAATCTCAATAAACGTCACTCTATGTTCCGTTTTAATATTATGGATGTGAGGGTAGCAAGGGTTGGCTTGAAACGATAGCGCCGAGTAAATATAACGGATAACGAGCTGTTTAATTAAAATTTATGGATCTTTACCTCCCGGGCGAAGTAGGTATTCGAAATATTCGAATTAGGTATGTTACTGAACTTATATAAGACACGTGGGTGTTAATTATATTAAACCGGTGCGCACGTAACGTCCTTTGTGACGTCGCCAATTTATCGACATTATACCAGATTGCTTTTGCGGATGCGAGAAAATTACATCGTGTAAGAAAAACTAACGTAGTTTTAAATCCGTTTTAATTTTCATATTTGCATAATAGTCATTTCGGCACCACTGCTCTAAAAGCTATTTGAACAAAGGACTGGCTTTAGGCCTAGAATATTTAGACGGAAATTATTTAAATGAGTACCCTTAACTGTCCGACAAAAATGAAACGAAAAAGCCTACAATATGCAAATAATGTTAGGTACTATAAGCATTATACAGGGTGTTACAAAATAACCCCTAAAGCCTGAAACCCCATGAACAATAAATAAAACTGTAATTTTGAGCGCTGTTTTTTTTTCTAAAAAAAAATTTTTTTTTTTTAATTTTTTTTATTTAGCCTATTTTTGTGTCCCACTGCTGGGCAAAGGCCTCTCCTCTCTTGCTCCACTCCTGCCTATCAAAGGCGAGCTCCGGCCATCCCAAAAAAAATATATACTAATTTAATTCTTTACTGGAGTACTTCCATACCCTTCAGTTATTACGGGTAATTTTGTAACACCCTGTATAATAATAACAACGGAGCAGACTGCGTTTTGTGCATTCGGTAGAGAAATTAAAAGTCTGATAAAGATTTTTTTTATCTTGACCAGTAGATTAAGGCTATGGCAGTGGAACAATATTCACCATATTATGAAGTGCCTAAATAACTGTAGGTCTTTACTAACGGCGTTATTTATAGTTACTGAGTTATTGGCCAGCGTGATATTGTTTTAAACTTCTAATTTGAGAAATGTAATGTAGTCACGACGGTTCTCTAATTTTTCATCGAAAATATTTGTCCCAAAATAATTCATTTTCCAATTGTTCGATATGGACGAACGATTTTTTTTAAAGTGTAAGTACTTCCGGATTGTTATAAAATTAACCTAATATATAGGGTTCTACAACCTATAGAGTTCTACATAATAGTCCTGAAATAAATCCTAAAAAGTAGTTTAAATTTTCCGGAAAAAAATCGTTCTTCCATTTATGAAACTTATATATTATCTTTAACCTTCAAGGGAATAAAATCAAAGTCAATGATAGTTGGGATAGATGGCACCAAACGCCGCTATTGGCATACTCAACCGATGAATGTTTTCGTGTGGATTGGTCGGGGGTGACGTAGTGCAACTGGTAGCTTATTCGGCGCGTATAACATGTTTAAGTTGGACGTTAACTTTGCCATTAAGTTTTTAGCTATGGAATAGGCCCTGGTCGCCAGTTGCCCTCTGTTGCCTAATGTACGAATTGGCGTAATGCGATGAATAAATAAACGTTCACGGTTGTGTAGGGACACTTGGACTGGCCTAAATCCTTTTAGGGCCAAACGTGTAGTGGTTTCCAACGCTATTCAATGTTGTTCGACATAATATGGATTGGATATACACTTTTTTTTTAAATAAAGCTGAACTTCATTTTTATTTGACTTGATTGTTCTCGATTTCAAAACGGCAATGTCGTTTTACAATGCCTACGATAAGTTAAATAATAACTATTTTAGTTCATGAACAAATAAATAATAGAATAGAATAGAATAATTTTATTTCAGGCTGCATAGGCCCATATAAAAAAGAACTACAAAACAGGCTTTAAAAAATAAAAAATAAATTTTAATAAATTTCAATTCACTATTCTTATAGTGCAGTAAAAAATCTTAATAAGCAATTATTATATTGTTATATCCAGATCAAAATTTGTAAACAATTCTAAATATTGATAAAATAAATAATAATAGTTTAAAATATTTTATTGTAAAAAAGCGTGGGGTCAATTGTCAAGGATTATCATTTTGATAACATCTTAAAAAGCACCCCACGCTTTTTTTTACCGGGCACGGAGGATTCGCAGCCTATCTACATCGTTTCAAAATCAAAGATGCACCCTCGTGTATATGTGACCCGGCTAAAGACGAGGACGTCTGGCACATTGTCTGTGAATGCCCCCGCTTTGACACACAAAGGTTCGAGCTAGAGCAAAAAACCGGAGTCAAGGTAACTCAAGATAGCTCGACCTGGAGTGATTTGCTTGGATCGGCCAAGAATAGAGACCACGCTAAGGAGTTCCTGGAAAGAGTGGTTCGCGTGGCATGTCTTAGAAATAAATAGCATACACACACATACACACACACGTCATACACACACATTCAATGCAAATTTTCTTTCAATCCTTCTCATTAAATATAGAACATTTTAACCATTCTCTTTTGCTTTCCTTGGACTTAGAAACTGTTTTCAGTATAATATAAAAAATTGTCAAACCTTTTTAATGATTAAATTGTATATTGGTTTCTGTATAATATCATTAGTATATAATTAGATCTAAGAATTCCTGACATATGCATCTCCCGCCCATACGACAGGTGAGCTCCGGACGGGGGACGCACCCGGTAGTCCCAGTGGGGACCTCGTGGGAGCAACGGCGGAAGCCTAAACAGAGAATCGAGACTAAAAGTTTCTTCTCTGGCCCTTCAGCATTGGCTGGGGTAAGGGTCTGCCGAGCTCCGCATGATCCCTTTAAGACACTGGGGCGTCCAGCCGTCCGGGGGGCACTCCTCGTCCCTCCGTATTATTATAGCAGAAAAACTATCGATGGAAGCGGAAACGAAAAGAGGGTAGCGCTAGGAGACAAGCGCAAAAAAGCACACAGCATGGCAAAAAACCACCAGGCATAAAGGGTAGCCCCACCCAAAAGATGGCATCCAAAGCCACACAATGGGTCCAAAAGATCTCCGACCCACCCTTCCATCGCAGGGCAAAAGATAGGAAGCCCGTAGTTATAGATAAATGCATATGACAGGAAATCCCACCAACCCAACCAATAGCACTAAGTAATTGTACAGAAACGGGCGAGGGTCGGTCAAGGAAGTAACCAACGGGTAAAAACATAAAAGACCGACCTAAGCACCCCCCAGTGCCCAGCGGGAGAATGCATGCTCCTCTCCCGGCCTTCCAGCAAATGGCTGAGGCAGGACACTGTGGGTAGATTAAGTCCCCTCCTCAAAATTTAAAGCACACGTTTTTTGTTTTGATAACCAATAGAGAAGGGGACTTGTGACCGGGTTTTTTAGTCCGTGCAAGTCGGACACTGTCTGGGCCCTCCATTCCCAGTTCGTCCGAAGGGATTTATCCCGAGCACAAGTCACCCTTCCAATCCTTAAAGTAAAAAAAACAGCAAAGACTTCGCGTCTTTGGCCCCTCTGGCGACTCATTCAAAAAAAAAACCCTCTAAACCTCCGACCCCCTTACCCCATACCTTATCCCCCCCCCACCCCGCCACCTACCCCCCTTCCAGCTCCACCATCAGACCCTTGTTACCATCTAGGGCCAAAGTACTCGTCAAAACGAATCAAACGAGCTCAAACTCGATGGGGTTGTTTCGTTTTATTGTGGAGTGCCTTTGGTCATCTTCCAGCTCCATCATCAGACCCTGGTTACCATATGGGATCAAAGTGCTCGTCAAGACGAATCAAACGAGCCCAAACTCGATGGGGTTGTGTCGTTTTATTGTGGAGTGCCTTTGGCCATCTTCCAGCTCCATCATCAGACCCTGGTTACCATATGGGATCAAAGTGCTCGTCAAGACGAATCAAATGAGCCCAAACTCGATGGGGTTGTGTCGTTTTATTGTGGAGTGCCTTTGGCCATCTTCCAGCTCCATCATCAGACCCTGGTTACCATATGGGATCAAAGTGCTCGTCAAGACGAATCAAACGAGCCCAAACTCGATGGGGTTGTGTCGTTTTATTGTGGAGTGCCTTTGGCCATCTTCCAGCTCCATCATCAGACCCTGGTTACCATCTGAGATCAAAGTGCTCGTCAAGACGAATCAAACGAGCCCAAACTCGACGGGATTGTGTTGTTTTATTACATAGTTCCTATGGCCACCATCCAGCTCCATCATCAGATCAGCTCCATGTTACAATAATATTGCATTGTCATCCAATTTACACATATGTGCAAAATTTCAGCACAATCGGAAACCGGGAAGTGGGTCAAAATCGCGCCCTAAGGAGTCGGTTACAAACATACAAACACAAACATACATACAAACATACAGGTGAAGCTAATATAAAGCGTGTAAAAATACCTTAAAGACTAACATACATACTTATATGATACTTAATTAACAACTTAATTAATAACACGAGAAGACTGTGACGTGGGCACCTTCGCGGTGTCAGTTAACCGGCCACGAAACCGCCAGTAAGCGTCACCTTTCGGCCAAAACTCTTCTCTTGTGAAGGTCGACAGTTGATCAGTCGGAACCCTCACCACAAATGAATTAAAATTCACGTCATGGCGGGACTCCAACCGCTCGACCCTCAGACTGAGCTTGGTCTTCACACGCACATATTCCACGATGTCCGCGACCTTCGTGGAGTGATGGAGGCGGGACACGTACAGCTGTGTCGTCGGTGTCGCGGGACGCAGCAGATGGTTCGGTCCGGTCAGGGCGGTGCCGCACTGATTGCGACAGGCGGGCTTCTTCTTCCTTTCCATCTTAAAGAAGCCATCCTTGTCGCAACGGCGTCTGTCCCTCTTCGAAATCGGCTGTGGCGGATCTATGTGAGCAGGTTCACAGCGACTCTACTTCACCTTCGGCTAATAATAAATAAATAAATATGTTGTGTGACATACTACAGACAGAGGTATCTAATTTTAACTGTATATTTAAATAGTAATGAATTGACGTCCTGGGCCCAATTGCAAAACAAAGTACAACTTATATTACAAGCGGAACTCCCTTTCTAGTTAATATAACTGAAGCGAGAGTTCCGCTTGTAATATTAGTTGTACTTTGTTATGCAACAGGCCCCTGGTCTATTCTGGCAAACCTCTGTCAATGCGCTAATATAGGGTTAACAGTGTCCGTAGTTGCACCCATCTCGGCGAAACAGAAGTCAGAGCAGCTGAATAATGAACTAACTATAAATAATACAGCGTATCGGTGTAGTGCAGTCCGTGAATTAGCGGGAACAATGCGGTTTGCAGCGGCCGAGCGAACTCCTGCGGGACACAGGGAACAGAACAGAGGATTCACTGCGTACACGAATTACTGTGTTTTACTTATGGTCATAGGTTCACAATGTGGCGATAAAATCCCCTTGCAGGTGTAAAAGGTTTTCTGTGGGGCAGTGACAATACGAACGCGCAGAGAAAATTAGGATTCGTTACTTAGTAAGTAAGTAAAAGAAAATTAAACTTACAAAACAAACTCAAAAGGGGCGGCGGCCTTAAACAATAAGGTTGAGAACCTATGATCGAGACTACAGATCTCTTCAAAAGAAGTAATATATTTTGATTGTTAGGTAGGTGCTGGCTTCATTAAATCTTTACTAATCCTCTTCACGCTTAAACCGCTATGGAGTTAGTTTCAGCCCCTGGTAAGGACATAAAATAGATTTTATCCCAGAAAATTACATAGTTCCCGCGGGATGGCAACAAACGAATTCTTCGCAGACGGAGTTGCAGGCAACAGCAAGTAGTTAATGAAACTTTAACAAGTCACAGATCTAAGACATCTTAAAAAAACGTTTAAACTAAGGGCAGCTACTGAAACTGTTCTTGTTTTTGTCAAGAGTGGTTATTAAAAAATGTTGGTAATTAATTTTCAATTTATACACCGTGAAATTTTAGTGGCTGTTTTCCCGAAACGAGGTGATTTAGTTTCGATTGTACAATCGATTTATAATTACTATTTTGACTAGAGTCAAAAATCCAATTGTGAAAAACGAAAGTCGAAAATGACCGCAAACCAATAGTAACGCTTCGTTGGTACAAGTAGCGTACGATCGTACGATAGGTTAGGTACCAACGAAGCGTTACTATTGGTTTGCGGTCATTTTCGATTTTCGTTTTTCACAATTGGATTTTTGACTCTAGTCAAAATAGTAATTGTAAATCGATTGTACAATCGATACTAAATCATCTCGTTTCGGGAAAACAACCACTAAAATTTCACGGTGTATATTTATCTTAAACGCATTTGGTGATCTCCATATATATTTGTAGATACATCGGCAATAAGAGCAAACTTAAATAAAACGCAAAAATGAAATCGTAAATTGTCAAAGAAAGATCAGTTGTTGAGCATTTATTCCCACAGATGGCACGCCGAAACTTTGTTTCGCTTGCACCGCAACTTAACTCGTATGCCTTCATTAAACTAGCATTCCCACTAGGAACGTTTATCACCTTAATTATACCATTTTAGAGGTAGGTTGGAATGGAATGTGTCAAGTACCTGGCGACTGTGATAAAGAAAAGCATTTGTGGTATATGACGAGTAGGGAAGGCAGCATACTTCCTTTAATGAGGTGGCATTCTGTACGTCGTTCTAGGTTATGTAGCAGACGTCTGGCCTTTTCAAGCTTTTATTTATTAAGTCAAAATATCTGTAGTCAATTTAAGCTATAATAACAAACGATTATGAATGGCGAAGATTCTGGCAAGAAACTTGGCAAGGTACATTTATATCAAAACAGACCGCAATGTTATTTATTTACTTACATTCAAAGTATTTAACACGTCGTCATCATCATCATCCCGGCCTATATACTGTCCCACTGTAGGCCATAAGTCTTCTCTCAGAATGAGAGGACTTGGACCATAGTTCCAACGCGGGCCCAGTGCTGATTGGGCTCTTCACACAAAACATTGTTTTTTTTCGCAGTTCGCTTCTAATAAATTTAATTGAAGTCAGTTTTAGAGCATAAAACATCAGCAACTTAAAATTGGAAAAAGGATTTTTAATTTTGCTAAAGCAAATTGAATATCATCCATCATTTAATTTTTGCAAGCAGTTGATGAACAATTTACTTCAAAGAGGAAATTGACGAGGGGCTTCGGCTTATAAAACAAAAAAAAACAAATTCTACTTAATTTTAATAGCGCTCTAAGAAAAATATTTGTAAAGCAGCCGTATGATTTCTTCTCACACCGAGAAAGTAAAATGACAAAAATTCTGAATGTCCCAAGGGAAAGCTGTCGAGAACACTTGAGGAACCGCAAGGTCGGAACCTTATGTTGTCAAGTAAATCAGTCAGTTTTGTATGAACCATTTTATAACCTTTCAATCACTTAAAAGTAAATAAGTACCTACTTACTTTTATTTTACGTCAATCCACTGCTCCTTTAGGACGTGAAAAAATTACAAGGTGATTTTCAGACCAAAATTGGATTTTACGAGCCAATTTACGCCTTGATACAATACATAATGTCGGTACTTAATTGGAAAGTAAAAAACATTCCTCTCAAAATTAATAGCAGTCGTTAACCATTATTTTTAAAAATAATCTTGAAACAACTACTCCCATTTCAGATTTTTTTCAGCGTCTTTCTAAATAGATTCGTAATCTATTTTTTCTGAAAATATAAACGGCGCGCCGCAAGAAACGACGTAAAAGAAGCAAACGGCAAATGAGAACTTTCATAAACGAAACCTGGTAATACGAGGCCTGAGTAGTTCGCTGGACTTCTAAAACAAAAGAAAAAGAAACGTCATTTCTGCCGAACAGAAATAAACTTTTAATGGGAAAACAAATAACTTTTGACACTGACTTCACTTGCAGATTTTAGCAGACCCTTAATAGGCGAAGGTTAAAAGCGAGAGCAACGTCGAACATATTCTAATTCATCATTCACATTTGAATACACTGCTTACAACATTCATAATTATCAAGCAAGTCACCGTATTAGTTTAATTAATAAAGTTTTTAGCTGAAATTTGTAATTAATTTGGTAATCCAGTGCGACGCGATAAAATGCATAATAATTTATGAGGGAGTCACAGCCGCGAGAGCTCGGGGAGTGGGTTTCAAGTGAGGGAATTTATCTCGCGCCCCAAGTTAATATCACTCGTATATGAAAATTAAACGCAAACACGTAGTCACTAGCGACAATTTCTTATCTTTTATGCACTTATTAAACTTCGGACGGGCCTAGAACGCTGAAGACTTGTTTCATTTAGGCATCGTTCGTCGTGAAAAATGAAATGAAAATGTCGCCGTCAACCACCTTAAACCAACATCTCCCATTTCAAGTGAGCGAAAAGTAGGCAAGACGTTCGTCGAGCCTCCGTTGGGTACCTGAAAATAAATAGTTGAGGCCACGACCTATAAACATGGCCGGAACGTTTCCACTTCTCGCTCGGCCTGCTTTCTTTTCACAGGCATTTTCCAAAGGACAGGTGACTGCGCGTTTTAGGTAAAAGATCCGCTCTCTTTGACAGGCTGCGCGGCGCGTTATAAAAATAAACATTTAGAGAATTCTTTACAGCACTCTCGCTCTTACGCGTCTCTCTGAGCGCAACATTGAAGCAAGTTTCAATGGACACCACGAAATACGAGTTTTGTTTACGCGCCATAAAGCGAAGTTAAACGTAAACATAAACAATGAATCACCGGTGCGAGCCGAGTGTATTGTTGCCGGTGACGTCTCACGTTGCCGCGAGACAATGTTGAATGGCTTTCAAAAGGATTTTATTATAAATTTGTTTCCTATAAACAAAATGCGAGCTCGTGTAGTTGTGGCGTCTAACGTTTTACCGAGGTGTAAACCGTTTTAGTGACCATTTTACGGTGTAAACTTGTTTTATGCGGGGCCGCCGCCGCAAAGTAACTTCGTTGGCTCGTGTGATTTCGTTCTCTTGTGTTCCCCCTCTATGAACATTCCTCGTTGTATAAACAAATTAGCTGTTAGCCGACGTGACAGTGAGTTATGAACTAGATGATGTCAATTGTCGGAAGACGAGAATGTACTGATTTAATAATATTATTTTGAATTTATTTACATAAAGTCATTATTTTTTAAATTTATTTCTGGCCATGGGAATCGAGCTCTTCAGTCGTTTATTGAGTAATGTTCGTGTAGGTTGCAACATACGACTTCCTTTTTCTAGCATTGCCAATACAATACATTTTATTTCAGAACTATTGTTTTTTACCCATTTATTTTCTTTATTAAATGAATCGTACCAAAAACCTTTTGTATTTACTTTCCACTAACATTTTTCGTTATAAAAATATATCATCTATCTTCAATATAACACTTATTTTTATGACAAATTGCCTACCCCTTTTCGGCTTGAGTTGTTCAGTACAGTGGCTGACAGTACGGAATTCTTGAAGAATAAAATTAAGACTATTCAAATGAATCAAGCGAATACTGTCCTCGTCTTTAAAAATAAAACGTAAGTTACAGAGTTTTTTGTTGGCGTACGAAAAAGGCTAAAAATTGTAAGAGTTTTCTTTTTAAATTGCTTCCTTAATTAATATTTATTTTCTTCTCTTTTGGATGTTAGACGGATGAAATTGATAGCAAAGGGGTGGACAGTCCCTAGTGCATTCGTCGTGGCCCGTTTTAAATCTACTCTCCGGTAGAGAGTTAATAACTTTACCAATTTAAATTACTTAATTGTTCAATTTTACCTTGTTGTTCTCTTTTCATGCGTGAAATGAACGACGAAATTCTTACCTGTAATCAAAGAAAACACATCATTAGTACACAAAGACAAATTATTATGTAGGTCATTTCACCATCTCATTACTAGAATTTATGAATATTTCGGGTGATTATAACGTTCAAGTCGGCGACTAGGGCTTGAATTCGAAATACTTGACGACGTTTATATTAATATGGATATTTTCGCTGCAATGCGTTGCATGTTGTTAATGCATCCAATTAGTCAAACGACATAAAGGCGATCTAGTCTGACAACATAACTAATTCACCAACTATATTAAACCAAGAGTCTAAGAACAAATAATTAATAGGTTTAGGCAAAGGCCCCACTGATGTGGCTAAAGGTCGACGTTAGAAATACCTACTCCACTCTCTTCAGTGGCGAAAATGCGCACTCGCTTGTGTTATGTGGATGTCCCTTTGGGTTAATCCGTTCAAAAGCACTTCGAATGGCGAGCGTCAGTAGTGATCTACACATGTTTATTTAACATCTTACCTCATTTTCCTTAACCGCTATAACACTATCAGTCTTCCCTGTAACCGTTTGGTCAGTTTTCGCTCCTCCCAAAATCGTGTTTTCCTCCACTAAGATCTCTTTAATATTTATTCTCGAATGATTAATAAGGTCAGGTTTCTCGGCGTTCATTAAATTACTAGAGTTCTCATTCGAACAGTTCTCCCCGCCAGATCTGCCATCGTCGTCCGAACGTGATTTATTCTCCGAACATTTCATTTTGAAGCATGATATCGATTTCTTACTTTCCCTAACCGATGAGTCTCGACTAATCGCACCATTTTTATCACTCTTGGTTTCATCTTTTTGATAGCATTTCTCATTTTCTGACTTAAGGCGTTTCTTCTTGCCGTTCCACTTTGTAGCCTTTTTAGATCGATTGCTGTCGTCACTCGTCCCAATACTGTCCGAGCAAACCGGGTTCACGAGAATCTTCGTTGATTTAGCTTTCCGTTCTATCTTGCGGAGGTTCAAAAGACTTCCGGAGGAATTAATAAAGGAGGGCGACGATGTTTGCGACGGGGAACTTTCTTTGGTCTCGCTGCTGTACCGGCGAGTGGGTTTCGCCGAAATTTGGATTGTTTTCATAGTGTCGGTGACATGGTGGCGGGGTTTGCTAGACATGCCCAGCGGTCCCATGCTAACCGGCGGTCCACCTCTGAATGACAAAGCGGTTTCTGTGGGCTGACACACGCAAGCTAACATTTTCACGAAGTCATCAACTTAACACTCACATATTTCTGATATATTCTGCCTAAATACCTACACCATTATTTTAAGACTTAGGAACCGTCGATCATTCGCGCGTTGAACTTCATACATAGCAGGTACAAAGTGTAAGTGTATGATACGATAATAGCCATTACCACTGTATGCAAAAGTTGAACATTAGTTCGGTGTAGTATTTAAAATAAAAGCCGTGGCAGCCTAGTGGATCGACCTATGGCCTCTCAAGCAGAGGGTAGTGGGTTCGAGCCCGGGTCTCGCATCTTTGAGTTTTTCGGAATTTACCAAAAGCTTTACGGTGAAGGAAAACATCGTGAGGAAACCTGCACAAACCTGCAAAGAAATTTAAAGGTGTTTGTTAAGTTCCCAATCGGTATTGGGCCCGCGTGGGAACTATGGCCGAAGCCCTCTCATTCTGAAAGGAGGCCTGTGTCCTGTGGTGGGACGTATAAAGGCTGAGATGATGATGATGATGTATAAAATGTCGTAGCACAGTGTTCCACAAGCTGTAACACTGACATTAGACTTCCCTCAGTCGCGGAATGTTATGGCGCATTGTTTCACACTGAATAGGGATAAACATCGCCGCGAAGCTGTTAATATCCTGGTAATAATTTAACTTAATGGCACTTCTTAGCGTTAAGTAAACAAGACGTTCTATCAATAACGTCTCATTTTCTAAAACAACGATATCTAAATAGCAGGAACGGTAAGAGAACGTTTTATACCGTAGTAGTAAAATACGCTACAGCTTTTTTACAAAACTTTTATTCAGCCTGCGATGTTTGTAAGTTTGATAAGGCCAAATCTTTTATGTTGTATTTCGCCCACTTTTAGTAATTTAAATTTGGTATTGATTATGTAGTTCGAAAGACAATGCCAGTTAAGTACAGTACTTTACTGCACAGTCAGCTTGAAAAACTTATTCACTAAAACTTCTCTTTACTATACAAATTTAGACTGACGTGTAAGATGAAGTTTCAATAAGCAATACGACAAATAGATATGTCTTTTTCTTGAAATACATTAGCGACTCCGAGCCAGCAAACTTAAGATTTATTGAATAAAATTGGCCAGGGGTCCCATATGCCGATGTAGACTTAACTAAAAACTATTGGCTATAAACCCTTAGCTTTTGGCATGTCCACAGGAGAGACGCAAACAAAAAAATGTGTATGACGCATATGGACACAACGGGGCAAAAACTTTCATGTGCCCTAGAATTTATTTCCCGAGAGGGGAAGTTAAAAAGCCTAGCTTTGCAATAGCACGTATGCTCTCAGCTCGCATGAAAAGTTGGTGTTATCGGGATGGAGCCTCGTGAAGTTGAAAACTGCTGATCTCTATCTATGAAAAATCGTTGCACTTTTTAGCGATGTAGAAAGGATGTAAACCATGTCACTATGGCTTAAGCTTTTCCGATGCAATGCAATGAACATCGGTTGGATCCGGTATAAGCACGAAGTTGTTGCGAGCAGTCAAGAATCCACCGAAGTATGTATTTGCAAATCAAATATACCTACTGTCGTGTCTGTAGATGTTGTGATCATTTAAGAAGGGCTACTACTTAATTTATTCTAGGGAAAATATAGTTAAGTTACACGTCTATTATTGAAGACATAAGCCGTCTGCAGCGAGTCCACCTATATGTGCGTGTAAGTAATGCTTATGAATATTGTATTAATCTCATCGACAATCATGCTTCCATCTAATAACCGATACATTTTGCTTACATTAGTAACGATCAGTCCTAGTTAATAGGCAACAAGATATTACGCGTTCATCAATTATGTACAACATTATTGTTTCTCACCGACTACACTGCATTATTGCCTAGCCCTGGAAGTAGGCAATTACTGTTTCGGCCGAAGCGAATAGGTATTTCTCAAAAATAGAAAAAGAAGCAACAAATGAACACAATGACAATGTAACTGACATAAAGTACCAAGTCTTAACAAAATAATCCGCCGCATTTTTATCAATATCACTTAAAGACGTGTATTTTGCTAGCCAGAACATCTATAGATATTGCAGACACAGATAAAAACATTGTCTTACTGAGTTTTTTTTTAATTTGTTTTATAAATTCTTGTGCCTTCATTTTACATTAATGTTTTTACGTAACAACAACGCAACCAATACAACATTCCTGGAAATTTTAGCGATCCAGCATTTTTTTTTTAATTTAGATTAATCGTTAACGATACACTTCGCCTTCTGATACGTAGTTAACAATGACGACTTTTGGAAACATTTTTGACAACGATAAGTTCAACCGTCAGCTTCAATGTGGTTCAAAAATCTTTTTAGTTTTATCCAAACAATCCCCATCAAATAAATCCTATTGGATTGTCGCGTCAGAATAGGATATCACTTGGATCCCAGGTGGCCTTAAATGAAAGCTTGATGAGCTTGAAATTGAAGCTTAACTAGCCAATGTACCCTGTAATTCATTTTGTATAGATTTTTCTTCCACGCTGTAAAATTATCAATAAACCTGCCAGTATACATTTAAAATGGGCACAATCAGCGAGGGAAAACACAGCCTCGATTTGGCATTTTAATTGTTTTTATCATTACTTAAATGAAATAGGTAGATGATTCTTTCAACGACGTCAAAAAATATCGGCTTTCTCATTCGAAATCGCCACAAGAACTAAAAAAGTAATAAACACAACGAAAACAAATAGCAATAACCCTTTATTTGTCACGTCCCTAATTAAGAATCAGAATTACGTCGACGGTTTCCAGCAGTTAATCAAATATCATTTAATATAGCACAAATTAGCTCCGAATATTCCAAAGTAAATATTGAGTGAGTGAAATGGTTGTAATGGAATTGCAAATGTCATTAGACGGTAAGAGTAAAAGGACGGTTAATAAATGCAAGTCGATTTGTAACACGGGGCAGCTATGGGTCGCATATTAATGCCACTCTTTCAGGTTTTTGGGCGATGAAAAATTTAGATTACGAAGAGAAATTTTTGAGAAGAAAATATGAAGGTAACATTTATTTTAACGTTCCAATGTGCAGTTTTTGGGTAGTTCTACTAGCGTTTCAATTGTTATCAGTATCCTGTCGCAGACATACATTCTAATCTCTAGATTTAAGCCAGGCGGAGTGGAAGATTTTAAAAACCGAGAGTGTGCTTGCGGTAAAATTCTCAGCTAATTATTGTAACTCATTTCTTCAAACTATACGACAGGAAGGAAACTGATAGCGAATAAAACTCAAATATAATTACCATTTTATAAATACAGATGGAGCTCGCATATTGGCAACACAGCATACATTTACGAAACTTCTTCAAAAACCAAGTTACTTCACAATGAATTTCACCGTAATGTGTATTTGTAGTCTTGATGCAGAATAATCCAAAACTGGTAAAGATTATGTTTTAATTATACACTAAAATGTGACAAGAAATATTACACAAGAAGTTTCCGCAATCGCTTATCGAAATGCTACTCCGGAATGATATATATTTGTTTTAAGGCTGTAGGTAGAACATAACGGTGCTATCACTAACACATGGTACACAAGTGACACACACACTGACAAGCAGGAAGTAGCGTCGGAAGCAGAAACGGGAAACAGGGACGGAGCTCCCCCAAGTTTCCTGTGCTCGTAACGTCAGCAACATAACTAAGACTTAGACCTTATGCTTCAGCTGGAAGAATGATATTTGCAAAAGTTTGATAAACCGATCCAAACTTTGGAAAGCACGTTGACTTTTTTTATCTCGAGGAATTCCCCAATTGATTTTATCGTGATGTTAACTTATGTGGTATGATATTATATGATCTTCAAACTACGTTTCAGCGACTCTTCTTTACCTAGTAGCGGCCATAGAAAAACACCGCACTATAAGATTGAAGGTGCAACATTATTACAGTGCTTTTCAACCGTAAATGTGCTATGCAGCTATGTTACGAGGATGTGGAAGCTACACTACGAAACTATGTGAACGTTTCAACTAATACAAGCTATAATTATAGCCGGTCGATGAAAATCCAGAGCACACATCCACAGCGCGCATCAAGAACACGCATCTTTCCATATAAACAATACAGCTTAGTTGAACCAGTTTCCAATAGTGCTATGCTATGTAGACCAATGAATATGATTGGTAGGTGGATATCAAACGCATTAATAGCAACGTAGCATGGCACATCTGTAGTGGAAATACACCCTTACCCCTTACGGACGGTTAGAGCAGAGAGGCGTGGTGCTATAACAAATCGATTCCCATCGAGTTGACTAAATATTTTACGTGACTTTGTTGGAAACACCAAACAGCGAGGTGTTGCATCCGAAGAGATGACTGACTCAAACTTTTCTCATTCTTCGGATTGCCTAAGTAAAACATTCACTCCACGTTGCTGGTAGAGCATACAGCATACTGGTCGCAAGTGTTAGCTGAATTGAATTTAATCAACTTAATTGAGTGCCACAGCTTTCACAGCTTTTCAAGTTAGAAAGAAACATTTAACAATGGTCCTTTAAATTGTTCCCAACCCAACGGAACATTCTTTTTTGCAGCACCATCGATCGTTAAGTAAGTCTCGTAACCCGCCCGTAGTTAATTGAAAGCAGCTCATTGCTGGCCTCCACAATTTTCCTCAAAGAATTCAAAAACTCGCCCGGAGATTGGAGGTATTATTTTATTATCCAAATCTCTGAAGTTTCCGTTCTATTTCCAACAAAACGGGGACGATAAAACAAACACGCAAATTGCGGAGTGCTCAGAAGTGTCGCGAATATCCAATTTCAGAAGAATTATGTAAGAAGATACACTGCGGCGTAAGCTGTAAACGAGCTGAATTCTTATTTCAGCGGTGGTGGAATCACAGCGCATGACGCATTTCGCGAATCGCAATACTGTAGGTAGTGTAGTAGGTACTAGGTGGGACCGGAGATGGAGCTATACAGAATTTAATCCGCGCGCCGCAACCCCTAGTCGGCATTCTTCATAAGCCCAAACCACTCGCTGCGTTTACGTCAGTGCCACCTTCATATTTATGAATAAATTATAAAAAAACGTAAACGCTCTGGCTCGATTCTCAGTCTCGTTCCGTCCCACCTTTGAGGTGGAACGTGATTAAAATTTTCCGTGATATTAAAAAGTGGATAAATTGAACAGCTTCCTTTGTCACCACTTGAGATAATTGCTTATTTATATTTAAGTAAATAACAGTAATGGCCGAAGATAATTAGCAGAAAGAGAGGAGCACGTGTGGCTGGCAGTGACGTACGAGTATGTCCATGAAATATGGATGGATGTGTCCATTGATCTCCGCTCAAATAGAGCGAGATTTAATTATTGAACCCACATTGAAGTGACTGTCGAATTCGGATAACCTACAGGACCAATAAGATATTATACGGAATCATGATTTGACACGGTAATGGCATTAAAGGTTGGGAGGCGGGATCATTTTACCGTAAAACTGTTTGTGTAAGCATTATCTTGGAATAAAAGAGTATCAGATAGGATGATTTAGGGCGTTTGTAATGGAGACAAATCTTTACATTGTTATTTTATTAAAACATGAACACGGAATAAGCATTATTTAGAAAATTCACAAGACTTTAAGAACATCGATCGTCTCGTGGGGTCACTAAATTAGCACGTATCTATCACCTCTACGTGCCTCCAACAGCACAAGAAATTAAATTAACGCTCACACGTTAAAATACACAAAATCTTCATTCATTGATAGTACATAGGAAAATACTCTTACACGAACTGTTTTCAACGTTATATTCATCTCTTTTCAGATTATGCCTAATAAACTAAAAGTTCTCATTAAAAATTAAAAGATAGCTATTATCACTTAATTCATCTCCATAGCAGAGTCTCGTTGCCGTCGATTACTGCATGATTGATGAACCTTTCAATTTAAATACACCTCCAATTTTTTGCCGTCTTACTTTGGTTTTTAGGTAATTCTATTCTACGAGAGCAAAGCAAAACGGTACAATATAAACGCTTGAGATGTTATGATTGGATTTACTAAGATAGATTAATTAAATATTAAATATGGATTAATACTGATACCCATAAAGGATCTGTTCGTCATACATATTTGAGATGGATCTGTGCAGCAACCGATTGAGGATTTAATAGAACCATTAACCCCAATAATCTAATAGAATGGGGCTTAGTTTTAAACAGTTGTAAATCAATTTCGGCAAGCGCGTACCTCTAATCGGGCTAAGCGAACAATTCAGGCGAAAGATATCTATCTGTGAGAGCCTGGGGTAGTTTCACTACGCTATTAACTTTGCCCTTGTAGGCATAAATTTGAATATGAAAGTAGTAGTTGAGCAAATTTACTACCTGGTAATGGATTATCATTGAAACTTGGAGAAATTAATTTCTAATTCACACATCGTTAGATGTAACGTACTTATTTAAATTGGTCTACAACAAACGCATGGCGCTATTTGACAATTCCGAGTGGAAGGGAGAACTCAAAGGCGACTATTAAATTTCCAACTTTTATTTTTTCGCGACATTTGATAATGTGAAAGTGCTAAATAAATGTAAAGGATTACAAATGTAAAGGGTTACAGGATTGGTGGGAACCAATATTATACAAGTGAAATTATACGTAGGTAAGTTTGTTACTTCGCTAAAATATACATAGAAAGAGCCCTACAGAGTGACTTAACTCTAGGCACATCAACATCATATACAAAACCTCATTTTACGACTAAACCAAGACTAAATAGACAAGCATTTGCACTTAATCCAGTGTCACGAAACCCACACTTAAATATTAATGCAATAAATTAAAAAGTACGGGGACGTGAATCGAGTACAAAGGGATTGTAGCTAACAAGAGCAAAGTTTCCTTATGTGATCTTCGCGGCTCAAAATTAGTTTTACAAAGTTCGATGCGCCGCTTCATCGTTGTTATTAAGTTACTAGGGGTGTCACTTTCCAGGAAATTGACTTTATGGCAATCTTTACTTAGAACTTTCTAGATAAACATTGAATTTGTTAATGAATAAGAAGTTGTGTTTTACCTTCTGCCTCATAAGGCGTGTTTTACTCGAATTTCGTCATAAACATTCAAGAAACCAAATTATTATTACAGTTAAATTAGGCTATTATTCACCACATCACCTGCTGAAATCCATTCTTACTTTTCTTTCCGATATAAAAAGGTCGCCTGGAAGATATTTTTACCCATGTAGGTACTTATTTTTCTGTATTGTTTTCTATGTGGTGTACAATAAAGAGCCAATTGTATTGTATTGTAAGCCAGCGGCATCGCTTCCGAGGAATAATTACCTATCCCGTGGGAATTTCAAAAACCTCCTCTTACTGCACCTCTGCACATGGCTGCCAAATTTAGCCCCAGAAGCCCATCAAGCTTACCTTCACTATAGAAATAAATATACACCGACATACGGATACAGAGAGATTCATTGTGAAAATTTCAGTTTCCCTTAATGGGTTACTAATGTTACTAACAAACACGTAACCCTAAAATAACCGTGGAAGCCTGAATAAACTCGTACTGAGCCTCCCACTAACTCCACAAGCACGACCTACTCATAACTCTGGTAACAGACAAATATAACCATGGTAGAACAGTGTGCTGTGAATAACGCCTCAATACTTAGTTTGTTATTGTAACTAATTTTAGCGTCGTTTAGTAAATAACTGTCAGTCTAGGACGGATGAGACTCTGAAGCGTTCAACCGCAATATCCCATGTGTTGCGAAAATGTAAGGATAGTGTCTGACTATGAACTAAAACCAATTTTATTGTGTTTGCGACCACACACCACACGTGGTGGTGGTCATAGAGATTTTTAGTTGACGGATATACAGGGCTATTTGTAATTCACTAGCATCCTTTTAACCCTAAACTCCTACCACTTAAAGAAATGTTTTTTGTTTCACGGCTTTTGTCATAACTTAATATTTTTGGTGTAATAACGTTTTGAAAATTTGAGATTACCTCTTATTTTTACTTCATTTTAAAAAGTCGTAAAACAAAAAGCATTTGTTTGAGTGATAGGAATTCAGGGTTAAGAGGATGTCAGTGAATTAAAAATAACCCTGTACATATTGTCAGGCCATTTTCACAACACACGTGATACGGTTGAAACCCATAAAAAGAAAAATCTTGACTGATCGACTGACTGATTCACTTGCTCACTGACTGACTCATTAATGTCCAGATCAAACCTTTGGACCTAGATGGCTGAAATGTTGCGTAGAGCCTTTATAATGTAGGCAAGGAATAAGAACGGATTTGATAATTCCCACGGAAAAAACAAAATCTAAGTTTGTACGCTTCAATTTTTTAATGTTTATTAATTATAAACAGAGTCACAGAAGCCTGCTGTAATTATTATCCAATGTAAATGTACCGTGTGATGAATTCGCAGCGAAATCTCTGGATCTTCATTAATGTTCGGTCATTTTACATTATCATTTAATTGAATACCTGTCCGAGTCTGTGTTAACGAGATATTAGAATATCCGAGCTGCCAAGGGGAACGAGACAGATGGATGCTTGTCTATTTTAGTGATGGGAAGATAGTCCATGGATACCATGGATACTTTGTTGATTTAAGGCAATGTAGATAATTCCGAAGCATACTAAAGCGGAAAAAACTTCGTTTTTTCTTACTTTTATGCAAAGCCAATATAATTTTACTGTAGTAGATATAAAGTGAAAATAATGATGAATTAAAATACTATGAGTTTGTTCATAAGTAGGGCCCAGTGTAACACAAAAACTTTCGTTTGAGAATGGCACTGCAATGTTTGATATTATGTAAATATTTAATAAATTTAAAAGTAGTAACAAATATGTACTTACTGTCAAACTATGTAAAACTTTTATAATTACGAGCAGTTTTATTAAGCACACGCCATTCAAAGTGGGTAACTTAGATAAATAAATTACTGAACTTTACCGCTTTCAACACTTTTAAATGCATATTAACAGTGCTTTAAGGCTACAAAAAACCGAAATAACACGGTTGATGACAAAAAGTAGTACTAAATTGTCTTAACGTGCATATCGGAGACGATGTTACGGCTGATAAGAAGAGTCGTTCGCGGAAGCTATGGGGCCGGTTACGACTGCTCGTGACCGGCGGCAAGGCGAACGAATTCGCTGTTAATGCACGAGACTTACCGTACAGCGGTTAATTGGTAATACAAGCTATTTATTACAATACTAGCTTTAATCCGTGGCTACGCCCGTGTTAGCGACCCATGAAAAATGTTACGGTAATATTTTCAAAGCACAACGCTCGCTTGGACAACGCCATACAATGATTGCAGACTAAGTTAGAACGTCATCTTGAAAGCCTAGGTTACTTCAACGTTTTTGGACAGCGCCCTTTTTTTTGTTTTAAAGTTATTATATTATTCCACGGGAACTCATTTCCGGAATATTAAGTATCGTATGTCTCAATCCAGATTTATGACTATCTGTACGCCAAGTTTCATCTAAATCCGTGATTGACCAACAAACATCCAAGTATCCGAACATCCTGACAAACTTTCTCATTTATACCTAATATTAGTAGGATTACCCCATGAGAACGTTCGTGGCATGCGGAGCTGCAAAGTATGGGAACGGAATAGTGCTATTGCCCTCTCCCTCCATAACTCCTGTTCATCCTTAAGGACTTCAAGTGCAAGCGAACACACAAAAGCGCAACTTCGGTCTCTTGTCTTATATTATACGAACGTTCACGTAGGGTATAGAAGAACGTTCGCCGCGCCATGGGTAGCGCTTAGTCGTGGCAGAGCCGAATATCCGCCACGGGTCGACTTACTTACCTCGCTACCTGTTGGACGCGGCCGCGTAAAAATAATGTCGCCTTTCCTACCTCCGTTTATTAAAAGTCTTAAAATGAACCAAGAAAGTAAAATTGAAGCCTTTAAGAGAATTTCGCTGTCACTTCCTAAATTACATGACTTAAAATAAGAAATGCAAAATGAAATATACACGCGTTGCAAAGATTTTGATTCTCTTGGGAGTTTTAGGATACTCATAGTTGGTGTTAAAATAAGTATTCGTGAGGATAAACAAAAGAGGACCGGAATATCTTTAGAACAGTTTAGAGGTGAGTTTAAACGTGTGGCCTGTTGTGATAGTTCTTCTAAATATCTTTCTATCTACAAAGAAAAGATATCGGTTGTACGCTTAAAAACTGGTACAAATTATCAACAAGTAAACACTACTACTTTTTTAAAGTAAAACCATTTTCTATTGATTTAAAGAACCCCAAACAGTGGTTAGTCTCCAAACCGAATACTGACAAAAAACAAATTCGTCTGTTTTCGCGTCGCCTCTTTCACCCATACAAGATATCAATATCAAATTGAATTTCCATGCGAGAGTGTTGATTCGTGTATCGCGCAACTATTCATTCGGTACTTGTCAACGCAAATACACCGCTGCGAACCGATCCAGTCCTTTATGTAAATCCAATAGATAGGTAGGTTCCATTTCCCAACGGGAAAATACTTCCCTGCGCCAAAGAGGGTCAAAGAGAACGCATAAAGGAGTCAGACCTACATTTTACCACGAGCCTCTAAAAATTTTAAGGGAAAAACAGGTTTGTTGTTATTTGAGATTTAAAGTCATTAATGCGTAGAGAAGCGACACATAAATTTATTTAAATTGTACTTGATCTCGGTAATGGTACGGTGAGCGTGATTTAGTAATACACAGATAACATCAATTGTGTATGAGATTTAGAAAAATAAATTTTGCTTTTCTACTTCGTAATGTCAAAACCGGACTTAAAAGACAAAGACTCCGGTTACTATCAAAAAAATTTGACACAACCAGCGAAACGAGATTAGCACTAATTTCTTTGTTAAATTACGTTATCTGCTACAAAAAAAAAAATCTAAAATAAAAATCTATCCTATGAAGAAGGACGGATCCTAGGGTCTTACCTTATCTCGGTACCAAATTTCATCGAAATCGGTTCGGAGGTTTAAGCGTGAAGACGTAACAAACTGACAGACCGAGATACTTTCGCATTTATAATATTAGTAAGGATAACTCCATTAAATTAAATATAATCGGTCCTAATCTTCCCCGTCAGGCCATTGGCACGAATAAAACGACCTGGCAATTTCGAGTTAAAGACCATAATTTGGCTGGAGCATAGTTTTCCCGAACTCCATTATACTATTGTGTAGATTCAACAACTTAAAAGCAATTACTTTAACTGCTCAACTATTTCGAATTCAGAGGTAGAGTAATGTTTCGCGTCCTACCTATTCCCTACGCTGGTCTTATCTTAAGGGCTAAGTTAATCTTACAACCGGGACCTTGAGTCGTGTGCGAACTATGACAAGTGACACCTAAGATGCTGAATAATAACTATATACCTAATACTGCGGATCTGCGTTACTTTCAAATTCGACTCAAATCACCAGAGGACAAGATTTATTTAGGAACTACATTATAACTTCGAGATACTGTAAAAGGTGAAGCACTTGATTTTAATACTTAACTAGAACAACCCTCGTCATGGATGAAGTAGGACTCGCTTTTGCTCCGACGATTTTAATAGCTATTTTAAGTACCTATCTTCAAAGATTAAGTATCATCAATCCGATTTGCATAATTATTTTAATCGCGACCAATACAACTGTTAAACGACCAATTAATTTATTACAAACTGAGCGAGCATACGGAAGCGATTCAGTCCAATAATATTATAAATGCGAAAGTAACTGTCTGTTTTACCTCTTCACGCTTAAACCGCTGGTTTTAGATGAAATTTGGTATATTATGTATAGATACTTTAAAACCATGGGAATGACATAGGATAGTTTTTGTCCCAGGAATCAAGCCCTAAGAGGGTGAAATAAGCAATGGAATTTTGTACGGTTCGAAACGTGAAACTTAAGAAAGTTCAATAATTAAAAATAATGTATGACGCGTTTCAGCGATTTTGTAAAATTAACCCCTAAGGGATGAAATAGGAGGTGAAAATTTTGAATATTCGATATTTTGGTGTGAGCCATTCCCAGTTTTTTGGTTTATTCGATGAATGAGATGAAGAACTTAACCACAAATTGAATTAGATATATATGGAAGCCTGAACATATCTGAGAAGAAATTCAATGGTGTGTGTGAAGTTCCTAATCCACATTGGGCCCGCGTGGGATCTACGGGCCAAGCCCTTTCATTGCCCTGCAGTGGGACGTACACAGACTGGTATGATGATGATGATGATGTGTTGCTGAAATAGGAAGCGTATCAATCCTATTCGGTGCATGCTCCGAATAATAAAAACAAGCAATTGTTTTCAAATATCGTCAAACCTCACAAAAACAGAATGCAGATGATACTCGTCAAATCCGATCGCGCCAGGACCGAGACTAAGCGTGGAATCCTTTGTTGATCCACAAATTGGCGACCAGAATGAGCCACTGAATCAACACGCCACCGGATTATTTACAACTCGCCCGCCGCTTTGTGATTTTACAATTAAGCCACCGAAATTATTCGATACGCTACAATATTTTCGACCGTATTTCAATACTTAGAAAAGTTTGCTGACAGATTTTGGTGCAATGGGTAATTGCAGAATGTAATGTGGACAGGTATCCAAGTTGTAGATGGGTCATACACGCCGTAAGAGAAACAAAAGTTGTCTCTCCTGTGGACATAAAATTAGCGACTCCGAGTCACCAAACTTAAGATTTATTTAGATGGGCCATAAGTTTGGCCAGGCGCTCCACCAGCTGATGTAGATTTGACTAAAAAATATTGGCCACAGCCCCTAACTTCTAATTTGCTCTCTTATCTCACCTACATACCTACATAATTATAATTCATAAAAGTCAATTAATTTCTCAAAAGTAAAATTTGCTTCTGTTTATGATTGTCACCACTTTTTTCATTGGCTACAAATGGTCTTTGGGTCCTAAATAATTACAAATTTAATTTTTAAGCGTTTTAAATAAAGATTTTATACGTGCAACGATGCTCTGACAGTGCCTGGGGATGGGAGGGCATTTGGTAGGTGTCACTTTAGAAGTAGACAGTTTAATATCCGTCCACACGGACTCGACTCGGTTCACATTATTATCATTTCAGTTTGCTTTACCATTGGGCTTCTCTTGTTGTGGCCACTCTCTTTTTCACTTCTTGTGGACAACATTACAATAGCGAGTCGTGAACATTTTTGTTAGAGAACCCGGTACTTGGTATCCAATAACTTAACGCAATCACTGCCGGGAACCCATATATGCGTTTTCGTGATTTTCGCCTAGTGCTGCTGTCGTTTGGCAGTCATTTGAACGCGCATGTGCGTTTGTGGCACCCGAAGAAGTCTCGAAGTCTCGAGTCTGACAGCCGGCAGGAAATGCAGGGAATGAGGAAAGGGCGGGCAAGAGATGCGCGAGTATGTATTCGGATGCCACACCTCGTAGTTAGTGTTAGGTACGTGTACACCACCTCTACCATTACCGAGCTGACGTAAACAATTATAGGACGTGATGTGATAGGCAACCCTGTGAGAATCGAGTTGTTACTGGAGCATGCGACTGCTGGACAGTCGATTGATTTATAGTACGAAACATGCGGATAGTAGAATACGTGGTTTGTCTATGACTTTTTCATTTGGGGCATGTCAAATAGCCTGTACCTACAGGATGATTCAGGAGACGAAGGCAGAGCCAACTCTATCAAATTCAGTTTATTCGACTACTATTTCGTACCAGTATCAGACATTAACGTTACTATTTTTAACGTTGAAAACAGTGTTGCATTATTATCTAAGTACATGGTCACTCTACAATTAAAATACCTACTCAACTGAGTCAATACTCAAAATGTAGCAATTTAGTATCATCATAATCAAAGAAAAAAATATAATAACGTAGCGTAGAAATTCAAAAAGGGTTTTATCTTTAGCAAATGGCTGTAGGGTGATCATTATTCGAGAGAATTAGGCTTTTAACTTTTTAAACATACATACATACATACAATCGTTCCCAGCAAAGAAAAAAAAAGAAGAAGGAAGATCAGCACCGTTCGCAAGACCGACACTTTGCTGACTTGGGACCATATTGAACATAGTGTAGTTTAGTAGTATAGTTTGAATTAAACTCGATCTTAGACGTGAGTTATCCGTATTTTTTTACTATTTCAACGACCACCTTAGCCAAGTTGGTAGTGACCCTGCCTACGAAGCAAGAGGTCCTGGGTTCGAATCCCAGTAAGGGCATTTATTAGTGTGATGAGCACGAATATTTTTTCCTGAGTTATGGATGTTTTCTATGTATTTAAGTATTTATTTATCTATATAAGTATGTTTATCGTCGTCTAGTATATACCCATAGTACAAGCTTTGCTTAGTTTGGGACTAGGTCGATTTGTGTAAGATTGTCCCCTAATATTTATTTATTTTATTTATTTATTTGGGATCATTTCGTGATATGCGCATTTTTTTAAAATTCTTGTCTTATTTTTGAAGTTGTTTGCTATCACGAATAAATGTTTTCTTTCGTTCAAAGGGGTAGTAGGCAGACTATTTGTTTCAACCTGTTACCTGTTTCCGGTCGGTTGGTTGGGTTCAACATTTTGAAATAAAAAAAAAAGTAAAAGGTGTCGTTGTTTAAGTTAAATATGATGGTGAACGATCCATTATCATTTACTATGGATGTAGACTTCGTCCGGACCACGTCTCCCGAAACACCCTGTGTATAGATTAATACCGTTGTGCTCTCCGCAATCTAAAATTGGCTTCAGTGATGAACTCTGACGTCAGTATCGATTGTAAACAGCGAATCGAAAAGGATTTCATTAGGCATGGCGACACAATAGAACTGTCGAATCGATTTAAGCCACAAAGGCCATCTGCAATCAATTTTGAAAATACCGTTGCAAAATTTGGTCTAACGAAATTCCTTGTTACACGGTACATTTGGGAATTAAACGTCGATACGCACTGTATCGTATAATTTATCTGGAATGTATCAATTAGTATGTGAATCCTTTATCGTACAAAAATAAAGAAAAAAAAACACTATTGACAATCGTTGACTTACATGTACAAATGAGAACTTACCCCTTTCAGGGATTTATCAACCTTGGAGTTGGAGTTGTTGGAGTTGATGAGAGGAGCATTTAGTTAGGGACCGACAGTAGAGATGGTGTGAGCCACATCTTCAAGCCTTCGCTGAACGACACCACATAGTTTGGTCAGTTTGACTATTTTTCAGGATTTTTTAATTGTGTGTTGACATGTTAATGTTTCTATACATTCTGGAAATATTTCAGACTATCTGTTGCCCACGACTCCGTCTGAAAAGTATTAAACTATGCATTTTTCTGAGACAAAATCTACCTTATGTCCTTTCCAGGGACTCTATCTACCTATATTTTTTCTGTGCATCTATATTTCAGTTTGTATTTAGTATGAAATATATGGTTTCACGGGATGACCTTAAAAGTAATAAAAATGAAGTTGAAAAAATAAAATACAAAATACTTCATAACTAACTTGTCTATCTACCTACCTCCATACCAAAATTAAATTAAATCGATTTAGCGGTAAGCGTGAAGAGGTAACAGACAGACAGTTACTTTCGCATTTATAATATGAGTAAGGATGAAATTTAAGACACCATGCATAAGCAGCTATCAAAGTTTAAGTCGATAATTTACGATTAGAACAGCAAGCGAATTCTCCATTATTTGCCTGACACATTCACTGCTTATTTTGGTATTTCATCGTTAAAGCAATTGCATTTACAGTTACGAATACTAATTCCCAGCTAGGAGAGCCCTTTACCAGATCACGATCATAAATTGCAATCACCAGCTTTAGCTTTAGAACACGAGCGAGATATGACTGGTATTACTCATAATAATTACTAGGTCATTGAGAGTATCTCGACCACAGAACTAATAACAAGTGAGCACACTATTTCGGCAAATGTTTTAGTAATTCAAATAATAATTGCATGCACATTCACGCAGAATTTTTGTCGAGTAATTTCAGCGCTTATGGAATTTCATATCATCCGAATACGTATGAACGTAAAATCAACTACAACTTCGGTTGTGTATCTTCATCATAGTATGCTTCGACACTAAGAGGCAAAAATGTCACCAATTTTCCCCCTCTGTTGCTATTCTCATATTTCAGTCCGTTTTTTACAGAATTTATCTACAGAATTATGGTAGGCCTACTACTAGTCCAATGTAATCAATTACCTTTTTTGAGGAAATAACAGCAACTCGACTTCGGACGGCGCCGGTAAAATAAATAACTTAGGGCTTTTTAGCCATATGGGTAGTTTTATCTGACGTAACATTTCGCAGCTCAGAATTATGATTTGAAAATTGGATGAACCGAAAACTTTTTATTTACAAGACAAGGACGCTACTTTCATAATATAGCAAAAAACAATACTAAGTATTACTTGTTTGTCCATAAAATTACGAATAATAATCCGAAACCACCGACGTTCTATAAAAATACCATCACAATTTATTGGTAGTAAATTTCACGTTCATGGAAATCGTAAAATAACGAAATTGATTCAGAATTTATTTCAACCTAACCCTTTAATATGTCATAAAAATAAGGAATAAATTATAATAAATTAGTTAAAAGCGTAATTGATTGCTTAAAAGAACTTAAATTAAAGTCGTAACCAATGATAGTTTTTTTTAAATTATACTTACACTTTAACGACACTAGACAAAAGAATCAAAGAATAAGAAGTAAGGGGTAGGCCGAGGATAGTGCTTAGATCGAATAAGATAAAAAATAGACTCATATCGGAAGGTGAAAGAACTCGCTCCGAGAAGAATGGATAGGAGGAAACTGCACCGACAAGTCTTACCTACTCTTATTAGATGTTGATAATGACCTACACTTTTGTGTCATGGGTTTAGGTCATGACTAATTTGGGGTGAAGAAAATTTGCAGCAAAGTGGTTACAATATCTTTAAAATTACTAATTAAAACTCGCAATTCAAACATGGACCGTTGGGAGTTTCCGATCATCAAATCGATAGTAGAGGCATTTGTCGACGTATCGAGCCCGTGCAACCGCGCCCGGCAATCGGTTGTGGTCAAGGCAAACGGATTCGTTGACACGCAACTAGGGTATCCAGATCTAGCTGGAAATACCTGATATGACCATATTTTTTGCAAACTTCTGAACAGAGCCGCAAGGTTACATAGATACCTAATAAAAAGTAACTTAGCTCTCAGAGCCGGCATTTACTTGATGCTGGCACTACACGACTTTTACCAGATCGTCCGTCAGTCCATCTTGTCGGGGGCTCATACGCCACGTTTTTCCGATTCGCGGTTTCGCGGATCTGATTAGTATACTACTTTATTTTCGCGAGTATACTTATATTGATGACTATCCCAATGACACAATCATTCTCATAAGTAAATCCTAACAAACCTGTCATCCTACTGGAATCATGAAAAGGGTCTGAAAATTCTTATGTATCAAGAGAAATCTTGCAGGCTGGACAACGGACGCAAACGTAAACACAAAACGTTCAGACATCTTATCTAAAACTACTGTTTAGTTAAGGAACTAAACTCAAACAATATCGACGCGATACACCAAATTACATCTCAAATTACGATTCGATTGTAGATTGCTTCTAACTCGAAGGTAAATAGTTTTAGTGTTCTACAGTGGATAAAATAATTGATAGCCTATCCACTCGCGTATTCATATACTGTAGAAATTGCGAAAAATTTCTATGATTTCTCGATTTAATACTACTAATGCCGTTTGCCCCCGTATTTGTAACTGCCTATGTTTGTATGCGCATACGGTCATAACTTCCATACGAGCTATTATTCGGATTTTATTAACTATAAGCTCTCGAAGTTCAAGAGCTCTCATAACTTCGTCTGATTGTAAATTAAAATCTGCTTAATGATCATTCAAATGGAAATTACCAAATTTTACAAAATTAACCTTGATCATGGCGGGGCTCTGAAACAAAATTTCAACTGGAAATCGAACGTCGAGAATACTTGCTTTAACTAGGGCAATTTCTTTACCAATAAATTCTGAAGACTCAATTCACATTGTACTTAATTATAATTAGACCGCAGAAATTTTGTTAATCTTATTTTCTGGTTGAAGAAAATTGAATTTTTTCACGAAACTAATTCTTTTCACAATTTATTTTTAAGGTTAAAGACGGATTAAAGTATTCGCTGAATCGGTCAACCTTTTTTATTAATAAAGGATATTCATAATGTAGATTACAAGGAATTTTAAGTACAAAATTTTGTCAAATATGACTTCTATCCTAGTTTTACATTTCTCTAAAAGTCAAATTAATATCATTTATGAGTTAACAAAATGAACAAACTGCATCGTTTATATTTACGCCAAGTCTTTTGAAAAAACTGCCAACATTCAATTCTTCCAACAAAAACTTATAAGGCAACTATACCCGCATACTAGCAAAGTCTGAATTGCTGTATCAAAGTTGTTTATTAATCAATGCTCGCAAAGACCGGCAGTTGAAACCCTTAAGTGCTCCTCGAGGAGTTGCCTACAAACTTTAATTGAAAGATGGACCGCAAATTAGGGAAGCGAAGATACCACTTACACTCACACATAAGTGGTTTCGTATCGGGCCTTTAAAAAATTCAAGCGTTTACATGTGGCGACAAAATGAAAGCAAAAGAGACCTTTTAAGATAAATACTTTTGTCCCATACGGTTAGGCAGAGACTAATGACTTCAACCATCCCTTAATGCTTTTTTCGCTTCCTTCACGCATCGTGGAAATATGTTTTATGTATGGTTTTATTTTACATCATATGAATCTAATTTAAAACACACACAAAGACCTATTGTTGAATTTTTACGTACAATTATTGTCGTCAGTAATTATGTACAATGGATCCGCTTAAGACTTAAAAGGAATTCGGAAGAGAACATTCTTTCAAATAATTTGCGCTCAAAGTTTAGTTGGAAGTTTCAAAGCGATCGTATCTCTTTGATGTTACGGATTAGTTGTATTCAATTAATTATAATAAGTTTCGCAAACCATTCACTAATGAGCGAGAATTTCCAGACTGTTAAAACAACACGACTCGTTTCAATTACTTACGAACATACGCAAACGTAAAACTTAAAAGTGACTAAGTTATTTCTAAAACTTGCACGAATGATCGAACGTTTCCAGTCCTATTAGTGTTGGAACTCAAGTATACGCATTCCGAGAGGCTGTTAATGTTTTAACCACTTTCAAAACGTACTTCGTTGTCACACCGAAAACGCGCCGGGGCGCGCGCCGGCATCACGGGAGCGACCGGCCCCCACAAAGGGCTCTAAGCTACTGACTGACGCTGTGACGCCGGCGACAACGGAACGAAAGCTCAAGCTCACACTAAAGGGTGCAACCCCCCCTCTCACTCCACTAAAAATGCACATATTAAAAGCGAAAAAAAGTAGGCGAAGGAACGAACGCGAGAATTGTTGCACGTCTCCATAATTACTTGTTCCATGCAGCCCCTTGTTTCTTCGCTTTCTAATGAGGCTCTAAACGAGAGCGCTGGAATGCGCTACCTGTAGAGCCGGCCTATCCCTGAATCCGTTTATCTACGACCCCCGCGATTACACTCAAAGTTAAATTGGAAACTTTGAGATAATTGTTTTTTTTTGACGAGATCTTAGTGAGACGAGAAGTATTAAAATCTAATTATACCCCTGTGTTTTGCTGGAGTCAACGTCAAACACGCGATTATTTCTACTGCTAGCGAAGTCTTATACCTATAAAAGAGTAACTTAACCGACTGATAGACAACGTACAACCTAACGTACAAGTAAGTACCTAGCTAAATATTTTAAACTTGACATTTATAGTCCTTGAAAATCGTAAAGGCGGACTAAGAACAGACTTTTCGAAATTCTCGAGGGATAGGGCTGCGAGATAACATTACAAATGATGTATCCGTGCAAGAACTAAGTCATCGACATAACTCGAAGAATCGCCAGACTGAAGTGTGGCAGTGGGCAGGACACATCGCTCGTAGAACTGGTGGCTGGCGGGGCCCGAAGGTTCTCGAATGTCGTCCACTCAGTTTAGGTAAACCTCCAACAAGATGGAGCGATGATCAGGTTAGTGTTGCGGGAATGTGTAAAGTACGGAAGGCGTAGGACAAGTCTGTTTAACGTACCTTGGGAGCCTATGTTCAGCTGAAACGATGGTGATGATGATAAGGGCGTCAGCTCTTAAGAGGGTACGATGGCTGAGAGACTTTTGAGAAATAGGTATTTTAATGAAATGTCGCTGTCTCGCCCGAACCCCTGCGTGTCAGTACAGCGAGAGCGGTACAACTGCAGCTCAGACCGTTAATAGGCGCGTAAAATTGATCAAAACAACATTTCGTAATCCCCTGTTTTCTTCTCGAAAACTGGACCAATAAAATTATTTTTTTCAAAAATAATTAGAGGACAGCAGATTTAGCTATGCCCCTATGTTTTCCTTTTTCTGTTTATGTGAGGGATTCTTTTCTGATGAGTGTCTGAAAATGACGTTGAAATTGGGCAATTTTTTCAGTTTTGGAGAGCTCATATTTCTTATGTTAATTGAAATATGGAAAAAAACGAAACATAGTGGCATAGCTATGGTAGATACAGATTACACAGTAAAAAAAATTTGGCTCTAAATCCATTATCCAGGGAGGAAACAGGGGATTACGTTTGTATGGAGAAATGGTGCGCATCGTATACTCTTAATAAGACACGGGGGCAAAAACACGGGCATAACTAGTACCTATGTGATAAACATTAAATCGTTCGTTAGTAAATACATTTCCAACAGCCAAAGACTAAATTGAACCCGTCCTAAATCAAAATGAGAATTGGCCTTCTCCGATATTGCACATGCATTATGCAAACAAGACGGGATCGGGTTCTAGAACTTAATTTATATACGTACCAAAACCGTTTAAACAAATAAAAGGTACTCGCTACTCGTATCGAAAAGAATTTTAAAACATACTGAGTAGCAATTGAGATCTTAACAAAGAGCTTTTGAGTTAACTGAGCAACAAGCATCGTATAACTTTTAAGTAAAGAGCAGTTTTCGATTGCTCCAGTTCAGACGGTAGTTGCGTTGCGATGTAGTACGCTATATAAATTCTGAATTCATACGGCGCTGAATCGGCAAGATAGTTTGGCGAACGAAAGGAAGTTTTGATTTCTGTTTGAATACTAAACGAACGTCGGAAGCTCGTCGGTATTTGTTTGCTTATATTTTATTTCCTATGTCGCGACTGTAGCAACCTCTTCGTCAAACAACGTAGTTGGTTGTCAGTTGTGATTCTTTGCTGTAACTAGTAGGTATATAGGTGGGTAGGTATGGGTGTGGGTGGGTGTGAGTAGTTCGGAGTAAGGAACGAGATATTTTTGGTCAATAATCATTATTCATTACGAGCACTTTTAAAAAAAAGCCTTAATAGCTTTAAGTACTAATAGACAGTCGTGGATTCGAACCAGGGCTCGTATCTCAAGTTTTTTGGTATTTTAGTGCGAAATTATATTGAAATTACCATGAGGTTTTCGGTGACACAAAATTTGTCGTGGAAACCTGTACGTAGGTACAGTCGGGGTAAAAAAGGTTCGTCACCTTAAAGTTGCCATTTGTTTGCACCAAGGCTATCTGTCCTGTCAACGTTTAATTTAGAACGAAACAATATCGCATTGACGGTTCAATGGATTTTGAAGTGTGACGTGGCGAGTGACATAGATTATGTATTTTCCCGGAATTCCCTTGGGAGCGGGAATTATACAGGCGGGCTTTTTTCATCTAGTATTGAAATTAAAGTTATTCAAAAGGTACTAAGAGTCTATATGGCTTGATAAAGGAATCAATTTAATAACTGACGAAGGTTTTCGTTCCCTGACTGTACCTGCGAAGCAATTCAGTGGTGTTTGTAAGTTCCCATTCCTCACTGGGCTCGTATGGGAACTACAGCTCAAGCCCTCTCAATCTGAGAGGCCAGTGTCCAACAGTTGGATATGTATAAGCTGAAGATGATTTCGACGTTTTTTTATGTTTCACAGGAGTTGGTGACCTCATTTCGAACTTGGAAGTTTTTAGAGCAGCCTTCGCGGAGTGAAGTAACATAATGAAATATTTACATGACATGGACAAACATTCCCATTGTTTGCTGTACGTGGGCGCAGTCCATGGGTGCAGTGAAAGTGGCCCTACACGCCTATATTAAATGAGAACAATTGTGACTGTTGTATGAATTTGTATGTAAGTGTCTAGTTAAATTACCGAGACCAGAGGCCGTATTGTCTAACGCAGTGGTTCCCAACCAGTGGTCCGTGAACCACCAGTGGTCCGCAGAAGCCAAAATATGGTCCGCGAATGATTTTAAATTTATAGCGTTTTATAGCGTTTTTTAAATTTAATTTATTTGATTATTACAGTTTAATATTTTTATTAAGTACTTATACACCTACATACTGGTCTCTGCTATCAAGAATAATATAAAAGTGAAAAACCCTGACCAAGAAAAGGTTGGGAACCCCTGGTCTAACGCTTCTCACGCTTGCGTTCGCTTTCGCCATCTCTTTCTGTCATCATCTTATACCGTCTGACAGAAAGAAATAGTGATTGCGAAGGCAAGCCTCAGAAGCGTTAGACAATAAGCCTGCAGGCGGTTGTGTATGTGAAAATGACAGTTCGAATATTGCGTTACTTAGATTAGGTAGTTAACAATATTTGTAACTTAATATTAGTTTTATTTCCAAATATTTTGTATGGCTGCATTGCTGTAGCGGAATTCTAAATTTTTTGGTTCTACAATAGGATGTCTGAAGACAATATTTTACATAAATTCTTAAAAACTTCCTTAACTGCCTTCACGAAACAATTGAATGTCTCGCCGGACTCTTCTCAACATGGTTTCTCCGTAGCGGTGGTAGACTCTTCGACATTCATATATTTGGACTGTGACTTTGATTCATAAGTCAATCTAACTACTTCTTACAAATATACCTTCACTAAACTTTAGGAACGGCATAATTGATCCGTCATCTGACACTGACCTTTGCCCATAAACAGAATTGCGTATTCGTCAGCTGACGGGAATGAATCCACAGAGACCTCACTCGGCTCCAGTGATTTAAAGGTGCCCCACTTTGTGCAAGCCCTGAATGGAAGAGTAGCGACCGGCAAGAACCCATACCTGATCGTAAATCAGATACTTCTTTCAATCCCGCCGCCTGCAATCACTACCCTACTCCGTCACTAATAAAGTTCAATTTCAGATCGCACCAAGTTGACTTTGTATCTTTCGTTGGTCCAGGAATGTGCTATTGAGAAAAGGGTGCTCCGAGATAAGGGCTTTATCGATGCATAAAGTATGTTATTATGAAGTTTGTCGGCCGCCTCTAAGACGCTTCGAGCAAAAAAGAATGCAACCTTTATTCATCGAGGTATCCCTGGCATCTCTTTATTTGCACCTGTCGTAAATTTCACGACCTTAGCGGACCGATGTTTTTATTCATGCTTTGCGTGAGCAGATTACGTAACGGCCATGTGGCTTTAATTATGAGAATTTGATTTATATTCGACGCCGTCGACTTTGTTGTTTAGTCGCACGAAAGTCGGTTTAAAAGTCAGCCGCGCCGGGAAAATTAATTAAAGTTCTGATGAAAGAAAAAAATATTGGTGAGGCGAGACGTTGCGCACCTCGAAGAATTTGGACTACTTTATTTTAACACTACTAGGTACAGTCAAGTGCAAAAATATGTATCGATTTAATCCTCTCATAATTATAAAGCGATACCTTAATTCAATGACATAAGAGCTATTGGACATATTTATGAGCAAGTTATGTGCTCCCATATTTGTACACTTGACTGTACACGTTCATACATCGTAATTTAATAAGCGGTTATTTTTTGTTTCCACATTTGTACAAAAAAAGGTATTGTGACCTGGTGTCGTCATATGTTGCGCAGATAGATACTCTGGTGTCATTTTACAAGACAAAAAATATCTTGACCCTGATAATATACGGAGGTGTCTGTTTACAGCTTGATATAGAATGGTTGGTCATTTCCACGAAAACATACCTATTACCTATATTGTCTTTCTTTAAACATTTTTTTTTATATTTAATTACAAACTGGAAAATTATTATGTACATGTGTTCATACCAATAATAATTATAACTATTGCTGTAATGATAATGATCATATCTGCTCAACTTAGATGAAGTACGTTTACGTCTCATTTTAAAATATCTTATTTCAACTCACGTGACTATGTCAATATGGACCTCTTGACAACGAGATAAGATTACATTCTCAAGTGTTACTAGATCGACGTAAGGTCTTTTGAAAAGTGGTTTCTGAATTATAACCCAACCCTTGAAGTACCCTTGTTACATTACAACTTGGGACATGCTGACCCCCACAATGGCTTGATAAAGCGATTTCAACTACGGTCACCTTCACTACAAGCACCCACCAAAATAACAAGAGTCGCACAGAGCAAGAAATAAAGGTTTACTTACCTAAGGAAGACCAGGTGCGAAACAAAGCATAAAAAGGTTGTTAAAAAATACATCTTAAAAATATACTGCAATGTAGTATCTAATGTAAATCTGAAGACGACCGTACCTATTGTCGATCGCGTACGTGCGTTTTCAGATATTTTAGAACAACTACATGTTTATGATGGCGACTGTACATATTATTTATCTAAGGCACCATGCATGAACAATGAATGGAAAGAGTGAAAGTTACATTACAAACATCTGACATCAAATAACTAGAGGTTACGTACTTAAGGTTATGTTGTTAGAATTATTAAATCGAAATCATTGCTGCCCATAGACGCGAGAGATCTAAGGAATTTTTTTTTAGACAAATTTTCTCAACCTTTATCTACATCTACGAGGGGCGTTCAATATAAAGTGAGAATGAGATGCAAACTCTTTTAATATTACGAAATTAAATACTGGCCGGTAAAGCTAATCTATCTAGCTGATTGCTATGAAAATAAAACCTAACTGTCTTTTGTTTAAAAAAATATACGGTAATTTCTTTGCAATGCTATTGAGTACGTTAGCGAAAATGGAGAAAATTGAACTGCGCGCCGTTATCAAATACTTGTATTTGAAAAATTTTTCTACGGACCAAGTCAATTTGGATTTGCGGGACACTTTAGGGTCTAATGCTCCTCCGTATTCGACAGTCGCACGTTGGTGCGCCGAATTTAGACGTGGAAGAACATCGACAATGGACGACCCCCGCTCCGGACGCCCTACTACAGCAGTAACTGAAGAAATTGTGAAAAAAGTCGAAAACTCAGTTTTGGCGGATCGTCGTGTCACAGTTCGTTTTATTGCTGAAAATGTAAAGATTTCAACGGGGAGCGTGCATAACATTTTACATGAACGCTTAGGTATGAAAAAGGTATCTGCGCGTTGGCTACCAAGAATGCTTACTGACACGCAAAAACAAACTAGACTAGAGATTTGTCAAGAAGCTTTGAACCTGATGCAGCAAGACCGGGAACTTTTTTTGGCGCGATTTATAACAATGGACGAAACATGGCTCCATCATTACGACCCTGAAACGAAACTGCAGTCTATGACATGGAAAAGGCCATCATCTCCAACTCCGAAGAAATTCAAGGTGAGCCCATCTGCCGGTAAGGTCATGGGCTCTGTTTTTTGGGATGGTAAAGGGGTATTAATGATTGAGTATCTCGAGCATGGAGCCACTATTACGGGCACTTTATACGCCAAACAAATAGCAACATTGCGCAATGAGATCCGCGAAAAACGGCTAGGTAAACTCTCGAAAGTTGTGCTGTTCCAGCAGGACAATGCCCCGGCACACAAGTCCGCCGTTGCAATGGCTGCAATTCGTGATGCTGGGTTCGATATCCTTAAGCATCCTCCGTATTCACCAGATCTCGCTCCCAGTGATTTCTACCTATTTCCGAGATTGAAACAATACCTGAGAGGCCAGAAATTTGAAGACGACGACGCGGTAGTCGCTGCAGTACTAGATTTTTTAAGTACTCAAGATGAGACCTTTTTTAAAAATGGAATTTTAAGTTTAGAAAAAAGATATACTAAGTGTATTATGCTAAAAGGTGACATTGTCGAAAAATAAAATGACATTTAGTAAAAGTTGTTTATAACATACTCATTCTCACTTTTTATTGAACGCCCCTAGTACACTAAAATATCATAAAGATGAAAGATTTGTATTTTTGTATGTAACGAATAAACTTAAAAACTTCTGGACCGATTTAAAAAATTCTTTTGTCTTTAGAAAGCTACATTATTACTGCGTGACATAGGCTGCTTTTTACCGCGGGAAAATACCTTTTCCTACGGGAAAATTAATTTATCGCGGGAACGGAAGGCTAGTTTCTCTTAAAGCCATGTTGGATTGTGCATTTATATTTGAAACTTTAGGTACAGTCAAACAAAAGGTCGCCTTGACACCTTAAATGTCCATTTTGCTTGCAGTGGCTAGACATCTGTCCATACCGATATGGATTGGTATGGACAGATGTTGCCGCCGTTGAAGTTCATTGGTATGATACCAATGAACTTCAACGGCTGCAAGCGTTTTGAAACTGGGCAGGCCTCGCTTTTGTCGACTGTACAGTACTTATGTGATTTATTTATCTTCGCTGAAGCGAAACAAGGTTAGATGGAATATCTTGAAGGAAAACCTTAGATGGCGGATTCAGTATGTTTATTCATGTTAAACAGCTTGTAGGAAATGAGCCAGGAAGTTAAGCATCTTCCCGAAAAGCAACTAAAGTGCTATGAAAAGCTTTTCAAACTATTTTCTAGTGCTTTAATAGCGAAAGTTTTAAAAGCATTTTAATTAAGCGTGCATGTGAAATCCACTTTGCTTTGGCGAATGACGTTTTTGAGGCAAAAAAAAATGGCTTACACTGCTATCAAACAATGTTTAGTCAATTAATTTTAACGAACTCGTCTTCTATGGATTAACAGACATTTCTAAAGCAAAATTTAAAATAAATCCTTGCATATTTTTCATAAAATTGGCTGTTTCGACTAACTGTGAAACCCTATTTACCCGACTGCAAGGAAAGGGTTATGTTTTTCGTGCGTATCTTGTGTTTATTCGTATAAGACAAATATCGTAAGGTTTCTTCGTTAAAAATTATTGTCAAAGGAAATCGTGGAAGTATTTGCTTGTTTCTAGCCACAAAACCCTTTTAAACCATTTTTTGTAAGAACACCATAACTTAAAGATTACTCAGACACGACCAGAAGCCACAATACATATTTTACAACACTTCCACGGCATTACGCCGGCACAAATAGATTTCACCGTCTATAAATTTTCTAAATCCGATAGCAGTATCATCCCGACTTCCAATTCCTTCTGTTGCCCCTTGACACAGTCCTGTCCGGACCAGAACCTGAAATTAAAAATCGTACGTCGAATATATCGAGTTTTCACACAAACTGCGCCATTAAAACTCAACTTCTTATTGCAAGGTTATGTTTTGCCATTATTTACGAAGTGACACGACAACTTGACAGGTAAAGAGAATTATTACTTACTAGCGCTTTACCCACGACTCCGTCTGCGCAGAATTCGTTTATCGCTATCCCGCAGGAACTATGCAATTTTCCGGGATGAAAAGTATCCTATGTATTAATCCAGGTTATAAACTATCTGTATGTCAAATTTCATCAGAATCCGTTAAAGCGTTTTAGCGTGAAAGAGTAAGAAACATCCATATATCCATTCAGACAAATTTTCGCGTTTAGAATATCAGTAAAATATGAGAAGAGATCGCTTCGAAGCGATAAGGCCGCACCTTGCTTACCTTATATATTTTTCCATGTGCTGTATTTTTCTGTATTGTATTCTTCGTGGTGTATAATACTGTACAGAGTCTTTATATTGTATAGTAAGCTTAAAAAGCTTTTTTAATTGAAGGTTTAACTAGATAGGCTTACTGCTTAAACAGAGTAACTTTGCTAGTATCTGTTCGGAGCAAGGTTTATGGTATAAAAGTTCATCAATCAAGATAACGATTACTTTCTTACTAGTACCTAATGTACCTATATTAATCGTGGGCATTTCAAATACTTCAATTATAACCATGTATTCTGAAATATCATCATAAAATTTAGAAACAGTTCCCAGACCACTACCGCAATATTAAAGATCACAGTCGC
The DNA here is from genome assembly GCA_947859365.1 of Archips crataeganus. Classification (NCBI taxonomy): domain Eukaryota; kingdom Metazoa; phylum Arthropoda; class Insecta; order Lepidoptera; family Tortricidae; genus Archips; species Archips crataeganus. The sequence goes on along the minus strand of OX402059.1, from coordinate 8,828,296 downwards.
ACATTCAATCTTTGCTCATAACGAACTCATTAAATATATATAGAGAACCTCAAAAGGGTGCTGCGTAGAAATTGATGGGTGTTTGTAAAATATTTTATAAGAATAGAATCTCATATTAATTTCTCAAACGGATATGAGAGTAAAAGGCTTTTTGGCTCCGGAAAACACTTAGCTGCGGCCGCCGCGGCATATAATCCCCAAACAATAAATCTCGTTCTTATGAGTAAACCGAGATATAGAAATGTGATACAAGCTTTTTGGAAAAATGTGTCACATTCTCTCAGGCGTTGACCAGAAAATGAGAAAATTTGTGTAGTTCGAAATATTACGTTCGCGGACTCAATGTTGAAGAAAAGAGAATAAGAGAAAACTCGAAAACCTAATTTGCGTTTGCTTTGTCTGTTCTCATTTTAATTCAATTAGATTTTATAGCCATTGACAACGAATTGTAATGCTCCTTTTTCACGATATTAATTTGAATCACGACAAAAAAATCTACGAAAATTTAATGAGAAAACTAGCGGTTGATACTAAGTTAACTTTTAAATTCCAGTGGCAAATAGGAACATTTTACAATCGACTTGGCTATCCTTTATTTCCAAACTTTGACAGCAACTATGTGACCGACGAGCGAGATTTTCGGCAAAGGCTTTGCTTTTAGTTTTTGATGACTTTGGCTAGTGGTTCCATTTCCCGAATGCATACCTATGTACTTACATACATCGGTTAAGTTTCCGGCTGAACACCCGCTACGTCCACCATTTTAGCTCGCTGTGTCAGTTTTCTCGCTCAAAAGAAAGATATTTTGATACCATTGGATAAGCGGCAAAAAGAACTCTTGGTCATGAGACTACTTACTTGGTCGTAGAGCTGATTGTTGTCGCTCCTACACTGAACTCTTCCATAAACCCCGCCAAATACATAAGGGAGAAGTGGTTATGACGAGTAACTTATACGTAGCCACACTACGAGACGAGTCGACCTCCTCACTATTTCCCATACCATTCATTGCGAGTGATCGTGACTACATTCGACAGTGGCAATCTGAAGTTGACGAAGGCGGGTTGATATAATATGCGTCTTTAGTCACACCAATAACATAAATACGACCCGTGTGGCTATATGAATAATAAATAACTCACATTTTTCGTGACTAGTCTTGGCAGCCGGTGCCAGATATTTTCTCCTTCGACTCAATATTTAACTAATAATAATAATACGCCGTCAATGAGTGTAACTTGAACCTCCATAAATTTGCAGCAAAACACGAGACCCTCCTGTGACGCGGTGTTTACACACACGGAATAATTCCGACGGCAAAAGGGCGAGAGGCAGCGTCGTGAAAACGTGAAGATCAGACCCTCAACGCGCCCTAATGACCTGCAAATATCGGGATATCACACGAGATTTAGGAAAGGCCCTTTGCTCTTTCAGCTTAACAGTAATTGACGTCCAACATGTTTGTGTACTCCGCTTAACGTGTACCGTACATGTATTTTGTATTAATAATTTTGTACTGGCGTGCTAAATCTGCCAGACATTTAATGGCGACTTTATCTTCAGAGTTATTTATACATTGCTTGTGAAAAATTCACGAACATTCGCAGGCCATAAAACGAATTAATATCACAATACCCGGCCAACTCAAATACATTACCGCGCCACACCCCTAGTGACCCATGGCATGGGTTTATTTTACCTTGGCTTTTTTTGTGCACCCTCTATTTGTAAAAAGTTAACGAGACGGCTACGGGCGTTGAAAAAGTGTGAACGTCAGATTTTTTGTTTGAACACCATTTAGATACACGTCAAGAGGAAAGCTAGCTTAAACACCTGAGCCGGCTACGTTGAGTGTAGAATGTATTTCCATTCAATATTCATTAGTGAAGGGGTGTAGGACTAAGGTAAGGCTTCTGACTATCCTTTTATTATTGATAACTTTCTAGCCAGACATGCCCTAGAACTGTAGCGAACATAATTCGGGTGATCTTTAAAGAAAACTAGCTTAACTGGCGACTTCGCCCGCGCGGAAATACCTTCACGAGAAACATTTAAGTACAATCTTAGATAATTTATTGAATCAGGCGTTACTTTGGGGAGGTCCACATTAATGAGTAGGTACCACAACCGTACGCTATGCTATGGTTAATATATGAAATATTATGTGTTGTATGTCTGAAACTAGATTTTTGTCTATCTGTACGTCAAGCTTCGTCCAAATCCGGTGAGCCGTTATTACGTGACAAACATCTAAATAGCCAAACATCCAAACATCTTCACAAACTCTCTCACTTAGGTATAATATTAGTAGAGTAGGATATTGCAAGATAAGTCTAGTTTTAAATGCTTGTTAGTTTCCTGTTATCATCGACGTGGCATCATATTTTTTCAATCTCTAATAGCGACTATTGTGCATCCGCGTCGTTCTCTACAAGTACCTATTTTGAGCATTTCTGTACCGCAAGCGCAGCAAACAACCACTCTTCGACCGACTTTTTACTGTTATAAAGCTTGTCTTTATTTCCCGACAACTTTTACGAGTCACCCTTCAGAATAAACTTTAATAAAACAGTATGTTCTATTACCGGTATCAGCAAGAGCCGGCACTCGACTGCGCTTTATCTGGGACTTATCAGGGACTTTATGGAAGCCAGCTGGAAACACTTAAAGGATACGCCGATACCTCTTAAAAGGATTCATTGTATTCGTCGATTAGGCCTTCTACGCAACCATTAAAAGCGGCGTTACGATGTTTCGGTTCTGAGTGAAGCTTACTAAATTTTTTTTTAATTTGGCTGATAATCTAGAAGCTTGATTTTAAAATCAAGATAAGCAAGTACATTATTGTTTTACGATACATTAATGTGTTCGATGCCAAATCCATTATTTACAATACAATACAATGACTACTGACTGATTTTCTTATATGTATTTTACACGCCATTAATTTTTACTAATGCATCAACAAATATATAAGTAATTTCTTCCATTGTATCTAATAACTCATCAAAAAAAGTTAAAAACTTAAAAAATAATTGTGTTCAGAAAGAAGTTTGCCTCAGGGTTCAATCTTAAGGTGTTTACCTTTTAATTCTTCGCTAATCGTACACAGCAAAAGAGTATAACAAACTTAAATTATACGATATGTGTCTAAAAATGCCTCCGCGGCCGCTACGCTAGTTTACCGCCTATTTGGACCCGAAGAATTTTAATTCCGTCATACAAACCTTTGTATGGATTGACGGCACGCCGAGGAATTTCACGCCTCACCAAATTTATACTTCCTCGTTTCTTCACAGATGTATTAAAAGGAAAATCCACGCGGAGTATGTGAATGGTTGCTTGCATGGGAGTGTTAAGTTCAAAGTAAAGTTATATCTTTTTTTTTATCTTACAGTATTTTTTTACCCTTACGAGTAGGTGAGTAACATTTTGGCCGCTATTACAGCCGCGTTATACTCTTAGTTAGTTTTACTAATCTTATTAATGTTATAAACGCGAAAGTTTGTATGGACGGATGGATGTGTGGATGTTTGTTACTCTTTTCACGCCAAAAAGTTTTGACGGATCCTGATGCAATTTTGGCACGCAGATAGTTTATAACCGGGATTAACATATACTTTTTATCTCAGAAAATGAAACGAAAATTATTTTTTGCAGGTAAGTTGTCGCCAAGTGTCAGTGTTGATATCACACATACCTAATACCTACATTGTTTTTAGGCGTCGCTATGCGCACTTTTTAAACCTTGAAAATGTTAATGTAATATCAACATAGCATACACAACGTACTCAACAAACATTTAACATAGAAAGTACCAACAAAATTAATTTGAAACGCAACCGTCAAAAGTGAAACAATGGCCGTAAACAAACGGTATTTTACATTCATTGTCTCGTTTTACAAGTAATTGTTGTCTCGTCGCAGGTCACGTCATTGCAAACAAGGACCTTAATGGGATCAGATCTTTCGTCCAGGTCATAAGAGCTGTATCACATTTAGGTCGGACCGACAGTTTTAGTAGAACGAAAAGGGTGTCGGCTGCATATTAGTATAATTTTATATACTGTTTTAAACTTATGTGATTTTAATTATTATACTAAACGGAACTTATCACGCAAACAATATTTACCTACCTCGACGTTTCGCTCACATTGCAGGATGTCCAAGTTCGTTCACCCGCTCGAGCCTTTCGAACTACCCGCACTTGATTCCGATTAGAATCTGCAGTCGTATCTCGAACTACCCGCACTTGATCAAGATTTTTTAACGGCACCCCATCACACCAACACACAACACTCACAACGTCCGACAATCTCTCCGAACATTTATCCCGACGCCGACATTTTTTTATAACAGGATTCCACGAAGACGAAAGCTTATATCCACCCTCCCGGTTGAAATTTTTGTGCTTTTTAATTTCAACCGCTTCACGCACCATTCTACAGGCTGTTACAAAATAACCCCTAAAGCCTGAAACCCCATGAACAGTAAATAAAACTGTAACTTTTCGCGCTGTTCTTTTTCTTGTAAAAAAAAAATAAATATATTTTTTATTTAGCCTATTTTTGTGTCCCACTGCTGGGCAAAGGCCTCTCCTCTCTTGCTCCACTCCTGCCTATCAAAGGCGAGCTTCCGCCATCCCAAAATATAATATACTTATTTAATTCTTTACTGGAGTACTTCCATACCCTTCAGTTATTACGGGTAATTTTGTAACACCCTGTAGAGTAGAAATGACGTTCCGATGAGAGAATTTTGGGATAATGCAGTTCAATCCAGTGCACATGGTTTGGTCCTGACTCCAATAAACGTTTGCGTGATAAGTGCGTTTAGTATAAGGCTAAGTTCAGATGCTACTAAACGGGATCCTGCAAAAAACCGAACCCGCAAAAAACGGGACGTTCCCGTGTGAAAGTGCCGTAAGACCCGTCAGTCGGTCAATGGTATAACTGTCGGTCCGACCTAATGTGAACCAGCTCTTGAGCGTGTGTAAACTATTCGACCCGATATCTGTGTCTGACGCCGATACGATACGACATCGGCAAAGCAAAAATTTGTAATGTATCGGATCGGACAACCTGAACTTACCCCGATACTTTACCGACGTTTGACATCGAAATCGGATAGAATAATGTAAAAAACACTTCAGATCTCTAAATATGAATGGACCACATACACAGAGCATAAACTTTTTCCTCGTATTGTGTCTACATAGACATGAAGGAACACATGTTTTATTTATTTACATGAACGTTTCAGTGGGCAACCGTTGAGTAGAGTTTGCTCGTGACCACGGCCTTTGTAATTCGACAAAAAGGTCGAGGAAAATAAAACGTGTTTTATTTTTGGGCAACATTACGCGATTGCGTCCAGTAGACCCAGTAAGAGAGAAAATAAAACGTGTTTTATTTTTGGGCAACATTACGCGATTGCGTCCAGTAGACCCAGTAAGAGAGAAAATAAAACGTGTTTTATTTTTGGGCAACATTACGCGATTGCGTCCAGTAGACCCAGTAAGAGAGAAAATAAAACGTGTTTTATTTTTGGGCAACATTACGCGATTGCGTCCAGTAGACCCAGTAAGAGAGAAAATAAAACGTGTTTTATTTTTGGGCAACATTACGCGATTGCGTCCAGTAGACCCAGTAAGAGAGAAAATAAAACGTGTTTTATTTTTGGGCAACATTACGCGATTGCGTCCAGTAGGTCCAGTAAGAGAGAAAATAACTTTAAGGAAATAACCTGTGCCTTCTTTCTGCCCTTGAAAGTTTATGAATCAACTTATTATTTATACTTAAGATGGGTCCACAATTCCACATTTATATCAAGTTAACGTGTTCTAAGTATCGACGCTTACTTTGGTATTTAATCACCCGACTGTCGAAGGTGGGTTATGTTTTTCGAGCGTATGTATTTATGTATGTATGTATGTGGGTAGGTATGTACAATTATGTATCATTCTTTTGCAGCCTAAACGACGCAATGGATTTAAAAGTGTGAGGTGTCATTAGATTCGTTTCAGTTGCGAGAGTGACATAGCGTATATAATTTTCCCGGAATTCCCATGGGAACGGGAATTATACAGGCGGGTTTTTTCATCTAGTATAGAGATTAAAGTTATTTTAACTAATAGCATATTTAAATTAGGCGGTGGATCGCGATCAATCAGATATCGCGGCGTGTATCTTTTCGCGTCCAAACTGATCATGATAATCGTCAGGACCACGATACGGAGATAAGATACCTACTCTAAAATCATACAAATGTCTATCCTAATACAATAAGTATACAAATTAAGCGCTTACGTAGATTATAACTTAAAGTGAAATAAGAAGCCTAACATTAGCCGGACCACCTGGCGTGCACGTCATAATCAAATACCCACAAAAAAGCAATAAACAAAACATTAAAGCGTCCTTTGAATTACTAAGACATTCCATAAATAACTTTAATACCAAGTTCGGTAAGTAATTTTTCCATTAGAACGCTTCCCAGGGGATTAGGGCCAGATAAACAGTGTCCCGCGATTAATATAATGTCATGAGAATAGGCTTTAGTATGCTTTATGAGCAAAAAGTGAGATAATAAAATATTACTCTCTTGTTCGCCGGCGATGTTCACTTGTTATAGGTAACGCCACGAGAGTTGAGGCGAATGATTACACACACAGACAGCTACATAAAGTACTTTTTATGAGCTGTCGAAACACGATCCCACCATAGAGTTTGAATGGCAATACCAACTTATGACGTCACTTGTTCGTGTTCGCTAACTCGATCAACTAACTATTTATTTGTTTGAAAGCAAAAAAAAAACTAATTTTGCAGTTAACGCATTCACTGCCACCTGACTTCCACAGGTGCCACCGACGCACATGTGCGTTAAAAATATATGAATGATTATGACAGCGGCGCTGGGCGAAGTCACGTTAGTACTATTACTTATTCTGTTATTCTGTGGCGAAGTCCCGAAAACGCATATATGCGTCGGTGGCAGTGAATGCGTTAATCGAAAATTTATCTGGTTATCAGGGCTAAAATAAAGCGTTTTTTAATTGGAGTCGTGTCATGGAATTATTTTATAATGGCGTCAATAATATCCCTACTCTGAGAGGGACAGTAGAATGCTGCTGTGGGACGTATATAGGCTGGAATGATGATGATGATGATTTATTATTATTAGGATGTCTTTTTATAGCCATAGTGGTCGTGTTTTTACGAGAAACCACAACGCCGCTAGCGCAATAAGTTATATGGCAGATAAGAAGTTATGTCTTCGCCGCACGAATTTAAATAATAAATGAAGACGCTCTTTCGTACGTTTGTTTCTAACAAGATTGATTCCTTTGATCCATTAAATTTAAATAAGGTACTACTTTGTAAATAACACAGAGGCTTATTCAATTTCAGTTGAGGATTACGACGTGGAAAGGATCGGAATAAATATAAGCTTTGCTAAAGATTTTTCACTTTAATTCGATCCTTTTTTGTTTAAACTAAAGAAAATATAAGAGATTGCCGTTTAAAGTATTAAGATTTGCGTAGAGCTGTTATTAAAAATATAGTTTTTTTATACAATATAGGCTTGCATTTGACCACAATCACGTCTGATGGAAAGCGAAGATGAGGACAACGATGGAGCACGCTTGCCTAGTAAATGCTCATTCTCCCTAGACTTGAAAACGGCCAGATTGTAGTGTTCAGAAATACAGACGCAGGTAGGGAATTCCACTCCTTAGCTGTATGAATAATGAAGAAAGAGCTAATACGCTTCGTCCGGATTTTGGGAATTGGGAAAGTGCCATTATTAATCAAACACACACGCACACATACAGACACGCACGCATGCAAACACGCACGCCCGTGCGCACGCAAACACACACGCACGCACCCACATTTTTACGCCATTTCCGCCTCAGCCTAGCTGCCACGCGCTTAACACATGATTCTGGGGGGCTACTACGAAATTCGAAATTCGTATCATGTTGGCTCTTTCGCTCTTTTGTTTCATACAATTATCTTGAACGGAACAGCACAATACGAAATGTTCCAAACGCAAATAAACAGTCCTATTGATTTCGAAGTAACAAACAAACACGCTCGTGCAATATTAACGCGAAAGCCACGATGATCAAGTATGGTGTTTATCACCGTATTGGAGTTTCCGGGACCACTATTAAAACGTCATTAAAACACCATTTCGGTTTGTTATCGAACCCCAGTAATGTACACAGAATACCCGAATATGCGCCACTACTCATTAAATAGAAAGGAAAGTCTTTCGTATATAGGTATGGCAGTAGCAGGTGAGGTTATGTATGTATATACCCCATTATCAAGCAGGCAGTTTGGTGGCTAACTAAAATTAGTGATGTCCAATACAAACTATCCAAGTCTTGACGTTCTAGCTACATAGCTAGCATATGGGAACTCAAAAATTTATCGGAAAACTCAATTTAAAAAGAAGTTTTTTTAATCAAATTGCACATACCCACATCACTGTCAATAAAAAAAACCAAACTGCCCACTTGCTAAGTAAAACTCTTTTGGTTATGGAAAGTCTATGATGGTTTTGTGTTTATCTAAGTAAAAATACCTTGATCAATCAGTTAAAGAAATATCTAAATAAGGGTAAAATCAGATGATTGCTGTGAAGAAAAATATGATTTGAGACGAACACTTTAAACAAAAAAATACAACAACAATTCTACTAATATTAGAGGTATAAACGTTAAAGTATGTATGTATTTAGGGATGTGTTGATGTTTGTTACTCTTTCACACTAAAATTGTTCAACGGATACGGATGAAATTATGCAAACATATAGTTTACTATGGCCCAGCGAACTTTGTTCCGCCTTAGTTTATGTACTAGAGCATAAAAAGCCATTTTATTTTGCAGCATTCTGTCGACATAAAGGACCACTTTACGAGCATACGAAAAATGTCTTAAGTAAGTCGAAGAATCTACCACCGGTTTGGAAAAAAACCTGTCTAATCGTCGCATTGATGTGAACCAATATTACGCCGTCATCATACTGCAGTCTCAGGCTTTTAGTATATACTTTCTTCCTAGCAAATGCATAATTTGTCATCTCAAGCATATCCTAAACAAAGAGTGTGGTTAGACATGCTCTGTCTAACAAGTACACTGACAGCAATTAACAATACGGTACGCAATGTGATACGCTTAGCACTTTTTAGGGTTCCGTACCCAAAGGGAGACAAACGGAATCCTATAAATGTCGCTACAATATCTGTTTGGTACAGAGCTGTATCTCAACAACTGTAATATATATTAATAGACAAACAGCTGAAATTTATACATAATTAATTTGTATTCAAAATTAATTTAAATTACAAATCAACTAATATAAAACGACCTAACACTGCGTAAGTACATTTTGCATAGAACCAGGGCTCAGCTCTCATAATCATCATCATCTCGGCCTATATACGTTCCATTGCTCCGTACAGACCTTCTCTCAGTGGAAGGGCATGGGCTGCAGTTCCCACGCGGGTCCATTGCGGATTGGGAACTTCACACACACACCATTTGCTTCGCAGGCGTGTACGTACACGTTTCCTCAAGATGTTATCCTTCACCATAAAGCTCGTCGTAAATTTCAAATATACCTAATTAACTTGCAACAAACCTCTGCACTAGACTACCGGCTACAACCCGCTCTCATACAAATATAGTGCATATTGTATTTCCATCGGGAAAAGTCGGGTCTTAATCGGAATACGACGGCACCCGAAGTGTCAATGAATTATTGTATTGAGTGAGTAACATTTTCATATCCATTATCATGGAACTTTATTATTCAGGTACTGAAGCTAATTGGGAGAGCACGACATTATACGAATTTTTCCGAAAAAATACGATGCAAAACCATTATGCACCAGGTCTGTAGGTACACAGCATTATTTTATGACGTACCCAATTCAAATTTGTCTGAATTAAGCACGAATGTCGTTTTAGATTCCGCTTGAAATTCACATTCGCATTTTATTGCATTATTCTTGCTTGCACTTTTCTAGAAAATGGCGCTGGGATGTAATTTCTGCGAAGGAATATTCTCGGAAATCGTTCTGAAACTTTAACTTTCAGATGATATCGCATTTTTATTCTTAAGGTGTTATAGTGGTTCTTACGGCTGGAAATGGAGGTAAGTTTCTTTTACTGTTAAAAAAGAAACTGCAGCCTTCAGAACGAACAGCGTAACAACAACCTACATACATACATATATCAATCGATTGCTGATAAAGTAGGTACGTGCCGGATAATAAGGCCGCTAAAGGAATTTTTTCATAAAATGGAAAATATCCAACATACCGGATATTTTTTCAACACTTTTTGCAGGGACTGGAACTGCTGAAGATAGGAATTTCAATGAAAGGATTATATTATTTTTAAAAAGAGACAAAACAGCATTCAATTAAGTATTTTTTTTAAACTACGTTGGCTACTCGCTGGAATTAAACAGGCTAAAATACAAAAATAACACCGTAGCGTTATTAATTTTCTCCCTATAGGTATATTGCAAGGGGAAGTCCAGATAGCTTAGCGACTTACTATGGCCTCTCAAGCAGAGGGTCGTGGGTTCGAGACCGAGCTCGCATCTTTTCGAAATTTACGTGTGAAGTTAGTTTACATTTGAATTTTACCACGAACTTTACGGTGAAGGCAAATATCGTGAGAAAAGCTGCCTACCTGTGAAGAAATTCAATGGTGAATTACAGTACAAGCCTTCTCAATCTGAGAGGAAGGCCTGCGCCCTGCAGTGGGACGTATGTATATAGGCTGGGATGATGATGATATGGCAAGCTGAAAACGCGTTATGCCAGTGCAATATAAAACCAAAAATATCTCAGACTTCGTTAGTCCATTTGGTCAACACCTCATAAACTTTTATTGTAATTACTCTGCTATCCGCCCAACATTTGGGTCGTTACGAAAAAAGCAGCTTCTCGACTTGTAAAGACTTTCGATATTTATCTTCTTACACGGGCATTACGTCTAATCCCTCAGCTTAGACTGATATATTGCTTGAAAACAAAGGATCAGCGCATAAGCAAAAACATTTATGGCATTTTAAAATCAAACAATATTAATGTTGCCTTTAAGACTAACAACTCTTTGTACTCTAGGCTATGTAACCACAAAGAACAGGTAGATAAGGGAACTAGATCGGGGGTATACAAGCTTACTTGTAATGACTGCAATGGGATATACGTAGGACAGACAGGCCGAAGTTTTAATACTAGATTTAAAGAGCATGTTTCGGCATATAGGAATGAGCATCCAGATAGATCGAATTTTGCAAAACATTTGTTGGAATCAAATCATTCATTGTTAGATTCAGATTCTTATGAAGTGTTACATTATTGCGGCAAGGGGTTGCGTCTGGATGCTCTGGAATGCATGGAAATAATTAGGTACAACACTATGGGGTCTATTATTAATGAACAGGTAAATTTAGTATCTTCTCCTTTACTGCGGCTTGGGTCGAATTTGAACAGTTAGTATTAATTAAATATGCCTTATAAATAAATAAACAAAAAAATTCAAGGTAGTTTTATAATATGTCAATAAAAGTTAATTTTTGTGGGGTAGTTTGAGAATAAGAAAAATAAAGTGGGTACTTGAGAAGTTACAGTGACAAGTTAAAACATTTGTTTTGGTTTGTTAGTTTAACATTTGGTAGCATAGCATACGGTTGTGGTAACTCTGAAGATGAGCTCTGGTTGAGTTCGAAACGCGTCAGTGTAGCTTGGTGGTGGTGATGGTTGGGTTTATGTGATTTGTGTGTGTTCGTACAGTGTGGAGGTGGAGGAACTGCATGAGCGCACATTTCTTGCATAAACGTAACTATTGTAAGGTCGCGGGTGAGCAAAGTAATTGTTTTAGTTCATTAAGTAATTTTGTTAAAATTATTCGTTTTTATGATCTACAAATTATCCATTTACGCATGTAGTTTATGTAGTTCATCGCTTATATTTATAAGTGTACATTTTATCTATCTGTGTGGCGTTCCGGGTATTACCGACGGTACTGGCTGAAAATCAGCGCTGGGGTGTTATAAACGCCTCAGCATTATGCTGAGCCAGTGTCCAATTTGCAACCGCAATGACACACTATTTTTAGCCTTTGTATTGTCCTTTTTGTTAAAATATTTATGTGTCTTGTGTTGTTGTAAATAAATGTATTTTCTTTCTTTCTTTCTAAATAAAAAAATAAAAAAATAAAATATTTTTTTTTTTAGAAAAAAAAGAACAGCGCGATATATTACAGTTTTATTTACTGTTCATGGGGTTTCAGGGTTTAGGGGTTATTTTGTAACACCCTGTATACATATAATATGGGTTGGGTTAACAAGCCAACTATCTAACCCAGGGTTTTTCAACCTTTTGTTGTCAACGGCACACTTTTAGTTTCAGTAAACTTTCACGGCACACCAGTAAAGAATTCGGTATATTAGAGGCTTTGATTTATATGTAACGGACGTAGGGGTTGTATTGATACCCTTTAGGTTGGACTGCAATTAAGCATCGCGGCACACTTGAAAATGTACGCGGCACACTGGTGTGCCGCGGCACACCGGTTGAAAAACCCTGATCTAACCTAACAAGGTTATTACATCAAATGTGGGCCCCATAGCTTTTAAAGTAGGTGATTTTCTTTACAGTATGTTTGCTATAGCGCTTTTTAAATACTCTTCTCTGGATTTTATCGAAATAATTCCTTGATAATAGTAATAGTCTTTTTTACAAGTTTTTATTTACTGTCACCTGTACCGTTGTTTGTGTGCCATCGAATCTTGCAAGTTAAATTTGAGCCACTTATCGATTAGCGATTGAGCAATATTATTATGACATGGAGCTGATCTGATGATAGAGCTGGGAGGCGGCCATAGGAACTCTGTAATGAAACGACATAGCCTCATAGAGTTTGGAACTTTGTACTCGTTTGACTCGTGTTGACGAGTGCTCTGGTCTTAGATAACCAGGGCCCAAAAAGTACACTCAGCAAAAAAGCTGTATTAAAAATGGACGTACGAATAAAATCAACAAATGACATGTGTATTGTGACACAATCTCTTTCAAATATTTTATGTAAGCCGCACGACGTTTTTTCATCCACTAAAAATCATTTTCATTACAATCCTCGGAAACATCACGGACCAGTAATCCCCGAAACACCTTCGACCCAAATGCTGCATACGTTTTGTGACAGAATTAAAATCATCGTATTCTTCCGCGTTCATGGCGTGCTATTTTAGAGACAAACATTTTACATTAATTAAAACTGCTTTGATTCGAGTTTTATATGATAAATGTTATGATACATTAATAGAACGCGGATGTGTTGCAGCTTACACGGCACGTTCATCTTTAATAAGTTAAACATGAAGTTGGGAAAGCGTTGTTTCTTTTTATCCGACTGCCGAAAGAAGACTATGTTTTTCGAGAGTAACTATGTATTTATGTATTTCCAGATAAATATAACCCAGGGCTCTTCAAGGCTAGAATGAATAGGCTGACCACTGAACCAGTGCGATACATAAAGGTCAATTACAAGTCAGTTTTATGTAAAAACAAAAGTACCTATATATCATTCTTTGGCACGGCGTACAGCCTTAAGGGCTCAATGGTTTTTATTGTGCAAAGTGTCATTCGATTCGTCTTAGTTGTGAGAGTGATAGGGCATACCTATATTTTCCTAGAATTCCCGTGGGAACGGCAATTACACAGAACACACGGATTTCCGATACTAAAACTTCCTATTGAATTTGAGTTGAAATTTGGTACTCGTATGTAGTCGGTGACCTAACAGACGTGTAGCGTGTAGGGTAAATAAGAAAATATTTTTTTACGCAGTTGGTTTTTTTTAAGCAGATATATGTACATACAATGTTATTATTCGTATAAGTAAATTGTAAAGTAGCTCACATAGATCCTATCTTACGCAACGTTATGCTGATGCATCGCGGTCGGGATGTAACGATAGTGGGCCCGACAATGAGATAATTATGTTTGAGAAGCAATCACGACTGATTGAGACGAATCGATAGCTAGAGGCACGAGGGTCCCACGCCATATCGAGCTTAATTCAAACTGCCACACCATCCTTGTGTGGAAGTATTTCGCGTCTTTTCACGCCTCTGTAGTTGCACTCGGTTATAGTGGCAGGCCGGAACTCTGCTCATTTAATAAGCTAGCCCTATATGATTTCTACATTTTTTATAGCTGTAGAATTTAAAGTGGTGCAAAGTTACAAAACATTTATTGTAATTTTGTTAAAATTATTCGCTTTTATGATCTACAAATTATCCATTTACGCATGTAGTTTATGTAGCTTATCGCTTATATTTTAAGTGTATAGTTTATCTATCTGTGTGGCGTTCCGGGTATTACCGACGGTGCTGGCTGAAAATCAGCGCTGGGGCGTTATAAACGCCTCAGCATTATGCAGAGCCAGTGTCCAATTTACAACCGCAATGACACACTATTTTTAGTCTTTATGTTGTCGTTTTTGTTAAAATATTTATGTGTCTTGTGTTGTTGTAAATAAATGTATTTACTTTCTTTCTTTTTTTCAAAATTTGATTAAGGACCATTAAAGGTGAAGTAATATTTCTACAATACCTAGAGAGAACTCCAGCGGCCAAATTTTAATCACAATTACTCATTTATATCTATTTCTTCTATTATTATCCACCTCTTTGACTGTTTATGAAATCTTAATATTTTTAATGCACGTTTTTTACAATTTTTTTTAATGAGATTGAAATAGACCGGCAACATTTTTGCTAAACTATTTTAGCCCTAGTCTAAACGGTAAGTTACAAGCAATTCTCGATGCGAAGACGTGACAAACTCCGTTGTATACATACATAGATCCAATATGACAGATATTCTCGGCTCAGCTCGAAATCAACGAGGATCAACTCCGACACAAGCTTTCTGCTATAAATATTCAGGTTCAAAATTGCTAACGTTGTCTTCTAATACGTTAACTAGAAAATAAAACAACATTAAAAGCACTGGGGGTTTAGTCGTGACGAGGTGCGATAATGATTATACCTATTGGTCATTAGGTTTGAAACTATTTCAACGTGCAAAGGACAAATCAACGACCCTATCGTATTACTATCATTTTTGTGACTGTTTAATCGATCTTGAATTGGTTAAAAAAAAAATTATACTACACGCTACACTAGTCCTGTGCTGATTCGGTTGTGCTGTTCATTGTGTTTAGTATGGGTGTGGACCAAGGTTCCGTAATTTAAAGTATAGTTTTTAAGAAATGTTGTTTTGTATCCACTAATTTAATTTAATGTAATAGTCTGGTTGGAAGGAGCGGTCCCTCCCAACTCAAGTATTGTTATACTTACCGGGAGGGGCTGGACGTAATTGTTAATTTAATTAGTGTGGAAATGAATAAATATTTTTGTATTTTTTTTTGTATTTTGTATTTGTACACGCATTTATTAAATAACAATTAATAAAAACAGTTAAGTACTGTTATAATATGATTACTGCGACACGAAGTTTCCAATACGCGAATATGTCTTCTAAATCCTTAATCTATAGGAGATATTTTACAGCGTGTTACATTACTAACAGAAGCAACACACGACTTTGTAACATGTATGACAATTTATAGTTCACTGCGAACAATATTTCTACAAACTTGGATCAAATTCTTGGGGATATCTTTAAGCTACTCCGGCACTGCATCACAAGGTTTACTGATTCACGTCGTTTTAATTTTGCTGTCGAATTGACTCGTAACTATATCTTAGTTATAGTGATATTAAAAACTAGTGTCGACCGTTTAGACTATAGATTCTCAACGAGGGCGATAACACCTTTGAAGGCTTTTACGGGGGCCGTGACACTATAACGGTCGGAGAAAACTATTAGGCGTACTTACTTGGTAAGGAAAGAAAAACCGGCCAAGAGCGTTTCGGACACGCCCAAGATAGGGTTCCGTAGCCATTACGAAAAAATCAAGTAATATTTTTCTAAGGATTTCGTATGTGTACGGAATCATCCAAGTTTAGGTATGTTTTATACCTAAGGCTACTATTTACTCTTAAACTACAAATAATTTCCAAGCAATCTTAGCCGCTATAATTTTCCTAGTAAATTTGATATATTTACTACCCTTCTGAATTTTTTCAAATTTTTCCACCCGACAGTTTAGATTTTAGAGGGGGGGGACGGCCGATTTTAATGAAAATTTTCACTTTAAAGTTGAATATTTCGCAAACAGATCACTGAATAGAAAAATCATGTTAGCAACCCCACAATGATTTTAAAAGACCTATCCAACGATACCCCACACTATAGGGTTAGCCGAGAAAAAAAAATCACCCCCACTTTACGTCTATGGGAGGTACCCTAAAAAATTTTTTTTTACTTTTTTTTATTAAATCACTTTGTCGGCGTGACTGATATATATATTCATGCCAAATTACAGCTTTCTAGTACTAACAGTCTCTGAGCTTAGCCGCGGACAGACAGACAGACAGACAGACAGACAGACGGACAGACATGGCGAAACTATAAGGGTTCCTAGTTGACTACGGAACCCTAAAAAGGGAGTTTTAGAAAATCTGGGGGTGGTCGGCAAAATAGAGTTGAGAAGTTATAGTCTAATCAGAGCAAAATACGCAGCGTGTTTCGCGTTTCCCCAACGTTAATTTCCAGGTCCTAGCCCGTTTGACCTTCTGTGCGCGATGGGACTCTACCGATTGTACATACGTAGTGAGACCGAGATCAAGAAGTGCTCCCACTATTAACATTTATTATATTACGCTCTGCCTTGATCTAAAAAAAACGTTAATTTATCATATTTTTATTTTAACAAAAAGCCACTATCATCTATTTTTCCCGCCATACCATTTATTTACTCTCTTTTATTTACATTGCTAATGTTTGTTTTAAAGTCAAATTTGAACCAATTTCAGTGGTCGGATTGAATGACAATGCAAGTACAGGCGACAAAAACTACAGTCTGCAAAAGAAAGTTTCCATCATTATTTTTTTAACACAAATTTATAACATGTACGCACAATGAAAGGAATTTAGTTAATCAAGCGTCACTGATGCCTGTAGCAGTTAAATAGACACAGATCCAATGCGCACGATTGAATTCCAAAAATGAATTTCACAAAATAAAGGTAAAGCTATCTTGCTCGGGGCGATTGCGGATTGACATACATTTTCATTTGTATATAGCAGACTGGACATGCATACGGGAATTCATTCGGTAGGATACGCATTTTCTGAAAAACTATAGGTACAATTTATTTTGAGTAAAGTATTTTTTACTCGTTCCTGCCTTTGTTTAAAAATGCAATACTTGAGCTACACACTTTATTAGAATGGACTAATTTAATGGTATAATTGACAAACTTATAATATTTTATTTATGATTTACATTGTATATTCGGGGTAAGAAAAGGTTCGTCACTTTTCGACTCTATGTCAACGAGTTAAGGTCGAAAGTGACGAAGCTTTTCTTACCCCGACTATACATATATTTGACTGAGCGAGCACGAAGCATCTCCGTCTCGGTGCTTGGACAAAAATGCTTTCGTATGTGTGATCAACTATTTTCCACTACAGGTCAAATTTCTGAATCGATTCTCGTGAAATTTCATGATCAGATTCGATAATTAAATAGACTTTTTTGTCGATTCAGTTTTAAAAATTTTTCAAAATGGAGTTCGAGATGGCGGGGAGTTGAAAACGTAAACAGTAATATTATATTATTATTAATATTATATTATATTATATTTCAGGACTACAGTTCACAGAGCCACTAGTGTTAGGATAAGCAAAAGAAAATGACACAACGGGTCAAAGAACCCGTATCTCACCACGGTAACAAATTAAATGAGAGGTAGCACTCAGACACTAAGACGTACGTAATCAGCCTTGTCGCCGCACACATCTGCGATCGCGGCAAGACGCGGCGGGTAAACAGCCGCCAAGATCATTCAATCCCACCTTTACACCACTTGTTCGCTTGCGGCATAATGAAGTACCGAATCAACGAAAGCCTCAGTAATCCCGGATAACTCCACGCTGTGAAGGATTATACTATCCATTTTAGACTCGATTTACATAATTATTGTAACACAAGTTACGGGGGAATGGAAATTCGCAGATAATAAGTTAGGAGCGCTGTCAAAAGGCCTATTGTGCTCCGAGATAAGTTTACCACCCCGTAAAACAGTGGGAATTTAGTATCTCGACGCTCGTGGGGACAACAGACAATTTGATTCAGTTCGAAGCGGGAAGACTGCGAAAATGTCAATTGTTTCACCCCAAACAATCGACGAGCGCGAGGCGCCGTGCATTTTTGCACCGAAATTTCCTTTGAACATTGTCAATTTGTGAACCGGAAATCTGCGCGTTCCTGCAATCTTTAGGTATGCGAAATTTTTCGATGAACGTTTGTTCTTTTCTGTTTCGCTTATTTTGGTTTATCTTGTACTTTGTCACAGATCTATATTTCACTAATAGACATATTAATTGTTAATTTAAACCGGTATCGTTGCTAAATTTCTGAATCTCTGCATTACAGTATAATTGAGTTAGTACAAAACATCCAGGCCAAGACGTATGGCTCGAACGTTGGCGTCAAACTTTGTCGAACAGCGTTGCCATCGCACGCCCTTTGTTTCAATTAAAACTCACGCTGGCAACACTCGCAGTACAGGAACTGTAATGACTATAACGGTGACGCTCGTCTTACTACTACAATAATGAGTTTAATTAGTGCTTTAAGTTTCCAACGAGAATTCCCTAGCTTTATCGCTAAGTAAATACTTGGAAGTTTAATTAAAAAGTAATGCGCACCATGAAGTTTTCTTGCCCAAGACACTGGTATAAAACTCGGTCGAATTTAATCGCAACTTTTAACGTTATCAGCCAATCGCAACTCAACTTGTCTAAGCAATCTCGAAGGGCCAACTGGGTGTAATATCGTCAACTAAGAATAACTACGGGGCCCATCTAATGCGAATAGATCGCAACTTTGCAAGTCAAAGTGGTAAACTTGGTTGAAGCCGTAGCCCCTTGCAACCGAATTTCAGTTTAAATGTTATACAGTGGCTAGATCTCGGAGCCTCTAGATTCTGAGCTTTGCGGGAACAACTGAAAGGACTGATTTCGTACTGCCATCTCTATCTAGCCGATAGACTCGTATAAGTCAAGACTACTTTAACCATTGAAGTGTTAATTCGGCAAGGGTTCGACACAGAGTGGCCGCACAGTGCAAGCTTGCAACTTTCCGTGAATTGTTTTAAATTAATTATTAATTACTTACCTTTCCAGTCTGCATATTGTCTTCAAAACCTTCACGTGCCTTATAACTTACTTAAACGCTACTTCAACGATTCTACACAACCACAAACGTACCTGAAAGAAAGAACAAAGAAAATTATAGAATTTTATAGCCACTGTTAAAACGAAATGGGGAGAAAGGAGAATTATCAGATAGCCTCGTAATTTTACAATGTCATTCAAAGAGGATCGTCAAGTAAACGACTTGTAAATGAGTGAAAATTAATTAGTTTGTTCCCGACTTGGTTCGTTATGCTTATGACGTTAAAAAAAGCTAATTGGGTAAAGGCAGAAAATGGCTGCGATAAGATGGATGTCGTCGAAGCTGTTACTGTCAGACTGAATATTTCAAATTTTCCAAAATTACCGTCTAACGAAAATGAATGATTAAAAGGGATTTACTATCGCTTATTTTTATCAAAAAATACATGATAATCTAAATACATAACCACTTAACCTTGAATTATACTTCAGACATAAAAGAATGTACTAGACCAGCAAAAGGATGTTTCCGAATTAGGCGAAAGCGCTTCTAGGGATAAGAAAAAATATTTTGGCAAAACAAACGGCGCCTGAACAGATAGTACGAAGAGTGCGTAGGTAATCTTGTTTCATGCTCGAGCACGCTCATTTTGAGCAAATCCTTAGAGAAATAGCAGCTATGTATCACTTGACTTGGATCCGCGCCAAATTAGTCCTTAACGATACGGCAAAGTTGAAATCAAGATTATTTTATCAGTGACCTTTCAAACACTTTCAACATTATCTATTGTATTTTATTCTTAACCGTGGCAGTGGTGTTGTTTGACTTGATGGTAAGGGCAGATGAGTAACGTTCATCTAGTGGTACGAACGTATTTAATTGTGGTCTTAAACATAGTTACAACAAAGTCATTGAATAACTTTGCCAGCATGAATAATAAAGTAAGATCACCAGCATCACAAAAACTTATTTCTTCTCCGGATAGAATATTGAAACCTACATAAATCACCAAATTCCTGACGAAATATTTGCGTCTTATCAGAATATCTCCAGATATTGCCTCGCATATCCATATCAACTGGCGTCAACGCCTTAAGAGACGCAACATTTTTTTCACTGTCATTGATGGATGGTGTTTAACGTCCCTAATATTAATAATATTTTATAAAAAGTAAGACACCCTGTTGCTAAAATAACACCGTTCTTCTGGCATAATAAAATACGCTAGGTGCTAATTCAGTGTGTTTTATTTCCTTAGCAGCATGATAGAGAAACATAAAAACTCCATCCCTGCATAACATTAGTGGCATTTCGTTCACGTACAGCCTTAGTCATAAAAATGATAAAAGGATACGTCCGCCCTAAAACATAACCCATTAGGAAAAACTATACGCTTACAAGTCGAGGACTTCAGCTAGTAGTTTCATAAGGATGGATACATTCTCGAAAACTCTCAACATTTTCTGGAAACTTGGAAAAGATTCTGTCGTCTCTAACCTTATTTATTTTTCATGTGGAAAACTTAGCTCTATTATCGAAATTTTCCGATCTACCTAGACATATCTATAGGTATGTATCCAGAACGTTTTAGTCACGTAAGAATCGACAATAGAAATGTCAATTGGACTGTAATTGAACGTCAGGCATGCATTTAAAGCAAGAGCTGATAGTCTGAAGTACCAATCACAGTAAGCCAGTTGAGTTTCACAGGTCGAAGGGGCACGTACGCATTAAGAGGGGTAGTAGTTAAGGGATCAAATACCCTGGACCACCCAGAGGGAACAGCCTAGTCACCGCAAGTACTAGTTACGCAAGCAGAAGCTGAACGAACAGCACGTGTCCGATTATAGTGCTCAAAGCTTGCGTGCAACCCAATCTGATTCAGCTACGAATATTGTATGTAAAGTACCTAATATTATCCTACGTAGATAAACCATTATAACAGGCATTTTCCGAATTTGACAGGCAGTTTTAGGTTCAGACAAGCGGGATTGTTTCGGATTGGCATTTCTCCAGTAAGCCATATCAATTATAGTTTGACTTTTACATTTTATGAGAACTGTAGACCAGAATAACTCCATTTAGAGATAGTATTTTTTTTTTTAACTAAAGTAACTAAAAAGTCACGTAACAGTAGAAATAAACTATACTCAACGTTCCAAGGTTCAACACTTCTCTAAATCATCCCATAAATCTCAAATTATTTCTTAAATTCAATTTTATTAATCGTAACTTCTAAACTTCTTAAGCTCATTCATGGTTAAAAACAAATAACGTCCCACATCGTCCGTCGTTCGCCTGAACTATTCATTCATATTCTCACAATTAAACAGACGTCGGATATTCTACTCCCATTCAAAGTACAAAGGGAAAGGGTTACAGGGAACCAGGTAATTACCAATAGTATTATTTGAAACTGTGCCGAGTTCAGAATTTAAACGAAATCGCGGCGTTTCGTCCTTTCCGACGAAATCAAAAATAAATTAGAAGTTTAAATAAGACTTTGATATGACTTTTAGGGCAATAGCCTTTGAGTTGCTTTGTGATTACATTTCCTTATTATAATTATTTCGTTTAATTATATTTAAATTAGGGTTAACTGGATGATTTCGACGAAAATCCGTTGAACTAGTATTTCCATTTCCATCCCAACTTTTAAGAGCAAAAAATTAATATTTTCAAAAATGTTACGCGTGGGAACATCTAAAAATCGCGGGCAAAAGCTAGTCATCTTATACGGGAATTGAAACATCGTGTGTCAGCTAACCTCGAACAGAGTCAAACCAGAACGTTATTACAATCGGAGCGAGGCGCCTATCAATTTCACGGGTTTCAAGGACATATTGTACCGTACTCACCGACTAGTTTCGAACTATAAGCTATTGAATAGTTCGAAGTCCTTTCGATACTCAGATGAGAAAACTTAGAAGAGCTAGTCTAGTAGACGTTATAATTAGTTGTGTCTTGTGTGATACGCATACTTATAAAGTTGTAAGATGATACATATGTTCGGTCGGCCTTAGATATAGCTAAACACTTTAGTATTTTGCCACTCTCACTAACATTACATATTTCAAACTTCACTTCAAACTGGTTATTGCGACAAAATACTAAAGTGTTAAGCGACTTCTGATTCTGACTGTACATGAGTAAAGGTCACAAAATTAGCTTATGATCAAGTAGCAAACCGAGAAATATCACGCGAACTTCCAGTTGGTGATACAATGTATACGCACATAATATGCTAGATTAGGGGTCGGCAACCTTTTGAGACGAAGGAGCCAAAAGTTACAATGAAAATAATTAAATTCGAAGTGTAAAAAAATCGTTTTAGTATTTATAGAAAATAAATGGCTGAAAGATAGACATGGTTCTATCTCATTGATCGATTGCAATATTTTTGAGAGTTTCTCAGGTAAAATAATTTAACTAGTATTTTCTGCGCATGGAACTAGAGGCGGCGTGCGGCAATGAAGAAGCCGTCGTGGCCTAATGGTTTGAACTACATATAATAGCCTCTCAAGCAGAGAGTTGTAGCTTCGAAATTACATTTGAAATTTGAGCTTTACGGTGAAGGAAAATAGCGCGAGGAAGCCTGCCACTTGAGAAGAAATTCAATGGTGTGTGGAATTCCCAATCCGCACTTGGCCCGCGTGGGAACTACGGCCCAAGCTCTCTCATTCTGAGAGGCCTGTGTACTGCAGTGGGATGTATAGGCTGGTATGCTGATGATGATCAGATAATAGTTAAACAACGCGTCAAATCACATCCTAAGCCCGTGAGACATGTGGAAAGTGTTAGCATAGTAAATCCGGTACAAGAGGGATAGCCTAATTACACACGCGAAACGCTTTTACGAATAAACGACGCGCTTAACTTAAATACATACTCGCTTTAACTTGCTGATGAAGGCATTAGCACCGTCGGGAGGTTTCTTGGAAACGAAAATAGAAGCTTCCAGAACGTGGATGAGAACATTTAATGAATAAGAAGCGCTAGGTGCAAGTGTCCTTGGACTCACTGGCGTAATGGGAATATGTCGAAATACATAAAATTTGATGTAACATAATCATAATATTCGGCGAAATTTATTAACTAGACGAACTTTTTTGGTCTTGAAATTTACCGAATCATTCTATAAAAACCGGCCAAGTGCGAGTCGGACTCGTGCACGAAGGGTTCCGTACAATTATCTATAAAAATCACGTTTCTTGTATGGGAGCCCCCCCTAAAATATTTTATTTTTATTTTAATTTAATGATTTATTTTTAAAGTCAATACATAATTAAATATTCTGTGAATATTTCAAGCTTCTACCTGTTGCCGTTATCAATATCGAGCAAAAACGAGCAAAAAAATCACGTTTGTTGTATGGGAGCCCCCTTAAATATTTATTTTATTCCATTTTTTAGTATTTTTTGTTATAGCGGCAACCGAAATAAATAATCTGTGAAAATTTCAACTCTCTAGCTATCACGGTTCCCGAGATACAGCCTGGTGACAGACGGACGGACGAACGGACAGCGGAGCCTCAGTAATAGGGTCCCGTTTCTACCCTTTGGGTACGGAACCCCAAAAATTAAAAATTCTGGGAGAATTATATTAGTTTTAGGAAATGTCCATTATTTTGATACTTACTAGGCGTAATTTTAAAGTACCTACCATGAATGATGCACAGTGGATTATTTCCAATACTTTTTGCATGTAAAGATTAAGTTTGATCATGGACAACATAATTTAATTGCATGTTGTTTTATTTTTAGACAAGTCTATTTTATTTCGGCACAAATAGTATAAATAGCATTGAATATCGTAAACAAGTAGAACGTATGTGAAACATCTGGAAATCGCGCGATTGTTACAAGATGCACAACAAAACAAACCGTTCTGTAATATAACTACCTGAAACATAATCCAAATCTTAATACCTACTGATATTTATAGCTTTTTAACCATGCAGGTGGTATAAAATTCCTAATGTAAGCAAATCTTCTGTTATGGATACTACCTATAGGCCAAGGGCGGATCCAGCTTTGGGGCCAGGGGAGGGTCACATAGTCGTGGTCAAGTCACAAGAAGTTATAATTTAACTTAATAATAATATTAGATGCAGGTAAAAAGTATGTATTCTATTAATCTATGTAAGTAGGTACTTTACTTAAAAATACCTATATTTAAATAACAAAATCAATTTTTCTTTTACATCTTCCGAAATGCGTTATCACCTTCATCTACTTCAATGGGTACGTTAATATGGACGTGGAGAAGTGCCAGTCCAGTTAGACATTCTTCAACCATTGAAGCCCTTAGCCACGATTTCATTCTTCGTAACGTAGAGAAAGATCTTTCCGCTGTCACTACACTAACACAGTGTAGGTAGGCCTCCAACAAGATGGAGCAACGACCTGGGCCCTGTACCACAAAAAATAAAAGTGTTACAATTCGACAAAATTGTCAAGTTTCTCATAGTAAAAAGTTACAATTTTGTCGAATTGTAGCACTTGTAACTTTTGTGGTACAGGGGGCTGGTTAAGGTTGCGGGATCGCGTTAGATGCGGATGGCACGGGACCGATCTGTTTGGCGAGCCTTGGGGGAGACCTATGTTTAGCAATGGACGTCTTTCGGCTGAAATGATGATGATGATGATGATGACAGAAACTAGTATTATTACTATTATCTATTAACAATGTATGTATAATCGGTTGCTAGTTGTTTCAATTTCAATATCTTGATTACTGTAAGTATTCGCTTTTTGGCATAAAAACGTTTAGCTGCAACAAATTAAGTACTTCAGGAGACAGTCGTTCCTGTAGATCACTTACGACTCTTACGAGTATTATTGAATCTAGAAGAAAGATGTACAGGATATTTGGCAGTCGAGTGTAGGGGTTGTAAGGGCTGATAAACAGGTCATTCTGAACATTTTTGACCACATTTACTATTATGCCAAGTTGCACGGTTTTTGAGATATAGAGGCCTCATACATAACACAAGTTCCGACTTAATGGGAGGTCTCAACCTTATATGTAAAAATGTAACCTGTGTTAAATGGAAATAAAGTTTATTTTATTTTTATTTTATATTTTATATATTTTTTTTGAAAAATCACTCTTTTTGCCAAACATCCTGTATAGCCTGTATTGAATTTTTTTTTAGTGTTTACCCCAGGGGTATTTGGAAATACTTTATTTTTTGTTATTTTTTTACTTTTCTTTTCTTAAGTGGCACATGTTTGAAAAGCCCGTAAATCAAAGAAGTTTATTAAGTAATTTGTACGCGCAAATCACTGTTACTTTTTTTTTTAGTAGACACGCAAAGTTATACAAAATATTTAGATTTTTTTTCTCGTTATTTCTAAAGAAGTTTTTTTAATAACTCTAACAGTAATAGGCAATTATTTGAATTTATTTTGAAGAACCAGAGTATTACGAAGGCAAAACACTTAAAATTAATTTAATACAGGCTATACAGGAAGAAAAAATTTAAAAAATCTGGCAAAATAAGTGATTTTTTCAACAAAAAAAAATTGCTTACAGGATGTTTGGTAGCTACGTGCAAAGCTTTAATGGGGTGATAGCCGTGGTATTTTTGAATATTTTTAGCCATATATGTCTTAGCCGAAATTTGATATTTTTTTTTTAATTGAAGACAGAAATTTTAGGAAAATACCCAGAATTTGATAGTCACGAGTCAATTTTGCCCCAATGAGCGTTAATTTGGAAAACAAATCTTTTATTTCGGATAGTTTAATGTATATTGGAAGTGTCTTTCTTGCCACAAAAACAAAATGGAGGCATTCGAAATGACTAAAAATGTCTTAGGTTAGAACAGAGTCATTTTTCTGTGCCGTAAAAAAAAATTAAAAAAAATCCTTGAAATGATTAAACATTTTTAGAAACATGCCTGTTTATTGTTCTTTCTTTTAAGGTATCACTCATTGGCATTGCTTGCTAAATCTGAGATAAAAAGTGAAAACCAAACTCAGGGAGCACTCGCTAAGAATGCACTAGTCTTGAAATTTTACTAGTAAATAACATGTGAAAAAGACAAGTCTACGTCATTTTTCTGTGCCATATTTAAAATTTCCAAATTAACGCTCATTGGGGCAATATTGACTCGTGACTATCAAACTCTGGGTATTTTCCTAAAATTTCTAAGTCTTCAGTTTAAAAAAAAAAAAACAAATTTCGGCTAAGACATATGGCTAAAAATGTTCAAAAATACCTCGGCTTATCACCCCCTTAAAACTTTGCACATAACTACCAAACACCCTGTACATATATCCCAAAAACCGTGCAACTTGGAATAATAGTATATGTGGTCAAAAATGTCCAGAATGACCCTAACTATCACCCCTTAAAACCCCTAACTCGACTGCCAAAAATCCTGTATATGACTCTGCGGAAATACTCTTCAGTTATAAACGTTTTTTAACGTAGTACTTTATTAACTATTTTGAGAATAACAGTTGATTGAAGGAAGATTAGTAGATTAGTCGCTCCGATTGAGGTTAGGTCTAGCTAGACATTAGTGACTTGGTCGAAACAATGCGCGCGCAGGTGTCAGTGTCATCAGATGAAAGGTAGCGGTGGCGCCGTAAAATTCAAATTTTCGATGTATTCCCGAATTAATGCATTTGCCATTATACAATACAAAGTACTTACTATATTAAATAAATTAAATATTGAAGGTACCTACTTACATAAAATCTATATTGTGACAAAAATATATAAAAACATTGTTTAATAATTTTAATTAGTGGTCCACCTAGGTCCTGGACCCAGCCCAGGGGGGGGGTCATGACCCCCATGACCCCCCCCCTGGATCCGCCCTTGCTATAGGCACCAGACAAACTACTTAACCCCTCGTAGGCTTAAACACCGATCCGTCCCAAATTTAAGGCATTCTTCCTTCCATTTTTATTTGTATCTATAAAATTGGCTTTAAATGAAACCGCTGAGACTAGAATGCACGTTTTTTTCAGCTTACGAGTAGTTAAATAGATAAATATATTATTACATAGTTAAATAATAATTAAATTAGCTCAATTACGAGCGTTAATCCAATATAAAAGGTTTTCAATTTATGACGTCGAAGTTATCAATATTATTTGACAAGTACCTTTTGTAACCCTGAAGGACCTTTTACAATGACTGTAAACACAATAACTATTTATTAACGTTTGAAAAAGAAAAAAAATCGATTTGACAAAAAAGTTTATAACCAAGTAGTTTCTATACATGTATAGTCAACCAAGAAATTCCTTTACCACTTTACCACCCTGAGGTTCAATGTCAGTTCGAGTCAATGTGACAATCAGCCTTATTGTTTTTTATTCTGATAAAGGAACTGTCAAAAAAATGGTAAAGCACTTATAGTTTAAATCTTCCCAGGTGAATTTTTCGCTTTAAACGTGAAACTACCGTGAGACTCACTCATAGTGAAAATAAACTACGTTTGGCAGCCGCCGTGACGTGCGACTCCGAGAGGAAGGGCTACGGATTAGCCCGAAACATGTCGAGTTAAACTCGTTTTAAGACGCGAGTGATCCGTTTATTTTCACTATGAATTTTTCGCTTCGAGCCATTACATTAAATTTGAACCTTAATACTGTGACGATACCGTTTGTTTTGAAAGATAAGGACTCGAAGCGAAAAATTCACCTGGGAAGATTTATACTATACTTGGTCGACCATACTTGACAATTTGACGACATTGGGGATATCAAAGAAAACACTGTGTATATAACGAAGCACTACTCGATTTGATATGATATAAAAAATGGGTCATTGTTAAGATTGTGATTAAAAAAGGACGTTTCATTGGTGCGTATCTTTATTTAAAGCAACACACGAAACCTTATCTTTTTTTAGTTTATCTTTCAACATAAAACATTATACCCGGACAATGTTCTTCCCGCTAATTGCTGGAAAAGACGTCAACTCAAAACTCTCTTCCCACTGTCGACTCGGAAGTCGCGGTCGCTGTGATAGTTATACTACAAAACTCAAACAACCAGCCTAATTAGCTGAATTTTAATGAAATAACATCTTCGCCTACTGGAACGCTCGCAATTTCCAAGAAATGTTTACGTTACGTAAATTGCGCGAGTGTATACGAATCAAATGTTTTTCTATACTCAAATAACATCAAAGTGCTTATGCATTTATAACTTTTTCTAAACATAGGCTTTCCCGAAATGTGTTAGAAATCTATTCAAAGATTTGTTTTCTGGTTGAAATGTACAGAAATAAAGCGTACCAACATTTTTCTTAGATAAATTCAAAACAATCTCACAAACAAATGTGGATAGCAATTGTAGTCAGCTCAAACTAAACTTGCAATTTCGCAGAAAGCGGTAGTCTGCTGCTCAAGTCCGAAATATTTTGTAAAGTTACTTCAAAACACATCCTTTCTTCCATGTCTTTAGAACAAACATTGCAAGTATGGTAAAACACGAAATAAACGTCATCTGTTCAATTGCACATTAAAGGAATGAAACGCGATATAAAATTTTAAGTGTAATAAATTATGTTCAGCACGTTCTACGAAAGATTTGTACATACGTATAGTCAAGGGCTTAAGTAAAACAAAATCACGATCGTTTTCTTTGTGTAACGAAAGATAATCATACAAAATATATGGGTAACTTTCGTTACACACAGGAATCCAAAATCTGTGTGTGTATAGTGTTATCACACCCGTTGATATAGAATTATGAAGTTCGGCAAGAAGTACCTTTACAATAAAAGCAAATCAAAATGCCGGAAAAATTACATTGTTTCTCTTAGGGCTGGTTGCACGATCTAGATTCAAAAAAATTAACTCGTTAACCCTGTGTAATGGATTGACAGTTATATTCATTTTGACACTACTTAACCCTGGATTAGCATTTAACTCGGAATTACATAATCATTAATCAACTCTGGTGCGTGCAAGTCAGCCTTAGAAATATTATACAGTACAAGTTCATTTTTAGGTGACTTTTAAATTCGCACGGAATCATCAGTGCGCGAGACTCACTCGCACTTGGTTGTATTTTTAGACGACTCCCATAATCTCATGGTTGCATAAAAAAAAATCGCAATCACGACCAATAAAAGTCACCGTTGCAAAATGTAATCCAACTCCGTAGACGGACGTTACGCAACCAAGTCGCACGGACTAAATAGGGAATGACTAAAATAGGCAAACGCGTGGTCGCAAATAAATCGCAGTTATGTCCAATCGGATTCTGACACAAATAGCGACGGCCCAGCCGCTTGCCTATTGATTTTGACCGACCAATTTACGAACTTAAAGCGTTTACTATAATGGTAAAAACTTTGCTTCTTCGCTGCCACTTTTGTAGCAAAGTAAAAGTTGTAATTTATTGATATGCATCTCCGCAAAGTAACGCCGGACTCAATATATTTTTTTTAAGCTCAAGACACTCATCATCTTACCTTAGGCACAACACATATGTAGTGTGCGCTTCTACTGAAACTGAGCAGAGCGGAAACGTGTAGAATACGACCAATCACATTACTGGAAATTTACATTTCACTACGTTTCCTTAGCAATGTGACGTGCCAAGTAGTGCCAACTAAAGTGATTGGTCCATTCTGCAAGCCCCATGTCCGCTTCTGTTCAAACGCATCAAGCATCATAGAAAATGAACAGCACTTCACTATCATATGCCATAGCTATTCATCAAATTAGGTTTCCAAGTATAAAATTTAATTTA
The DNA here is from genome assembly GCA_947859365.1 of Archips crataeganus. Classification (NCBI taxonomy): domain Eukaryota; kingdom Metazoa; phylum Arthropoda; class Insecta; order Lepidoptera; family Tortricidae; genus Archips; species Archips crataeganus. The sequence continues at coordinate 8,798,217 of OX402059.1, read as the reverse complement.
TTAATTTTAATACGTCATACTCCTAATAGTTGGATTGTAAGTTTTCTGTTTCTTTAGACATCTGTTACACGTCAATTCTGACGTAACGGATTGAAGAAAATTATTCAAAATATCCGTCAGTCCAAAAGGGTTACACGATAATTCTCACGTCATCCTGACTAGAATGATGGACATAACTGACGCCAGAATTAGCGTTCAACCGATGTTTTACAGATCAATATACGTATAACAACGAAAGTAGTTTGCTTTAATTATTATGTACTGTATTAATGGTAGTAAAATGCTTGATATTTGTTTCATTTAAATGTTCTAGTCAGAAATTATCGCAAATAGTAGTAACTAATCAGGACCGCCGCCTCTTTTCTTTTAAACCGTTAACTAAATTGCACCCGGAAAGTCATCAATCGTAGAGTTCACAGATGTGTAGAAAACACAATAGATAGATACAGTTGAAAGAATACGATATCATCATCATCATCAATCATCATCATTTCAGTCGAAAGACGTCCACTGCTGAACCATCCGCATCCAACGCGTTCACGCAACCTTAAGAGGGTTTATACCTGCTGAGCTGGCAATGTTGCATTTTTGTTAGTTTTTCTCGATTATTCCATAAAAATTTAATGAAAATTAAAAATGTTTTGTATACAAATTGTTCTAATATGTAAGTACTGTGTTTATTATTATTAAACACATACAAATATTAAGAAACAATAACAATAAAAATGTAAGTTAATGTGTCCACTGCAATAATAATTCGTGATAGACTTTTATTTTCTTTAAAAACGAACAAATTATTACCTAACGGTTTTTAAAGAAAATAAAAGTCTTATATATTAGAACAATTTGTATACAAAACATTTTTAATTTTCATTCAATTTTTATGGAATAATCGAGAAAAACTAACAAAAATGCAACGTTGCCAGCTCAGCAGGTATAAACCCTCTTAACCAGGTCGTCGCTTTATCTAGGAGGCCTACATACACTGCGTCTTCCGGTCCGTGGACGCCATTCGAGAACTTTTTGACCCGATTGGCCATCAGTTCTAGTTAGGAACGATGTGACTTTGGAATACGATATCACATAGTCTTCAATTTCAATATGAAGATGAGTTTTCAAAATAGTATTTTTTTAACTACAAGAAACATTTCTCTACTATTTGAATAAACTGTGTCCTCCATTGGGTGTTATTTCAAAGCAACAGCAAAATATAGCTCATAGTTTTTAGTCGCTACACTGTTTTCTATTTCAATAACTATTGAAAAATCAAATGTATCATAAATGTGTTTTATGCAGAAAAATGACCATGTTATTGATGCGCAAAACACATTGCGATAGTAAAAAAATTAAACAAAAATAAATGCCTGAATATCTGACTTTCCGTTCTTTATTCTATCACAAAAATACTACACCATTTCAGTACACTTTGAATGGATGCAGAATTTTCACAACCATATTGCTCTCATAATGTTTTTTAATCGCTTCGCAGGATGAATATGAGAACGGTCTAACTACAAAAATAAAGGATTTGAACTTTTTAAAACTAAATGCAAGCGCCATGAAGCTGCAAGTCACAGCTTTGGGTAAAAATAATGAATTTTTGACCAATATAAAAGAGCAGATTTTTGTTCATCTGTTTGTGGTTTCTTGATGTTCGCTAATATCAAGCTGTAGATTATTAATCTGTTTGTTTGAAAGAGTGGTCTCATTATAATTTTTAACAAAATCAGTTTACGAGTAGTTTATAAGTAAATTTGAAGTAGGTTTTGTCTTGTTTAATTGCAAGAAATAAAAGGTATATTGTGTGCATAAATCAACATACATTTTAATACAATTAACTTCGCCACTAATAATATATCATAATAAAAAGTTTAGAATTTGTTTTTCACAAAATGCTATCTACCATGCATCCAACGCAAATTTCTTGGAAAACTTAAATGACCAATCTTCCTTCAATAGTTAGTTTGAAACTCTAAAGCGATCTGCAAAGATTTGTGGACGCAACTAGTTTCAGACAACTCGCCGGTTATCTTACACGACAGTTCTGAAAATAGAAATTGTCGCGTCGTACAAAACGGTTTTCGCTTTCTCATTTACGAAGTATCAATTTTCTAGCTGTCACTCCAGTTTTCGGACGAAAATAAATAAATTTCTCAAAAATAAATTGTTAATTATTAATGGTTAAACATGTTAGATTTGTAGTACCAGTCAACGTCATAACATAAATAAGTGATTACTTTTGTACCTTGTCGCTTTCAGTCGTTACATAATTTCGTATGACTTTTCAAACATGACGTTAAAGTGACAAGGTACAAAAGTGATCACTTATTTTATTTATGACGTTGACCCTACCACGTAGCACACATAATTGTCGTTTAAAAATACTATATTCTGTTAACAGGTAAGATAAATCAATATAAAATCGAAGTAATAAATATATTTAAAAATAATCATAAATTAACACGTCTTGATCGTCTTGCTTCTAGATCTTCTAATTTTCATTATTCTAAATTCAAATATATAAAAACTTTTAGTCCAGTGACTAAGGGCCGATTTTTCAACCCCCAGATAAAAGTATTCGTCAGTTAAAACTATCGCTATCCTTTTCTCAAGTAATTGGGAAAAAAGGACAGAGCTTACATTTATGTGACAGATAAGTCCTAATTGTATTAATCAAAACTGTTAAATAAAAGTAAAATGGAAAAGTTCGTCTCATCGTCGCACGCATCAAAACATATTCGAAACAAAAGACGAGTAACACTGACGCTTAGTTTTTTTTTACCAGGTACTATAGAATTTCTAATTGCTTTCTTCTGACCTAAACAGTAAGTATTGTTGATTCATTCTAAAATAGGCAACGATAACATTAGCAGATTCAAAATCGTCGATAAAATGAGCTGAAGACAGTTACAGCAGCGGGAAGCTAAGCTTTATGCACACCGTAACTTACTATCGGATTACAAGAACAGCTACGTATTATGGTAAAGAGACGTCTACACTATTATTAGGATTAAAAAAACAAGTTAAAGTTTTTATAGATTGGATTCACTATGAAATGGTACTAAAAGTTTTTTACCCCGACTAATGTTCTTTGAGCGTATGTATCATTCTTTGGTTCGCCCTGCAGCCTAAACGGCTCGATGCATTTTAAGAGCGCGCGCAGACAGAGAGCGGTCTGGAGTTCCGAGTTCAGAGTTCTGCGTTCTTTCCAATGTACTGAGTCTCTTACGGTAACGCACACAGCAGGCGAGAGGCGACTGGAACTCTTGAGCGGTCAAAACACAGAACTCTGAACGCGGAACTCGGAACTCTAGCTAGACCACTCTCTGTCTGCGCGCGCTCTAAAGGATGTGGTGTCTAATGATTTGACTGTTGCGAGAGTGACATAGCATAGGGTATACATTTTCCCGGAATTTCATTTCCCGTGGGAAAAGGAATTACATAGGAAACAACTATTTCCGATACCTAGGTACGGTCGCGTGTTTTAATTTGGGACCCATTTCGAAAAAATATCCTTTGAATTCCTATACAATATGACAGGACTGTCAACCTCAAGTGGGTCCCAAATTAAAGCTCGTGACTGTACTACTTCTCCGATTTCAAAACTTCCTATTGAATTTGAGTTGAAAGGTACTCGTATGTAAATCGGTGACCCAGAGTAATGTAAATAAATGAATATTACACATGGGGCCACTTTGGGGGGTAAATAAGAAAATATTTTTACGCAGTCGGACTTGTCATTTGTTTATTAGAAACTTATTCCGTCCTCTCAAGATCTCAAGCATTGCAGGAACGATAAAACTTTTTAATAAATAAAATCTTTATTACCCTTAACTCCTAGCGCTATAAAACGCGATTGTGCATTGAAGATATTACGAATTTATACTATCGAGTACTTAAAATGGTATTACTTTCACGATATTGAGCGCGCATCGCCAATAGTTTTAATTAAATCTATGAAGTTATAGCTTTGGTCGATTAGTTATCAATGAGTTTAATCTGCGACTTAGATCATGTTCAACACCATAATCTTATTAAGGGGCTGTTTCACCGCCCATTGATTAATTTTAACTGACGGATAAATGTGATGCCGTCTCCGTCTATTCGAACAAAACAAACAGAGACGGCATCACATTTTATCCGTCAAATAAATGTGATCAATGGATGGTGAAACGGGGGGTTAATGTCATAAATACATTGTTGACTTTGATTGTACATTTATGCCTGCGTGTCTTACATAGTAGTACAATCAGCAGTGCAAAAGTCGTATCGTTCCTTATTGTTGCAATATAAAAGTGTAATGTAACTGAGCCACCTCAGCAACTTTCCGTAGAAGCAATATGTGTTGTATCCAACTGGGAATTACGCGTTCTTTAACATCAGATGCTGAATCGATACTGTGATAAACTTATAGGTTTGAAGTTATTGTTTTACTAGCTGCTGCCCGCGACTCCGTTTGCGAAGAGCAAGGGTATAAAAAATAGCCTACGACCTATTCATAAACCTACCAAATATGGACAAAAAATTTCATAAAAATCGGTCAAACCGTTTCGGAGGAGTTCGATAACAAACACCGTGACACGAGATTATTATATATTAGAAATTTAGAATTAGTTTGACTGAAATATACAGCTCTAATACCTGATTTACACTCTCGCCTCGTCACCTCGCCTCGCGCCTCGCCTCGTCGTTTCGCTCCTACCTGATTTACACTCTCGCCTCGTCACCTCGCCTCGCGCCTCGCCTCGTCGTCTCGCTACGGGCGCGAGCCTCAAAATCAAGGCAAGGCAAATCACGAGACGAGGCCAGGCTCGTCTCGTGGCTCGTCCCGCAGTTCGTCTCGCCATTCGTACGCGAGTGTAAACCAGGTATAAGATGTTTTGCATGAAGTACTTTATAATTATAACGGTGAAGCACGCATCACGGATTGAGGTGGAACTGGTTAAGCCTCACTTTTAAATTTTTCGATGTATTCTAGTTTCATATAGCTTATAAAGTTGTTTGTTGTCGTTACCCTAGCAGATCAAAGCAGTGCACAAACTCCAAATTCCAATACCCTTATAAGGTCCAGTCAAATAGAGTGAAACAAAAGTAAAGCGCAAAGCAAACAGATTACTTGTGTTCACGGCCTTACCCTAAACAAAGTCGTAAGCGAAAAGTTATTGGTCGAGATTAGAGGGGGGAGTTTGATACCAAAGTCAACTGGGCCCGTAACCTACACTTAAAGCAGAAACTTAGCTGCTAATGCTACGAAGAAATAATTCGAAAATTGTTTCTTGGAAAAGACAATAAACAAGAAGTAGGGTAAGTAGTTAATATAAGTACCTACATATACCTAATTTTCTAAACGCCACCGATTGGGTTCCAAAATGTAGCTGGCGGGATGATTTAGACCGTTTTCACCCATTCTAGCCAGCATTTTAGCAGTCTAATATCTGGTAGCATGGTGAACGGTTATGTTGCTCTGAAGATCGAGCTCTGGTTGAGTTCGAAACGCGTTACAGTACCCGGCCATAAAGATTGCACACGGTCTTTGAAAAAAGACTCGGCAAATGTCGGACATTTGCAGTCTTTTTCCAAAGACCGATGTGTTTTTTTGTTTTTTTTTTGTGTGAGTGTGTTTGCCGAGTCTTTTTTCAAAGACCGTGTGCAATGCAATCTTTATGGTCGGGTACTGTAGTTAGTGGGGTGGTGGTGAAAGTTGGATTTGTGTGTGTTCGTACAGTGCGGAGGTGGAGGAACTGAATGAACACACATTTCTTGCATAAACGTAGCTATCATAAGGTGCTGGTGAGCATGTAATTGTTTCAGTTAATTGATATGGACCTCCGCAAAGTAACGCCTGATTCAATAAATCTTTTGAAGGATAGAGACGGGCGGTAATAAAAAGGGGAGGGCTTTGCCCTGTAGCGGGACGTCTAATAGCTTGTTAAAAATAGTAAAATACGGCTTTGTTTGAATTAAATAGTAACTAGGTCTTGAAACCGGTACCAAAAATGCTGGTATATACTGCTTTAATACTTGTATTATTCGTTTTGTAATACAGTTTCTGGTTATACGGTACCGGCAGAGTACCGGTATATACCGTTTTTATACCGGTATTTTTGATACCGGATTCAAGTTCTGGTTGTAACAGCGTTCGTAACGTTGCAAAATTTCAAAAGAAAATCTTACTAAGTAATTTTACAAATGCGAAAGTTTGTGAGTATGTACATATGTGCGTGCGCGTGTACGTTTGTTACTCCTTCACACTAAAACGGCTGGACATATTTGGATGAAATTTGGTATGCGGATAGCTGGAATAACACATGGATTGAGATAAAATACCGAAATCTCAACCACTAGGTTTAGAGACATTAAATTTAGCACCTGTATTTTTACAAGTTTTTATTTAGCTCACCCGTTTGTTTTATTCTTGGGTCAAATCTTAGAAGTCGAATTTGACCCACTTCCAGTGGTTGGATTCACCTGAAATTTGGTATACTTATGTAAGTTGGATGACAATGCAAGTACAGTCAACAAAAAGTACAGTCAGCTAAAAAGCTTGCTTTAAAAATGAAATTTTTAACAAAACTTATTTATGCAACGGTAATGAAGAGCACGATGTGGTTTCTGGGAATTCCCATGGGAAGTTTTGGGAAATCCTGGAATTCCAATTGCTAGTCTAAATAGTTTACGCGAGCGAAGCAGCGGGGAGAGGCTAGCTACTCAAAAACCTATCAGTACAGCTTTATAGTTGGAAGCCATATTGCGAATTCAATTCACTTGCATATTGAAAATTCTCAAAACAAATCTAGCTAGCACATACAGAAAGTGCACTACAATAACAATAAATCATGAAAGTATGAGTTCCAAAGTTGTTTGTAACAGGGAATGAGTTCTCTGTTTTCAATTACCTGCGTCGCCACTCGTCCGTCGGATTCCGTGGTTTATAGTTATTACAGGTATAACGGTCGCTGAGCTGGAACTAAGAAACAGTTACAACAGTTTGCCAATAATCTAATCAATGATATGGAGACTCTCAGCTGGAATTGATGAGTTAAGGCTCATTACTGGGTCGGGCCCTCCTTAGCGTGTCGGGTCGCACACTGTAGGGTTCCGTACTAATCATCATCATCAGTTCAGCCGAAAGACGTCCACTGCTGAACATAGGCCTCTCCCAAGGTTCGCTAAACAGATCGGTGCTGCGCCATCTGCATCCAAGTGGTTCCTGCGATCTTTACCAGATCGTTGGTTCATCTTGTTGGAGACCTAACTATACTGCGTCTTCCAGTCCGTGGACGCCACTCGCGAACCTTTTGGCACCATGGGTCATTATTTCCTCGAACGATGTATGCCCACTGCCACTTGACTTGAGTCACTCAGTGACCTTAAATCTTGACTCTTGAGTGACTAGTTCTTGAGCGACCTTGAACTGCGTAATATGCGGCAAATAGTCATAAGTTTTGATCGACTAAGTACTCGTTACCTTTTAGAGCCTACTACGTTGTGATAGTTTAGGTAAGGTACCTACTACATATAAGGATTTTTTCAGATTTCAGATTTTTCAAATTTGATCAGACAAAACGGGGACAAATACGTACTTATGGTAATAAGATTACATTGCATTTTGACCAAGGGGTTTATTTGCATCTTTTGCATTTGATAAGTATCTGCTCTCAGTTTTAAAAGTAATAGATCCTGATTTATGTGTAAATAAATTATACTCCCAACGCAACGGCTTTGACCAAATAAAAAACACGGACAGAATTTTCCGAACTACGAAGTGAGGTCAGGTATAGCTAAATGAAGTCTTGTAGGCGCGTGCGTGATTCAACTAGTTGGCTAAATCGAGCAGAGGCGTAGTTGAACCGACCTGTTTCTGTGGATCGCGGGACTCCGTCTGTACTTTTTACAAAGAGACGCCAGGTAAAAGTCTACGTCTAGCATCATAAGCGTGTACGTGATTGAAATATGTAGTTTGTTATGTCGATGAGAAGCTAGTTTTTCTGACCTTTTTCTGCGGATCACGCAATTCCGTCTGTACTAGTTAAGGTCGGCGCAGACCATATGCGTCCGCGTGTCACGCACCAGTTGTAATGAATGAAACTATAAGAAAGATGGCACACCATGTGCACGCATCTAGTGCGTCATCTTTCTTACAGTTTAATTTATTACAACTGGTGCGTGACACGCACACGCATCTGGTCTGCATCGGTCTTTATTAGGTCCGAGTCCAATGGCAGTACTGCCAATTTACTTAACTTGTGTACAGCATAAACAAGCAAGGACTACGTGCATCTGCGTAGTCAGTTACTAATTTGTTATCAGCATGCTAGGATACCTGAGAAGTTATCTCTGCCATTTGATAAAGACGAATACCGCCTGTAAGCCAAGCACGGCCGCTGTAATAAAGAGGCGAACTCTATGCACTGTAATGCGAATAAGCTGGTTTGATACTTGTTCAGTTATCAACGTTAATTGACAAGGCAGATTGTTGAAGTTGTCTTTGACGAGTGAAAAAATATACACAGGGTTAGAATAGACAGTACTATAGATTTCTCCCAAACAACTTATTAATTTGCCATTTTAACCATTTACTTTAATTACTACAAGAAATTTAAAAAAAAAAACTGTTTTGCTTTCATCATCATCATCATCATCATCATCATCATCATCATCATTTCAGCCGAAAGACGTCCACTGCTGAACTTAGGCCTCCCCCAAGGCTCGCCAAACAGATCGGTCCTGCGCCATCCGTATCCAATGCGTTTCCGCCACCTTAACCAGGTCGTCGCTCCATCTTGTTGGAGGCCTATCTATACCTACACTGCCTCTTCCGGTCCGCGGACGCCACTCGACAGTCATCGACGGTCAATTCTACGAGAGATGTGCCCTACCCAGTGCCCACTGCCACTTAAGTCTAGCGATTCTTCGAGCTATGTCCGTGACTTTAGTTCTTGCGCTTCTTCATCATTTCTAATGCGATCCCGCAGAGAAACTCCAAGCATAGCCCTCTCCATCGCCCTCTGAGTGACTTTGAGCTATCTTATGAGCAGCAATCGGAACTCTGGGTGTAAAACTTTAACAAAACTTGTAAAGCTGACATTAAGGAGAATTTACAACCAAGAAAAATAAGAATATTATTGGCAGATTAGTGTTCAATTTAACTCCATCTCGAAATCTCAGATTTTCAGTAGATTATTAATATTTTCATGTCTGTAAGCACTGTTTCATGCCCGCTTGGCAAGTTTTGTTAAAGTTTTGCACCCAGAGTTCCGATCACTACTTATGAGGCATATCGTCGTTTTGCTTTCGTCTTCTTAAAAATATTAAAGTCTTTGTATCCTGTGCATTGTTTCCTTAATTAATTGAAACGATTATTCAACAACGGTTTCAATCCAATCTTTATAATAGAGGAAATGATAAGTTAGTGTAACTAATCACTTATTTACAGTGCTTATTTATTATTTAGTGTAATCTTGTATAAATTTAACTAAGATCAAAACGTGTCAGCACACATAAAATAACAAAGTTTCTCAAACGTGCACAACTTCCATATTAATGTACCTGAAATGAGAAACTAAGCTTCGTAACGTAATTTCGGAAAAGACTAATAGCTGTCGTATATCCCAAGCACGACATAAAAAAAGAACGAAAGACTTTAATTTGTTATTTGGCAGAATAATATGGCTCAGGCCTGAAAATGTCCGTTTTCCTAAAATGTCTGAGCCGAAAATATATTAAGTATTAATTCCATAGTAAGTGACTCCGTTATTTCTGATGGCCAGTAAGTACAGATATCGCTGCTTATCTGAAATAACGCTCTATTCCAAAATACTACGGTGTGCAACTTAGATAAGCAGCGAATGATAAATTGCAATTTCCAAATACTCGTTTAACAGGCAGCAATAGTTTAATTAATAGTTTGATTAGGCAATATCGCCATATTAAATTAAATTCCCGCAGAAACCACATTTTAACATGCGACATTATTTCATTATCTGTCAAAATAGCGAAGAACGTGCATTTGAACGGCATTCAGCCTCTAAAAGTGTCGCTGTATTTTTAATTTCACGCCATGCAGATACAAAACGCGACTAACAAGGAGTAGGTGAGTAGTGCTGCATTTTTGTCATAACTACCTACCTGGGCTGTAGGGGTGCAATTCTCATCTTAGTTTCATGAAAAACATTTTCAACATTTAGTTCGCCTATAGTGTATTTTTTATTATACAGGGTTATTTGTAATTCACTAGCATCCTTTTAACCCTAAACTCCTACCACTTAAACAAATGTTTTTTGTTTTACGGCTTTTGTCATAATTTAAATTACGTTTTGAAAATTTGAGACTACCTCTTCTTTTTACGATACTCTGTGTATTTGTATCCATGGGAAAAAAAGTGCTTCATTTTAAAAAGTCGTAAAACAAAAAACATTTGTTTGAGTGATAGGAATTCAGGGTTAAGAGGATGTCAGTGAATTACAAATAACCCTGTATAGACAATAGCTGTTACTCGCGACTCCGTCTGCGAAGAATTCGTTTATCGCTATCCCGCGGGAACTATGCAATGCGGGAAATATCCTCTATGTTAATTCAGGTTAAGGTAAGCTATCTGTGTGCCAAATTTCATTAAAATCCATTCAGCAGTTTTCGCGTGAAAGCGTAACAAACAAACGGACATTCACATTTATAATATTAGTAGGGATAAGAGAGAGAGAGAGAAAGAAGAAAAAAAAGAGAAAGAGAAGAGTATTTTTAGCTGTAATTTTTAACTCCGTGATAAAAAAATACTCTTGATAGAATGGATGTAAAATGAAGAAGAGAGGAAATTGATTCACCAAAAGGCCACCATTAAAAAGTGTGAACTTTAAATGTGATAAACACGCACAGGTACCTGGGAAAGTATATCGATTTGCACTTTATATTGGTGAAAATTACGCTGATGGGTGGAAGTGGATCATCATTGTCATTACTGTATACATAAATATTAAGGTTTGCAGGTATCTATAAAAAAATACGTAACAGTTTTTTCGTCAACTTGTGCGGTAATCGGGAGGAAAGTTTTATTAAGATGTTATAAAATTGTTAGCCCCTCTCTCGAGTAGGTACCGAGTATTCAGAAAAAAAAACAACTTTGTACAGTCGAGTTCACCAATATATGCATCGCCAACCTTTCATAAATATCTATACATAGACCTTATGTTACTTTAATAAGGTCTATGTATAGATATTTATGAAATGTTGGCTGTACAGATATTGGTGAACTCGACTGTACTAGCTGAGTTAACTTTCGGTATTTGACTGCAGATCAGCTGAGTTAACTTTCGGTATTTGACTGCAGATCCCAGTAACTTTTTTCAATCGATACCGACTGGATACCGATATCTACTGCACTAGAATAGTCCCAGAACAGGAACAAAGGACGAGGCCACACAGACCGGCTAATTGGATGGTTCCGAGATACAGCCATCCAAACTGCGCCATTTTACATCAGTTGCTTTACGTTTGCTGTATTTTAATAGCTAGAAGATACAGTTCATTTGGTCTTTGGAAACTGCAATGAATTTTTCAATGCAATAAGCAATTGGTTTCGAATTATCCTCGTAATGATCACGCTTGAGCGTTTGTAAATACACTGATTTGTCAATAAAAATTAAGAATTCGACTAGCTGTAGTCTGTAAATACATTAAATAGATATATTTTAAAGCGTTCATCTTATATATAAAATTCTCGTGAATGGCTCGGGAATGGTTATACATATATAAAATTTTCCGAAATGGCTCGACCGATTCACATTAAATTTTGTGTGCATATCGGGTAGGTTTGAGAATCGGCCAACATCTATTTTTCATACCCCTAACTGTTAAGGGTGGTTCATCCCTTAATTTTTTCTAATAAATCGATGAACGCCGGCTGCATACACGAAAAAGGATGACGCAATGTAATTACATGAGCGGCGTAGGCCAGTTGCAAGAGAGAGGCGATCGCGTTGCAAGAGAATGTATGAGGATGGGTTTCATTTTTTTTGCCTCTACTCTAAGAGCGCGCGCAGACAGAGAGCGGTCTAGAGCTCCGAGTTCCGCGTTCAGAGTTCTGTGTTTTGACCGCTCGAGAGTTCCGACCGCCTGCTGTGTGCGTTATCGTAAGGGACTCAGTACATTCGAAAGAACGCAGAACTCGGAACTCGGAACGCGGAACTCCAGACCGCTCTCTGTCTGCGCGCGCTCTAAGGCGGGACAAAGTTCGCCGGGTCAGCTAGTTATGTTATGAAGTTATGATTTATGAAATGCCTGGAAATGTACATGTAAGACAGAAGATGTAATTTCAGTGTGGCGTTTAGTTCAAATGATTAAAGTTATAATAACACTGTTTTTTGTAGCGAAAAAATACGAATAACTCACGTCTATGATCGAGGTTAGCTCGACCAGTTTCGGGCTAATCCGTAATCCTTCTTCTTCGAACAACACGTCGCGGTGGCTGCCAAACGCGCACCCATGCAAGCATGTCGAGCTAAACTCGATCATGACGTGAGTTATCCGTATTTTTTCGCTATTAGTAAGACTCACGGTAGTTTTACTTTTTTTTTTCAATTTCACGTACGTCTTACAACAATAGTTTGGGAGCATTTCTCAAAAGCATTGTACGTTAATTTAGGACCCCGACTTGCATAGAAATTTACAGGTAAATAGCGTAGTAATTGATTGTAACTAACGCAGCCTTCCAAAATGTCCTGATTCATTTGCATGAAAACTCCCATTTTTGTTACCCACCACTAACTACATAATTTTGGTGCCAAAAAACGACTGTCCAATCTCGTCATTTTATGAGGTTGTTTCAGTTAGGCTCAGTTGCATTCACTACTTGCCCGTAAATTTCTATGCAAGTCGGAGTCCAAAATCAAATGCACAAAGTTTTTGAGAAATACTCTTACTATAATTGAGATTATTATAAAGAGCAACCAACGGAAATCCTAGTACTAAATATATTACAGCTAAATTTACAGAGTTAGTATAATATAGTTTCGTTAGCAAGCAACACAGCACTGGCACCTGGCTCCGACATTAACGACAGTAATTAGTGAACTAGACGAGGGCATATGCGCTACCAAGCTAGGTCATTCAGAAAGGCTTTAAGTTACAGTTTTTGATTACATTAGTATAACATTTCAGCAGGTGGTTGAGTTAGTTTAACTAGAAACCTGTAATTGTCTTTCAGGATTTTGCAGTCGACAAATGTTCCCATACCATTACAAGCATACTGGGGCAAAGGTCTGAGTATGTACTCATTTATAATCAGAAAAGGATGACCTCCGATGAAAGGGCATTTACACTTTATACCTGGTTTACACTCGCGTACGAGCGGCGAGACGAACTGCGAGACGAACTGCGAGACGAGCAACGAGACGAGAGTGTGAACAGGCTCGCCTCGCGCCTCGTCTCGTGATTTGCAGGCTCGCGTCCGGAGCGAGACGACGAGACGAGGCACGAGGCGAGGTAACGAGGCGAGAGTGTAAATCAGGTATTAGAATGTACGCGCTATTTTTTTTTAGAATTAAGAAGTTTTGAGGTTTTTTACTCAGAATCAAGAGCGCTAATAGCTTTGAAAATAAAAAAAATGTCCCTAATTTTTCATAAAAATTTTTGGTCTTAGCATTGTAACTGAAAATAAGAACACTTTAATTCTTAAGAAAATTAATAGTAGGTACTCGTGATTTTGAATAAGAAAAGATTAAAAAAATTAAAAAGTATATTTTAAACTGAAAATTCCCGAATAACCTTTTCAGATGTGTTTAGACCAACTAGTCCAACCATCTGGTGAAATATTCCGGATTCATTTTAAAACACCTGGTAACAAACAAGAATTAAAAAAATTAAAAAACACATACTCGCGTAACGGACGGAGGATAACTAGCTTAAGGAAAAGTAATCTAAGATTCCCTTTGTTCTTTCGTCCCGAAGTTTTCTCCATTCAATGAACTCGTCATAAAGAGCTAAGGAAATTAATACTTTAAAAGGAAAATTAACTGGCCCGACCTTTTTGTAGCCGGCGAGCCGCAACGCCCTCTGCAGGCGCGCGGCGCGACTCGAAGACAGGTACACTATGGGCACCGCCTCTCCCGCCTCCAACTCGATATCGAAGTCGTTAACCGCCTCACAAAACTTATAATCCTCGAACTTTTTTGCCTTACTCTTCATTAGTTCTTCAGAGTCCACGTCACTTATCTCGTCTTTTAAAACTTGGCTCGCCGGGATGAAAAGGGGGTTGTCGTAGCTCCGATTAAGAAGTTTATCCGCGTTTTCATTGTGCATTTCCTCGTAAGTGTAGTGACGATCTTTGACGTCGCTCGGGTCTGGGTCGACGTCGCTTTCGTCGTCCGGAAACGTTATCAGGTAATTGTCGTTGATTGCCGACTGACCATCACTGATGCTGGCATCTTCGATTACCATTGACTGTTTGAGTGATTCTGAGGATGTCGTGGAAAATGCGCTCCACCTTAGCCCGCTCCCAAGTCGTCCGCACTCCATCGTCACTAAATGTTATAGTCACTCAACAACAACTGTGTTATTCACTGTAGTTTAAAACAAATGCAATGTGTTTTTAGTGCGAGAGCATAAATGAATGATGGAATGCCTCACACAAAGAATGGGCGTCATACGTGTCCGATTTCAATCTGCAATCTGTTCGACGCTGCACGCGCGGTGTAAAAACACATGTTTTTAAATAAACTGCCAGAAAACTCGTGTAAAATAGGTGTACCTAATGCATACGTGGCGGCGGGATAAAATGTTGTGACAGTTTTAAAAAACCTGTGTCAAAAATTTCACGGACCCATTTGGGTGGAAAGACAGGTGTTGAGAAGCGGGGTGATAAGGGTCACTTCTGGAGCGGGTCGCATTACCGACCTCTTGGCTCTAATTAGTCGATTCCGAGCTCAGTAAAAATAGCAATTTTTTAAGCAACCTTATTTAATTGTGGTAACGGAAATTTAACTAACGCGTGATAATTAATACCGGCCACTAATTATTAGGCCCGTGGTTTTCATAACCACTAATTTTAATCATTATTTACTGTAAGTGATATTTCTACGTGCACTCAATGTTTAATTATGATCGTCCTATATACAGAATCCTAAATAAGTCCAGACGCAGACACGGCAATCCAAAAAGAAAATGTCACCCAACAAAAGTGCGAGACTAGGGGTCGTTGAACCGGCGTAGACTTCGCTGAATTACAGCGTGTTTGCTAATCTTTGGCTATGTTAATTATTCTCGACGCAAAGAACTGAAGATCCTAATTTTCTTTTAAGTTTGCTAAGTTTCGAATAAATACAGGTAGGATTTAGCCTCCTTAATAGAAAGGACCGAAGATGTAATTTTCATTAGAACAATTTCACATTTTTCTTTCTTATTTTTCGTGTTTAATAAATTTATCACGTTTTACACTGACATCATTAATATTGAAGTCTTTGTTCAGTTGCAATGTTTTTTGTCTTTCTGTTTTGTCTAGATACTTTCAAAAACTATACGAACTTTTGCAAGACTTTATTTTTAAAGTCATAAATAGTTGGCAATTTAACACTCTCAGCCAATGATATTTAATTAGACATGGCCGTGTACGTATTGCTTCCAAGACAACGGATATTTTCAAACATCTACTGGTAACATCGTCTATTGTGCTGACTACCACTCCTTATGGTTATCACAACATGCAATTATCGCCAAGAACGAACACGTCATTTCGAAGCGATTTTTTTCAGCTGAAGATAAAATATTATAACATTACTGAAAACTCTCGCACAGAAGAACACATATATTTTAATCATTTCCACACCACAGTTAGGAATATTCCTTTATCGCGCACATTTTTCTTTAATACCAAAGGATAGTTTATTAAAAACTCCAGACAGATCCCTTCAGTCTTAGCCAACGGGGCGACGCACGCGCAGCGAGTTGAATCGAGACTGAAGCTATATTTGAAATGAAGTGGGTTTTAATAACATTGCGTGTATTTTCACGTTTTTTCTCGACTTTGACATCTGTGAGTCAGCCATTCATGTTTTTATGCGTCTACGTTTCGCCGGCAGTTTTCCTGCCCGTGGAAATTCGGCCGACATTAACGGGATGAAAAGGAAACAGTGTATTATTAATTTTTCACGTAAATTTCGTAGTCCGTCTTATTTTTTTGGTAGGAGGTTAATTTCTAAGCAATTTGCTAACTTTAATGAGCCTTACTGAAGCCTTACTGAAATGTGTTTTAAACGCAAAGAAAAAATATAATATGCGTTAAGTATTTTTAGATTCGCACCATAGAGTAAAACAAATTCAGTTCTTTTAATTATTTGGATGGTACAAAGCTTAATTTTATCCATACGAGATGTAATCGTATAACTTGAAAATCAATATCAATTAATAAAATTCAAGAACCAGTTTTCAACTAAACCTCCAAGAAAACGGATCAGTTTTGCTGTACTCTAATAAATTTTATTATCAATTAACTTTGGTGCAACTCCATAAATATTGAAATAGCCCTCCGGTAGTCTCTGTTTTTACCAAATCAGGTTGTTAGTGCATCGACAGCAAACAATAAAGATACAGAATAAAATGCTAACTTTCTGCACTCCCGCAGCTGACTAAGCAACCCTGCAACCAATTTGACCATCCAAATAAATCTTATTATCTACGTGTAACCGCGACCTTGTCTCGGTCGGTGCTATTAAAAATCAAACTAATTTCACATTGAATCGGAAACTCCACACTCTATCCTGTTCATTCATACTCAAATTGTAAAAGAATGAAAGGGATAGAATATCATTATATGGATAGAAAGTGCGATGTATTTGAATTAGAAATGCCGCGATGAGCCGTCGGCCGGCTGGACGGCGAAGTCTTGATACTTTGCCAACTCACATCTGCACCGAATGAAAACATTCTGCATACGTTTAACGCTCAACGGCTTTGAGGAAGGAAGTATCAGACACTTTAGATTATGTTTCATGCATATTACTTAATCCTACTTTGCGTGTTGAGTTAAGTCGATACAAGAATAGTTTTCAAGCTATAATCCTCCTTTTGCTCTGCTGTAATCGCGAAAAAATAAGCTTGCATCGAATTATATTCGTATTTCACTAGGCCGCGCGAAGCGGTTCACTTCATCTTTCCTAATTTGAACTGATAAGGAATAGAAATTCGCTCCCATCGTCTGTATGTCCAGATAGGTACAACGTAGGGCGAGTCATCTAAAGTCAAGGCTAGATTAAATAGGCTATTACTGAACCAGTGAGATACACCTTTGGCCTCAGCTGCGTTTACATCAGGTGAGACAGGAGTCAATCACGGGTCAGTTTCACGTAAAAAAAAACGGTCAAGTGCGAGTCGGAAACGCGCACCGAGGGTTCCATACAAATTTGTATGTAAATGAAACTCACGATTTTCGGATATTTTCCTTTACTTGTGCTGTAGTAAACCATCCTTTATTATAAGGTTAAGATATAGTTTTTGATTCCCTTGCGCAATATTAGAAAATAAGGCTCAAATGGTCGTAACTTAGCGCAACGTTCACTTAGAAGCTAGATTTTTTTCTGCTTGAAGGGACCGCAGACAATTTATTAATGTTAATTTCAACTACATATTATTGCCACGCGTTCCTGAGGGTTTTGACGGACAGACGGTCAACAAAATGGCAAAAATAAAGCTCTTTCAATGACTTGCACAAAGACCGGAACCAAAAAAACTGGATCGAACCGCCTTAAAAACTCAATCTCACCCAATCGATTACAGCAATTACAGGTGGTTCGTTAGGGCGGGTGCGAGCATATAAATATTACCGAATCAAGATAAACGGCTGCGCCACCGAAGAAAAGGGAAAGGTGAATTACTTATTCAACGGAATCTACCGTAAAAGAGAAGTGAGGTTTGTTCGTATGGTTGGAACGGACGGAAAAGTGTCTTAAGATCATTTGCGGAATTGCTGGGAACGTGAAGGGATTTTATATAGCGTCATAGAGATTAGGAACTGCATGTAATTCGCAGGCTACTAGGGTGTAAATGAACGGACTTGTAACAGACTGCGCATCTCGCCTTTCATTCCGAATCACTTCTTTTCCCATAAAATATGCGGAACCGTGCCGTTTCAGGGTTTTTTTTTTAAAAGTCATCTTATAGAATGTAGTAGGTTAGATTAGGTTAGTGAACTGAAGCAATTACTTTGCTCACCCGCGACTATCATAAGGTCGCCGGTGAGCAAAGTAATTGTTTCAGTTCATTGATATGGACCTCCGCAAAGTAACGCCTGATGCAATAAATTAAGTTAGGTTAGTTTAAATAGTTAGTTCAGAAATATATTACTTTCTTACAAATGAAAATTGTGGAAAATGACATTATAAAATAAATAAATAAATATCACGGGACAATTCACACCAATTGACCTAGTCTTAAAGTAAGCTAAGCATAGCTTGTGTTATGGGTACAAGGCAACGGATAAACATACTTATATAGATAGATACATACTTAAATACATATTAAACACCCAATACCCGAGAACAAATATTCGTATTACTCATACAAATATCTGCCCCGACGCGGGAATCGAACCCGGGATCTCAAGCTTCGTAGTCAGGTTCTCTACCTACTAGGCAATCTGGTTGTCATTAAGGGACATTAAATTCGGATAAACGATAAAGAACCCTTTAAATCATGAAATCATCATAATTTAATTACTTAATGACGAGACTAAATCAGATTCCGATACACAGACAGAGTTAATCATGCAAATATTTTATGTTAGTTTGTCGCATCTTAACATAAACGTATAATCATAACTTTCTAAGAATCATAAGTATTTCATTTAGGATTTCTGACGACAATAATCAAGCGTAAGCATCACCAGTTAGATTGAAGTGATCAATAGATAGTCGATTGTACGAAATTGAAACCTATATATTACGAACTTGGGATACTCCTCTCTGTCATATTGATCTGGTGCCAAGAACATACACATCAAGCTCTTTCCTTTGAAAGTTTTCCGTCAGTTCAAAAGGATTCCTTGACCGTCGAAAAGGCGTGAGATACTTAGAACTCAGCCACGCAAACTCAAGAATGCGCTTCCTGCTCAGACACAGCTGTGATTCCACCTGTCCCATCGACACGTCATGGTTCGCTTGCCAACTCCAAAGTCAGTCGCCATTTTGATTTTAACCATTTATACAAGCTGTCTTCCTCCTCATCTCAATTAACTGAGCAAAATTTAAACACATGTTTCTTCTTTATGCAGCTGATAATTAATCACGATGGCACAACCCTTCGCTAACGAAGAGGTTTCAGACGTTTAATTAAATTCACAAAGCACTGGGTAAATGTGGGAGTACTTATATTTGTAATCCCTGTTGTTTACCTGTATCGTGTGGGCGAGATAAACATAGGAAGGTTTTCCGTTTCGCGTGCACCTCTTAATCAACGGGATAATTTTGGGTCCATCGGCTTCCAGACAGAAGCTGTTAGCCATTGGCTCTGATGACCAAATACTTCGGAGCACGCGAACCTCCGCACGCAAGGCTCGGCTTTCGCACGCTATTAGGTAGGCTTTGCCGAAATACCCCAAAATTATGTTTTTTTTTAATTCACTGTTATTTGCATAACTTTTACGGAACAGGATTCCATTGCTCAATTCAGAGTAGTAGAGGTGCCACAGTTGCCACACACACACACACAGTGACTTATTAACTTATTGTTGACTTTGCGTTAGTTAAATTGAATCAAAAAACATTTAAATGGAAAAGTTTGTTATTTATATAATGTAATAATAGTATTACTGGTAGAATATATAAAAAATCATTGATATGAGCCGGTCTGGCTCACATTATATCCAACTAGGACACGCAGATCTAAAAGTTTTATTGGACTACCAGAAGTTTAAACTTGAAAGCTACGAACTCTCGATTATTCAATACTGTATCTCGTTCCTCAAAATTGTTCCAGAATATTTCAGATTATCGTTGGGTTAGTTTAGTTTAGCTGAACTACCCTGTAAAGGTATTTCATCGGATTTTTGGATTCAGTATTTGGTTACGCATTTGACTCGGTACACTTTGAATATGGATCAATGTATGAAAATGAGTCAACCGCAATTCAAAGTTCTAAAAATGTTTACAGAGTTGTTTAATCAAACTAACCCAACAATGTTTGTGTAGATTTGATTAATTTTGAGAGATCTTGTATAGCTTAGCTACAACTAACACAAGCCACGTCCGTAGAGATATCGCTTACGGCCGAACCGCTGCGTTAAAATCGCATTAGTTTCACTAGAGTCAAGCGAATCAATAAAACAGCTCTCGAGTGTTCGATCATCAATCATACGCGCAGATCCTTTTAAGCTCATAAAAAGTGACGTCACAGTATCCCGTACATATTTATGAAGAGTACAAGTGATCTGCGATTGATGGCCCACCCATTCATCAAACGAAAAAAGCTGTCAACTCATAAAAACATCGGGTCCTTCAGGTTCCAGAACGCGTGTAAAGTTGAAATGTTTGATGCTACTCAGTTTTCAAGTGCGCTTGGAACGCTGAAGAGCGCTCAATCAGGCTAGTAATTTGCTGGTCGTGTTCGGACTACTTGAAATAAAATATTTTCAGCAAGCAACCAAGCTGTTGTCCACTTTAAAATTTAACAAAAATTGATTATTCTTATTATTTTAACGAATGTTGACATGGACTCGATTTTTTCAACGGCACGCACGTGCCCACAGACGCGCAAATATTACAGAGGTACTTTTGCTTCATTAATTTTAAGCTAAACTTTTACTCTAAAACCACACGCAGTTTGTGCAGAAACTTTCATAAAACGTTTAAAATATGTGGACGAACGTAATGAATTTATAATATCTTGTTGTGAATGTAGAATAGGTATTTAAATTTGCGAGTCGGCATGTTAGAATGTGTAAGTAATTACGCATGGGCACACGTGAAGCTTGTAAGACTCCGTTTACACCTGTCGTTTGCCGGTTTCGTGCCCGCGGCAAAAATCTGGGACAATTTTGTATCAACTCTTCAGCGTAATAATTTTAAATAGTGGACGGACTTCTTTGTATCGGCGTTAACTGTATACAATTAGAAGAGTCCCGGCGAGCACTGAAAGTCGGACGGACTGGGCACTTAACGTTGAGGGGGGACGCACCATGCCCCGCACTGCACACCGCGTAGCTGCACTGTATATACAGCCAAGTTACCTTACTAGCTACTCCTACGCTACGGTATCGGCTTTAGATTCCTGACGAGGCGGCTGACATCCGATTAAAAAGGGATTCGACACCCGACAGGTGGGTACGGGGTCTAAGGCATGTGAATATTCCACCTTTGCTGAATTCTCGCGTGGGCGCTTTGGTCTGTGGGTCACATTCTTGACAGACGCATTGGCGGCGTTCCTTTAATTTGTAATTTAACGGCTGTCCTAGAGTTGTGGGCAACGAAATAGCGCGCGCGTCCACAAACGCTTGCTGTTCAAGAATACTTGCATTATATTAATTTCGTTGATTTATTTGCTTCAATTATTGCATGTGAATTTTGACCCATTTCCAGTGACCCGAAAACTTTTTTGTTGACCTTACTGTTTTTGTTAATCTGCTTTTAATGCCAACATGTGCTTTTCTAAAGCAAAAAAAAACACTACGTAAGTTCGTTCAATAACAACACTTGCAAACTTTAAAGCAAAGCAATTTCTCTATTTTATTTACGTTGATAAATCCTCTCCCGCGATAAATAATGACTAGAGCTGTTCCACAAACATCGACAGCGCTATCGATAATTACTGCGAAACACTTGAGCCGTTATCTGTAGCGATGTTTTAATCACTGGCACGGATAGTATCGGTTTTAACTGTCAGTAATTGTAATACTCGGTAGTATTCGGACGCTAACAACATGATATCGATGTTTATAGTCTTTATAGAATAATTACTTGCAACTCTATTTTGTAATGTAAATTGCTTTAGCTTTAAATTAGAAAGGAGGCTTTAGCGGTTCGGATAAAAGTAATTGCACGTTTTTACTGGATATACCGGATAAGAACAGGTAAATAGTGTGAAACACATTTAAAGCAATAATTAGTGAGTCGTAAGTTAATTTCTATAACAATAACACTAGCTGAATATATTGATTACACCAAAAACATTTCATGTAAAATCTGTCGGCAAGACTCAGAAGCTTTCACCGTTAAAGCCCCTAACTCTAAAAGACCTAACTTTACAAAAATCTTACTCTTTGTCAGAAGGTACAGTGCCGTAAAAAATTAAGTCACATTTATTTATGTCATGCAATCCTATAATAATATTATAAAGTTCGCGTTTGTAGAAATTGAAACGCGTCGAGACATTATCTTCGCCAATTTTGACTATACATTTGCTAAGCTTAAAGCCCTACCGAGCTTTTGGCGCACTTATTACATTCATTTAATCTCGTGCTGTATCATTACTAGCAAAGCTTTAGTTTTTAAATTCATGTGCAAGATATTTGAGGATTCACTCTAATGACCAGTGTTTATCGAAACACGATTACTTGTAGTTCGCTCAATAGGAAAAAAATCCAAAGCGTCTCTAAAAAATAAAATAAATCCTTAGTAATGTTAATAAAACAAGATGTTTTATAGGGTTTAGTGTTGCTACATTTATAAAATATGTATTTGTTTTAGTAATACGATGGAAATATCTAAATACACGCGCAGACTAACCAACCTACCTTGAGCCAGGTTGCCCAGGTTACCTATCAAAATTTAGAATTGTTTTTTTCCGAATATTTAAAATCCTGAATGCGTCATTTATCCGAATGCATTTTTTTCTGAAACTGTAAATATTTCAGGATTTTTATAAAACAACCCTAACCTAACCTAAAGGGTTCTCTACACCAGGGGTTCCCAATTTTTTTGTGTCAAGGAACCCTAATTGATTACATTTTTCCTAGCGGAACCCTTCTTTGATAACACCTTAAAATAGGTATAAATGAAAAACAATTAAACATGAAAATATTATAATAAATATTTTTTACAGAACCCTTATTGCCCTTCCACGGAACCCCAGGGTTCCGCGGACCACCTTTCGGGAACCGCTGCTCTACACGATGGTCCTGAAATAAATCCAGAAATATATACATTTTCAGAAAAAAATGCTTTCGGACAAATGAAATTTTCGGGATTCTAAACCATCGGAAATAAAATTTTCTAAACATCGATAGGATCCCCTTGAGCCATCGTGTTTCGCCCTTGTCCGATAGTTAGTTGCGTTTGTTGTCCTTCGGCCACCGGACGGGGAACCTGTGTCCTTTGCGATTACGCACGGCTTTGATTCTAGCCGCTCTCACGCACACATACACAAGTGCATAGAATACCTAAAATCGATTAGCGCCAAAAGCTCAGTAGGGCCTTAACGATACATTTAATTTACTCCTTTCATTGACAACTGACTACTTCAGCCATATAAACAAATCCATTCAATTTTCAGCTGCAAACGATGCCAGTTCACGTCAGATTCATTGATGAACTGCGATCTAAATTGGCATATTCATGCACGCAATATACGGCTATTGACAAACCTGTCGCAATTAGTTGAGAATTAACTTCGTTATGTTGCCGGATTATCAATTTATGTTACCTACTGAAAATAGCGCTTTGGCTAACAAGCGGGTTATTTATTATATTAGCTTACATCCGGATTTCCAGGAGGCCGAATAATAACATCAATTAATAAATCAATCATCCTAGCCTACATATGTCCCACTGCAGGGTACAAGACTCCTCTCAGACAGAATGAGAGGGTTTGAGCTCCCACGCGGGCCCAGTGCGGATTGGAAACTTAACACACCGTTGAATTTCTTTGCACCATTAAAAGCTTGTTCTTAATTTATTTACTATTCCTTTTAGAGTTACCACTACCACACGCATATTTCAGTCAATTTAATCAACTTAAGCAATTCCTTCACTAATATTCCACAGCACAAGGAAAAGTAAATTCAAGTTCCAGTTGTCAAAAACAAGGACAAAAAAATCTTAAAATCTGGTAACGCAGAAATCAGGGGATTATTGTGTAATCAAATCCTAAATGAAATCGAAAATGAAAATCCCCTCGCAACGCCGGCGTAAAACCTGCCTTTATTATTATTTGATGCCCTTATATTCCCTGGTGCTGAATTTTAAGTATTCGATTCAAATGTGTGAACAGTGTCGTTACAACAACTTTTCACAGGAAATTGAATGTGAAACCATTTGAAATAGAGTTTATGAATTTTATGATAGACATTCGTATTTCGTAGCCATACCAGCAGGCTTATTGTCTAACGCTTTTAACGCTTACCTATTTCTTTCTGTCAAACGGTATAAAAAGATGACAGAAAGAGATGGTGAAGGCGAAGGCAAGCGTCAGAAGCGTTAGACAATACTTAAGGCCTCAGGCCATATTTATGCTCTTTCTTTACTAACAAAAGTGGGGAATATTAACGTCAATTATTCTAATGCAATTTCTATAGAAAAGTGAGCTTGCTTATTTTTATTTACCTGTAACTGTGTTATTTTTATAACCATGACCATGTTTACTTTGCTTCAGAATTATAATAATTATATTTTTACTACTCACTCATCCGATTGTTCTACAATTTGTTGTTGTTGTATATTGAGGTAATTTTAGCAATTCATCGTCGTGATTAAGTTCCGGGATAGGATAGTTTTTATCGCAGAAATCATCCTATACGGGGGTGAAAAGGGGAGTGGAAATTTGTATGGGAAATCAATAACCACTTAACCGATTTAGATAAAATTTGGTATGGCGAGAGTTTGAACACCTAGCAAGGGCATAGGATAGTTTTATCCCGGAAAATCGCATAGTTCCCGCGGCATAGCAATAAACGAATTCTTCGCAGACGGAGTCGCAGGCAACACCTAGAAAATCTTCTAATATATAAATACTAATACTAGCTGACCCCGCAAACGTTGTTTTGCCATATCACCTAGGGGTATTAAAAATAGCCTACGACCTATTCTCAGACCTACCGAATATAGAGAAAAAAGTATCATAAAAATCGGCCAAGCCGTTTCGGAGGAGTTCGGTAACAAACACCGTGACACGAGATTTTTATTATACACCGTGAAATTTTAGTGGTTGTTTTCCCGAAACGAGGTGATTTAGTTTCGATTGTGCAATCGATTTATAATTACTATTTTGACTAGAGTCAAAAATGCAATTGTGAAAAACGAAAGTCGAAAATGACCGCAAACCAATAGTAACGCTTCGTTGGTACAAGTAGCGTACGATCGTACGATAGGTTAGGTACCAACGAAGCGTTACTATTGGTTTGCAGTCATTTTCGACTTTCGTTTTTCACAATTGCATTTTTGACTCTAGTCAAAATAGTAATTACAAATCGATTGTACAATCGATACTAAATCACCTCGTTTCAAGAAAACAACCACTAAAATTTCACGGTGTATATTAAAAGATCTCGTGTCACGGTGTTTGTTATCGAACTCTTCAGAAACGTCTTGACCGATTTTTATGAAACTCTTTTGCCTGTACTCGGTAAGTCTAAGAATAGGTCGTAGGCTATTTTTTATACCCCTATTCTTCGCGGACGGAGTCGCGGGCAACAGCTAGTAAATATATAAGAACTGCTCGTTTAATCCAAGACAATATGTCACATCTATCAAAACTTTTCCATCTTTATTAAACAGTACATACACAGTAGGCCACAACTTTACGCACGAACTACCGTTCTGAAGATACGGGCGCAGCTTTGGCAAATACAGAATCCGGTATAGTATAGATAAGTCTGAGTAGGTGTGTCGTATCTCGTGCGTGTGACTCGATCGGGGTCGACTAGACCGTTATGATGTTTATGCGATACCCAAGGCACAGGCAAGACGGAACAGATGAAGCAATCTGAAGGGCCTTTACCTCCTTTAGAACAGATCATCTCTGGGCATTATACGTCTCATTACACTGCTGGGCACTGGCCTCCTCTCAAAGTGAGGGGTCTGGTCTGAACTTCCTACACAGGGCCAGTGCGGATGATGGAATTAAGTCACAGATGTGTGCATCGAAAAACTCGTGGTAAATTTCTGTAATTTCACACATAAACAAAAACTCAGAGGTTCGTAAACATGATCCTCTGCTTGAAAGGTCATTGGGCAAACCACTTGGCTACCATGAATGATTAGAATATTACGATCGTTGGTAATTAAAGCTTAGCATAGTCACAGTCAGTTAAACAAACAATCAAACTGAGCGGAATCGCCATTTTGAGTCCTAACTCTCATGAAGGCCAACTCGTTAACTCCCGGTCTTAAAACGTTTAACGACTTGATAATGTCGCAATTTAGACAAATTATTAACTCGTCGGTAATTATCCTAATTCCCGAAATTTACCGGCGTAACTACAAACGTCAGGTTTAACACTTAAACTGTTTATTACTGCCCATTTTTAGTGTTTCGTACATCAAAAGCAAGAGAGGAACCTTTGTAGGATTATTTCGTTGTCCGTCCGTCAAGGAATTTTTTCTCACAAACGTGTGGAGATGAGATTTTAAAATTAATATGAATCATTTGGGGCTATGCTCTTGCAACCGTAACTTTCAAGATGCAACCTTTTGAAGATGTATTCCCATACAAAAACAGTATGAATCAAAACTTCCCATTGACATAGAGTTACAAAATTTGGCAAGAAGTAACGCCTCGCAACAAGTTAAAAGACAAACGAAAATCATTGAACCGCTAACAATTAAGTACTTTTATTTTTAACTACCTATCGCTGTTCCGTGGGAACTATACAATTTTCCTATTATATGTTATAAACTGTGTGCCAAATTTCATCATAATCCGTCAAACCCTTTCTAGCGCGAAAGAGTAACAAACATCCATACTTCCATCCAGACAAACTTCCGCTGTTATATTAGTAAGATACAAATACAATGAGGTATGAACTTAGTTTTTGCAGTGCGTAAGCCCAACTCACACTGGGTCGGTTTTTTTTAAACGAAGAGTCAAGGGACGTAGGGGGGGGGCTAGTTTAATCAGAAATCAATACAAGTTAACTATGAAGTATCTTTTTCTATTTATTTTTTTCAACTTCATTTTTTTTATTACTTTTACGGTCATCCCGTGAAACCATATATTTCAAACTAAATACAAACTGAAATATAGATGCACAGAAAAAACCATCTATATTTCAGTTTGTATTTAGTTTGAAATATAGAAATCAAGTTAGCTATGAAGTATCTTTTTTTTGTACTTATTTTTTCAACTTCATTTTTTTATTACTTTTACGGTCATCCCGTGAAATCACACACCCCGTACTAAATACAAACTGAAATATAGATGCACAGAAAAAACCCCAGAAAAAAGACCAATGCTGGGAATCGAACCCAGGTCCTCAGCATTCCGTGCCGCGTGCCATACCCCTACACCACCACTGGTCTAGAGATTAGACACGAATCTTTCCTATACATCATACATTTCAATCTGCTAAATCATCACCTTATGCAGTGACAAACGCACATCTATGTTACACCCTCATCGAGAGATTTTAACACTCCTTCGGAACTAACCGCTCACCTGGACAAGAGATGGCGCTACTGTGCAACTTTAAACAAGTTAGTATATAGAAATCAATACCACTGAAAATTTCTAATTGGGTTGTTCAACAAATTATTTTCCGGGCTGCTCGCTTTGTGTACGCTGTGCGTTGAACTTACGATCGTGTGGGCCGACCAGCCTAGTCATTGACGGGTTCAAAGTAGGGCAAGCGCGTATCTGGTACACATTACAGTGTTAACCAGTCTAGCCTACGTCCCTAGACATGTTCATGTTGCCCATTCTAGAACGGCCCGAGTTGTTAGAGATTCCAGCCATTTTCAACGTATGGTCCCTCTGCACTCACGAGACTTATCAACCAGAAGTTAGAAGTTACTAGCGACCCACCCCGGCTTCGCATGGGTGCAACTATATTATGCACTAGCAGCCCGTCCCGGCTTCGCACGGGGTAGACAATTATTTATTTTTGGAAATTTGGATATAAAACACTTTTTTTCACAAATATTTTTATTTATTAAAAAATTATTATTTATTATTTATTAATTATTACAGACGTGCACGCCCCACTCCTGTATTTCAGTGCCCCCTCCACCCCGCCCGCCGCGATGCCCGGCGCGCTTTTCAGACTGCATCGCAAACAACGGCCACGGCGCTATGGCGGTTTTGTTTACTGTTTGAATTTTTTAATTCGTAATATCTTTTGAATGGAAAGTCCAATTTAAATAATTTAAAAACTATTTTATAGGTAGTTAAATGGTCTTTACCATTAAATAATTTATTTGGATAAGGATTAATATAAACACATAAATAGCATGGTTTGAATTTGGTTAGCATTTTCATTAATGTTTAAAATGAAAAAAGTTGTTGTAGTGACATAACTACAATAGTTGGACATATGCTACCACGGAGTTTTTTGTAGACATTATGATGTTCTTCAATATTGTTGTACATTATTTTGTTCTATCGCTAATAGTTTCGGCAGCGCATTCGACGAAAGACATTTTAAGACTCATTTTTCTACACCTTCGGTTACATTGTTCAAATTTTACCAAGGATCCCTAATTTTTTTCAAAATGAAATGTAGCCTATGTCAAATTGGAAGAATGTAGCATTCTATTGGTGAAAGAATTTTTTAAATCGGCCCAGTACTTTTTGAGCCTATTCATTACAAACATACAAAAATAGGTACAAATCTTTCCTCTTTATAATATTAGTGTAGATGTATTATACATATTATAAACCTTCCTTTTGAATCACTATATCTATTAAAAAAAACCGCATCAAAATCGGTTGCGTAGTTTTAAAGATCGCGTAGTTATAAAGATCTAAGTATACATAGGGGCAGACAGACAGCGGGAAGCGACTTTGTTTTATACAATGTGGTGATTCAACCTAATCAGCCGCTGAGTCCCACCTCCATACCACTCACCGCAGGGAGCCTTCCATCCACATCATCTGGGCAGTTGGCACGCAGTGCCGTTGACACGCAACTTTTTGCCCTAAGTTGTGGAATGAACTTCCTTCGGCAGTGTTCTCGAATACCTTCGACATGGGGCCTCTATCTGTTTAAAAAAGCTTGCAACGCACTAGTCACACCCATGGAGCCGCGAGTATCCATTGGGCGCAGAGAGTGCTAATGAGTATGCGGATCAACATCCGCATGCTCGTTTGTTATGCTATAAAATTTTTTAAATTGACACACGACAAAGTAGAAATTAAAGCGGTTTTGAGCAAAAATATACCAAAACGTCGTATAAAGTAACCCGTTATTTCTGCTCGTCAGTATGGTAATTTTGTTGAATATATAAACGTCAAAGCGAAATTATATCAATTTAAATGAATTGCTAACCGACGTTTAACGTTTACATAAAATTACTACAGATACAAGATGAAACAAATTACTCATGTGGATAAATACCTACGTCACATTAAATATTTAGTTCTGCAAACATAATATTTTTATTCTCATCACAGATCAGACACTTCTTTAAAATGTCGAGGATTTGGGAAGAAAATTGGCGCTTTAAAACGCGTGGCAAGCAGCCAAAAGGAATAGCGTTGTCAGAGAATAGATAATTGAGCGTTGATATAGTTATGTTTGTAGACCTGTATCACATTGCATTCCTCGTAAATTATGTGTTCTTTATTGTCAATTTCAATAAAAACAGATCTTCTTAACATGAGCGGAGAGATAACTCGTAAAACACAGTCGCTGCAATGAGGTTTCCCAGCAATAAAACTTTCAAGCAATAATGAAAAAGTTAACTCCGAATAAGTCTCGATTAAAATATATAAACCACAAACTTCTGCCAGCAACACCGACTGCGAAGAATTATCTTTATCCCGCGGAAACTATTTAATTTTCCAGGATCTATCTTATCTATCCAAATCTAGCCTATGTCCTTTCCCAGGACTCAAAATATCTCTATATAAAATTTAAATTAAATCGGTTCAGCGATTTAAGCGTGAAGGAAGAGGTAGAAGACAGACAGAAACACTTTCGCAATTATAATATTAGTATAGATTTGAGTTTGTATAATTTTTTTTCTCTGCCAACTATTTATTTACATGTATACAGGGTTATTTGTAATTCACTAGCATCCTTTTAACCCTAAACTCCTACCACATAAACAAATGTTTTTTGTTTTACGGCTTTTGTCATAACTTAATATTTTTGATGTAATAACGTTTTGAAAATTTGAGATTACCTCTTATTTTTACGATACTCTGTGTATTTGTATGGGAGAAAAAGTGCTTCATTTTAAAAAGTCGTAAAACAAAAACCATTTGTTTGAGTGATAGGAATTCAGGGTTAAGAGGATGTCAGTGAATTACAAATAACCCTGTATAAGTGATTCTAGTCTACGGCAATGTAGTGTAATTTGATCTGTGTATTTATTTCTGTCTGTAATGCGACTTAAAAGTGCGCAATCCAACGTTATAATCTAATCTTCTAACT
Organism: Archips crataeganus; assembly: GCA_947859365.1. NCBI lineage: Eukaryota > Metazoa > Arthropoda > Insecta > Lepidoptera > Tortricidae > Archips > Archips crataeganus. Next base: position 8,767,715 of record OX402059.1, on the reverse strand, counting down.
AATATATAAAAATCTCGTGTCACGGTGATTATTATCAAACTCTTCCGAAACGGGTTGACCGATTTATATGAATTTTTTTCTCCATATTTGGTTGTTCTGGGACCTGAGAATAGGTCGTAGGCTATTTTTTATACCCCTAGATATACTGCAAAACAACGTTAGCCGGGTCAGCTAGTTAAATATAATAATTTTGTGAGTATGTTTACCCTGCTAACACGATTTGCAAAGTCCCGTTTCACTCAAATTGGGCATAATATATCGTTTCGCGTGGGCCAAACGTATCTGTTTTCGCTTTTATATAACCGTTAATCGAGTTAATTCTAAATAACAAAATTACCATATCCAAGTTGTTGTGCTCTTTACCTATTTATAAATCCGTTTGAGATACAACGACATTTGGACATTTTCCAAGCGTGAGTTTTTGAGAAAATTATTCAGAACCGTAAATTTCTGTGAATGTTTATACGTAAGTGGCGTTATATATTGGCAGTGGTCCGTCTGGCGCCTCTTGTCAGATCAGAGCAAATCACAGATACATATGAGTCAGATTGAGTCCGTTCTTTGTTAATAACTAGATTCCAGTATCTATACGTCCCACTATTGTACACTGTTATATTATTGAAAGCTGCCCTGCGAGTTCCACGTTAAATTAAGACCTTATATACGAAACCTTACACTTCTTAAAGTGTAACGTGACTGAATCCCGAGAGCTAGAGACTTGAAAGTTGGCATGTAGCATAAGGGTAAGCTAAGAAGGAATATTTCAAAATTCCCACGGGAATGGGGACTAGCCTATTCATCATTCTTCAGAGGCAAAGCCAGAGGGATGGAGCTAGTTTCACATATAGTACTCGGACGAAATATAGGGTACAATTTAATCAAAAATATAATTTTAAATGATATATTTTTTTTTACCGATCTGAAGCAGAACTGTGCAGGCCTCATCAGCCGCATGGATCCAAATAGGAGGGTTAAGATAGCCACGGACTGGATACCACAAGATGGATGAAGGCGACGAGATAGGCCCAGAAGGCGTTGGCGGGACGACCTAGACGTGTAGCGTAGGACTGGAAAGCCGACGTACCTACCGCTCAAAACACCGCTCAAAATCGGGACGAGTGGAGAGTACGTGGGGAAGCCGTTGCGAAGCAGAGGAATATTTCTCAAGGATAGTTAATACAACATAAGTAATTATTTATTACACTCAAAAAACATACCTAACACAGTTTAAACAAACATAGCATTCGCATCTGCCTGCAGCGATTTGTACGTGAACATTGTTAATTGACCAAGCGGCAACGTCACAGCCCACAGTTCTCGCCATATTAAGTACGCTCACATTCGGGGGTGTGACATCAATTAACAGCAGAAAAAATACCTAACGGAGCGAGCCGAAATAAACACGGTCAATTAGTCCGAAATCTGGACAATCGAAAAGGTCCGAGAGGCAATCGATCATCGCCCGCTGATGGACGCTGGACAGGTCGCAACGAAATAATACGTCTGGCCTAATCGTAATTTCATACCCGCCAGGTTTGATTGGCACGAGGACGCTAATGATAGGGAACAATAGGAAATATGTATGGAACACAAATTTTCTCCTAAATAACTTGACGTGATAAAAAACTGTAAAATAAAATAAGGAAGATACGATCGAATGAAGTTTGCATTCTAAATATTTTTAGAAAAATGAATTTTAGTATAGACTTACTGCGGTCGTCGTGTCATACTTGTATGATGATATTGATGATCTCTGTTTGTTTGACAATTTAAATATTCGTATGTTTAAACATGTAATAAATCTTACAGTACTCTGTTTGTCGAAAAATAAAGATAATATTCGAACAAATAAAAAAAAATTGTTTGTATATTCCTTCTAGCTAAGAACTTAGAATGCATAACTTTTCGAAACCCTTATTGTGGTATAATTTGATATGAGACAAACCTTTGTAAATCAACGAATAAAGCTTTATACAAAGTATTTTAATATAAATCCAATATATTTCATCTCATAAAAAAAATCATGTAAAAATGTTGTCAAGAAGAGACCACTATGGCTCGGAAGGGACTCAGACGTTCAAAAATAAGTTACCAACTAACTTCTAACTCTACAAGCGCTAACTTCACAAACTCTACTCTACACCTTAGTTAAAATTTGTGGCTTGGCCGTTTCACTACCGTCAATTTATTCACTGTTCATTACTCACAAGTCTTATTCATATTTTCATGAACGTCGTAAATTTAATTATAAAATTGCAATTAACAATAATTCACCGAACGACTTTGATTGAAGCAAAACACGTAAAATACAATTAATTTAACGAGTCATTAGGCAAACTCACTAGTTTCGTTGCGGACTCGGAAAGCAGAAATAATCCGCTGCTGCGTTGCTTAATTTTAATGATGCAAAATACGCATCCGACCAGACCTGATTCGAAACTGTACAATTGGACCGCAAATAAGATACTCTTTTTCACTCTTCTCTTTCGTAATGCATAAGAAAGAGATACAGCGTCTCATTTGTGAACCATTTCTATATTAAATAATTGTATGAATTAGGGCTGTGGCTTCCTACCATCTAAATTAACTAGTACGACTCGTCTCGCGCGTTCAATCGTAAGCCTTTTCCTGAAGCATGTGGGCAAAGGACTAGTTTTTTTAATAAAAGCGTTTTTTTCTACATATCCGTACTACTAAGTTTTAAGTTGATGGCGATAACCGTTAAATAATTTCGTCCTGCGGAGACGATCCTGACAGAATCACCAAAATATCACAAATTATTGTACTGTTTACACTTACAAGGTATGCCAAATTTCAGCTCAACCGAATACCAGGAAGTGGTCGAAGAATGGCTTGCAAATGTTGAAGCTATAATTACATACATACGAACGCTGCAAGAATGCCCGAGTGGATTTTAGGATCACATTAAAAAAAAATCATCTCGCTCTAACGTGCTTAAAACATCGGTTTTGCCACGATTTCCCCTCAATTTCACAATCGTAATGAAGACGAGACGACTTTATGAGTATTTGAGTGGAGACCAAAAAATTGGGCTACTTGAAGTGGTAGTTAACCATACAAAATGACTGGAAAATGTTCCGTTGTTACACGAAAATTACTCAAATAATTGTTTGATTTAGTTTCACAACGAAAAACTTTCATACTAATTTTAACTAAAAGAAACAAAGAAAGAAGACATTTATTCGCTTTCACAAGAAGACACACAAACACAAAAAATCACACACAATTACCACCGTCGCTAAGGTGTCCAACTTTATGAGCTCTACCAATTTATCAAAAATTAAACGGCACAATAAGCCATGTAGGTAATGAACAACAAAGTTCCCTTCATTATCATTATGATTTCAACCGTAGGAAGTCCACTGTTGGGCATAGGCCTCCCTCATTGATACCCAATCATTGCGGTTGGAAGCGGCTTGCATCCACCGTGAACCTGCGGCCTTTACCAAATCATTGGCATCTCGATGGTGAACGTCCTTCGCCAAAAATAGTAACTGTTAATGGGAATTAGAACTACTTTATAAAATTGTTGTATTCCTGTGAAAAACGATTGAAAGAGATAATACGTGGACCGAATACACCGGGACCCGGTGCCATCCCATTTATGTAAAATACTAATTAAGAATTCATAGCCGATACATTTTACGCAGAGGATTAAACGTTTTAACGTCGCATTTTAAAATTAAAATCGCCCTTAGTTAAAACTGATTTCAAATAAAGTTTGAATTTCAATAAAGATAGTGGGTTGACAGGAAAGCCAGTAAATCAGTTGTCAATGGTATTCCCAATAATTTCATTCTTTATTTACGTCGCATAAAGAACACCAATGCAAAATATCACGTCGCTAGACTAAGTTGTTAACATTTTGGGATTTTACATGCGTACATCCCGTTCCTGTGGGAACATTGGAAATCACTATCATCATCCCAGCCTATAAATACGACCCATTGCAGGGCACAGGCCTCTAAGAATAAGACGGCTTGGGCCGAAGTTCCCACGTGGACCCAGTGCGAACTGGGAACTTGATACACAACATTGAATTCCTTCTCACATACATAAATTAACCCATAACACAAGCTTTGCCTAGCTTAATTTGGGACTAGGTCAATTGGTGTGAATTGTCCCGTGATATTTATTTATTTATTTTATTTATTTTAAATTTCAAAAAACTCAGAGGGGCGAGCCCGGGGTTCGAAGTCACGACGTCAAACCACTAGGCCACCACGGTTTAATATTTTAGGTTTTCTTAAATAATACATATACATAAATGTCATATGTATGGCGAGACATACTTAGTGATAACAATTCAACATCTGCCTGCTGTAACTTCTATTGACATGACCTACGTCGAACAAATAAATAAATTAATTTTAAATTTGAACTTTGACGGTACAAATACAAATAACGAAGTAAGTAGGTACCTACTTAGCGCCGTATTACGTCTGACAGAAGATAATTTAAAGGAAGGGAATTATGACCAACGAGATCGTCTTGTCACGGTCTAAAACGGTCTTCAGAAATAGAGTTACCAGCTCTACATTATCTGGAAATATCTGGATTTTTAGTCCTTAATCTGAATTACGTCTGATTTATTACAAAGTTATACTTACTGTTATTATTTATTTTTGGGTCAAACTTATAGATATAAATCGTACCTTTTACGTGTAATAGTTACCCGTGCGTGTTATCCCTTCAACCAATAACTTGTCAAATAAATAAGTTCATGATTCAAACCTCATCCTTGTCTTGTCACACTTTAAATTTTATATTTAAAAAAATAGGTACAAAAATGCTGTCTTAACTCATCTGCACTACAGTACAGTTAGCAGCAGAAGCGAATGAGCGGTTGTAGAGCTTAAAATGATCGACACGCCTCTTTATTAACTTGGCATTAGAGACGTGTAGATCATTGTGAGCACTTCATCCATTTCTGCTTTTTTACGGGACCCTATTACTGAGACTCTGCTGTCTGTCTGTCTGTCCATCTGTCTGTCACAGGGCTCTATCTTTTGACCTGTAATAGCTAGACAGTTTAAATTTTCACAGATTATGTATTACTGTAGCCGCTATAAGAACAAATACTAAAATAAAAAAATATACAAATTAAAGGGGGTCGTCATACAAGAAACGAGTCTTTTTCAGCGCTTGTAATTGCGGCGTCGATTGCTAGGCGTCAGCTGACAGTTGCTATGCAACGATTAACAGCCATAGTCATGGTTGCGCGCATACGAGCGAGCGACCCTAAGCTGTATGAATGTTTTTCGAAAAGTTTGCGATTTTAGTGCTTACTTTAGGAAATTTTTTACTGAACTGTTTTTAAAACATTGTACGGAACCCTCCATGTACGAGTCCTACTCGGACTTGACCGGTTTTTTATTTAATTTTAGTAGTTTTTAAGATATCTGCCATTTTATCCAGAATAATCCAGATTTAAAATAAATTAAAATTGTAACCCCACACGGAATGCTTAGGCGAAAATTCGTAAGCCAATTCCTGGAAGCGGGAGCTTCAAACGAACCGCCCACAAAGCCGAGACTGATTCCTTACACGTCCTCTAAGGATTCCTGCCCGAAAGATCAATCCGATTGGCGTGTCGTTGTCAATGATCAAAGTTCTTTATCTCATTTGCAAAACGTAGGGGATTTGTAAATCTTTGGATATTGTTTGATGTGTAAATCGTTTGAGACTGCCAAATTGTTCCCTGTTCGCAGACGCGGCTATAAATATCGTGGTGTTTTACGCAATTTAAAAGCTTTTGAAGTAGATTGTATTGTATGTGGGGCTTGATATTGTCTGGAAAGGACGGCCAGCTACAAAATATTTAATATCGGTTTTTACTATGAAAAGGGTCTTATGCACATCGTCATCAGAGGCCTTTACATCTATTACAGATGATTCAAGTATTGTCACAAGCATCAGCGGCACCTTATTGGTGGCTTGATAGGCCTACACGGGATCCAAGGCTGCTATAAGCTCCAAAAGCACAGACAGCGGAGGCGTGGCGGTATGGTGGCGGTGACTGTTGTAATATTCTAACTTGTATGAACGGTTGTGCAGTACCGTATCGCGATCTCGTTCATACAAGTTAGAATATTACAACCGTCACCGCCTCCGCTGTCTGTGCGTTTGAAGCTTTAAAGTTAACCCAGAATATTTCTGCAGTTTGGGTTATTTTCACTAGCCCCTGTAAATGTGTATCAGGATAATTTGATTTTGGCATCAAAAAGTCGTGACTATATTTTGAATCAAAAATGCGACGATAAACACAAGGGTGTTCCTGTTTAGTCATGCTAACCCAATCATCTGTTCAGATTTTCCGGGTATATAGTACCTATATAGCCATACATTGCGACATCTTGTATAGAATCATTTTTTTTATCTGCTTTGATTTTTCTGATGGTGATTTTGCTTTATCCGAAGTCGTAGATATATGATAGTTTTAGTATTTGTATATATTTTTTATATATATTTTTTAAAAGCTTTTTATTAACTTGCAATGTATGTAAGTATGTATGTACGGGTCAAATCTTGGAAGTTGAATTTGGCCCACTTCCAGTGTTCGGTTTAACTTGAAATTTCGTATACTTATGTAGGTTGGATGACAATGCAAGTACAGTCAACAAAAAGTACAGTCGGCGAAAAAGCTTGCATTCAAAATGAAATTTTTAACTAAACTTATTTTTTGGTTAAACTATGATTAACTTATTAAATTTATTTAAACGTAGCGAGTATCTAATAATATGTAACTATGAAAAATATAATTCATACACACATCACGCCTGACACCCAAAGAAGTATGTAGGTACACGAAACGCTGGTTTACGCGCTACGCTACATTTTAGTTTCTTGGTAATAATAACATGACCCCCACATAGCATTTCAAGTTATGCTGTTCTTAATTGAAATCTCTCGGGAAAGCTGGCGGAATATTCATAAGCGTAAACGATTTGCAGAGCACTTACCAATTCCTCAGGTGATCCCGGTTCCTTCATACCATTGCTCTTATCCGTGCTTCCCGTCTCTGTAACAAACAACGTTTATTTATGAATGAGAGCAATTATACACAGCATTATTCCGTGTAAATTTGCAGGGAAAGTTTATAGCAAATTATGTCAAAATTCCATGGCTAAATTGAAAACAAGACAAATAAACTTTGAAGTTCATGAATGATCGATACTTAAAATTAACATAAGAAAAAAAGTATTATAAAACATGTGGGACTATTTAAGTTGTCTGTAAATCATCTTACTGTACCATGTTTAAGCAAATAAATGATTAAATAAATAAATAAATAAATGAATCTTTATTTATCATACTGAAAGTTACAAAACATAACAACTTATAGACTAAACATATTTAAAAAGGGAACATGTTACTTATACCTGAACTAGGAAAAAAAATCCTGTGTTTCAGGTGTGAGGTGTGATTGATAGATTAATAATATGAATCTAGAAAAAGTGATTTATGTGTCATGTCATGTGAATGTGGGCGTGCTCGCAATATCTATGCTAAATCCTCTAACCTATTTGGTAATCTAAAATCATCAAAATTCGTATTTCGTATTCATTGATGCAAGAGCTAAAAATCTGTATACCTAATATCGTTTATGCCAAGTTTATGCCACTTTCAAAGTTTACATATAAGAATAAGTAAAAAGCAATGTAAAATACTGTAGTTCAGTGTAACAGTTTTTAAATGATTTACGGTTAACATCAGACGTATTTTCTGTAGGATGATTACCGCGATTAATTTTAATAATCTCCCGATATTTCGCGTTCCAAATCTCGTGGCGGTTCGACGTTCAAAAGGCAACCAAATACGGCTGTAATTAAAGGAAACGGGGAATTTCGCAGTCAAGGGTCATTCGGCTGCATTTTCGCACGGTCGAGCTCGCTATTCGAGCAGAGTACGTTGCAACGCATCCAAGCGGGTTTGATGTCGCTAGGAAACCCTTGGGAAGGGTAAATTGTAGAATGAAAACTCAAGTGACTACGTAGGTAAAATTATATAAATATTCATGCTTATGAATATGAAATTCTCGCACATATTGTAAGTATTCTAACTTTCATTGAGATTATGTCAGATAAGTATTTAAGTCACAGGCACAGAATGTTAAAATTATTCGGGGTTACAAAAGGAAAATCATCGCCCATGGGTACCTACAGCACCATTAAGACCGCTGATGCATTGCCGGCCTTGCAAGAAACGGTACACTCGCCTTTTAAAGGCACCGTGTCGTAGTATGTTGGAAAAATCTCGGCCGCCAAACCATTCCAAATTTTGCATTTCCGGGCAATAAAAATCGCTTAAACCGCCCGGCGCCCATTGGGGGGAGTACCGTACATAAAGATTTTGTTCACTTAACAATCTATAAAATTATGCACAGACAGACCTGACGTTCCGAAGGACTGCAGACATCTTCAGTAATCATAACAAGATTGTTGAACTAGTTCATGCTCGCTGTTATATCACCAACCGACACCTATTTAGTCAACAAATTTCAACAACACGTCCATCACTGATCGGATTGGACTATCAACAAACAAAGTATAGAACTGGTGAAAACATCGTCCATGTACCTAGAGAATTTTATCCAGCACTCTGCACGTCGGTCTTCCGAGGAAACTTGTGCCGTAAATAAAAGAAATCTCAGACTTTCTGAACGCTATCTATGAGAAGTTACTGTTACCTTATCCGTTTAAAGACGTATGGGTAATGGTATGGTAGGTAGGGATCTATGTAAAAATCGGTTAAAAAAGTTCAATCTGTACCAACAAAAATTATACTGGGTCGTAATTGGAATCTCTTTCCTATACAGAGGTAAAATAAGCTTTGCATTAAAATTGCTAACTACAATAAGGGGGCTAGATATAGAGCATAGTTTAATAACATGTAATTTTTTTATACGACCAGCTCTTTCGGAAAGACCATTGCCAGGAGGAATGCGCAGCATAAAATTTGGTAGAAAATCATTTTTAAAATACAAAAAATACATGGTTATGAAAACATGTTATTATATTTTTTTTGTTTTTACAGGGATATATAGGATCACTTAGTTAAGTACTTAATTCAAAGGATCTTAGAGATTTATACTCTCTACCGATCATGGCAAAATAATCTTTATTATCTACATTCAGTGGAGGTGTAAAATACTTCCACCATCAAATAAGCAGAAAACAAACACTGATTATTAAAACAAACGAGAATCAAACCTCCCATCAAACATTGTTGCTATAAGCTTAAAACATGTAGGTAGGATGGAACAGCCTCTCACAACCTCACAATCACTATTTATATTCTGTCAAATGGTATGAGAAGGTGGAAGAAGGAGACGGAGGATCCGATTGTGATCGCAACCGCGTTACCCCGGCGCCACACATATTACAAATGTTTGAACACAGTTATTTGATCACATGTGTAGCACCGGTATTTGCTTATTTGTTCAATAGAACATCCATACAATCAACCATAGATCAAATATGTGTTCAAATATGTGTTGAAACATTTGTAATATGTGTGGCGCCGGGGTTAGACCGTATGGCCTCTAGCGCCACTAACCCTACAGCATTTCACGCAATGAAAGGCCTTTCAACGGCTCAAAACCAAATCGACCAACCCAACGTTCCGTGGCATTTCACAAAATACTCTATTAAGTATTTGAGGTATACTCGCAAATATTCCTCACAAAAGGGAACTGATTGGACCCGTGTATGACCCAATCAATGCCGCTTCAAACACGCTGAATGAAACAAATTACTAGGTGCGACAACGCGCCCAAACTTTAAATGAAAAGCAAAGTAATTTATTACCCAATTAATATAGTGACGAGTTCATTGAATCAGAAAACCGTCCCAATAAGCTTACTGTTGCCAACGTTAATAAATTGTAAATTTTAATCCTTTTATCAGTCTCTAATAAGCGGTGAGCTTTGGCGTTCGTTCAAATGCTCCATTGAGGTGTTAATTGGATTTTGAATGATTCCACGAAGGTAATGTTGGTATTAGTAATTTATGGATGAACTAGTAGCGGGAGATTTACGTAAACCTGGGATTTTAATTTTCTTTTTCTGGAATTTCCAATACATATCTCTACACCATAAAGTTCATTCAAATTGTGTGACTATCACCAGAGCACGATTAATGTCTCCAGACTTAGCGGTAAAGATTTTAAAATTTTAATATCGATAAGGGAATATCGAGATTAAAAAAATACTTATGTGTTATTCCAGACTCCCAGCTATCAACATAGCAAGTTTCCTCCAAATCAGTCCAGCCGTTTTAGCGTGAAGGAGGAACAAACACACACATGCGGATACACCCACTCATGCTCACTATTGCAAACGCACACACACGCACATAAAAACTTTTACATTTATAATATTAGTAGAATTCTTGAAACGTGTAAATAGATAAAAAAAAAAGGTTTTGAACAAAATAATTATTTATCCATTTACACTTCAGAGCATTGTAAAGTGAAGTGAAAAACTAGATTAATGACATATCATTATTTTTATTATTACCTAATATTACACCCAGGACTTAAACGCAACAAATTATTAGAAGCGGCCGTGGTACGAACGAGTAGACACAATCCAATGCAATATGATCAAAATGTCGTGGTAATTTTAGGAATAAATTGTCCCGTTTTAGTCTCGGGGTAGGATACTTGGAAAATACACTGATAATATATCGCCGTTTCTATAAAGATCCGTGACTATAAAGTTGTCTTAACCCCCGAAAAGAGTGAAAAGACCTCAAAATAAACACCAAAACGTGTATAATATTATTCTTTACAAAATATAACCCTGCACTGAAAACGGAGTATTTAATTAAACCTTTTAAGAGAGATAGTATCACGAAATCTAGAGGTTTCGCTTGGAAGACGCCAAAGGAGCTAAATTAGCTCCGAGTTTGGCTTCGCACGCCTCGAGGCTGCTTCGAATGAAACTCGGGGAGTCTATTTCGACAACGTCTAAGTGACAAAGAAGGAAGCGCCGGGTACGAAATTTTCGTACGTGATTTTTATCTTCCATCCTTGTTTTACATACGAAAAAAAATTAGCACTCGTCACGTAAAACATTTAACAGCAACCCGATGGAAATAGAGTGGTTAATGTGCCACGTAGTGACGTGGCAGGGAACCTCCAGTGGGAGGGAACGCAGATTGTGTTGCCAAAATAGCAGCCTAAAATGGAAAGGATATTTTCCCAGCTATTATTATCTGTCTATCATACTCTCGAGCTGCGACTGTTGCCTAGAGCAGAATTTGTGCATCAGATGGTGATAGCAACGCAAGAGAGGTATGAAAAAGATAAAAAAAATACATGTTCATTTGTGATTGATTAAGCAGGTATTCATATGTAGGTACTTTAGTATGTTTTTTTATAAAAAGTGTAGTCCCTTGGTTTAGCTCCAGTGGAAGAAAAAATCATTGGCTAGCTTCTCATCCCGTGGGTAATTTCGAAAAATCATTTTTTAGCGCACCTCTATGTTCTTCAAGGAAAATGTATAACAAATTTCAAATCCCCAGGTCTAGTGATTTAGGCTTTTAAGCGTTATTTTGTAAGCCAGTCATTCAGTAACGTTACTCTCTTATAGGTAGATTACCATATTCGTATTTTAAGCACCGCATGTGGTTCATTAAATTTACATCATTAAAATGCGAGTGAGGTAATATTTTAATTAATGAATATAAACCACGCGTTGTTTAATTCTGTTGTATTCTGAATTTTCCGCATAGGAAAGTTAATTCGCATGTAACAGCTTATTATGACAACTCCAAATTGATAGTTATTAAAGAGGTCACATATTATAGTGAAAATAAACGGATCACTCACGTCTTAAAACGAGTTTAACTCGACATGTTTCGGGCTAATCCGTAGCCATTCCTCTCGGAGTCGCACGTCACGGCGGCTGCCAAACGTGCACACATGTCGAGTTAAACTCGTTTTAAGACGTGAGTGATCCGTTTATTTTCACTATGAGTGAGTCTCACGGTAGTTTCATGTTTAAAGGTTACATATTTATTTTCAAATCCACCATTACGTATGTTTTATGGGTGAAGACCAAAAAGTTGCACACTGTTAAAGCTGCATTAGCAGATAGTTAACCGTACAAATGTATATAAATGTAAATACAAATGTATGGTTAATTTTTGTGTCACAATGGAAAAGTTAATGGTAAGTTTAACTACCTGCTAATGCAGCTTTAACAGTGTGCAAGTTTCTGGTCTTCACCCTTATCGCCTTTGTTTGTTTAGTTGCTGAGGTGCAATCCCAAAGTTCGTTAAGTATACAAACCGTTTCTTCAATGTGAAAACTATCTATCTACTATGTCAAACGTTTCGCACGTAAATTCCAAAAAACTCAGATGTGCAAGCCCGATGTTTGACCCCACGACCCCTGCTGCAGCGCTTGAGCGGACATAGATCACACCACTAGGCTAATTAGGGAATGCAAATCTCGCGAGATTGGGGCTCAAGCGAGATCCCGCGAGTTTAAGAATAACAATACTGCGAGATCTCGCCAATTTAGAGATCTCGCGAGATTGGCAGTTTTGTATGTGTTTTTTTGCAAATAATCAAAATTTTTATATAAATTAGGAAAAAAGTAATAAAAATTATAAGTATTATATAATAAATATTTATTTTTACGACTTTTATCAGTAGCCTTTTATGCATAAACGTTTTGACTACTTTTGACGTATCTGTCTAAAATTTTTTATAAAACTTCTAAGTAGTAAGAAAACTTTGACGTACGTATCTATAAAATAATAAATGAAAGAAACAACCAGTCTTCTCTTCTAATACCAAACAAAAATATTTTAGTAATAAAACAGTTATTTTCTAAGTTTAAATAAAAAACAGCCGCCACCTAAGCCTAACTTCACTCGTACCGAACGAAACCGACAGATCGCAACTTCGCCCCGCCCGTGTCAGCGGGTGTCCGCGGCTGTCCGCGCTTCGAATAAGACGTTTTTATGCTCGCGTTCAATCTCGTTAAACTCGCGAGATCTCGACCTTTTTTTTGTCCGAGATCAATCTCGCTAAAAAGGCCGAGATCTCACGAGAACGAGATTGCATTCCCTAAGGCTAATACGGCTTTTGTATAGGACGCCAAATATGGTCTTAAATCCGGCTAGAGTGTACGTATGTATTAAATTTATAATTAAACGTGGGTGGTGTACAGGTGTTATAAAATTTTAATGATCATACCAACGTAATGTTTAAGTTAAATTAAAATTAATCAATTCTAAGAACTTGTTTGGTCAGGTTCCGTAGCAGTTAAAAACGACATAAATTCCAAGAGTCCTAGTAAGCTCCTAATACATTTTCATCTACATACAGGGTGTAGTCTATAACACATGACACATGACTACACCCTGTATACATATGTAAACTAAATTTACTACAAACGTATGAAGAATGAAGATAATGAGCGAGAAGAATCAATATGTCGAATTAATGACCAATAATCGGTAAACACACATAAAAAAAAAACATATTCCAATGATAGGCTTTTCTTTTGTAAAGTCGGTTAAAAATCGATCGATGAAATCAATACGTCCTCAAGCCCTTATAAAACCTACTTTAGATAAAGGTAAATTATAAAAGAGCTAACAATCATGGAAATATCAGGACATAATATCATGTAGATATTTTGGTACACCTATTTGATGACGACTGCACCATAAATCACCGTGGAAAAACAACAGAAACGTCCTAACTCTCGTTATAAGCTTACTACAAAATTTGCCGCTTCATGGTTTGCCTCACCGCACACGAATTACTTTGCGGTGCAAATGCGCAAATTACATCATTTTAACGGTGCCTCATTCTTCCATACTATTCCACATCCAACCTTAACATGAAAATTTAAGGGCGAATATTCGGTGTATTTGTTACAGAGTTGTCGCAGTTTGATACAGTTAACCGCAAAATCATAAATCCATCTGCAGCGGGCGAACGGAACATTATGTCATAAGACGAGAAACCCCTTATGCAATGCGCTGCCCATGATAGCAGATGAAAATTTAACATATTTCATTGCGGAATTATAAAGCATAAGGAGAGATGTCAGGACAATCTTAGACCACAAGCTTTGCATTTTAAATATTCTGCCATCAGCTCTTGCCGCGAAGGAGTTATGAAACTCCTTTTTTATGAAAATTCTTATAAAATATCTCGGACATATTCCTCTAATATTTTGGTACATTTACGAAGATTAGCGAATGAGAATAAAGTTTATTTTGTCAAATCTTTTTAGGTTTTACTTTCTTAAATCACGGCTATGCTACTATGTATAAACTTTAGATAAATACATACCTACTTAAATATATGTATACTAGCTTATGCTCACGGCTTCGCCCCCATTGTATTTTTAACACCCTTTTATTAGCTTCATACGTATGTTAGTATGTAACAGAAACTTTGAACATGATTTTGACCCCCATGAAAAACATCGGATTAACTCGAAATTTGGCATACTTATCATCTTATCAAGGACCGATGACAATGCGTGTTTTTTAGTTTTTGTAAACTATTATTTTCTAATATTTCTTTCACTTATGAATCCTCTTAAACCTTCTCCTGGCAATAAAAAACGCAACAAAAAAAGAATTATCCAATTTTGTGCAGTCAATCGGAATTTATGCGCGTACACATTTCGGTGATTCATTTTTTTAAATTTTTAATCTATATATTATATAGATTAAACATTCAAGACTCGAGCACAAACATTCGTGTTTTCCATAAAAAAATCTGTTCCGATCGGAGATCGAACCCAGGACCTCAAGCTTCGTAGTCAGGTTCGTTAACCACTGCGCTATTCTGTCATTTTAATAATTATGTATACCTATCTTCATTTCAACCGAAAGACGTCCACTCCTGAGCATAGGCCTACCCCAAGGCCTACGCCAAACAGATCGGTCCTGCGGCATACGCATCCAACGCATTCCCGCAACCTTAGCCAGGTCGTCGCTCCAACTTATTGTAGGCCTACCTACACTGCAATGAATGACTAATAGCACTGAGACGTGACCATTAACGATGTATACCTACAGTTACTAACTAAATTGTAATCGTTTTACAGCTGTCTTCGTTTATCTGATTCTTGAGCTCTCTGCAGCAATTCCACTTGACATTAAGTTATATCGTTGTCATCTCGCGAGATGCATTTCTGCTATCACATAAACTGGCACTACAAAGTTGTATGAACATACTTTTCAGCTGACGCTTTTAAACTAAAAGCGTAGTGAGACAGCGAAATGCCTAATGCGTTCCCAGTTCATTCCAAAAGTCAAAACCATTCGTCACTTCATTATAATACGACAATTGTTTACATAACCGGATGGCTCAAGACTTTCGCCGTCAATTAGCCCGGCTACCGCTTTCGGCCGGTCACGGCGGCCGCGAAAACGTGACCGGCGACTTTTACGTAATAACTGAGAGCATTGTTCTGCAATGCTAGGGACCATTGAGTAGGTACCAATAAAATCATTTATGCTACAATACGCAAACTTATCATAAAATCCGAAGAAAGTAAAGGCGGTTAGTATAAGAGGAAAGATGCGCATCTATTCAATATGTTTCATACTGACATTTTCTTGTCAATTCTTCTTTTTTTATGCAATAAAGGGTTTACATTAAGAAGTGGTGGTGGTGGTGGGTGGTGGTGTACTTTTTTTCTGTATTGTTTTCTTTGTGGTGTACAGTAAAGAGTCATTGTATTGTATTGTGGTTCAATCGCAATCGATTTAGAAGTCGGAGTTTTTAAAGAGTCGACGTGTGTCGGTGTCGGAATAGGAATCGCAGTGGAAGTCGGAGGCGATGGCAGAAGCGGAGGCTGAAGAGTGACAATTGTTCGTACGCGCTGGCTGATCTGATCACGATCGTCATCGATCATCGCAGACGCAGTACTTCAACCTCCGATTTATAAGTGTCGGGACCGAAGTCAAAATCGGAGTTCTAATATCAATCGGAAGATTCCGACCTTTCGATATCGTAGTCGAACCTCCGTAACATCTTACTTTACATCACCTAAATGTATTGTTTACTGAACAACCTCTAAATATGATGAATGTTTAACAGCAGGTAAGTATATACTACGTCTCAAGTCAAAGGTCTTTGACAAGTGTGTGTTTCCAGTGATGATTTAAGGCAAGGCCGCCAACGATAGGCCTCATAAGAAAATGCAAGGTCACTCAGAAGGCGATGGAGAAGGGTATGCTCGAAGTTTCTCTGCGGGATCACATTAGAAATGATGGAATCCGCGCAAGAACTAATGTCACCGACATAGCTCGAAGAATCGCCAGACTCAAGTAGCAGTGGGCGGGGCACATCGCTCCTAGAACTGATGGCCGATGGGGCCAATAGGTTCTCGAATAGCGTCCACGGACCGTACCAGTGTAGGTAAGCCTCCAACAAGATGGAGCGATGACCTGGTTAAGATTGCGGGAACACGTTGAATTGGCTCAGCTGTGGACGCATCATCATCATTTCAGTTTGTTGGAGGCGTACCTACACTGCATCTTCCGGTCCGTGGACGCCACTCGAGAACCTGTTTGCCCCATCGGCCATCAGTTCTACGGCGGTCGCTGTAGACGCGTTTCAGCTAAAATGAAAATGATAAGGATGGGATATACATAAATAAGTTTAGATTCGTAGGCCACTTGTAAGTGCACTATTATTACGTTGAACATTTTTCTCGAGCTACGAAATGTACACTTTTCAACTCTAACATTCAATATAGATATTTGAGTGCAAGTTAAGTTCTAAACAAATAGGAGCGTACTTCGCCCAAAGTTCGTAAGAACACAAATATAAAGCTGCTGCAAATGTTACTGGGAAAGATCTCGAATAGCAAATACATGCCCATAGGAAAGGTTCCCCTCTTTGTCCATTCAATAAACATGATGATGATGATGATGATGATGATCCGACCGATTTCGGCCATGGCGACCACTTCGACTCCTAGCTATTTACACACTCAGATTGTCACACTTAGATGTAATAGTGCTCCCCAGATAACGGAACTTATCTACCTGCTTCAACACATCCTCACCCAGCTTTATGATCAGTGTCTCGTGACCACGTGTATCCAAGGACATCACCTCGGTCGTCAATAAACATAGTAAATATATCTATCTAGTCATAATTTCCGACGACACCTAATTAGTGTATGTTATAAACGGTGTCCAACAGAAAATGGGAAATGCGTTGTTGCAAATTGACAGCTCATTTAAGTTCCAATATTCATAAATTATGAAATTTCGCAGCATGAAAATGAACTGCAATTGATTGTTAATTATTACAAGTTGTCTCTATTAATTTAACATTTTAATACTTACACCTATGTATAAACCGGAAGACTGTTGGTTAAAACAATCATGATATTCACTATGATGTTATTATAGTATTTTATGCAACTGTTGTATAAGTGAGGTCTTAAAAGGCGAGTGACGTGAGTTGCGATACGAGCGAATGCGAGTATCGCGCAATGGAAGACGGCACGAGCCGTTAAGACCAAATTATACACCGTTGCATACAATATTTACCCCTACTGTAGGGTACAGTCGGGTACAGTAGGGTAAAATGGGATACAGTCGGGAACAGCAGGGTAAAATAGGGTACAGTAGGGTACAGTCGGGTACAGTCGGGTACAGTAGGGTAAAATTGGGTACAGTCGGGTACAGTAGGGTACAGTCGGGTACAGTATGGTAAAATGGGGTACAGTCGGGTACAGTAGGGTACAGTCGGGTACAGTCGGGTACAGTAGGGTACAGTAGGGTAAAATACGGTACAGTAGGGTACAGTAGGGTAAAATAGGGTACAGTAGGGTACATTTGGGTACAGTAGGGTAAAATAGGGTATTTTACCCTACTGTACCCGACTGTACCCGACTCTACCCGACTGTACCCTACTGAACCCTATTTTACCCTATTTTACCCTATTGTACCCGACTGTACCCTATTTTACCCTACTGTACCCGACTGTACCCAACTGTACCCTATTTTACCCTGTTGTACCCTACTGTACCCAATTTTACTCTACTGTACCCGACTGTACTCTACTGTACCCTATTTTACCCTACTGTACCCGTCTGTACTCTACTGTACCCTATTTTACCCTATTGTACCCGACTGTACCCTATTTTACCCTACTGTACCCGACTGTACCCTATTTTACCCTACTGTACCCGACTGTACTCTACTGTACCCTATTTTACCCTACTGTCCCCGACTGTACCCTATTTTACCCTACTGTACCCGACTGTACTCTACTGTACCCTATTTTACCCTACTGTACCCCACTGTACTCTACTGTACCCTATTTTACCCTACTGTATCCGACTGTACCCTACTGTACCCGACTGTACCCTACTGTACCCTATTTTACCCTACTGTACCCGACTGTACCCTATTTTACCCTACTGTACCCAACTGTACCCTATTCTACCCTACTCTACCCGACTGTACCCTTTTTTACCCTACTGTACCCAACTGTACCCTATTATACCCTACAGTACCCGACTGTACCCTATTTTACCCTACTGTACCCGAATGTACCCTATTTTACCCTACTGTACCCGACTGTACCCTATTTTACCCTACTGTACCCGACTGTACCCGACTGTACCCTATTTTACCCTACTGTACCCGACTGTACCCTACTCTACTCAACTCAGCAGGTCTAAACTGGGCTTTAGTGTTGAGTGTACCCTATATTTAATATTATGTGGCAGCTAGGTGTATCGTAATAACGACATTACGACACAAGTGCTGTTATGGCGAATAGATTAAGTATAGACCATGTAAAAACCAGATAAAAGTACAGGAGTAGGAAAACATACAAAAATAAGTGTTTTAGAAGTGTTACAATTTATGATTCGATTCAATTTAGGGTTCGATTCCCGTGTCGGGGCAGATATTTGCATGAAAAATACGAGTGTTTGTTCTCGGGTCTTGGGTGTTTAATATGTATTTAAGTATGTATCTATCTATATAATATACGTATGTTTATCCGTTGCTTAGTACCCATAACACAAGCTTTGCTTAGCTTACTTTGGGACTAGGTCAATTGGTGAGAATTTTGACCCGTGATATTTATTATTTATTTTATTATTATGATTTTCTTTTAATATGCAAGTAATATTTTTATTTAATAATAACGAAAACAACAAATGTTTTAATGTGAGCCAAGTTTATCTGCGAAGATTAGTCATAAGTGTCATAACATCTCCTGATGATCCCCAATACAGAGGCAAAACACGAAAACGGCTATTGGGTGGAAATATGATTTATAACACTATCTTTTTAGGGTAAAAACGGGACCATATTACTAAGACTTCGCTGTCCGACCGTCTGTCACCAGGCTGTATCTCATGAACGGTGATAGCTAGACAGTTGAAATTTTCACAGATGATGTATTTCGGTTGCCGCTATAACAACAAATACTAAAAAACAGAATAAAATAAATATTTAGGGGAGTTCCCATACAAAAAACGTGATTTTTTTGCTCGATATTGATAACGGCAACAGGTAGACGCTTGAAATAATCACAGAATATTTAGTTATATATTCACTTTAAAACTAAATAATTAAATTTAAATAAAACACATATTTAAAGGGGGCTCCCATACAACAAAAGTGATTTTCTTGCCGTTTTTATAGATAATGGTACGGAACGCTTCGTGCGCGAGTCCGACTCGCACTTGGCCGGTTTTTACAAAAGTTTCAGGTTGGTTATTTATTTTTAATCTTCTAACACAGGCTTTATGGTAAGATTCTTTCCACGTTTAATTGCGCTCCCACAGTTAAGACATAACCCACTTCACGACACCGCTACACCAACAGTGCCTCGTGTGTTTACTAAACAATTATCCAATAACAGCGGGTTAAGCAAACCTTTAACATGATAAAAAGCACGTGTGAAAACCGCACATCACCAGAGGCCGTATTGTCTAACGCACGGGCGCTTGCCTTCGCTTTCTCCATCTCTTTCTGTCACCATCTTATACCGTTTGACAGAAAGAAATAGTGAACGCGATGGCAAGCGTCAGGGCGTTAGACAATAAGCAAGGAGTTTTTCATTTGAAGTGTTTTATTTGATTGAAGTGCGGGGAAGAAATTTAACATATACCGAAAAATGGCCGACTGGTAAGTGTCTTTGTGAACGTCGACTTTTGCAGAATCATAGATAGCATCGATTGACCTATATTTTTAAACATTTAATTAGATTGAAGAAAACTTATTTTTTTATTTGATTAGTCTACAAGTTACATAATTAACATGCTGGTTTAGTTTTCTTTTTTACATTAATACACCGTGAAATTTTAGTGGTTGTTTTCCCGAAACGAGGTGATTTAGTTTCGATTGTACAATCTATTTATAATTACTATTTTGACTAGAGTCAAAAATCCAATTGTGAAAAACGAAAGTCGAAAATGACCGCAAACCAATAGTAACGCTTCGTTGGTACCTAACCTATCGTACGATCGTACGCTACTTGTACCAACGAAGCGTTACTATTGGTTTGCGGTCATTTTCGACTTTCGTTTTTCACCATTGGATTTTTGACTCTAGTCAAAATAGTAATTATAAATCGATTGTACAATCGATACTAAATCACCTCGTTTCGGGAAAACAACCACTAAAATTTCACGGTGTATATCTTTTTCCACTGGGAGACCATTTTGACAATCGATCATACTTGATTACCTACCTCTCGTATTTCATGCAATGGCCGACATGTTTTAAAACTGTCCTTTAGTCCTGTTTTATTATAGGCAACTTTGTTTTGAGCGTAGCTCAGGTCCGCGCGATGGGCCCTTCAACAAAAAAACGTCGTCTTCGCGTTATTTACTTTTCCTTGTTTATGTTTTGGTCGTTTTTTTGCCGTTGACTCTTCATTGTCATCACGTCCACCTCAACGACTGCTCATTATCCCTCCATAAAATAATTATACACTTCCCCTTTGTTGAACTTGTGCTATGTTAAACATTGTTTGCGAGAGACCGACGGGCAGCCGGGAATCTCTGAAGGGCGCTTTAATTAAGTTCTTAACTTTCTAAGACCAATTTGTATAACACAGGTATGTTGAAGTATGAGGGGTATCCTGCAAATTCCGTGACAAGGGTTTTAAGTTTTAATTAAAATGCCAGAATAGGCTTAGACTAGCTGAAGTTGAGTGTCTCGAGAAGTCTATGTACGTTTTTAATAATCGTTTAGTCATAAGTAGGTATATTCATGAGGTGCCGTCGTTTGCGTGTCCTCAGTAGTATCTCTCACAGACAATTTAAAAACTAAATCCTGATCATGAAAAGTTTTTGTTAAAAAAGTAACTTAATACAAGTTTATTTACTTACTTTACTTGCACTGCCATCCAATCCTAACTACATATTCGAACCAACAATTTCAAGTCAATCCGATAGCTAGAAGTGGATAAAATTCTACTTACAAAATTTGACCTTCACAAACATACAAACAAACAAAAATACAAACACTAGCTGATGCTCGCGGCTTCACCCCCGCTGAAGTAGATTAAAACGTGTTTTCCCGTGGGAATGAGACATTTTCCCGTGATAAAAAGTAGTCTTTGTCACTCTAAAAAATCACGACAATCCGTCGCTCGGTTTCGACGTGAAAGAAGGACAAACAAACGCATTTTCACATTTACATACCTAATATAATATTAGTAAGGATTGCAAGGTAAATAAAACCCTACAAAAACACTGAAGAACAGCTTAGAAAGCAAACATTTATCTAGACTGCAGACAAAACGGCCAACATTGACCTCGTCCCTAAATAATCTCAATTCTGCCAAATGAACACGGACGACCCTTGATAATACAGAGTGATTCTTATCTACGAGCCACTTTAGCCCTACTAGAACCACCACAGATCGTATTAATCGTCGGCTCTCAAGATTGATCTCGCCCCGGAGTGGGCATTTTAGTATGCTAACTCGACATCAATCAGAAGGATTGAGAGCCGGCTAATATGACCCGTTCATGTGAAGTGGTTGCTCAATGACTAATAATTACTAATGCTTTGTTTGTGTTATATTAACACGTATGTACCTACTCAAACAAGGTATTCCTGAGACTGATGAGGTAATTTAGATTATAATTATTTGGCTAGATCAAATTACTTATGTGGGAACCGAACGCCACAATACGAACGTGAGCGTCAATGAGTTAATTATTGAATTCTGGTTCTACAATGTTTTCTCGTAAACATTTATTTGAAGGTTTCAATGTCAATGCATGATCTATAATTTATCTAAATGCTGAACTAAAAACTTCGACAATTTCACATCGACAATGAAACTGCAATACCGCGTAACTAGCTTTTCCATAAGGTCTAATTTGTCTAGTTTTCACTGTTATTTCATTTCAAGTTGAACCTTATGGAAAAACTAGTTACGCGGTAGGTATTGCAGTTTCATCGACGATATAGAGAAGCCACCGTAGCGTAGGTAGAGTTTTCAAGATAATAGTAAGAATTTTAGAATACATTTAATAAAATAATAATAATAATAATAAAAATGTTTATTGTACTCAAAAACAAGTGTTACATGTAACATAGGCTTAAGTTTGTACAAACAATATCTTAAATAAGTGGTCGAGCTTTCGACCCCTAAACTAGGTTTGGACCCGTGCCTTAGGGAACAGTTGGAACTGTTGAAACTTTTAGGAATCTGTACTCAAAATGTGCCCAACTGTCTGTTTATCAATGTGTTACAAGTCTGTATATTTTGAATCGTAGTAGGCGAATACATGCATTTTTCATTCAGCGTATTTTGTTTGCAGTGTGGAAATTTGATGTTTTCACAAACTTATCTTTACAAAATAATAAAATAGGTAATTTGGATTTATAATCCCAGATTATTCTGCAAATCTACATGCGGACGTAAGTCACTCAAATCAAATTCTAGGCGGAATTGCATGCTACATTATGCAGCGACGGAAGGCATGTACAGACTACACGATCACAATCTAATGTGCAGCAAGTTGTTAGTAGTTCGGGAACCACAAACAGTATCCGACAATGTATGGACAATGTACAAATAGATTTAATCGTTATGTACCGATTTGCGTAATGCATGTGTGCATAAAATTGTGCAGTTTTCGTTCCTACTAAAAATAAAGGGATGAGTATATGCTTTACTATTTTAAAAATCATTTCTGCTTTCTAAAAGTATTTCTTCGCTAAAATCTGATCTAACATCCGAAAAGCGAGTGGAATTTCTCATTATAAGTTATAAATGAACCATTCTAATTGGTTGTTTTTTGGACCACCCGCGGAAACGTCTTGTGACTAAACTATAGTTGACAGTTGGAGCGCAGCGGCTTTTGATCACAAGTAACGAATAAAGGCAAGTTCACTGCACCAACTTCTATAATTTGTTGGAATTTTGATAATGTCGCGCAAGTTACGGCACATACTATTTTTTTTATCATATTTATGACGGAAGATTTAGTTTTGGTGTCTACAGTGCTCCTGAAACCATGCTCAAAACTCTCTCACTGTTCACAGCTAGACTGAAACAATAAAAAACCCGCCGAGTACAAATCGGAATCAAAGTCAAACTTATCAGTTGAAAACACATCTTTGTGCGCTTTTGAATACATATTTTTTCATTTACTAAAACAAGATACCGATTTCAAACTTTCTCCTTTATATGTAGACCTAGCAATTCCATATCTCCACCCGTTCCAGGTAAATAGGATCTTGATAGAGACATAGACGGACAAAGTGATCTTTTAAGGGGGTTCCTTTGCCTTTTCTCTTAAAGTGAAGATTCCTTTAAATTAAAATCTGCAACTCCAGTCGAAGCAAGACATTCTTATTGAAATAAAAAACTGTAGATTAATGTGTAGTTAGCAATCTGAGTCGTTTAGCAAGGTTCTAAGAATGTGGCCGGGCCAGCTCCGCAGCTTCATAAAGTATGGAGCCGATGGTGATTAAACCACATACGAGCTGTTTTTGTAGCCATTGCGACATGACTTCGGTGCGAGTGAAGCTCGAAGCTTTTTACAAGTAATCAATGCCAAGTGAAAAAACAATATAACCAATAAACTTAAACTTTCAGTGAAGAAAAACAAAAGGCGTGCGGTTCGCAACTTGGGCCCGCGTGGGAATTTTTACAGCTCAAGCACTATCAAATCTAAGAGGAGGCCTGTGCAGTGTGCGTACTGCGTAGTAGAGGAGATGACCTAAAAAAACTAAAACAAACGATAGCTAAATCAGCAATAATGACAATAACAATGCATATATTTGAAGGGTCCACGGAAAGTACATGTCTAGTCACCTAAACAACTTTTTGAGTTATAGCGGTTTGAAAGTTAGTCATCACGAACAATTACTATGGTAACCATTTCTTTAAAAGTGAAAAAAATATATATTATTTTCAGATATCCCTATTTTATACGACAGCAAGTTATAGTGCTTTGCGAGCTCTACATTTTAAGATTAAAATCTCAATTTTCAAAAAAAAGTGACTAAACATCTTTCCGCGGCATTTAGTAATGAATGACTTTTATTGACATGATAGTTAAAGTCAAGTGGGGCTAAGTAATGCTGGTAAATAATGATTAATGAAGTAAGATATGAATACTTTATCTTTAACCTTTCTACTCCGGAATTAAATTTGGCTGTGGAGTGGCAAGGTAAAAAGTTGTAATTCATTGACATGGTCCTCCGCAAAGTAAAATTTGAATCAATCAATTATTAATAATGAAGTTATCTAATTTAATAAAATAACCGAAAGAACGAATGACAGTGACAGTGTTGTTGATGGCATTTTACTGATAGCGTCTGGTCCCCTCTAGAATCCGACAGAAGTAAAATTTATGTTTTTGTCTTTTTTTATCGCCTGAGACGTGCGAGAGGTATTTTGTTTAATTTATGTTTCGAAAATGTTCGGATTAATTAGTTCCCTAATAATACAATTTCTCACATGGAAAAACATTATGTTAATTGAGAATGATACACTATAAAGAATCATTGTCAGGAAGGGCAAGTATTTACATACAATCAAGTAATAATGACTTACCACAGGCCTCTAAGTGCCCCCTCATAACTATATCATAGGATTTAATAAGGTTAGTATAGCTCACAAAAGGTTTATGCTTAAGACGGTTGTAACGACGATCTAGAGTGTTATTACTTACCACTAAATAGATTTTAAATTTTCCATCAGCTGATCAATGTTTGATGTTCAGCTGATAGGAAAACTTGTAAAATGAGTTTTTGTTTAAATTAGGATAATAGGTTTCAAGGGAAATTGTTTAACATGAGTTCATTCGCCTCTAATCGAATTTATTGGTCAAATGAACACAATGGGCTACACTTTAAATACCCTTTTCTAGCTTTTCTTCGCGAGTTTTTTTTGCGTAGGACTATTATAAACAATTATTATCAGCTTAAAATATAGCTAAGTAGAGAGAGATTAATAAAATCAATGTTTATTTGTTCGTATATTAACTAAACATTGATTTTATTAATCACGAAGGATCGCGAAGGCACCGACTGCAGCGGAGAGCGACCCCTTATGACCACGACCCCTCTGTCAAGAGTGAACAACTAAGAAGAAGATTAGCCATACATATACAATCTACCCGCCAATATAATACATAAATAACCTGAGTATCACTACGAGCTTATCCTATAAACCAGCCATTTTGTGGCAATTACTGTATTATAGTGAAATCGTTTGTACCCCAGCATTAGTGGCGGGCTTAATCGCCTGCAATAAAACCTATCCGTAGACCAATTGCGGTCTTTAATATTACATACTGCTCACATAATTAAATAGCTATAAAGTTCTTTTTACGTAACTTAGAAAAAGATTATCTGCCAAGAATTATAGTGGTTTACGTACCAGGCAAGTCTACCTCTTTACGACCATGTAAGTTAGCGCGTCGTGGTTAAAGATACACAATTTATTTTTCAGGTAGGTACAGTTAATTGTAAAAATATGGGTGCATACAACTTGCTCATAAATATGTTCCATAGTCCTTATGCCATCGGATTAAGATCAGTTCTTAATTATGAGATCGATACATATTTTTGCACTTGACCGTAAAGTCGACTACAAAGAAATCGATTCAGCCAAAGCTACAAAAATATGTATGTATACAGAACAGAAATATTTTACTGTCACTGTTACCTTAGTTTAAACACTTATACATATTAATACGCCTGTGTAAATTTATCATAATCATCCTAGCTTATTATACGTCCCACGCAGGGCACAGGCCTCCTCTCAGAATGAGAGGGCTTGGGCCGTAGTTCCTTCGCGGGCCCACTGCGGACTGGGAACTTCACATAAACCATTGAATTTCTTCTCAGACGACCGGATGGCCTAGTGCTTAGAGAACCTGACTACGAAGCTTGAGGTCCCCGGTTTGATTCCCGGTCAGGGCAGATATTTGTGTGAAAAATACGAATGTTTGTGCTCGAGTCTTGGATTTATTTTAATATAGCTATTTAAGTATGTTTATCCCTTGCCTTGCACCTATAACACAAGCTTTGCTTACTTTGGTGTTAGGTCGATTGTTGTGAATTGTCCAGTGATATTTTTGAATATTCTCAGGTGTATGCAAGTTTCCTCACGATGTTTTCCTTCGCCGTAAAGCTCATGGTAAATTACAAATGTAATTTAACACATAAATTCCGAAAAACTCAGAGGTGCGAGCCCGGACTCGAACCCACGACCCTCTGCTTGAGAGAGAATTAATTCATTTAAAATTTATTGTGTCACGTGGATTTACCCTAATTATTACGTTGAATTATTATTTTGGTTTTAGTCGGCAACCCTAGTTTATTGTAGAATTTAACCTGAATTGGGGATGTCTAAAAAAAATACCCATGGTTTTTATATTTTTTTTGTATAGAAAACTCAATTATAAGAAACTAAATTCAATATTTTGTCATTTAGTTCTCTACTTTTTCAAAATTAATTATTGTAACTATTTTAGTTGATGACGTCAGATTATAATTGAGGGCTCCCACAATGCCAAATTTCTAAATCTATCTAAATGCGTATGATAAGGCAATTATTTTTAATTATTTTTTGCGTAGTGGTACACTATACACTGTGTCACTTTACTGGCACTGTCAAAGTGCTAGATGTCAGACAGCGGGTCCAAATCAAACTCCGTAGTATAATCCACGCGTAAATTGTGAAGAATTCTAACCACACAGAATAAAGTACGACTTGAACCGGTCACACAATTTACACCAATGTCAAATGAAGGTCATTGCTTATTTGTTGTATTATAAATTCATTACATAATATTAAAATTAAATAACTACAGAAAACGAGTTAAAAAGCACTTATCTCGAAATGGTTCTCGATTTACTATACATTGCAAAAAAATAGACATCCCCAATTACGCATCAAACTTGTAATTATCACAGAGCCTAGTCTGAACAAGAAGTGATGAAAGTACAAAACAATACCTAAATTGACAATGCCAGTTGGCAAATTTTAACTTCAATTTCGCGATAAGACTTAACAAACTTGAACACATTGGCTTTTATCACGAACTTTTCAAATAAACAAAAACACAGGCGAAACAGAAGGGAAATTATCTGTCTCAAACATAAACAATAAAAGGAGTTTACTTGTTCTTCTGAGCATTTAACATCCGAAATCAATTTATAGGAGCAAGGCCTCTTTAGCGATTTTCTAGACTGATTATGGTTAGGCGTATGCTTACAGTGTCATGCGCAGACTGAAGTAAAATACAACCAAATTGAGAGCCTCCTCCTTTTTTGAAGTCGGTTAAAAATACGGATAACTCACGTCTATGATCGAATTTAGATCAACATGTTTCGGGCTAATCCATAACCCTTCTTCTCAAAGCCACATGTCGCGGCGGGTTTGGCAGCCGCCGCGACGTGTGGCTCCGGGAAAAAGGGCTACGGATTAGCCCGAAGCATTTTGAGCTAAGAGCGCGCGCAGACAGAGAGCGGTCTGGAGTTCCGAGTTCTGTGTTTTGACCGCTCGAGAGTTCCGACCGCCTGTTGTGTGCGTTATCGTAAGGGACTCAGTACATTCGAAAGAACGCAGAACTCGGAACTCGGAACGCGGAACTCCAGACCGCTCTCTGTCTGCGCGCGCTCTAAACTCGATCATAGATGATTATCCGTATTTTTTCACTATGAGAGAGTCTCACGGTAGGTAGTTTTATGTTCAATCAAAGCAGACTGAAGCATGAAATTTCAACACTTTTACTGTGTTTAAAAAAAATAGGACGCCCGCCTCGCGTAATATAATGGCAATAATGAGCACGCATCCCCGGTGTTATCACGCGGTATCGCGATACAATGTAGGCGATAATCTTATCAGTGGCGGGCGGGAAAGCGCCCCGATTGTACGCAACAGTCCCTCGGGGCTCCACGCTACGGAGCCCCGGGTTGGGAAGCAATCTACGAGAGCGCGCGTTTACACGTAACTATACTGCTGACATGTAATAAAATAACTGTATGATCTTTAAATTATTTAAAGTAAAGTTCGTCAAGATTTAACAATACAGAAATTGTTAAAATAGTTGAAACAATGCGTACAGTCAGCATCAAAAGTAACTGGTCACTTTTGTACCTTGTCGCTCTACAGTTAGGTGCAAAACGTCATACTTGATTGACAGTTGTGTTATTACGACAAAGTACAAAAGTGACCAGCTACTTTTGATGCTGACCGTACCTATGAGTGCTTACGTATCTTAATTGGTCAAGCGATTTCGTCTATTTAGACGTACGTTTTAAGATCCATTAAAAGCGTTAAAGAGAAAAATGGTCACGCAAACTCACAAAAAAATAAACGAGAACGTCTTAAAAAGACAACACCGTTTAGCGTTCCCCTAAATTCCACATAACACACATCAAGCCATAACAAATTTCACTTTGTAAGACAACAAATGAATAAAGCGCCTGAAAGTAACAAGCCCACAAATCACAAGGATTCCAGGCACATCACGAAATAAATTTTACATGCGATACTCTGCGGCCCCGCGCAATGAATTTATCGTTATTACATGTGGGAACCCAGATGTGGAATTAAGAGATTGCTTGTCGTTTTGTTATTTATCTATTTACCTTCAATGTAAGACATTTTAAAGCGCTATATTAAAAATCAGTAGGTAACTAAAAGCAATTTAGCGAAAAATTTAATGCTAAACACAAGCTTTTTCGCAGGCTATTCTTGAATTTTCATCCAAATTACATATCCATACTACAAAAGCGGTCAACAGGAAGGGGGTAAAATTTGAATTACTAAATTGGACCCACACACAAGGCAAGCCAAATAATAGCTTGTAAAAGTACCAGAACTTGATCATCACATTTAATTATTGTCCACTTAAAGTTCATCGCCATTATTGAAACAGAGTTGTCGCGTGACAAGTTAATCAATTAGATTTAGAATTAGTTGATCCCTTTATTACATTAGTTTAGTCTAGTTATTGATTTACCAATGACTCCTTTGCAAACAAACCAAAACTTAACAATCATATCTTCGAATTGTTTCTATCTACTGATTGGCAAAGTTGTCTTATTCGTGTTGTGTTACTCTTTGGCAAATGTAATTGACGCGTTCGCGTTACTAATTTCGTCACCTGTAATTGTCCATTTGACAGTTCATTTTACTGCCCAGACAGTGACGTCAGCTTCGTCTGCGTCTCGAGTGACATTTATTGAGAGAATTGTTCTCGACGTCGAGAGTAGAGTGCGCCGGCCGCAGCCATTAAAATTTCAAACTGCCGTTGGAATTTTCAGAAAAAGTTTAGAATTACGCAAAGTGCACGCGCCGTACAACTAATTTAATTACGACCAGCTGTGAACAAAGCTTAACAGTACATTCATTTAGGTAAAATAAGGTGTAAGTCATGTAAATGTTTTCCACAAACCTATTAGAATAATGAAAATCCTACGAGCGTATGTTGCGCGTCACATAAATTATTTTACGCGGCACGAGCCGTGAAGGCGAGCGAGTAGGTACCTTTTACTTTTCGCTGAGATGCCCTTTTTGATAAGGCAACGGCTTTCTTTCAAGTAGGCAATGGGACACGCAAGAACAAGACTTAAGGTAATAAGGAGGTAAAAAGTACGAAAGAAAGCCCATAACAAAGATTCCGTTTCATAACGAGGCTCCCTCTTCTTTCCTTATAATTTTTACATAAAGTGGAATTTCAGGGACGTTATTACAACATTTTGTTACAACTGAGAAAACAAATAATCTACTAGGTACCTAAGACATGGAACACAAAAGAAATCAATATATTTAATTGGACTGAATTCAAATTTACGTAGATTAAAAAGCAATCAACAGAAGCGGAGGTCTTTATGTGCGTTTGACAAATTATTAAAAAATGGAATAGTTAAGATTCAGAGCATTGTTTTGCTGAAAATAAAAGTAAAGAGAATATTTTGGCATGCGCAGTTCAAATACTTGGAATAGCTGCGTGAACGATGGTCGATGAGCGTGAGGAAAAAAGACGTTAGGCAAAAAGGGCTTTAGAACTACCAATGTACCTCAATAAAATTATATTAAATAAATATTTAATGTAGAGTTACTAACAATAGACACGAATTCTGACCGGGATTCAACCGAGCTTTTTGTGGCCGCAATTTGACACATTATGATTTAATTTAACATACAATAAGAACAATAGGGAAGTAGAATACAAGTCGTAGTCGTATTAAGCCTAATAAGTACTTTACTAAACCATTTGTCGAGCTTAACAGAAAAAATAAAAACACGGTGTAGATAGAACCATTTCTCAAATGTCAGACAGTTCGTCTATTACCTACAGGGATAGCAAGATGGGCCTGTGCCTACTTCTAGTGCTGGTCTGTAGGGGTCGGGTCCCGTTGGCCTTAATTGCATTTAGCCTTGGCGAGCAGAGCACCTTAGTTGTATTTTGTCCGGATAGCAAAATGCCTTGGTCTGTAAAACGCCCTCATTGCTATAAGCCACAGTAAACGGAATGACTTGGTTGTAAAACGACTTGATGTCATAATGTTTTAGTAGGCA
The DNA here is from genome assembly GCA_947859365.1 of Archips crataeganus. Classification (NCBI taxonomy): domain Eukaryota; kingdom Metazoa; phylum Arthropoda; class Insecta; order Lepidoptera; family Tortricidae; genus Archips; species Archips crataeganus. Next base: position 8,736,657 of record OX402059.1, on the reverse strand, counting down.
AATGGTCTGGTCTGGTCTTGAAAATCTATTTAATACAATCAAGGCCTTACACAATTGAGTCATTCTGCCTAATTGTGCATTTAACGACCTAGACGTTTTGCTAAGTAAGTCTTCCTGAAACTAAGACCATTTTGTAACCATGGCATTATACAACCAAGTCATTTTGCATACTTGGTCAGTGTACTACTGAGCCGTTTTGCTCGCTAAGACTAAATGCAAGTAAGGCCAACGGGACCCGACCCGTCTGTAGAACATAAACAACTGTAGTAACTAGTATATGTAAGTCACACGAACATATGCATCTGTTTAGATACGTTTCTGATAACACAAGCTACATGCCAATGACAAATCAAAGGCAGACTGGAGCAACCACCATCACCGCAGTGTGTCGTATTACGTTTCAGGCACAGGGTTCGCAAATACAGTCTAAATTAATAATGTGCAGTAGTTAAGCCGTTCAAAGTGGCATTAAATCTGATATGGACTCATTAAGTAGACGTGGACAGTGCAGCAAAAAGAGGAACTCAAACAGACGGACCACAAATTGTGGGAATAATTTATAAGCAAAACACCTAATAGAATCAAGGACGCCTCATGCAATGCAATGAACAAAATCAAATTCATGTTTTTTTTTTTCAAATATAAATAACAAACGTTCGTAATAAATCGTCTGGTAACTTGCACAAGAACGAGTCCTACTCCGTAGGGGGTAGGTCTGCCGTGTGAAAGAACGGATGACTTAGCATTCTATGCAAGAAGCTGCCGGCTAGACCTAGGCCCTTTAAAGGAAACCTGTCCAGAACGCAGGCTCGAACCGTGACGTGCCCCGTCAGGCCAAGCGACACAAATCAAGGTACGTCTTTTCACGTTTATTGGCAGGGAGGAAAAGGAATGATTGATTTATGTTTGCCAGTAAAAATTAGTTCGCCATGATCAATTTATACCAATTATTTTACTAATATTATAAACGCGAAACTTTGTATGGATGGTTGGATGGACGGATGGGTGGATGTGTGTTACTCTTTCAAGCTAAAACAGTTTGACGGTATGTGATGAAATTTGGCACCCAGATAGTTTACATATAACCTGGATTAATATTTGAATACCTTTTAGGTATCCCAGAACATTGCATAGTTCCTGCGGGATAGCGATAAGTCGTGCACATTTTTTTGCGTCTCTTCTGTGGAAATGGCAATGGTTAAGGGCCAACTATTGACCAATTCAAATGAAACTTAAATTTGCTGACTCGGAGTCGCTAATTTTAAGTCCACTGTAATGTTGCGCAGACGGAGTCACGGCCAACAACACACTTATTTAGTTTGGGAGTACGGCTTTTGGGCTACAGTTTAATTTTTACTTTCCTATTCCAAAGAGCAGGGTTATATACCCATTTCCAATAGTGTTAATTGCATAATTACACCCGCACCACAAATTGCATAGATCGAATTCCGCCATCGCTGCCTTAACAAACTTGTTTTATTAGGTGTATTAATGTTGTTTTCTACTGTTTGGTGGTGGTACTCTTGTGACCTTAAATAAAATATTTTTCTTTCTTTCTTTCTTTCTTTTTTCCATAGTTAGTCTATTTCTTAGTTTCAATAATATCAAGTACATTAAAGTTTCGAGATTTTCTTTCCGTCATTCATAACTACTATTTCTCGAGATTTAATCACGACTCGTGACCACGACCGCTGCAATGTGGTCGAAACGTCGAAGTGATTTTGGCAGAAAAATACTAGTTAAAATTAACATGGTTTATGACACAATATGGAGTTCCATATTGTGTCATAAACCATGTTAATTTTAAACGCTTTGCCTGTTAAACGTACCCAGTGATAAGACACCTCAATTAGACAGGGTAAGAATTCTAGTGCAACTAAAGCGATTTCCTCATAAATGGCGTCAGTAGAGAACAATACGTGCTATTCATAACTAATACTATTGTATTCAGTAAGAAGCAGACCCGACGGAGTTTTTGTGGGCCTCAACACCTTAACATTCTTGGGCTATGAAATCGCTATTAAGAAGCAAGCAAAGTGAGATTTATTCACAGTAAGATAACCTTCCAAAATGATTCTCTAGATAAAAATGTTACCTACTCTTAATATGGCATATGCTTTGACGATAATATGATTCGTGTCACCAATTAAGATAGGAGTCTGTAAATATAAGATATATTTATTTTATTTTATTTTAGATATTTTGTGTAATTTGTTATTGCCATCAAATTAATTAACTAAAATTACAAACATTAAATCACGTGGAATGGACTCAACTTGAAACATAACTTTTTTAATTCATGAACGAATTAAAATTTCAACTCTACTATTTTAAGATATCTGGGATCACCGTTGAGCATTAATACGAGAACGACAGCCTTACATTACTAGTGATACGCAAAAGAAAAATCCATCAGACGCAAACATTCCTTTTTTCTTCTTCTAATGAAAACACTCGTAAACAACCTCTTCGCCACAACTGGCATTGTGACGCTAAAATCAGAACACTGTCATCCATTACAAGGCACTTAGGCCCATTATGCAGGAGCAGAAGGCACGTCAGGCTGCGTCACTTAGCGGGGTATTAGGGGGCATTAGATCGCGGATATCACCTCGTATCACGGGGTATGCGGAGTCCGATATAACGACCTCTAACGACGAACACAATAAGGAGATAAAACCATATAGAGAGGTACATGTTTGAGAACTGATGAGAGGAACTCGTAGGAGTGTGTGGAGGATCACTATAGACAGAAGTCTATTTACGATACCAATACTGAAGTTGTGAGTCACTCTAGAGAAATCAGAGTTATTATCAATAAATTAAAATCAGGTTAATTATTTGTTCTTCCTAATTATAGTCAAATGATTGGCAGTTGAATCATCGCATTTTAAACTGCATAAAAAAATAGTAACAAAGCGCGCTTTTAAGTTTGACATTTAAAGATACTGCAAAATCACCTTGCGGTTAACAAGTGAATGCGCAAGCTCAAATCACAATTACTCGTAGGTAAGACACGTTCGCAATCCATGGAAAAAATATCGCCTTGAACGCTTAATAGCACAGCGCTGAGATCGAATTCTCCAAGCCTGGCCTTGACTCCCAACCACGCAGAACTATGCGGCAGGCGGCCTTGCCCGGCTGGACTCCAACTCCAACAAGAGTAAAATGCGAACGCGCTGCGCCCGCGCACCTTGTCTCTTTTCGCGGGAACCGCGCGGGAGGGAGACAGCCGACCCAAACCCGTTCCAAAGAAACGCCGGAAGCCTTTCTCTCGTGATGATAATGTATGCTTTGTTGTATTGAAAAGATCGTTACGGTTCGAAAATAAGATTGAAGAATGACCTATCACAGATAAATCAATCACTTTTTGAGGTCAGGTATACAGCTATTATTATAAACGGTCAAAGCTCTGATTATGCGGCCAAAACTCTTAGGGTTTCACTGATTGCAGTGTATAATTTGTCAGATCTAGGCTTGTTGTTTGTGCCCCTTTGATCCGACCCACCCTTGTTAATTCAAATTTTACGCCAAGGACTGCAAAAACAGTTAAGACTAATATCGGGTCGGCTATTTGTTACAAACCCTCATAATTATTAGCGTGGCAATTTTGAGTCGAATTAACGCAGGGACTAACCCTATAAAACAACCCAATAAACGGCTAGCAGTGGTTTTAGCTATCTCTCGTGTGTTTCGTAGTGCAATAAACTTTTAAGTATGATTCATGAACCGCTTATACTTATACCTACCCAGTGTAGATGGTTTCTATAGATTTATAATAGCAACTAAGTTGAGCAAGCCCACGTATTCAAATAAACATGTCCGTAATAACTTTCGTATAGAAAGCAAATCGTTAAGTCACGATCAAAAAGTCATTCCATTGGATACCTAATAGTTGTTACGAGGCGGTATTACTGTCATTAGATATCGATATTATCGATCTCATTAGAATTACTTCGAATACAAATGTTAGGCAACACGGTGAACTTATTTTGGCGATAATTGTGTGAAGATTGTGTGTTATTTGTTCGGCTCATAATAAAAATTCAGCAAGAGAATTTAAAAACTTATTACCCCTCTCTCCCACATTCCACCTCTATTTGTGACTCAAGGAGACATACTTAATCATTTAAAAACTAGTAAAGTAATGAACTAAAACACAGACAGTTAGATAATATAACGAATATGTATAAAAACTTGTTCTTTACTTTTCCAATTTAAAAGCCCTCTCATTTGAAGTGTATTTGCGATAGTTATTTGCAGAGTCAATAGCTTTGCTAGACGCGGTATTGAACCGTAATTAAGACGTAGAAATGAGAAATGTTCATAATTTATAGTCATAATTTTCATCTATGTAACTGAAACACTATTGATGGTTGTAGACTTACATTTGGTGACATTGAAAGGAATTTAAAGTAGATGAAATTTTGTCCTGTATGTTTTCAAATATGAAATCAGTCATCATAATAAATTCAGTCAATATTGGAATTTTAGTATAAATGAATGGAGGGTGGAGGACCATACCGTCTATTACAAACGATGAGAATTCACCCTACAGCACAGCTGTGTAATATGAAGCCAGTTTTAGTGGTTGATATACAGTGACTCGTCCACGAGCTTTGGCCGAGATAAAAGCTCTTGAGCCTAGAGACCCTCTCGAGCCGTCGAGTGGCCGGCTAGCATTGTCTCCCTTACACCAAAGAGCCCAATATGTCAAGATATGCCAGAAGGTAACGAATGAAAAAAAAACAACATTGTTCACGACTAAATTAACAACATTGTTTATATCTGCAGCAAAAGTAAAAATTACATTCAATAAACATGAGAAAGTTACACTGATAATTCATAAAATTTCTACATTTTCTTCCGTACTTTAATTTAAATCATGTTTTCTTGGATCCCTTTTTCTATCAAGCCAGGAAAAACATTTAATTCCAACAAGAAACCGTGAGACTCAACACTAGCAATTCGACTCCGAATAAGGCAACGTCGGCAGCCAATCTACATAAAGCTCCCATGGCTCAGAATGACAATAACACAGAATAACCGCTGACCTTCCCGTATTGACGGTTGATCCCAAGCAAACACTGGAACGGGTCGATCGTCTGCGGGACTAAACAAAAGCTCCTTTGTAATCCGATCTATAGTGCAATTAACATTCTAAGCGCTACGTTTACTGCGTTCCAGACAGTGCATTGCCAAGCACGCGGTATGAGTGCATCACACACTCTTGTGCGAATCGCGAACAGATTTTGAACAATGTTTTATCTAATGACTCGTATAACCCTCCTGAGCTCCGATGTCCTATTATTAGGACTTATTCTATTGTGACATTGAACTCAACTCATTAGTAAAAAAGTTTAAATTTAGGAAACCTGCACACACCGGTAAATAAGATTAATGGGGTGTGTGAAGTTCCCAATCCGCACTGGCTCGCGTTGGGAACTACGGCTTAAGTCCTCTCATTCTGAGAATGCCTGTGCCCTGTGAGATGAGTGATGACAATATCCTCCAAATTCAGAGACGGTATTCACATGAATTCGAATCTTGTCACTATTGCATTCTCACGTGAATTATTTAGCACGAATGTTAGTTACAGCGGTTGAAGTTAAAAGGGTGTAATCACCTCCAACGCTCGCTAATTAGCAAGTAAGTTAGTTAACACCGTAAAAATTAGCAGCAATTCAAGTGCCGTATACCGACTTTGCAAAACGATAAGTGGATACAATTATTCATATATTGAAGGTGTCATCGGACACATCTTTTTATCTGAGCTAAATCTAATTTGGATTATATTATTTTGTGTTCTTTATCACTTTATGTCTAGTTATGAATTTGTGAGCGACTCCTACACTGTGGGCAGTAAAGACTGTTTTGTTCATAGGCTATCATGCTCACACGCGAGAGTAATAACTTACTTAATTTGATTTCACATGTTTTGTTGACGCTTCCTTAATGCATTCGCATTAAGTGCTAGTAAAGATACATAATACATTCGTGGTAAAACCTTATTAATATTCCGCACTAGTCGTCTTGTAATGTTAATTCTACACGGGGTAGCGGGGTGGTGCTGCGGGTGGGCAATTAAACCAAGTAGTAGGTGCAACAAGATGTATATTATTATGTATACTTAACAATTTCTTCCCCGGCTATCCCGCCCTCTCCACACACTTACATACATAGACCATATAGGCTTAAGCTTAAATCCTAACTCACTACTACAATTCACAGGGTCGTGAATGCAATTGGCCAGTGATCCGATATACCAAATGTATTTAAACTAATATAGGGGCAACTCCTGTACCTGGGCTGTGAAACGGCCAAACCTGGCTGCGGGCCACTGTAGGCCACACTCGGACGGCGTCTCGTGCCCGACGTCCCAGCGTCGCCGACAGCCGCCACACTGCGCAGACCAACCTGCTTCACAACCACCAAGCCTCCTTGAAACGCTTCTACACAAAGCCACAACAGCCACACACAAGGCCGTGTCTTAACACCTCCTGTGGACGGATCATGGATTAGAAATAACTCTAGAGTGGTTCCTTAAGGACAGAAGGAATCGGCTTGCTCAGTTCGGTGAACGGACACCATAGAAACTTGAAAACTACATAAGCACGCACTGTGGAGGAAATGCGGACTTGCTTAGTCACCTGGGTCGCGCTGTCAACTCCAACGAAGGTGCAAGACCTCGGACACCACAGCAATCTACAACCAAAGATCAAGGATTAGCGTTGTCGACCCAAAGGAAAGGCAGGGCTCCAGTGGCTTAGCCACATACCAAGTGTTCAGGACGATTCCGCGTGCGTCGCTCCACGTCACCCACTTCTACTACACCACCGTGCTGAAACAAAATGAAAAATAAGTATGCCAGGACGCTAACAGCGCATTCCACGCTCTTACCAGGTCAATCCAGAGACACTCACCCAAACAAGGATTAATTCCCACTTGGAACACGACAAACACTGCGAGCATCAACAAAATGGCCGTACACCCCAAAGCCGGCCTCCTTCACATAGAGCTGTCACCATTGCCATATACTGTTTTTTTTTTTAATGAAGCACTTCACTAGAGTCAAAATCCAAATTTTAATTTCCAAAACCAGCACCCACGTCCAAAATAATTATTTAATCCGCATCCCTGCAACGATTTACGCAAACAAAGTTTGATTTGAAAGTCTCTAGTTAATTGGAAAAAACGCCGAAATATGAGAAAAACGGAAGAAACATCGACTCAAACGGCCGTGCTGTCACCTGTCAAAATGACAACCTTACAGTCTCAGCGAATATGTCCATGGGTGCATCGCGACGCACGCAACAACTAAGTATAGCCGCATGTCGCATAATATGACGTCTTTAGTTTAGGCATTACATGGCTGGTTTTCCACTAGTAATGTGCTCTTTGAAAGTATAAAATAAACACTAATGATTTCATAGTCATCGAAAGAAGGTTAGAGGTATTTCATTTACCTATTTCAATATTACAAAACGAAAATTTTAGTCATATTCAAGTGAACTACAGAGGACACATTGTAAAGTGGTTTTTATATTTAGTATAATTAAGGACGATTTAATCAAGAACTGCTTATGTCTATGCGATGTCGGGTTCCTTTTAAATCTGTCTTTAAAGTCTGCTATAGATAGTTTTGCTATAGAAAAGTCTCTGTACCATTTATTTTATAATGTTACTTAGACCTTCGCTTAACAAAATAGCGTTCTCTCTCGCTCTCTCTCTCTCTCTATTTAGTTTCTTCGTGGAGTTTATAGATGGCGCTAGTGTTAAGCAGATATCTAAATTAATCGTACAGAGAAGAGACCTCTAGAGTTAACCCTTAAAAAGGTAGAGGCGATTTACCGACCACATGCATTGCTTTGGAAATTCAACTTTATTGCTTTTGTGATACGTCACAATATCCATTGTAATTATTGAAAAAACAGTAGCTTTAAAAATATACTTTACAATGCATATGCTCGGAAAGTGCCTCTTGACGCGAGTCAACATATCTATAGAAAGTTAGTCATCCCAGCACACTTTCGCAAGTGTGAAAAAAAATTGTATGGATTTTACTTTCCACACGCGTGCGGGAAAGTAAGTTTTTAAATTGCCAATTCTCAAAAAGTTGTGTCCAAACTAGTGTTTAAAAAATAAGACTAGAGAGTTGTGTCTTCATAATTCAGCTTTGCAAAAATAAGAAAATGTTTGATGCAACCAAATGAATATTTACTGATAAAATAATAAAACAGATTGTTTTAATATTAAAACACACAAATTTTAATTTCGTCAAAAGTTTTGAAATAAAAAATTTAGTACTAAAATAATTCCTTGAGTCCATTTCGGACCGTAAGACATCTGCGCTTTCAGTGCGCGCGCATGGCGTAACACGAACCAATCATGTTTACCCGTTCAAGCCTGTCAACCAATGAGCTTTCAATGTGCGCGCATGGCGTAACACGAACCAATCACGGTTACCCGTTCGCGCCTGTCAACCAATGAGTTTTCAGTGCGCGCGCATGGCGTAACACGAACCAATCATGGTTCGTTCCGTTCGCGCCTGTCATGAAAACCCGCCACAGTAATGTTCATGAATTCAGTCCGGAGAATTAATTTAAGTTTAGTAAATTAAAATGGAGAGTTCAAGTGATGAATTTACATAGGACTTAACGCCGCCTGACGTCCTAGACCAAGCACAAAATTAAATGTGATAGCCTCCTGCTGACTAAACCGATGCTGAAATATGTAAACATCTACGAGACTTTCCCTCAATGAAAGGTAAATAAGAACGCAACATCTTTTTCCGAAAATGTTTATGAGCGCGCGCAGACAGAGAGCGGTCTGGAGATCCGAGTTCAGAGTTCTGCGTTCTTTCGAATGTACTGAGTCTCTTACGATAACGCACACAGCAGGCGACTGGAACTCTCGAGCGATGAAAACACAGAACTCTGAACGCGGAACTCGGTACTCCAGACCGCTCTCTGTCTGCGCGCGCTCTTAGCCCCAATTTTTTTCCTCGCTTAATGCATTGTAAAATGTTGTATGATATACGTGTCGAAAGTAGGAAATTCCCAACTCATGTCGGCTAAACCAAACTCGCTTCGCTCGTTTGTTTAGATCTCCGACATTCGTTGGGAATAGCCTACTTTCCGCACTTGTATCATAAATAACTATTATTAGGTATGCATCCGATAGCTGCTTTTGATTCTGTGGTAGTATGCTTCAATAAATGGGGCCTTATTATGGGTTGAACTGGCTACCGCAGGTTTATTACTGTGATGGAACGTGACATTGTACAGACACTGACAGTGCTCCATGATTTGATCATGCTTGGTATAATCTATTGAATAGCAGCTATCATAATTGATGCTCAAAAGATTACTCAAAACCTTAACGACAGAATCGCCCGTCGCGATCTCCAGTCGATTCGTGCGGATCGAACTGTCAAATCGAACTCGTGCTCAGATTTTACGATCGTCGACGATTTCGGCCCATGCTGCGATATAATCGGGCGATAACATCTGGTTGGTAACAAATTGACGACTTTTATTCGTTAACTATTATTTATGACATTTTTAACGCTCTTCGTGTGATGTTAAAATAATACGTGTAAACATTCCGCACGACATATTAAAATGAGTTCGTAGGTAATCTTCTAATAGCATAATATAAGTTTGTTTCTTATCATTTGATTTATTTTGGAACCATTTCAAGTCAGAACAGAAAGAAAACGAAAAGCTCATAATTAATATTATCCGGGACTTATTACGACTCGTCTACTCTTCGTCTGTAGTCGAAACGTCATGGTAATTTTAGCAAAAAAAAGATAGTTGTTTTGAAATTCCGCGTGATATTAGTTATGAGTGAGAATCTTTAAATAAAGTTTACTCAGTTTATGTGGGGGTAAAATGAAGCACTTTTTGATGGCTGAAATATGTTATGAAAGTGTAACCAGTAACATCAAGACCTGCTTGAAATAATCGTAAACGAAATAACTATCAAGGATTGTCACTTAAAATAAAACTTTATTTTAGGCTTGCGGTAGAGAACAGAATATTGTATTTGATATAAACCGTACGAACCCTATTTTTGGTACTTTTTCTTTGATGTTACGTAAATTAAAAAGCTTAAGACCTTATTCTTTAACCAAACCTTCCTTTTTTGTTTAGTGTTTGACATCGTAATGTTCAATAAATGATCCCTGCTGTCACTTCTCTTACTAATGACAAAATTAGAGATAGCAAATATGCAGAGACACTGATCATCAGTCGGACTTCTACCTTACGTTTGATTCCATCAATAAATTACTGAAGACTAACAAGTCTATTTTGTATTCAAAAAACAACAGGGTGTCTCAGTAATCACGTAATCATGAAAAGCTGCCATAAAAACACGGCGATTCGGAACGGTGTCATCGGGAAGCGGTCGCACAATGTAAAAGTACTTTTCAAAATGACTTTTCCCCACTTTAGCGTCATTTGGACTATAGACTTTGAGGAACAAACGTAGAGTTCTAATTCAAAGTGCAATCGAGATGGAAGTGAGACCTTTCGAAAAGTAGTTTAAAGGTATGTTAATACCGGATGCACCGCGAACGAAAACACCCATTTGCAAATTGCACCTGCGCCCTGCACTCTGGCAACTAACTGCACCCTGATTCTGCGAGACTTCTAGGTTTTTATTTGACGCAACATTAGGCAAAGTGACCATGTTGGCTGAATTTTCTGAAAAGCTACAAAGTTGAGAAATTTTTCGTTCGTCGTTCGAAACTTGGCACACTTACCCGTAGAATTACAAAAAGTTGCTATCAAGTGCGTTATTAACTTTCCAAATCAGCGCAATCCGCCCTAAATCTCTAACAAACACATTAATAGCGGTCCCCTAAATAAACAAATAACTAAAACGGAAAAAATAATTTTGTAAATGCATCCGGAAACCGGAAACGGGGGTCCGGATAATTACATGACGTCATCGCGTGCGCCGGAACCAAAGCAGTTCCGGGCGTGTGGAACAATGTCCATTCATTGTGTTTTATGAATCAACGACACGTATGTCGGTACGGTTGAGATTAGTTTAGGGACCAATTGTTGATGATATACAAGAGTGAGACCACTATACAGGCTGGCTATGACTTTGATTTTATAAGAACTTAATCTTGGGCAATTACTAAATGCGTATTTGTTTAAAACATGAAACATGAAAGCGCAACACACACAGAGAGCGGGCGCGGAGCGGGTCGGGCCCGCGGCGGGTGTAAAATATATGGCGGTGTATGGACGACATCACACAGACGGCGGGCGCGGAGCGGGACCCGCGCGGGCCCGCGCCCGCCGCCCGACGCCACAAAAAGCGCGCGGGCCAGTGCAGTGTTGTTTTTTACTGTTATCTAGCATATTTTAGATTACTCTTGTTGGCAACACTGAGGCGCTACTACGAAATTCGAAAATCGAAGTTCGTATCGTATTATCCCTCTCACTCTCGCGTCAAATCATATTAGCGTGAGCGGGACGGCACAAAACGAAGTTCGAATTATGCACTTCGTGGTAGGGCCTCTGCTCTGGCCCGCGCCCTTTTTGTGACGTCGGGCGACGAGCGCGGGCCCGCGCGTGACCCGCTCCGCGCCCGACCCGCGCCCGCTCTCTGTGTGTGTTGCGCTGAAGAGTATAGGCTTGCCTACGAGTATCGGTATTCAGCAGGCTACATTTCAGTGAATGTGCTTCGGAACTGTACGACCTACTAAGCAAAGCTTGTACTGTGGATACTAGAAAACAGATAAACATACTTATATGTACAGATAAATACATACTTAAATACATATTTTTCATTCAAACATCTGCCCTGACCAGAAAATTATATGACTATGACTCTACTGCCAACTTCATAAGGACTTATGCAGATGTTTTGAAACTCTTCGACTACTTATTCAGGTGTGTTTTTGCTGTTGATTATAGGGAAACTTCAGACCAAATAAAAAAATTAAGACAAAATTCTACGAACAACAAAATGAGTCTGGACTCTGGGTACATCTACGCCTCGCCTCATGCTGTAGCGCAACTAGTTTGCTTGACGAAGCTTGGATCCACTTGAGTGCGTTAAATTGCGTTGAGCCGTACTTTTACCGGCCCTATTCGCAGAATCCGTCTTTACTTTATATTCAGTCCGAGAGGAAAACACGTCACAACATCCGACAATTATCAGGGTCACCTTTTGTTCATAACCACACTGTATGTACAATAATTCCAATGTATTGTACGAAAGCACAGACAACAACTATCGGCATAATACCAATGAAATTATTACGTTCGGTTCACAGTCCCCATGCAATGTTTCAAGTAATTCAAACGTACAATTGTAAAGCTCCGAGCTTTATAATAATAAACCTATCCTATTCACGAATCCATTAAAAACTATAAAACCAAAAGACAGAAACATAAAATAAATTCTGAAATTCTGAACGATAAATTTGCATTAAAATCACCCTTTTATTATACTGACCTAATAAAAACGTTATTCAAGCTCTCAACAATGAGCAAAAAACTTCTGCGAAAGCTATTAACACGAAAAGAAAACAAATGCGATTCACGAGAAGTTTAAATGGAGACTAAATTGAATCCAATTAGAGAAATGAAATTTCCGCGTCAAAAATATAACAACCTGCTGCTAAACCTGGCAATTGAAATCGTTCATTGAATTAAATTTTATTCCGTACAGTAAATCAACAGGAACAATTAAGTTCAGGTCAGAAGGAAGCGGAAATTTTTCATTGCAAGATTTTAGAACTATCATGCATGACACTAGAATAGTGTAAAGTCTAATTCTAATTGATAATGGGACAAATAGTGAACTTCTCTAGAAAACCAAATGTGACCAAAGATTTTAGTGACTTCCAACGAAAATGATAAACGATGTAACGAATACAGAATGAGACGAATAGAGAACTTGACAAGATGTAATGAGACAAGGTAAGGGTACACTAAGGACTTCTGCTAAGATAAAATTCTTACTGGACAATTGCTGAGGGTTTAAGCAGGCGTCAGTGGCGTAAGTATCGCTTTTCAAGTGCAGTGACACCGACTTCGTGTCAGTCATCATAGTCAGTTGAAGGACGTTCAGTACTTCAAAGGACACATAATCAACGGTCCAGCGCCGCCCGCATCCAATGGACTCCAGCAAACTTCAGCAGGACTTCAGTCCACCTTGCAGAGAGCCTGCAACGCCACTTAAGAAGACATCGGCCTCAACGGCCATAAATTCTGCAATGTGCCCCGCCCACTGTCACTTAAGTTTAACAATAGCTATGTCGCACGACACTGACGCGTGCTTCGAAATTCCACCTTAAATAACATGCTATGCACTTAGCCTCCAAATTTACCAACAATGTAGCCTTACACAAAGTTAAATTAGTTCACCACGAAACAGTACGAATTTATCAATTAATCTATTTGAAATATATTACGCTTCATCCAAGTCTCGAATTTTGCGAACACAAATCATCCCAACTTCTCTCATTACTTGCTTTTAAAAGGAGATAAATTACAGTGTTGTTAATTTGTATTCTTGTGCAGTTTTCTATTGTTATAAGTTCGAAGTGTTATTTTCAATTTAAGTTACTAAGCGATCGGTAACAGATGAACTGATTGCAGCAAGTCGTCATAAACACTCGATAAGTTTTTAAAGAGGTGCTAAATCACTGCACAAACATTTACGATTTTTACATTTTCATTTTTCCTAGTAGGCTTTTTTCACAATCTTTTCCTACCTACAGTGATATTGCCGATCCCATTGACAGAGCCAAATGAAGATGCATCAGGGTACTATTAGTTAACAGTTTTCCTCTTGCTCATGCTGCTTCCGCAATTCACCCTAATGTAGTGAGTCAATCTAAAAATCGCTTAGCTTAACAATTATGAACCTGCCGTATAAATTTGGTAGGCCCCATGACCGATGGGGCCGATAAGACATAACGAGGCCAAAGCAGGGTCGTAGCCTTAGATCAATACCGTAATGGCTCAGCTAATCATAGTTATTTGTATGCGGATAGCATGTATTTGTCTTGCTTTTGGGAATTACAGACCTTGGTACGAACTAATTTATCGTTTTTGTACCGCAGTTCAAGAGCTCGCGCTAAGTTCATGGCCAAGTGATCTAAGTGAGCTTTAAGTAATTTATAATACTGAATTTTGAATCGGAAAAGTTAAGTATGTCGCACAGGCCGAGTGTATGACATCATTTCTTCGCAATGTATAACCATCACCAGTTTCTTCACGTCATGAATTCGTGTCCGCGAGGAAAGCCCAGTCTTTTATTTTCAGTTCAAGCCTGTGCCTAGCCGTTGGACGCATATTGTTTAGTTGTGGTTTCATCTCCTCACGAGACGCCATTATATGAGTAAGATAATATCTACGTCAGTAATACACACACACTTCAAGCAAGTAAGAATGTACACACGAATACTCGATAATGATGTACAGAAAAGAAAATCAAATAAATCAGAACCTGTAAACGATATCATTATCATTTGTTACATCGTATCTGGAAACACAGCACGAAGCGGTTGGTAGGCAGTTCCTAAAATTAACCTTTACAAAGGGCAAAAAGACATTAAAAGTTTAAATAAGGTCTAGAGGCCCAATAAGGCTGAGAGAGCTCGTGACTCGCACGAGCGATCCCGGCGAACGTTAAGCGCGGGCGCAGACATGCGGAGATGCGACCGAAGTTAAATTGTTTGACTCGACCTACCCACTTAATTCGCCGGTTTGAACCAAGTGTCAGTATTAAATTTGTTGTATTACTGGTTGTTGTATTTGTTGTATTCCAGTTAAAACAGAAGCTCAGAAAAATTTAGAAGAATGCAGCATTTTCTATAATTGAATCATTTGCCGCAAGAAATATTTATTTTTACACGTTTTACAAGCATGTAAAATATGTACAAATAAAGCATAAAAACATGCGATGAGGCCAATTTTCTCATGATCACCACTTGTGTTAGTTTGTTTACGTGCTTAGCTTGTGCAAAATTGGTTTGATAGGTCTCACTTTTGCACTAAGCGTATCATGTACTTTATAAAGTCTTTTTATACATTAATTATTCACTTTTTACAGCATTTCTACTCACAAGAGATCACAGGATTCTTTAAGTCGCGCGGATGTACCGGGTCTTATAGGCGGCGGCGTGACCGCGCTCGGTTTAGTAATAACTCTCCAGCAACTTAGGCGTAATTGCATAAAATCGCTTTTGTTGGAATTCCGCTTGCTCAATCCGCGGAGGGTCGCATTACTGTTGTTTCCTCGAAAATAATGCATTTCGACAAAACTATACCACCCATCGCCATAGTTTCCCCATTTGTTTGTGAAACTATTTATAACTTCATAAAGTTCATGTCATGTATTAGAGCATAAACTATTTGATTTGACCCATTTTCAATATCATTGTGGTTAAGAAATTCCATGATATATTTTTCGAGTCTTGCAAGAATCCTATGCGATGTGATCTGCTATATAACACTATGTTCCGACATATAAACAAACGAACATCTCGGGATTTGTTTTCAAAAGTTTCTGACACGACGAACTGTAATACAAGTAGAACTATAGCTGAAGTGAAGTAGGTTAGCAATCTATTCCTATATACTTAAAGGAACCCCATATTTATGAGGAAGCAAAAACGTAAACAATGCCAACAAAAAGCTTGTTTTTTGTAACAATATCCACTCACATTCGACACAAATCCACGCCGCATGTTGAGGCAACGACCGACTGAGTCATGATGTAACCAAAACACGCGAATTCAATAAGGTTACTCGAGATTTGTTTAATCTTTATGCAGAACTCACTATGCTATTATATAGGATCATGCTACGAATTTCTTTAAAATTTTACTGCAATAGACACTATACTATATTTGATTTCCGAACTGAAATGGGCTGGGGCAGGACATATTTATAAAGTCACCGAGACGACGATGTTTTGGAAATCATAGACGGATGTAACAAATTAAACGATGACATAAAAGACTGTAGCGATGAAAGCACATTTGACAGAAAACTGAAGCAATATTTTTTAAGCAGACCTTATTATACAATCGACGAATATTTTGCAAACGCACTAGATTAGACATATGTATTAGGTTTACTTATTTATTTCATTATTTATTTATTTTTATTTAAATTGACATTCAGTATAATGACATGATTTAATTTTTTATGTTATTTAATTTTATATAATTTATTAATAAAACTTTGAATGATCAAGTGCGGCTGTAAACAGTAACTTCATGTTTTTAATGTAAAATTATTGTATTGTAACATACATAACAGATTTAATATTGTACATATATTTGTAATTATGGCACATAAATGATTTGATTTGTAATATCAAAAAAATCGCAAACGCATTTGTCTCGTCTGCAAAAAGAATATAAACTTACTTCTTTGAGAATTTGCAAGTTTAGAAGTTGAGAATTTAGATTCGGAAATATGCAAACTTAGTCACATTTGTTGTGTTGCGTACAAACGTTGGAGTTATTATTATTAGACGACCAGATGGCCTAGTGGTTAGAGAACCTGACTATGAAGCTTGAGGTCCCGGGTTCGATTCCCGTGTCGGAGCAGATATTTGTATGAAAAATACGAATGTTTGTTCTCGGGTCTTGGGTGTTTAATATGTATTTAAGTATATATCTATCTATATAAGTATGTTTAACCGTTGCCTAGTACCCATAACACTAGCTTTGCCTAGCTTACTTTGGGACTAGGTCAATTGGTGTGAATTGTCCCGTGATATTTTTTTTTTTTATTTATTTTATTATTGGTCCTAACCTACGAAACTAAGTTTGCATCCCGGGTAAAAAGTACCCTATATTAATTCCATTCAATTCCAAAGACCGAAGGAAGTTTCGAACTTATAAAATCTCTTCAAAAGTTCTAGAGATTGCCACCTACATCCAAACAAGTAACAACTCTTACCTCTTTATTATGATTACTATAGAGGTATAGGTAGATATGGATGACAAGAACTAGAATTTACTAGGCACATAAAACCAGCCTTATATGACATGGCCTACACGCCTAGTATGAAATATAGACATTATTTATCGTATCGATGGTACTTCCTCGTATTTTCAAAATCATGTATCGAATTTCTCCATAAAATTATACCATAATGGTGCAGTACAATGCAGTGAGTCAGCTGCAATAAATTCTTATCTTGAGATAGGCTACTATATCACCTTCCAACTCGATTGCAACACGTGTTTAGTTTTGTGATAACTTGCACGCTGCTGAGGGCTGAAACACCATCATTTCTGGTTATACGTTACAAAGGCAGTACATCTCGGCCTATGTTAACAACAAACAGTATCGAAACTACAAAAACAAAATTGATAGATTCGACACTGTACGTTGCGGGGCATATTGAAATTTCAAAATTCAAATTTTGCAGATTCAATACTGTACGTTGCGGTAGTCGCTTTGTACAGTCGGCCTAAAATATGGTCTACTACCCTGCATGGTTGGCAGGTTGCTCAACGTGCTATGGAAAGGGCTATGCTCGGAGTTTCTCTAAAAGATCGAATTCGTAACGAAGTGATCCGACAGAGAACCAAAGTTATCGACATAGCCCACCGCATCAGCACGCTGAAGTGTCAATGGGCCGGCCATATAGCCCGAAGAACCGATAACCGTTGGGGTAGACGAGTTCTTGAGTGGAGACCACGGATCGGCAAACGTAGCGTAGGACGTCCTCAGACTCGGTGGAGCGATGATCTTCGCAAGGCGGCTGGAAAGAGCTGGAAGACAGTGGCCGAGGACCGTGCTCAGTGGCGTGCCATGGGAGAGGCCTATAAATAAATAATAAATAAATGTCAACCTTAGCGATATTTCAATCTCACAGAAACTTTCTTTAAAACTGGTAGACCACTTTCTTGGCCGACCGTACTCCCACTGCAGGGCAAAGGCTTCCTCTCTGAATGAGAGGACTTGGACCGTAGTTTCCACGCGGGCGTGTTCAGTTTTCATGCTAAATTTCAAATGTAATTTCGCACATAAATTCCAAAAAACTCAACTCAAACATAAACCCACGACCCTCTGCTTGAGAGGCCATAGGTCAAACCACTATGCTACCACGACTTTTTAAAAGGAGTTCAGTATAGCGTAATTCAGTTCTACAATTTTATTGGCGTCCCGGACGCACACTAAAGGATCGAACGGACTGACACTAGACTACAATTGGACTACGTTAAATTGTAGTTAGCCGTGCGAAAAGACTGGAAAAAGTTCAGTTGTGACACGAAAGTTACCCATACAATTGTATTTTCGTGTTACGATGGAATTTTTTCATACAAAATATAACTTCCGTCGTTTTGGTGATCAGCTTTTGAACTCCACTCTAGAGTAGGGTTGCCATACGTCCCGGTACGCCGGGACATGTCCCGGTTTGAAGCATGGTGTCCCGGCGTCCCGGCCGACAAGCAAATTGTCCCGGTTTAAAAATTATAGTAATTCAATAGAGGGCTGGACTTGGTAAACAGTAATATACCTAGCGGCAGCGCATGCTACACGCTGCGCTCGTAGCCGATGATGTGCATTTTCACCAATAAGTATAGCGAAAAGCGCCAACAAACAGAAAACCCTAAAAAAAAAGTAAATAACTAGCTGGCATTGAATGACTGTGTTAAAAGTTCTTTTGTGTTTAGGCAACGCCTAAACCTTTAAAGTTACCTATTGCTGTAATAAAAGTTCCTTTTTTTCTACCTTTACTAGTTTTTCTTTAAATGTCCCGGTCTGAGCCCCCACACTTATGGCAACCCTACTCTAGAGATACTCTGGTCGCTCGAAACTACTCATTTTAAAATCCGTAGAAGTACAGAAGTAGATCTAATACATATTTGATGACAATATTAAAACGTCTAACCTAGCCTAGAAAAAATCCCGAATAAGCGAGTCGCCTCGTGGCCTGCGAGTGCGAGCCTCAGTTGTGCAACCACTGCACGGCGTTGCGTGGGTGACAAGGGATTGGGCGCAGTGTGTCATTTCCGCGATAGATTAGGCGTCTAGCGTAGGCTGACACGCAACTAAACAGTATTAAGTAAAATAACTATAAATTAAAAAAATTAAAACCCCCAAAGCAATTTGGTCACACATTTGTTTGAAAATTAATAAAGTAAATGCCTATAATGCGTTTAAGATCTCTACCGCAGGCACCGCAGCTAACAAAAGATCTGATAACTTTGAAACCGCTCAACCAATTTTGATGAAACATGTCTGTCTAAGAACCATCACCTAGAAAACTGCTTTCAAATAAAATAAAAAACCTTATCCAAATCGGTTCACCCGTTTAAGAGCTATGATGCCACATACAGACACACACACATAGCGGTCAAACTTATAACACCCCTCTTTTTGTGTCGGGGGTTACAAAGAAAATACGGTCTTTGATGAAGGTCGCAGGATTGTCGTGTTCTTTGGAAGAGGCCTATGTTCAACTGTGAATGTCTTTAGGCTGATAATGATGATAACTTACTTATATCTTAAAACCGTCCTGAGGACTTGGCAAAAGTTAAGGATCTACAGCCAATATTTTTCAAGTCAAGTCTACATCGGCGTATGGGAAGCCTGACCAACTTTCGGCCCATTTAAGTAAATGTTAAGCTCCAAACGCACATACAGCGAAGGCATGGCCGTGCGGTGGCAGTGACGGTTGTAATACTCTAACTTGTATGAACGAGTTCGCGGTACGGTACCTCACAACCGTTCATACAAGTTAGAATATTACAACCGTCACCGCCACCGCACCGCCACGCCGCTGCTGTCTGTGCGTTTGGAGCTTTAAGTGAAATGACTCGGAGTCCCGAATTTTATATCCACGGGAAAGACAACTTTCGTTCTTACGCTATGAATGACCCTCCGGCATACAGCTTAGAAAACAGAAGACGTCTCTAGAAAATAAAAGTAACTGAACATGTTAATGGTCCCAATTACGCAAGCACCGCCCCTTCTGAGAACGCAAATTACGCCAAACCGCAACCCTGTTACTGCCAGGTACTTACCTAGGGTATTGTACGCGTCAGTTAATACAGGTACCTACTATGTGAGAGCAGTAGCATCACGTACTACGCACGCGACCTAACTGTCAATACAGGTATACAAACTCCCGATTCTATTTATATATCGTTTGCTATGGCCAAAAATAAAATTAAGGAGATTTTAAAAAGAGATACTTAGATAGGTGGCTTGGCTAGCGTAAACTATTTTTGAGACCCCTAAAAAACATTCACTATTAGGTACACATCGCACCTTCAGAGTTGAACCGACTCAGTTCGAAATATTCTCATCTCTAAAACAATTTCTATAGATATAATAAATCTGTAACAAGTCGGTGTCTGTACATTGAAGATATTTGAGAAAAACTGACACTAGGGCTATTTATTAGCGCAATAGAACCCAAAACAATGATTTTTAGAATTATTGTCTGTTTGTCTGTGCGTTTGTGCGCGCTAATCTCAGAAACGGCTTAACCTAGAAGGATGCGGTTTTCACTGATATGTTGGTATTTTCTTGGATTAACATTTAGTGTTTGTTTCATTTGAATCGGTTCACAAATAAGAAAGATACGTTTATTTTAAGAATTTATCGAACTGTTTTTATAAGAGTTGTTATTATGAACGCGCTAATCTCAGGAACTACTGCTCCGATTAGAAAAATTCTTTCAGTGTTAGATAGCCCATTTATCGAGGAAGGCTATAGGCTATATATCATCACGCTAACACCAATAGGAGCGGAGCGGAGCGGAAGAATGTTTCCAAATTGGGGGTTTTTGAAGTGAAACTTATATATCTCGGGAACTACTGATACGATTTGAAAAATTCTTTCAGTGTCAGATAGCCCAGTTAGATAGGGCGGGTTGGGAGCGGGCGGGGGGGGCGAGTTGGGAGCGGGTTGGGGGCGGTTTGAGAGCGGGTTGGGGGCAGGTTGGGAGCGGGTGGGGGAGCGAGTTGGGAGCGGGTTGGGAGCGGGATGGTGCGGGTTGGGAGTGAGTTGGTGGCGGTTTAGGAGCGAGTTGGGGGCGGGTTGGGAGCGGGTTGGGGGCTGTTTGGGGTCGGATTGGGAGCGGGTTGGTTTATTATGAAGTTTCACTTCTTCCGGAAGGATCTAAGGAGAGCCATAATTGATGAAAAAGCAAATTGGATAAAAAATAAGCTGCCCAAATTACTAATGCCACGCGGACGGAGTCGCGGGCAAAAGCTAGTTTTTAATAGAACAATCAGGTTTACGTTTAAAATGGGATAATTTCGAATTAAGTCATATTAATTCTGAAGGTGCGATATATTCACTAAAACACACAAACTGACTACATTTTTCTCTGCTCCTTCACTACCTTGCTTGCTTGGTAGCGGAGGCGAAAAACTTGCAAAGGTAGATAGGCAGAGGTAAAGGTAGGTCGGTAGGTAAAGGTAGGGTTCATTATCATTGACTTTATATTATTGATGTTATCTATCATCATCATCATCATCATCATCATCATCATCATCATCATCATCATCACAGTCTATGTATAAAGAATGTGAGAACTTGGGCCTTAGTTAGTTTTCAAACAGAAGTTTCATGCCGCTTAATTATAGCTATTACACTCTTTACATGTATGCCATGCTTACAATATTACTGCACTAGCTGTCACGACCATGTCACCATAAAAAATGCAGGTGTTCCGGCACGCTCCTGCAGCAACTGTCAATTACACCTTTAGCTGGTAAGGTTACTTGTTTAAGCGGGTTCAGACCAACTAAACGCCCTTAGTGTAATCGGTACTCGAACACGCAGAAACCTGGCTACTTATAAATTGGATGTTAGTGGTGGCGGCTGGACGCGGCCACCAATCGCTACCACTTTGTTAGGCGTATCTACCCTTGTCTTCCCCTTTTTTAAATGCCGGCAACAGATCAGTGACTCTCTTTGAATTGTTGATATTTGTTGAGCTTGAAATAAACGTATATTATTATTATTATTATTATTATTTATGGGCGGTGGTGATCATTTTCCATCAGATGATCCGCTTGCTCGTTTACATCCCTCCCATAATAAAAAAATCAGCGTTTAGCCATTAACTGTGGTCGGGTAGGGGTAAACAAATCGAGAAACATTGATTCCTCTAGCTTGGATGGAAGCGCTTGGGTTATGTTTAGTTGGTGTGTACCCGCGGTGTGACAGCCGGTTATAGAAACAACGTTTTGGACGACGCCAATTAAGGGTGTGCGCAGAGCAATTTCGTTCATTTATGGTCAGGGGATACTACGAAATTCGAAGTCCGTATCATGCCGTCACTTTCACTCTCCTGTTAAATACTATTAGCGTAAACTGAACGGCATGATACGAAGTTCAAAAATCAAATTTCGTAGTATAAGGCCAGAGCGCTGTCGCTGACAAGTCCATATCAATGTAATATCCACGATTATGTACACTTCATAAAACACATGCCTTAGCAAAAACATGTCAATAACCAGACTCCAAAGTTACATCATTTAATCAAGTCAACTTAGCAAGCATTGATCATTGACATATTCATTTTAAATTGGGCAATTTACTTTTTCTTAATGAGGCAATTTAATGGTTTTCTTATTCAGAATCAAAAGCGCTTTTATTTATTTAGAATACAACTACTAACTTTTGAATTAAATTACCCTAATTTACCATAAAAAAAATGTACCCGTTTTGTGACGCGCAACATAAACTATATGAAAAAAAAAGTTGCAAAAGTGACTCAAAAATAATTGTTATCCAGTCAGTGCGTGCGACTCTAAACACAAAATACATCAATTCTCAATTACTACAAACAAACATTGAAAAAAAAAAACTCTTCTCATAGCGAATTAAACCCAAATTGGACACTTTTTTCTTAATGAAAATAAATAGTTCGCGATTTTGAATAAGAAGACCCTAAAATTTCTTCATTAAAAAAAAACGAAATTGCGCACTTTAAAATAAAAATACTCAAATATCGTTTTGACACGAGAAATAATAAACTCGAGGGATTACATCGCACATGTCACACTAATTGAGTACCTGTCGTAATATAATCTATCAAGAAAATAAATAAGGCTTACAACTTATAAGGAGCTTAGCGTGACACGCATGCCTCATAATATTATTACGATATTTTATTACAAATAATCCGTATCGACTTATGTAATCTATATCGTATCATATGTAACGGTTACGCAAACTGTTTATAGAAAGTACATGGCCGCTATCAAGTTGCATTAATATCGCTTTATCAAAATGGCACGTCCCTGTTACTTCTCAAAGCTCGTATTTGTTAACATGATTTACATTTCAAGTGAACGTGTATCGTCAAACGAGTTTCTAAAAATGCGAGTCGGATTCGCGCATGATGAGTTCCGCACCACCGTACCGAAAAAAACACGTGTCTAGTATAGAGACCCACTTTATTTTTTCACTTTATTTTATTTTTATTATTAGTTAATACATACATATAGCTGTCTGTGATAATTTCACGTGTCTACTTATAACGGCATAAAATATAAGACCTGTGACGGACGGACTGATAGGCAGAAAGACAGACGCATTGAAAACCTAGTATTAGCGTCCCATTTGGTACCCTTTAAGCCATCATCTCGGCCTATACAGTATACACGTCCCAATGCAGGGCGCAAGCCTCTCAGAATGAGAGGGCTTGGGCCGTAGTTCCCACGCGGGCTCAATGCCGATTGGGAACTTCACACGCACACCATTGAATTTCTTCTCGGGTTAGTGCAGCTCACGATGTTTTCATTCACCGTGAACTTCAGGGTAAATTTCAAATGTAATTTCGCACATAAATTCCGAAAAATTTAGAGGTGCGAGCCCGCGCTCGAATAGGGATGTTGACACCATTAAAAAATAATTTGAAGACACAACTCCAGTAAAAAAACGCTTTATTTCAGGCCTGAAAGCCAGATTAATTTTCGATTAAATGCAAAATTAGATTTTTTGTTGCTTTAAAACAAATAAATAGTTAGTTGATTGAGTATGCGAACAATGACGTAATATGTCGCTATTGTCATTCAAACTCTATGGGAGATTGCGTTTTGACAGCTCATAAAAAGAACGTCAATTGATTGGTGGTGTCAACATCCCTATTAACAACGCTGTGCTTGAGAGGCCATAGGTCAAACCACTAAGCTACCACAACTGTTGACTACATACTACTATGTGAGTATGACCATTAACAACCATTCCTATGACACACGTTCCAAATATAGTCTAACGCTTAATAGCTTAACAGCGCCTACTACCAAGTTTTACGTCGAGGCCACCATACCTAATAGGATGATTCCCATCAACGCTTCATAATACGTTGTGTATATTATTCACGTCGGAGGCTGTATGGCCTTATTAATTTTATAGGACCGCTCGCTCTATATCAAAACTAGTTTGGACGCGAGGCGGATGCGTGCCGACAACTGCTAGTACGCGTACTATAAAGCAGCGATTCCAGCACTAAAGTACTATCGAGATTTTGTTTTTCATAATTTAATTTCGAATGCAAGCCTTTTTTGGATGACTGTACTTACATCGTCTTCCAGCATAAATATGTATATCAAATTTTAAGTCAAGTTGCGGAGATCCATATCAATGAACTGAAACTATGATAGCTACGTTTATGCAAGAAATGTGTGTTCATGCAGTTCCTCCACCTCCGCACTGTACGAACACACACAAACCCATTTATCACCACTACCAGACCGCCACACTAACTGACCCGTTTCGAACTCAACCACAGCTCATCTTCAGAGCAACACAAGCGTTCATCATGCTACCAGATGTTTAACATTTGTGTGTGTTCGTACAGTGTGTGTGGACGTGGAGGAACTGCATGAACTCACATTTCTTACATGAACGTAGCTATCATAAGGTCGCGGGTGGGCAAAGTAATTGCTTCAGTTCAATTAAGTCAAGTTTGACAATCGGATATTACAGTGGTTAGCTAACCTGACTATGAACGAAGCTCGAGGTCCCAAATTCGACTCACGGTCGCGGCAGATATTATGTATGAAAAAATACGAATGTCTGTTCTCGAGTGTCAGGTATTAAATACGAATTTAAGTATGTTTATCCGTTGCTTAGTACCCATAACACAAGCTTTGCTTACTTTGGGACTAGTGCAATTGGTGTCAAGTGTCCCGTTATATTTATTATCATTAATGCAAACACTGGAAGTGTGTTAAATTCGGTTTCTAACATTTGAACTATAAATATGAAGTTTATGGAGTTCTTGAGAACCGTCTAGATAACTCAGGGACGGAAGGAATACTAAAGGAATAGGAATGATGACACTAGCAATCAACTGACGTACTTTTTAAAAGCTGCCAACACACTATTCTCCCATATTTAGTGCAATTTTCAATGACTGTTGTTTTTTTGTGATACATAAAGGACTTTCTTGGCCGGTTTTAGGGTAAAAATTAAGTACATTTAATAAAAAACATGTCTGAAAAGTCTGAAAATGCTGCATGGCGATTCAACTTTGATAAATGCAGCTACCATATGACCCGAATTTTCAAGTGTTTGCCGATCGTAATCGATACAGTTATATGTTGAATATACGGTAAACAAGACAGGATTAGGAAATATAACACTTCACGAACAGCAAGCAAAGGTATTTCGACTATCTAGCCGCTAAAAAAATTATCTGAGGTTAGATAGTTACAAGTTTACAAGTGTGACCACGCCTTAATCTAAGCTCGAGAAATGCTGCGAGGCCGGTACAACTCGAGCGTTCTTACTTCGTTTGCATAGATAAGTCATCCAACCGCCAATCTTCTATCCACCCACCTATCTCATGCCTAACAGGTACATCATTAAGAAAACACAATAACAAGCAAGCAAACAAATCTAAAAAGTCAAACGTTTGTTTCAATCTCAGTCCCTGCGTAGGTAAGCTATTTGATGGAGACCCAAAAACATTACGAGAGGAACTTATCTCGATTCCCCAATTCTAGTTTTACATAGGAGTCGTAAAAGTAGGAGATAGCGCGAAATAAGTACTAAAAGTTCTATCGAAACAAGATCTCATTCATACAAAAAGGCAGGTAAATATTAAGTACTATTACACTCGAAAAAGTTTAATTCTCGTTTTTCGTATTTATTATTACAGTTTTCCCTTTAAAAATTTATTAATTTTCAAATTTTTACAGCTAGGAATAGAACCCGCTTCCTCACTGTTATGTGAGGCGTACTCCAACATAATAATTTAAGTACACTAACCCAAAATATAAAGCACAAACTGCGAAATTTTCCAATGCCTTCTCGAAACAGTAATTTTCGTTTTCATTCTTTTGTTTTATTAATGTGTTCTAGTTTCGTATTAGATCGTAAGTAATTTGACATTAAAAACGACGGAAGAGCTCGTTCGTCGATTTAGAAGAAAGTAGAAACTAGGGTTTTCCAATACTAAACAATTTCCAATGCAATTTGACCGAAGGCGAAGATAACCACTTTCATGGTCAACACTTACGGACTTTCTCTCTTTATCTCAGTTCAAGATACTTAATTACACGGGTAGTTTCAATTATGTAGTACTTCATTTCTGTATAAAAGCAGACGCAATCTGTCTAGCGTCGTCGGAATGAATGAAAAATTTACACGCGAGATTCGTTATCTGCTGTGAATTAATAACGCACTTTATTTAACGGACGTTAATTACCTAATTGGACAGATTGACACATCAGCATTGGATAATATATTACAGAAAGATTCTCGGCTACTTTGTTTTATGAGTCTTAAAATTAATCACAGAGTGTCAAGTTCCCAGTTCGGCCGCCGCACGGTGATCAAATTACACTAAAATTTACTATGGAGTCGTATACCGTTAATTTAAAGATTTACTTGGCCCCAATACTCGTCGTAGTCAGATGTCTGGCTTGAATGGTGTAAATATAGTATAAAGTACTACGGACCTTTGGAGTAGAGATAATAGTATTATAAATTCACTAGAAATCGCTTGTACGATTATATCAACAACCTCTAAACCATAGCTCTGTACAATAAAATGCAAATAAGCACTAGATAAGCCCTCACAATACCCATTAACAGCGATGTTTACGCAACTGAGCAAACGCAGGCGATTCCCGGGCTAGACTAACAACGAAACACTGTCCCCTTTAGCCTATTTAAGGAATGGAATGCCTCAAAACTGACACATGACGTTTCGTAACCAGGCTGGATGTTGCGCTCCCCAAAAAGCCCAATATCAACGTAAGCCTTTCATCGCGCCGAGTTTTCTTTAGGGATTACTTTCAGGGCCC
The DNA here is from genome assembly GCA_947859365.1 of Archips crataeganus. Taxonomy (NCBI): domain Eukaryota; kingdom Metazoa; phylum Arthropoda; class Insecta; order Lepidoptera; family Tortricidae; genus Archips; species Archips crataeganus. Next base: position 8,709,371 of record OX402059.1, on the reverse strand, counting down.
AGATCTATTGTTGCTGCGGTCCATTGTCGAGCGATCGGAGATAGCGGCGACAATGAGGCCGGAGCAATTAAATGTTGCCATTAGACTGCTGAAACAATCCACAATGGCCTCTCCGGCACGTGAGAGGAATCGCATGGGAGTTTTTTCATCATTAGAATAGACCAAAGCACAAAGCGTCGTTCTTCACGGCTACGGATACGGTACGTTTATCATCGCAGCTAATTATTGATAGCAATTACGTTGATTGAGCTGGGATTACACATTGAAGGTATCGCGGGACGTTTGTTGACGTCGCGAGTGCATTGACCGTAAATAAGATTACGTGTTTGCTGTACGAGTTTGAATTTGGGTGAGGAAGTGAAGTTCATGAGGCAGTAAATGAGCAAGGGAACACGAGCCGCGAAGTGGGAGTGGGCGCGCACACCGAGCCGTGAAATAAAAGTGGATATGACAGGTCATGCTCATAACACATCTCTTATTAAAGAATGCGGTACAACCTGATGTGTACGCCGGCATTGTTGGTGTACAAATCAAAGTGTGTTGGATAACGGTTATTTAATAACTCAAAATGGCATAAATGTAGATAGCGAATAGGAGTTCGAGCGTTGAGGTTTTCTAACACTATATCGAAATCAGATTTTAATTGGTTTAAAAATGTTTAAGCAACTTTATAAGGTTTTGATTTAGTTGTTTCCTTAAGTTTAAAAATAAAAGAACTTTACAAAGTGAGTTTTAGTACAGACATTCCAACCAACCCTAAAAGGCCACCAATTCCTAAAAGGGTCGGCAATGCACCTGTGATGCCCCCCGTGTAACGGGTGTCCATGGGCGACGGTGATCGCTTTCCATCAGGTGACCCGTATGCTCGTTTGCCACCTCTTATATAAAAAAAAGACATGGATTTATAGTTCAAAAGAAATTTCAAATAGAATAGACGATCTTTGTCGGTGACTTGAATTAAGCATTAAGAACGTTTTGAACTTTGCATTTGTTTAGTTTATCAAGTAGTGCTACAACATTTTCCACATCGTAATTAATTCATTACTAATCAAAACAAAAGGCTACAACAATTTAGAACGTCACTTTGAAAGACATGGGCGACAGTGAGTGCTTACAATGAACACAAAATGGGTGCTACATGCCCTTACACCGTCGCATTAAGTTGACCCACTTCTTGCTTGCCATATCTTTTCCATGAAAAAGAAATTAAGGACACCGTAATACTTCCTTGAGTCATAACGTATTAATCGCGTGATTGTACTACTGTGCGGTAGGTATAAATAACAAATGACGTCAGCCACAGCCACAGCGTAAACTTTAAGCCGCAAAGCATTCATAGAAAACACCCAATCTGAGCGGCTTCCTAGCTCGCGCGGCACCTACACTTGCCGATTCAAACTGGTTCCGGCGCCCCATCCACTTGATCTTGGTCGAGACGAGTCGGTTGGCCAACTTTCACGAGATTCCACGAGGCCCCGGCTCGTGAGAACATCTGATGCCCACGATGCCCAACCCTAGTGCCGCTTAAATATAGGCGGACTGCGAAAGTGAAATTGGAATTTTTGGGACAACCTATAAGAGATGGAATAAGTTAGATTAAGATGCCACTCACCCATACGGACTTTAAGGCTATATTTAGGTCCACCTTATTCTTATTATTATAAAATCAATAAAAAACTTAACTTTCTTAGTTTTATATGAATGGCACAAAGCCCTCTATGGCAAGAGTTGATAGATAACGCGTGCGTGGTCTTTTACCAAAAAATAAGACTATGTGTGAATAAGATTAGTCACGAGAAATGTTTAGTTGTGTGTATTGTTCGCATTTGTATGAGTTTTTCAAATGCTGTTCTTGTAACTCACCCCTTATTTATTGTGTCGAAGGGGCAAACCCTTCCTTAGCATAAAGACGAGCTATAGGCTACTCCAATCGTAAGTAACTACTTTGTGAAGAATAGCTAAAGAACAAACTGTATCAGGATAAAACCAAATACGGGTTAAGAACCGGTAAACACGTTCCACGGCGGTTCCATTTGACACGGTCGATTTTACAACAAAAACCTTCAGTTTCCTATATTTCTATACACATAGTGCGAAACTAGTGACCACTTACAGGTGTTCAATTATTCTTCCTCACCTGCCACTGTCGAGTAACAGATGGAATAGGAACGCACGGGATTCCATAAGAGGATTCTGTTTTCTTGAACAACTGTCCAAATGCAAATAACCTCAAGGTACTTTAAAAACGACTTGTTAGACGCGTCTTAAATTTATTGTGCTATCATTAGTACATACTTATACTTCGTGTTTTTTAGCATTAGGAATATGGTAAACAATCTTGATGAGTCTTATTATTAAAAACGATTTTTAAAAAATAATAACTATTACTTATGAAACCAAAAGAATGTAAATGATCATATGTCCTTGTTAATTGTTACATATTTGCTGTAATTTATTTCTCGAAAGTGTTTTTCAATAAAAAGATACATCAATATCGCTTATCTTCTTTCTAATGCTAAAAAAAACGAAGCATAGGAAGAGCCTTCTCTCGAGAAAAAAATACTTAAAAGATTTTGCCGATTAGTGAATAAATATAACCACTCGTTAATTCACCGATTCCTGCGTCAGCTTAAAATTTACAGTTAGGTACGTATTTTTCGTTTCATAATAAACGATGTTTGTATCGATACGAATGCAATAAAATTACATCGCGAGGTCAACGCTCGACACTGACACTGCATTAAAAGGAATCGCGATTATATTTAGCCGGCATGCGACTAATATTTTATTCGTTTTTTAAAGTGTTTTGTATGTTTTTCGATTACGGTACAACATTTGATATTTAAATAAGAAACAGTGGAAACAGCTGTTCGGAAGTAATCATTTAATGCCAGAAGGAAGTTTATTTTGCTTAGTGTTTAATAAAATAATTCCTGGATAAGAATGTCTCCAGGCTACCGTTAGTGTCACCTTCAATTTATCATTAAAATATTTTTTTTTACTTTTCTAATTTCCTTAATCAATTTCAAATCAATCTACAAGGAGTATATCTATCTATCAGTATACAGGGAGTGCGAAAACTCAATAATAACCACGTACCGGGCGAAAGGCAACGTTCTGGGAAAAAAAACCATGTCACCTAAGTATTCTATATCGATGCACCTAAGCGATAACAGAGTCAGTCACATAACGAGTTATCGGAATAGGTAGGTAGTGCAATTTCGCGAGACTTTGGCAACAGTTAGACGCTTGAAATATTCACAGAATATTTAGTTATATATTCACTTTTAAAATAAATTATTAAATTAAAATAAAACAAATATTTAAAGGGGGTTCTCATACAACAAACGTGATTTTTTAACCGTTTGTATAAATAATGGTAAGGGAACCCTTCGTGAGCGAGTCCGACTCGCACTTGGCCGGTTTTTGTCCTGACCTAGTCTTTTGAACGGGCATTAAACTCGCTAAGAGCTTACATATCTGCCTGTATTCGGCAGATACCTGCTTGATTAGAGGAATCCCAGGAATTTGCCCAGTCACGGCGGCATTGTGATTTGAGTGCCTTTGGATTCGAAGATTTATTAAGGTTTTTGTGAGGAAACAAACACTGTCAGGTTGCATTAAAGAGTTTGTGAAACGCCATGAAAACATTCCATTGACATAGAAATGGTTGGGCAGAATGTTAAACAGTATTACGTAAATATCTATTGCAATATCCTATATACAAACAATTTATTGGCACCTTGTCTAAGATAAAATGCCGCGCGCCCCTCTACTGAATCAGGTGATTTTGATGTGTGCGTGCAAATATTAATTACGACTCTTCATCTGTTTGGGAGCGTCGACTATTCCGTGAACTATGATCAGTGTGCAACATCACGGTCGACAAATCGCATGGAAAATCCTTTGCGTAAATGGGGTGGTAGGGAGGGTCATTTCAAATTAGACAAGCCTTGTATAAATATAGATTTCAGTCATCAGCAGTGTCCATAAGATTAGAGCTACAAACGCACAGACAGCGGAGGCGTGGCGGTGCGGTGGCGGTGACGGTTGTAATATTCTAACTTGTATGATCGAGTTCGCGGTACAAGTTAAAATATTACTACCGTCACCGCCACCGCACCGCCACGCCTACGCTGTCTGTGCGTTTGGAGCTTAAGGGGCAGAAGAAGGAAGGATGGAGAGAGAAGCAGAATGCCTTTGCAGGTAAAGAATGCGCTACGAACGAATTCGTTTATTCCATTTACTCGTGTTAGTCGTGGTAGCCTGGTGGTTTCACCTATGGCCTCTCAAGCAGAGGGACGTGGATTCGAACTCGGGCTCATACCTCTTGATTTTTTCGAAATGTGCTTAATTAGATTTTAAGTTCACCATGAGCATAAGCCAAATATCGCGAGGAAACTTGCACTCAGTTGCGAATAAATTATAACGCACTATAAACGACCATAAAAATACTGTGTAAGCAGGACCCTGCTTCTAAGTAATTTAATACTTTAAACAAGTTAGCTATGAAGTATCTTTTTTTGTACTTATTTTTTCAACTTCATTTTTTTTTTTTTTTTTATATGAGGACCTGGGTTCGATTCCCAGCATTGGTCTTTTTTCTGGGGTTTTTTCTGTGCATCTATATTTCAGTTTGTATTTAGTACGAAATGTATAATTTAATACTTCAGGTATTTCATTTGGATATTTCTTCTAGTGCTGCAAGTATTTGAGTAAAGACCATAAAAAGGTTAAAACAAAATACCACACAGTGATACAGAAAAAAAATCGTAAAAGGATGCAAAACGTTCATAGATGCAAAAAAATATGAAGTGGAAGCTGCACACAATGTAATTTCTAGGAAGGGACTTAAAAAAAATACTACGGGCTGATTTAAAAGTTAACTAAGATACGGCGTTGGGGCTGGGCCCATTTAAAGTGTTCAAGATAGTTATCGGCAGTGTCTCTATTAAACAGACAATGCTCTCTTAACATTCATGGGCATCATGGTGTTAGGTCCACATACATTAAAAGACCGGATTAAATGGTCATCATCATCATCTCAGCCAATACGTTCCACTGCAGGCCACACCGTGCACAGGACTCCTCACAGAATGACTATTAAATTGCTTGGCACGTAAAGCTCATGGTAATATAATGCGCACATGCATTGTGAAAACTCAGAGGTTTGCGAGCGAGAGCTGCGAGCCCGGGTTTGAAACCACGACTGTATTCAATTCATAACACTGGATATAATAAAGAATATATTATTTTTAATGGCAGTCCACATCCTGACTCGACGTATTTGAACGTAACCCAAAGGGCATCCATACTAATATTATAAATACGAAAGTGTGTCTGTCTGACTGTTGCCTCTTCACGTTTAAACCGCTGGATCATTTAAGTAAGATAGTTCGAGTCCCGGGAAGGGACATAGGATAGTTTTAATCCGGGAAAATTGCATACTTCTCGCAGAATAGCCATAAACGCTTCACAGATAGAGTCGTCGGCCACAGCTAGTTATACAATCATCATCATCATCATCATCATCATCCCAGCGCTTATACAAGTCGCACTGCAGGGCACAGGCCTCTTCCCTGAATGAGAGGGCTTGGGCCGTAGTTCCCACGCGGGCCCAGTGCGGATTGGAGTTATACAATATACCAAGTTTATATGGCAGTTCACATCCTGACTCGACGTGTTTGAGCGTAACGCAAAGGGCATGACATAAATCCAGCTTTCAGAGCTGTCTGGCGCATTTTAATGGACTTAAAGCTTAATCTCCTTACGTATGCAACGCGTTGATGTTCTTTCAAAGCAGTTTCGCTCACGTAACGCACGGTTGAGCTGGGTAATAGAGACCAAGAAAACAAGACGTAGGTACTAACTATATAGATCCAGGCAGGTTGCTTTGCGGAATTCATCAATACATCACATTCTTAGAACAACAGCGTATCAATTTGAAATAACCTTTTTTATGGACCTTCCAGAAATGTAATGAAGTCTAAATTAAAATGGTGCCTTGTTTTGAGTTCGCTGTTGATCTCGGAGTGTCATGCACAAATTTCAAAGTAATGACTGAGTGATAATATCAGCGCACAGCCCAAACCGCTGAGACTGAACACTTGAAATTTAGCACACGAATACCTTGAGTAACATAAAGGTACACTAAAAAATGATTTTTTGAAATTCCCTCTGGATAGGGAATGAATGGGATTTATATTTTCGCTTCAAAGTGGCCCTATCTCTGCAATTTTTAGAGACTTCTTTAGCATGAAAGTAAGAATAAGAGTAGTACAGTCGGTTCTCTAACAAAGTGTCCATTTTTCTACGCAGTTAGTATCGAAAAGTGGATACTTAAGTTAAGGAACCGACCCTACATGACTTCGTTTTACAAGGTAAAATGAATTGACTCCTTTCCACCTAAATTCTATACAATTAACCCAAAGGCATCCATTGAATTCTTACGAGACACATAGTGTAGACTGTGGAATACCCCTCCCAACCTTGGACACGCAACGCAAGTAGACACAACAGTAGTAAGGATAGAAAATCTTCATGTTGTGTCTAATAAAATACATAAGTAAGACTCGGAAAAATATTCGTCGTATCATTTATGAGTGCACAAAAACGACAATTAGGAACAATTTGTGAGAGAAGAGACACCAAACCATTAGTGTTTATAGAGCCCGCGCAGACAGAGAGCGGTCTGGAGTTCCGAGTTCCGCGTTCAGAGTTCTGCGTTCTTTCGAATGTACTGAATCCCTTACGATAACACACACAGCAGGCGGTCAGACCGCGGCGGTTAAAGCGGAACGCCGCGTTCTATAGTTATTTTGCCACCGAGACAGAGAACGCCGCGTTTACCGCGATGTCTGAAGTTGCAAATACAGAAAAACTGATCAAATTGGTTAGAAAAAGAAGATTATTATATGATTTATGTCATGTACTCTAAAAAATCATGACAAGAAAGCGGAAACTTGGCTTGAAATTGCCGCGGCAAGGGATTCATCTCGTGTTGTGCACTGCACCCAATATTTTTTACTTTTTTAGAAGTTTCTAGGCTCCCCAAAATTAATGCTTCTTCTTCGAAAGATGGACTTTCTAGCGGCATGTTGCACATTTAAAAACATGGACGAAAGTTAAGTATGAAGTATCTTTTCTATTTATTTTTTTATTTTCTTCAACTTCATTTTTTATTACTTTTACGGTCATCCCGTGAAACCATATATTTCAAACTAAATACAAACTGAAATATAGATGCACAGAAAAAACCCCAGAAAAAAGACCAATGCTGGGAATCGAACCCAGGTCCTCAGCGTTCCGTGCTGCGTGCTTACCCCTACACCATCACTGGTCTAGAAGTTAGCGACGAATCTTTTCCCATACATCGTACACTTCAGTCGCTAACTTCTAGACCAGTGATGGTGTAGGGGTAAGCACGCAGCACGGAACGCTGAGGACCTGGGTTCGATTCCCAGCATTAGTCTTTTTTCTGGGGTTTTTTCTGTGCATCTATATTTCAGTTTGTATTTAGTTTGAAATACATGGACGAAAATTAAACGCAAGAATTTCACCGTTTCTTGTGTGCGTTGGAACTTTCGAGCGGTCAAAACGCAGAACTCTGAACGCAGAACTCTGAACGCAGAACTCTGAACGCAGAACTCTGAACGCAGAACTCTGAACGCAGAACTCGGAACTCCAGCAGCAGCTCTCTGTCTGCGCGAGTTCCTTAAGTTTGTTCAGTCTACGGGCCCTATACTACGAAGCGCGAAATTCGAACTTCGTTTCATGCCGTTCCGCTCACGCAAATAGTATTTATTACGAGAGTGAGAGGGACCGCACGATCCGAACTTCGAACTTCGAATTTCGGAGTAACCCCCCAGGATGGATTGTCGGGTACGTTTAAGTACGTAAGCAGGGTACGGGTAAGTTCGATCCGCATTGGAGATCTTTAGCTGCAAATTGCGTATCTATACTGCGTTAAAAAAACTTTGGATGTAAGTAACTAGTAATTATATAACATTGTAGATCTGATTATTGAATCAGGCGTTACTTAGCTGAGGTCCATGTCAATGAACTGAAACAATTACTTTGCTCAACCGCGACCTTATGATAGCTAATAACTAACATTTGGTAGCATAGTGAATGGTTGCGATACTCTGAGGATGAGCTCTGGATGAGTTTGGGGTGGTGATAGTTGGGTTTGTGTGATTTGTGTGTTCGTACAGTGTGGAGGTGGAGGAACTGCATGAACACACATTTCTTGCATTTAAACCTACATATCATAAAGGTCGCAGGTGAGCAAAGTAATTGTTTTGTTTTAGTTCATTGTAGATCTGTTCCGAGTGGTAGATTCTTGGACATTCGTAAGTGTTTGATATAGCCTTAATTGAATAAGAATATTTAAACTTTAACCTGTAATGGTCGACAATAATGTACGACCAAATAATTCGTGCGCTTACGGCGAATAATACATAATATAAAGACAAAAGCAAGATAACTGCAAGACCTACCTTCATCATCCCAGCCTATATGTATACGTCCGACTGCATGGCACAGGCCTTCTCTCAGAATGAGAGGGCTTGGGCCGTAGTTCCCACGCGGGCCCAGTGCGGATTGGGAACTTCACACACACCATTGAATTTCTTCGCAGGTGCATGCAGGTTATCACACGATGTTTTCCTTCACCGTAAAGCTCATGGTAAATTTCAAATGTAATTTCGCACATAAATTCCGAAAAACTCAGAGGTGCGAGCCGGGATTTGAACCCACGACCCTCTGCTTGAGAGGCCATAGGTCAAACCGCTAGGCCACCACGGCTTTTCCGTACCTTACCTAGACCTTAGACCTACCTTAGACATGGCTAAATAAATAAAGAAGGCTCGTAGACGTATTTCGATATTCCCTTCAATTGGATTTCCATGTTGGTATTAAGTATTCGATAGCTATAAACATTTGATTATGTTATTTACACGTTATAGAATGCAGTATCTTAATTTTCATAACCAGCCGTCGTTTCCTTTCACTTGGTAGGTGCTATTTCTAACTCCATTTGATGGTGACAGTTAAATTCATTTGAAACAGGAAAATTTAAGTGAGTAGTTATTTAATTTCCTGTTACAATAATTCTTTTTTTTCTGCATTGGAAAGAAGATCTACAATCTTGACCTGTTTTATTATTAAAGAAAGACTTTTTTTAAAACCGTAAATGTTTCCTCTGAAATCGTAATAAATAAATACATCTCATTAGTTAACTTTTCTTTGCTGATACTTCTTTTGTAAAAGGATTTTTGCTTTGGAAATTAACAATGACAAATCAACATACTTAACTATGTTTCACAAACGACTTTGTAACAGTGGCGTGGATTGAACACTTTTTTAGGACCCGGAGTGAGGGAAGCGTGAGTTAGATTAGATATGGCTTCGGATGCACCCTGAAGGTATACACAAGCTTTGCCATACTCGTCATCCATCACTGACGTCACGTAAACATTAAATAAAATAAACAATACATATGTATAGGCAAATTAGGCAACGCGGCGAGAATAGTTTACTCTGTCCCCAGTTATCCAAGCAAGTGACATCTTTATACCTACTGTTTCATAGAGAAATGCGTTGTCCAGGAGACAAAATTTGTGTAACCATAGCAACGGGTAGCAAGAAAAAGTTAAATCACCAAGTATAGTATGAATCTTTCCAGGTGAATTTTTCGCTTCGAGCCTTTATCTTTCAAAACAAACGGTATCACCATAGTATTAAGGTTCAAATTTAATGTAATGGCTCGAAGCGAAAAATTCACCTGGGAAGATTTTTACTATAATTAAGTAACAGTAAGAGGGTGGATGGATACCAAAGTATGTGCATAAACGCAATATAAGTAAATGTGACATACCTAGACGTTGTAGGTAACGTGTGGTTGTTGAGAAGCAAGGTAATTAATTGTTTTTTGTTAAGTTAAATAGGTATGGCTTAGAACGATAACGATAACATTTTATAAAGATGTTTTTATCGTTTCTGAGTAGGTACTTTTGACCACAATTTTCTTAGGTTGAGCTGTTATCTAAAATAAGGTACATTTTAATTGGTTTAGTAAGTAACTAGGTACCTATTTAGGAGTACCTTAATCCCTTCCGAAATCGACGTATTTCTGATACAAACTGGAAGTCAATTAGAGAAATTTAAACGCAAGTATACCTAGTGATGTGATTCTGCTGTCATAATGGTTCTGTTTTATGTATTTGTATCAAGTAAAATTATTTTTTTTAAAACACAGCAGGACACGGTCGTAAATACTGTAGCTCGTAAATATTCTACAAGAAGAACAGTTTAGAATTACACGACCAGTTCTATAGTTATTTATTATTTGACCACGTCGTCAGTACCACTTGGTCGCTTCATAACTTGATTCGGTAGAAGCCGTACCTACCTTCGTTCGTAGGAATGTTTCGCTGTCTAAATTAAATAAAAGTACATACCCTGTGTAATCCTGATCAGAATGTCCCAATCCTTATGCTTGCACTGATTCACAACACAGTCGCACACGACCCAAGGCACTCCCTTGGTTATCCACAAATTCAAATTTTAACTTCGCACGGGCACTCACAACGAACTTACGAATGGTACCTGGCGAGATTTGAACCAGCATTCACTGAGATGAAGGCGAGCTAACTCGCTACCACAAAGGTTCGAATCACAAACACTGGCACACAAACTGTGCTAACCGTTTCCTAATTCAAAAATTGTCGTGTTGTACGCATTGCTGGGAAATTAGCGTATAAAACATGCTGCGCTAACACCACGCCGCGACGTTTAAGTTGAAACTAAGTTGGATCCGCTACGAACGAAGAACGACCGTTGATCCAGTTGATCGGTCGGTAAAGCAGTTTACTACTTTACCGACTACGTCACCGCTACAGACACGCTAGAGTATCGCCCTCGCATTCTTTCATTGTAGCAAAAAAGAGATAGCGCGAGCATGTGATGTCTGTACCTGCGGAGTGGGAGAAGTCAAAACCTGCGCCCGAGCAGCAAAGCCTCTCGATACAGACGTATAGCAACAGGTGAATATTGTGCGCTTGTGTGCGTGAAATGTTGCGAGTTTTTAAAATGTGTGCGTTCTCTTGATTGTGGTATAATGTAAATGATAACGTGGTATTTTGTTTTAAGTATGTAGTATGTTATCTATTATGATAGCTTTTTACGAGCTTAGCTTATTCTTAAAGTAATCTATGTGAATTATGCAAAAAAATGTGTAAAGAAAACTTTTAACGTTTAAAACTTGGTGCTTAAGTATTTGTAGACCACCAACTAAGTTCTTTATATCTTTTTACGATAGTCCTATATCACGACAGGTGGTACACGTCATAATGTAAAGTTTGGAAAGTTTGGCAGTCCTCTTATTTAACCGTTCTTGGTCTTACTTAAAATTTAGTCTAGTGGACGAGATTATTCACTGCCTTCAAATAGTTACATAGTTTTATTTATTATCGTCTAAATTGATTTTAAAAACTTTTCACTACGGCTTTGCATGAAGTTTATTCAATTCTGACGCACACTAAAAAGCCTTGAACTATGTAATGTACCTACCTAGAACTGAAAATCTACAATAAAAAACCGGCCAAGAGCGTGTTGGACACGCCCAAGGTAGGGTTCCGTAGCCATTACGAAAAAATCAAGTAATATTTTTCTAAGGATTTCGTATGTGTACGGAATCATCTAAGTTTAGGTATGTTTTATACCTTAGGCTACTATTTACTCTAAAACTACAAATAATTTCGAAGCAATCTTAGCCGCTATAATTTTCCTAGTAAATTTGATATATTTACTACCATTCTGATTTTTTTCAAATTTTTCCGCCCAACAGTTTAGATTTTAGAGGGGGGGGGTCGATTTTAATGAAAATTTTCACTTTAAAGTTGAATATTTCGCAAACAGATAACTGAATAGAAAAATCATGTTAGCAACCCCACAATGGTTTTCAAAGACCTATCCAACGATACCCCACACTATAGGGTTGTCGAGAGAAAAAAATCACCCCCACTTTACGTCTATGGGAGGTACCCTAAAAAAAATTGTTTTTTTTTATGTAATCACTTTGTCGGCGTGACTGATATATATTCATGCCAAATTACAGCTTTCTAGTACTAACAGTCTCTGAGCTTAGCCGCGGACGGACAGACAGACGGACAGACATGGCGAAACTATAAGGGTTCCTAGTTGACTACGGAACCCTAAAAAAGCACCTTGTTCAAAACGAGTAAGAGTTTTAATAAAATCTATATTGAAAAAGAAAGTAACGTAATGCCAAGTAATTTGACTCCAAGTACTCGAACACTTGTCACAGCCAACGGACAGTCGACAGCCGTCGAAGGAAAAACTAATAATCCGTCCGTAAAGCGGCCCGTCCAATTTGGGAGGACTTCCATTAATCTTGATCCTCTCATCAGTCAAGACGAATCACGCAAAAATAAAGGAGGATCGCATTGACACGGGCGGTCTTACAAGTCACGTGTGGCCTGTGACAAAAGAAGAACGCTCTATCTATTTAATTGACATGTGCACTGGTAACACAGTCGTATATAGCCAGGCAAAGTTTCGTTTAAATTTTAATGTTTCATACCAGTTTTTTTAAATACTTGTTGCATCGTAAATGTAGGCAGGCAACCGTCAGGCTCAAATGGGACTGGGCTGGCCACGTCTGCCGCATGCACCCAGACAGATGGGCGCGGATTAGGTACCACTGAATGGATGTCCCATGAAGAATCTCGACGCCGCGGTATACCAAGACACCGGGATGACAGACACGTTCTCGGAGGACTGGCCGGACATAAGTGCAGACAGGGCGAGTTGGAAGTCCAGGGGCGAGGCCTTTGCCCAACGGTGCGACACTAATACAGCTAATAATAATATTACCAGTTTATACTTGTCTTACTTTAAAGGCCGGCAACAGATTGGGGACTCTCTTTGAGTTGCTGATATTTACGGGCGGTGGTGATCATTTTCCATCAGATGACCCGCTTGCTCGTTTGCCTCCCTCTCATAATAAAAAAAAAGTTTTATTTGCCGAGTGTACTTTATGTTGACTGTAGACTGTCATCCAATCCGCACCGCTAACCACCGTTTGCGCTGTCCTTATACTATGAAGTTAGAAATTCGAACTTCGTATCGTACCATCCCACCCACGCTAATAGTGTTAGGAGATAGAGATAGGAGAGTGAGAGGGACAGTGTGATACACTCCCCTGTTGCGTTCCAGCGTGGAAAGAAAGGCGCAAGGCACACAGAAGAGACGTGGGACGGGGGCGCGTCGCAGTCGCGGCGACCCTTGAAGCAGAGGCGCTACTACGTAAATCGAAAATCGAAGTTCGTATCGTATTAATTATCCCTCTCACTCTCGTGTCAAATCATATTAGCGTGAGCGGGACGGCACGAAACGAACTTCGTGGTAGGGCCTCAGTTTTCATCACAGGTTTTCATACTAAATGTATAGAAGCGCCACGATCCAAAGCAGACAGAAGAGGCGGAGACGCGGCCTGCAAACAAACGACGCGGACTGCGACGCGCCCCCGTCCCACGTCTCTTCTGTGTGGGCTTGCGCCTAAGACAGCTGATGAAATTATCAGCACGTGAGATAATATTTCTATCTTAGCTTTCTAGGTTGGCATCACGTCTGCATAACTATGACATATGTCCAAGAGTGGTGTTTTACTGCTCGTTCGCCACCCTATGTCATAAAAAAACCGGCCAAGTGCGAGTCGGGGCACGCGCAATCTAAGGTTCTCTACTAAATAGCATGCTACAAATATTCACCAAGTAAATAAAAAGTATTCAAAAAGTAAAGTTTTAATCGATTATTATTCGTCAAGTTAAATATAAAGCCTACTAAATTGTGATAGTGTTCTTTTTAACCCCCGACACAAAACGGGGTGTTTTATAAGTTTGACATCATAGCTCTTAAACCGATGCACCGATTTGGATGTTTTTTTAATAGCAAACAGGTTTCTTGGCGATGGTTCTTAGACATGTTTCATCAAAATCGGTTCAGCCGTTTCAAAGTTATAAGCTCTTTTGTTAGCTGCGGAAGGAATCTTAGACGCGTAATGGGCATTTATTTTATTAACCCCCGACACAAAAAGAGGGGTGTTATAAGTTTGACCGTTATATGTGTGTGTATGTGTGTGTGTGTGTGTGTGTGTCTGTCTGTCTGTCTGTGTGTCGGTCTGTGGCATCATAGCTCTTAAACGGATGAACCTATTCGGATGCGGTTTTTTTTTATTTGAAAGCTGGTTTCTTGGCGATGGTTCTTAGATATGTTTCATCAAAATTGGTTCAGCCGTTTCAAAGTTAGCAGCTCTTATGCTAGCTGCGGAAGGGATCTTAGACGCATAATAGGCATTTACTTTATTTTTAAAAAATATGTGTGACCAAAATTTCGTCGGGGGTTTTTAAAATTTTTAATTTATAAGTAGTTATAGGATTGCGGAATACTAAAAATCAAATACATGCAGGAGCATAACCACTGAAATTGGGTGAAATTCAACTAAAAAAGCTGTTGTACAGAAGAGCGAGATGTAACTGACATGACGTGACACATGCATGAAACTGAAAATACGTCATGTTATCCAAAACGTAGCTTCCACACAACCCATCAACATTGTAGTTCCTAGCTAATCTTGGAAATTGTAAACCGACTATTTGTGTCAGCAGGGGTAATATATGACCTGTGATCTATGGTAATCTATCCCAGATTCAGTGAAAGAACTAAAACAATTGCGATCAAATCACCGTTAATTGAATCCTCCCTTCTCTCCTATATTTCACTGAAAGTTTAATTAACAAAACAAAGCCTTGAAACCAAGGTTAATTACGTATCCACTTATCAAACCGACATTGAATTACCGCGTACATACTTTCATAGGTCGCCTTTGAATTCCCTGTGGCGCGGAAGTAAGGCCCGATTCAGTAAGTAGATAAAATCTTTGAGTAATGATATTTTATAAACAAACAGATGATGATGTTATTACGAACGAATATTATTTTTATTGAGCTACTAAAGATGATGCATTTATGATATAATTACATATTACAACATAAGGAAGACCGCCGATTCAGCCGCACGTGCTCACACAGTGGAATGACCGTTGAATGATCGAGGCGCCGTGTCAGCAAAATACGCGTTTACCTTGTTAATGCATTCATAATCATGATTCACTTTTGATTCCGACATCGAACAATTGTCACCGTACTTAGGTTATTAAATCTGTAATTTTTATTTAAATTAAATTAGTAATAAAGTTTTTGGTTTTTTTTCGGACCTCCGATTGTAGCTATCATAATTGGCGCAGTCGGTAGGATACTCGCGGGTAGTTTTTGCGAATAATTTGGGGACCTCTAATATCGAGACCACACGTTCGCGAGCCACCCGGGTTCGCTATCAAGCATCGCTGCCGAGTATCCGAATCTACGAGCTACACACCGGAGGCGAATCCAGCAATCGATTCACGAGAAAGACCAGAAATGAAGCATCTGTAAGTACACTTGAATCGTTCTCGTTTTGCTTGCTTCCTAAATTTTAATCCCTTATCCTTCCAAAATTTTCCATCCCAGAAAATCGGGATCCCGGGAGCCTACATCGAGTCAGGTTCGTCGGGAAAGATTAGATTTACATAGAAACTTAGATAGTTCATTGGACGATTTAGGGGTGAAGGACCTATTCGAAACTAATATTACAATGCCCAGTAACCCCGATGACATTTACAAGGCTTTACGCCTAGTCCCGGATTTTGATGGCAATCCTAACATTCTCACTAGATTCGTTAAAATTTGTGACCAAATAGTTGCAGCTTATTTAAGTAATGAGCCCGGAAGCGAGTTATCCAATCTGTGCTTGATAAACGGAATCCTAAATAAAATTACGGGCACAGCCGCAAGCACTATAAATAGTAATGGCATTCCTGATAGTTGGCTAGGTATTAGAACAGCCCTCATTAATAATTTCTCTGACCAACGTGACGAGACAGCATTGTACAACGACCTTTCAATCGCTAACCAAGGTAACAAAACACCCCAGGAATTTTATGACCATTGCCAAACGCTTCTGAGTACGATAATGACCTATGTGTCATTACATGAGGACATTAGCACCACTATAGAGGCCAAACGCAGTCTTTATAAGAAGGTAGCCATGCAGGCCTTCGTCCGTGGCCTGAAAGAACCCTTGGGGTCACGAATTAGATGCATGCGCCCCGATTCCCTAGAAAAAGCCCTCGAGTTCGTACAAGAAGAACTTAACGTAATGTATATACAACAGCGAGGGGACGCAGCCAAACCCCATGCACCGGCTAAGGTGACCACACCCTCGCCAAACGTAGGATTATTGCCACCCAGACTATTGCAACCACCCCAAGCACCTAATTGGCCTACGCCTTTTGCACAGCGTCAAGCGCAACCGCCCCCGCAACCATTTAGATTTAATCCCATTCAACCGCAGCCACAAAATCGTATGCCCACTAGAACCCAACAGATGTTCGGCGCACGTCCTCCTAATTATAACCCACAGAGCAATGTATTCCGATTACCCCCTAGAAATAACCCCCAATTTAATCCAACTCCCAAGCCCATGAGTGGAGTCCAGCCTTTTACCCCGAGAGCGTTACCCCAGTCGAACCAACCTTTTTATACGCCACGCGAAATGCATGTGAATGAATGCGCACCTGACACCGACTCATATTACGACAATTATTACATGCAACCGGAATATTACTATGACATGACCTATGACAACTGTGCTCAATACGAACTATACAGTCACTACGCGGAACCAGATTGCGATTATCAACCGGGTGATGAAGTGCCTAGTACCAGCGAACAGTCGAATTTTCAGTCGGACCCGAAATCACAAAAGCCAAAATAGAATTAAATTTACAGTCTCAGAGGCAATTACCTTACATTCGAATAAGTGTTCCACCGCTCAAATTTTTAATAGATACCGGCGCTAATCAATCATTTATTAGCCCCGAAGCCGTCGAACGATATTTTCCAAATTTACCAGTCAACTATGATCCCTTCGAAGTCACCAATGTGCACGCCGTGAGTAGGAATAATTATTCAATAACATTACCTTGTTTCCCAGAATTCAACGATGCAAATGACATGAAATTATTCGTATATCATTTCCATAACTATTTCGATGGACTCATAGGGTTAGACTTACTAGCCAAATGGGAGGCTAAGATCGATCTTAAAAGTAACACTCTGATCACGCGAACTTCAAGTAATCCGATACTGATGTATCACTCGGGCGATGTAAGTAATTATCTCGAGGAAATTATTCCTGCCGGTACGTCCAAGGTAATTAGAGTCCCGATTCATACCGCTGACGGCGACGTTTTTAGTAAAAGAGCAGATAATTAGTAATTGTATGATTCATCCTTGTCTTACCACTGTTAAAAGTAACCGCGGCTATATTGAAGTAGAAAACCAATCCCCGAATGACGTAATTTTTTCTCTCGACCAGCCAGCTCAAGCTGACCTCTACAATATCGAGTGCATGCGCACTGAATTGTGCCCGAGTGCACGCGCACAAGACGTAATATCGCGATTACGTACCGACCACTTAAATAAAGAGGAGGTAACGAATCTAAAGTTACTCTGTTCTCGCTACGCCGACGTGTTTTATATCGAAGGAGAATCACTTACTTTTACGAACAAAATTAAGCACCGAATTAGAACTACCGATGAAGTACCGGTGTACACGAAGAGCTATCGGTATCCATTTATACATAGGCAGGAGGTCAGGGACCAAATAGCCAAAATGCTCGAACAGGGAATAGTTAGACCCTCAGATTCGGCCTGGAGCTCCCCTATCTGGGTCGTGCCCAAAAAGGTTGATGCCTCAGGGAAACAGAAATGGCGTCTTGTGATTGATTTTCGTAAACTGAATGACAAGACAATAGACGACAAATACCCGATTCCAAATATCACAGATGTACTCGACAAATTAGGAAAATGTCACTATTTCACTACACTGGACTTAGCCAGCGGGTTCTATCAAGTCGAGATGGACCCCCAAGACATTCCCAAGACAGCTTTCAACGTAGAACACGGGCATTTTGAATTCTTACGTATGCCAATGGGCCTTAAAAATTCGCCTAGCACCTTCCAGAGGGTCATGGACAATGTCTTGAGAGGTCTCCAGAACGAGATTTGTCTCGTGTACCTTGACGACATAATAGTTTTTAGTACATCCCTCCAAGAGCACATGGTCAACCTGGAAAAGGTCTTCCAAAGGTTACGGGAATCGAATTTCAAGATCCAGATGGATAAATCTGAATACCTGAAACTTGAAACCGCATACCTCGGACACATAATTAGTAAGGATGGTATTAAACCAAATCCTGAAAAAATCTCAGCAATACAAAAATACCCGATACCCAAAACTCCAAAGGAAATTAAACAATTTTTGGGCCTTCTCGGTTATTACCGAAAGTTTATCCCAGATTTTGCCCATATTACAAAACCCCTCACCGTATGTCTAAAAAAGAAGAACAGAATAACCCTTAATTCTGAGTACATCAGTTCCTTTGAGAAATGCAAAACCCTCCTTACCAACGATCCCGTACTACAATACCCCGATTTTACTAGAGAATTTATTCTGACGACAGACGCCTCAAATGTTGCTTTGGGCGCTGTTTTATCCCAAGGACCCATAGGCTCCGACAGACCAGTGTGCTACGCGTCCCGCACTCTCAATGAAAGTGAGCTCAACTATAGCACAATAGAGAAGGAGTTGCTCGCCATAGTTTGGGCAACCAAATATTTCCGACCTTACCTCTTCGGACGAAAGTTCAAAATCCTAACTGATCACAAACCCTTGCAGTGGATCATGAATATAAAGGAACCTAATTCACGTCTCACTCGATGGAGATTAAGACTCAGTGAGTATGACTATACGGTTATTTACAAAAAAGGGAAATCTAACACCAATGCTGACGCCCTGTCTAGAGTAGAGATCCACAACGAGGAAATCGAATCCATAGTAGTCGACGAACTTTGTTCCATATTGCCTAACCCTACAGAAATACCCCAGACCATAGGTGGCTCCTCCACTGAAACTGCGCATACCAGCGAAGAAGGACCCATACTAGAAGTACCTATTACCGACGAGCCACTCAATAAGTTCCACAGACAGATTATATTTACTATTGTAGACGACGTGAAGAAAAAACCGAAAATGACTAAACCTTTCGACACTCACACCCGTATATCCGTCCAAATTTCCGACACAAACCTAGAAGCCGATGTGATAAATGCCATCAAAGAGTACGTCAATCCCAAGGTCAGAACGGCCATACTCATTCAACCCCCACTCGCCATGTTTAAAATCATTCCCGTCATCCAGAGTAATTTCAAAAGCTCTTCAATGAACCTCATGCTGTCTAAAGTGGAACTTGAAAATGTTAAGGACTATCTTAGACAGCAGGAAATTATTAATAATTATCACGATGGTAAAACTAACCATCGCGGCATCGCCGAATGCTATTTAGCTCTCTCCCGAAAATTTTATTGGCCTAAAATGAAAGACCACATCACCAAATTTATTAACGAATGCACTACTTGTGGCCAAGCTAAATATGACAGGAACCCAGTGCGACCCAAATTCAATATAGTACCCCCGGCCACAAAACCCTTCGAAATAGTCCACATGGATCTGTTTGCCGTTCACAACGAAAAGTATGTAACCTTCATGGATGTGTTCACAAAGTACGGCCAAGCTTATCACTTGCGTGATGGCACCGCAGTTAGTATACTTCAAGCCCTTCTGCAATACTGTACTCACCATGGAGTCCCTATTACTATAATTACAGATAACGGAACCGAGTTTACTAACCAGCTATTTGCCGAATTCATTCGACTCCATAAGATAAATCACCATAAAATTTTAGCCTATTCCCCAAACGATAACGGGATTATAGAACGTTTCCATTCAACGCTTCTCGAACATCTCCGTATACTGAAACTAAAACAAAAGGACGAGCCTATTATAAACCTCATGCCTTATGCCCTCATCGCATATAACAGCTCCATTCACAGTTTCACGAAATGCAGACCTTTCGACCTACTGACAGGACACTTTGACCCGCGAAACCCTCTCGATACTGACATAACCGAACGTTTATTGCAACAGTACACTCAAAACCATAAAGAACAAATGAAACAGGTCTATGATATTATAAACGAAACATCCCTTACAAATCGCACCTCTATCATTGAGAACAGAAATAAAAATCGCGAGCCCGAAGCGGAATACACTCCGCAGCAACAGGTATTTATAAAAAACCCCTTGGCTAACCGACAAAAAACCGCCCCACGTTATACTCAGGACACAGTTTTAGCAGATCTCCCTATACATATATATACGTCCAAAAAACGCGGACCCATAGCCAAATCACGCCTGAAGCGCGTTCCTAAAGGAAAACCATTGTTACAGGATTCCTTTGCTGCTGACGTTACCTCTAATGCAGAGCTCGGAAATAAAACTTGAGAACTTAGCCGATGGACCCGGACTTCTACCGTACAAACTTGGACCCATGCGACTCACAACTCATTACCATACCTTTTTGCAGTACATACAACTTGACGAGATAGAAGACAA
Source organism: Archips crataeganus (assembly GCA_947859365.1). Taxonomy (NCBI): domain Eukaryota; kingdom Metazoa; phylum Arthropoda; class Insecta; order Lepidoptera; family Tortricidae; genus Archips; species Archips crataeganus. Next base: position 8,688,734 of record OX402059.1, on the reverse strand, counting down.
AATTAATTTAACCTTTGGACAATTACAGACTTACAAAACTAGATTAGCTAACGAAACATATATTTTATATGAAAATCAGATAAATTACCTATTAGATAAGTTAGGAAAAGTATCGAATCAATTAAAAACTCTAGAGCCGACACGAACCAAAAGAGGTCTTGTGGATGGACTCGGTTCGATTATAAAAAGCATCAGCGGAAACCTTGATCAATCAGATGCCATTAACTATAATAATTTGATTAAAAACTTACAGATTAATCAAAATAAAATAGTGTCAGAATTAAATAGCCACGTGAGTCTAAGCAAAGATTGGGCAAGTCGACACGGCAATATTTTAGATACCCTGGCGGAAAACCAAAAGAAAATTAATGCTACCTTAGAAATAATCTTAGTTAATAATGGCCATATGGAAACTAGTTTAATCAAATACGCAAAATTAGCCCAACTTCTAATAATTTTGAGTGAAAACGTAGAAGATTTAAGCCAAGAGCTTTTAAGGATAGAGAATAGTTTAGCTTTTATTCGTAGTTCTAGCACTCATCATTCTATGATAGAGATTAGCGTTTTAAAAAGCATGATAGATAAGTTAAAATTACTGTATGGTAGCGATAGAATATTAGACTTGGAATTGCGACAATACTACGATCTAATATACCCGGGATCCTATTATACAGACAAACAGGTAGTAGTTGTATTTCAATTTCCAATAGTTGCACTAGAAGTATTTGATTTATTTAAATTATCTATTGTACCTAACAAAAACCATCAAGCCCTTATTCCCCCGCATCCCTTCCTAGCAACGCACGAGAATTCGTTCATGTACATGGAGGCAGAATGCCCGAAGTTCAATCGTCGCTACATCTGCAAGAAAGAAACCAGCCTGCAACTACGTACCTCACCAGATTGCATACATCAACTCGTTAGGAATGAAGAACCACAAGCATCCTGTCAGCTCACCACAATATCCTTATCCAAACCAGCCATGGAAAAGCTCGACGATCAGCACTACATCATCTCACTTCCGCAGCGGACGAAGGTGCAACTATCCTGTAACAGCGAGGACTACACTACGCTACAAGGGAGCTACCTTGTTACCATCCCGCTCAAATGTTTCCTACGAACAGCAGAATTCACCATTTCCAACGACAAGGACGAAATACGAGGCTATCCTCTGAAACTGGCAGAAATTCCGCACGAAATCCAGAAACAAGCTACAATCTCCACTCACATCAATCTAAAATCTATAGACCTCAGAGGACTACACGACGCAGAGAGCAATCTTATCTTCGAGTCTCCTGTACAGTTAGATACGAGCCAACCCAACGTATTATATCATACGACGATACCACTATACACCATCTTAATAATAAGTGCATGCGCACTTACCGCCGCAATCATAAGGCGATTCTACAAACGCAGTCGCTTAACTATAAGTCACCCAGATCCAAAGCCAAGCAGCACGTGCTCCGGGGAAGAGAACCCTGAAAAGCCTGAAAATCATCGATCCCAGGACAGACTCCCGGCAATTTTTTCATTAAACGTTAGAAAATAATTGCCGATCCGCGGGTGGACGAATTACATATTACAACATAAGGAAGACCGCCGATTCAGCCGCACGTGCTCACACAGTGGAATGACCGTTGAATGATCGAGGCGCCGTGTCAGCAAAATACGCGTTTACCTTGTTAATGCATTCATAATCATGATTCACTTTTGATTCCGACATCGAACAATTGTCACCGTACTTAGGTTATTAAATCTGTAATTTTTATTTAAATTAAATTAGTAATAAAGTTTTTGGTTTTTTTTCGGACCTCCGATTGTAGCTATCATAATTATATCACTAACTGAATTAAAAACAAATAACTATTCGGATTTTTATTCCATTCAGTCATTGAAATTATTCCTCTGTACTTGTTTATATGTACAAGGCGTCTCAAAATTAATTTCGTATATTTCACGACACGCCGTATTGTTTAACGCACGGGGCTGCAAATGTCATACATGATAGATAGACAATTGTGTTATTACGACAAAGTAAAAAAGTGACCAGCTACTTTTGATACTGACCGTACGTGAAAATGGCAAAAACGTTTTCAATCGTACAAGCGACAATAAACTTTAGGGTGGCAAGGGAATTTCTTCGCCGACATACTTAGTTTGGCAACTAGATTAGGCAAGAACTTATTCTGAACATTCCATAAACAAACATGACTATTTTATTATGTGATGAACATGAAACGCAAATGAATAAATGAATCAATAAATAAACGCATTTTAGACTATAAATTAAGCTTATTATTTTTATTAATAAAGTTAAATTGCAGTTTTAGAATCAGAATCTAGCTCTAGGGAGAGCTGATAATTCGATTGGCACTCGCCCGCCGACAGTTTTATGGGAGTCGTCAATAAGGGCAGGAACTAATAAGCGGCGCAATTACGAGGAAGGTCGAGTTGGCAAATAAATACCTACTCCATCAACATTTCGACAGTATCTGTGACAATGTTAGGAGACGTGCTATGAGCTTAGGGATTGATTTAGTCGTGTAAAGAATGGGTTGGTCCTTATTTTGTATTAAATAATATGCTAAAAATAATTTAACTGACTCCAAACAACCCACGAAAGACAAAAATTTCGCTGCTTAGAGTGATCTGTCTGAAGTCGGTGCCAATTCCAACCTATATCCTACTTAGTCCAACTAAACGTAACGAACTATACGTATAATTGGACTAGGAAAGGAAGAACCTGGTCAAAATCCCTAAGACCTACCTGTACATAGTTACGTAGGTATGGTTTTGCTAGCTATTGGACTAAGACCCGCGACGGTCAAATCTTTGTTATTTTATAAAGCCTGTTAGTTTCTCTGTATATGCCCCCAAAACAGGTACAAACGATCCCCGACTAGGAAGATTGGATCTTCGTTGCTTTGATAGACAACAGGTACCAAAGGTGTATAAAATTGCAGCTCAAATTCGTTAAAATATAAAATCAGTTTTCATATATTTTTACAAAATATGTTTCATAAATACTAGGGTTCTTCTTTATATTGTTCCCCGCTTTACATAGAATGGATTTAAGTAGGTATACTAATACATTGAAAATAGTTGATTCTGCGGCTTACCCGTGTCGATGTACTTGAGAACGAACTGGACGTCAGGCCCCAAGACTGAAGCCACCTCCAGAGGCAACTCTGTGTCGCGTAACACGTGCACTGAAATAATAACAGGAATGTTAGGAAGAAGTCGGAGAATTGCGAATCGGACAGACAGATCAAAGTGATCCTACAAGTGTATTTTTTCCCTGTCGAGGCACGCAGTCCCATAAGTTTCGAATAGACCATATTTCCTACTCTAGATTCAATTCATCGTACATCTATGCTTATTACGTTTATCTAAGCGAAACCATTCGTAAGCTTAACATATCAAACACCTAAAGGACCCGGCCACCGCCTAGCTGATGCCCTAAGAAAATAACATCTAAAGATTCTCGGCAACGGGAACTAAAAAAACATCCACCTTGTTAGACATTAGACAGAAAAGACTTTATACCGGGCAAATGAAAACACGCGTATTCCATTTGCTATTGAAGAAAATTATCTGGTTCAAAAACGTGAAAGAAAAATAACTGGGAATTTTTTCAACATCTGAATTGAGCTCATTATGCCACAAGGGAAGCAGGCCTGTTCACAAACAGATATCCCGTCTCATTGTTTGATTAAAAACGACGATCATCAACGAAAACGGCAAGGAAAAGTTAAAAGCGTCGACGAAAATACACCGCGCGACATTATTAACGCAAACGCATCGGCATTTTGCCGAGAACTCAACTTGACGTCTCCCGTAACCCATAATTAAGATTGCGTGGTTACTTTAATTGCCAAGACATAAAAATAATAATTGGCACAGCCGTTTGCTGTCATAAAATGCTTATCCCTGGATCAGTTATGCCGGTTAAAATTGATAGCGGATATTAAATCTTACTAATTTGCGAGTGTGTTTCTTTTTCTTACTCTTTCATGCTGAAACGGCTGGATAGACTTGGAAGAGATTTGGTATACAGATAGCTGGAACTCTAAATTAACATATAGGCTACTTTTAATCCCGATATTCTTACGAAATCGGAATTCAAGCAAGTATAATTGCGAACAAAGTTGCGAAAGTTGCGAACTTCACTTTGCGCTGGCGTTCGTGTCATCACAATGTGTTGTATGTTTTTTTTTTGTTTAATTTTTAAATGGGTCCCACTGAAAAACAGCGTTGTGGTTTGCCGCAACATTATGCTGAGTGGGGCCCAACTTATACTATTCGATGATTTTTTTTGTATCTTTTCCTGTCAACTGTATTTCCTGTGTATCGAATATGTGTAAATAAACATCTCTCTCTCTCTCTCTCTAAAATCTCGAAAACTCTAACCATGAGCATTTACTTTACGGTGCACACACCTGCGAAGTGGTTCATGTGAAGTTCCCAATACACACTGGGCCAGCGTGGTAACTCCGGCCCAAGCTCTCTCATGCTGAGAGGCCTGTGCCCTACAGTGGGACGTATATAGGCTGGGGTGATGATGTTCCTCATGCAATGTAATTTCTGGGAATTTCCATGGGAATTTTGCAAAATCAAGGAATCTCAATTTTACTGATTCGTAATTTTTCACGCGGGTGAAGCTGCAGGTAAGGGTAGTAGTAAACTATAATGATCGCGAATTTACCGAATATTTTAAAAGATTGTGCAGCTTAAAATATCACGCTGCACTGTATTTCCAATATTGGCGACAGATATCGGAACGTTCTGCTGCAACTAACGAGTGAATATTTCCGCGCAACCCTGTCTATTGTACATTTATCTATATTTTACTGATACTGTACGATGGTAAAATCATGGATTTGAGTTCCGCGTGATATTCGTTTCCCATGTCGATATATCAAAATGATTAAGTACCTGTTTCAGTAATTAACCTATACAAGATTTAGTATCTCCCATTTTTTTTTCTTATTTATTTAAAACTGAGCAGCAATTGGCTTCTATCGCAACTAATAAGCACAGATGCTTGCTGGTTCAATAACAGCTTATTAGTTCTGGGTTCGAAATTATCCGGAAAAACAGCTGACGACGACGGAAGCGATTTCCATACCTCAGCAGTCCGCGTTATAAAAGATCCATCCATTAATTTATGCTTCACTGACGAATGATAGCACCACGTTCCTCGAATTAATGTTTCGTCCAACCATTTCATCGGCATTGTTCATAAGCGATACATCGAACCCATTCGATTGTCTTCGGCAAAGTTACGAGACACTAAATTGAAGGGGCATGGGCACACCCATGCGCACGCAAACTGCCTACAAAATTAATTCTAACCATAAATTCATATCAGTGTACCGCGAATACCTCAATGATTTGTTATTTTGATATCCTACAAATACTATGCTATTCAGTGAACATGATTTGTGGAACATAAATTTGCTGAGAACTTCACTGTTCCAGTGTCAAATGTTGTAACGTTCATCCTTTTTTTACAAATTAAACTTGTTTTTGTGTGTAGGCACTTACTTACATTAATTTTGTTAAAATAATAGCGCATGAATTTTATATAGGTACAAAATAAGGTAACGACGGACAGATTTTAGTAAATTAAAATATGATTTACTACTAGCCGATTTGCCCGTTCGAATTCGTACATCGCTATCCGGCGGAAACTATGCATTTTTCCGAGATAAAAAGTATCCTATATGTTAATCCAGATTATAAACTATCTGTGCGCCAAATTTCATCAGAATCCGTCAAACCGTTATAGTGTGAGTAACAAACATCCACATATCCACACATCCATCTATACAAATTTTCACGTTTATAATAGAAGTGAGATTATTTATTTGACAAATGCGCCAGTGCTGTTTGTTTCCAAAAAACATACAAACAAATTAAGAATGTACTTTTTAATCGACCATAATTTTTACTTCAGAAAATTACACGTTTACGCAGCTGTCAACTCTAAAATTGACAGAGTTAGCGAGTGAAGTTGATAGTCAATCCAATCCTAATGTGCCTGAATCACATAGTACAAACTGATACTTACACCTGCTTGTTTGTAAAATATGAATAATGGCAAAACAATAAACGATTTTGATCCAAATTTGGCTTAGCGGTAGAAAACACGTTTTTAGGGTTCCGTAGTCAACTAGTTTTTACATGAAACTGACTTGTGATTGACCTCTATCTCACCTAATGAAAAGTTCAAATGAGGTTAAGGTACTTAAATAAAAGGTTAATTTTGGACTCGAATACTGTTCCGTGTTAATAAATATTTAGTTATTAGAAAAAAATCCAATTATAAAAATCCTTTTCCATGTACGCCTGCAAAAATCGTGCGCGCAATAATTACCACAGCTTGCGGCGAGGGATTACATTGTGAAAAGGAGCTTTACTCGTAGCACTACACGATTTTCTCATCGCGCTATCAAGTCGTATATCAAAAAGCGCAGCTAATTACACAACAGACCCAATAAAAGTGGGTAAAAATTATTCGTAGGATAATACAAAATACAACCAACGTGAAAGTGCCACAACGAGCTGTTATTAGAGAACTTCCCATACTTTATTTTCCACCCTTTCTTCGTCGCGATGGCAGAAATTCGTGAGTACTGAGTTCATTAGGGCAAATTATAGTGTTCCGCAGCAATTTGCGATTGCATGTTGTTGACTGATAAGTCCAAGTTGATGAGCAAAAACATTAACGGCCTTTGTTCCCGTGGGTGTTCTGCCTTTTGTACGAAACTGGAATTACATACATATGTCAAGCCACACCTAAATCATTTGGTACAAAGCATTTTTCTGCGTGTACTTATTAGACATGTAATACGTGGGTCTGACGGTTTTTTATGACTGACTGTGATTTAGGGTAAATAGAGGTTGCAGAATAGAATATGTATTTTAGTCGTCGATATTATTGCTTTTCGCAGGGAACATAGGCTGGTAAAGTCTGCATAAAAAGTAACTGCACAGTTTTATTTACTTCGCGGCCTCGACAAAATTAGTATTAACGACACAAAGTAAAAAAGTGATCTAATACTTTGATACTGACTGTAGCTAGTTGTTAACCGACTTCAAAAAAAAGAGGAGGTTCTCAATTCGTGTGTAGGATTTTTTTTATATAGAAATAATTCTTCCAACGAAACAGAATTTATAAGTTTTTATATGTTTGTCTACTTATAGTTGAAGATTAATCAATAGTTTCTGTGCGTAGTAATAGAACCATAAGACACGCTGCAGTTTCACATTTGACACTATGTTTGCGAGACATACAGGGCAATTTTTTAATCAGTGCACAAATTTTGATATGTGATTCAGTATCGTTGATAGATCACGATTATCTGCTCAGGATTTTTTTTTACGTTTTGAAATTTGGGTTGTTCAAGTGATTTAACCAATAATTGCAGAGTTACTATGAAAATCAAAAAATTGAAGTAATAAATATAATGAAAAATGCTGAAATTTGTTATTTTAACGATACTGAATCACATATTAACATTTGTGCACTTATTAAAAAATTACCCTGTACTGTAGACAGGACACAATTTAACTTAAAATACCTACGCCTGAAGAAGGCTAAGTATTCTTTTTACAACCGTGTAGTTACATTTGAAAACATCTATTGCTCTCCTAATCGGGAATGGACTTAGTATTAGTATGCTCAAATGTGTCCATAAACGTCTACAATGTTGTTTAATGCGTTCAGAGTTAGCTGTTAGTAAGTTCTACCACTCACTAGCTAACATACCTACTTATCGATAATGCGTTCCAGAAGCCAGAAACCTCGCATACGAGTATTACGAGTATTTTATGATGGGGTAGGGAAATTAGCAAAAACTTTAATAACTCGTTAAGTATTAAAGTTACCACCTGCTCCTACATGCGTTAAAGTTTTATTAGGTCCGTTGGCATTATGTTACTCAAAGTTATAGTTCTTTTTGTTTCTTATCGAAATTGTAAGGTATAATATGGGTCATGATTTGTTTGTCAAATAGCGATTGTTAGCTATGGTGCTCTTTTAACGAAATATACGCGCACGTTTAAGGCTGCGTTTCCACCAGAGATGTGCGAGGATGCGTTGCGAGGGATGTGTTTGTCATGAACCAATAGAAACACTTCATTCAATTAGGACCATGACAAACACATTCCTCGCAACGCATCCTCGCACAGCTCTGGTGGATACGCAGCCTAAGTAACTACCTATTAACCTACTTATTGTTGTAATTTGTAATGTTGTAATGAATAAGGAGTTGATGACGATAATGTCGACATTTTAAGTTAACAATGAATTCTGCCGTGCTATATTCATATTCATTTATTCGATGCAACCATGGTATTACAAGATGACAAATAAATATTACAGTGCTACATGGACCCTGCTAGGGCGAAGCAACAACTTATCCTTATCCTATAACTAAAAGTAAGTTACATTAATAGTCCTCAGCGTCTATTAAATGTTGTTTGTAGGATTACCAGGTTACCAATCAACTAAAAGATAGCTGTCATGTCGTGGTCGACTGACAATATTTTTGGTAAGATCAAAACGCGTGACATGGTGGAAACATAAACTAACAAAAAGTTAACATTCTTGATGCAGTTTAAGCAGGAAACACGGCACTCGACAGTAAACTCACAAGCCCCCCCCCCCCCCCCAGAAACCATCGTCATAACCAATCCATTTCTGCATATAAAAGTCATATAAATAGGGGAAACTGTCAGGTCAACGAAATCTCAAGTGCTTAAAGAGTCGCATAGCAATGAGCTGACCCTTACACCATGGCTGTCCGGTCTTGATAGATGTAAATATTTATGAGTCTCCCCCTTGCGAAATGGAGGAAGTCGCGATACTATCGAAGCAGTAACTTTTACTGCCGAAACAGGGCTACGGGTTTTCGCAACGGCAAAAAGTTGAATTGTTTAATGAAGTCGGCATCGAAAGTAAATCTTAAAAGTGGTTATTTTATACGCTTGGACTGCTTGGCTGCGTTGTGTTTACGATAAACCGATATGGGTTAATGCGACATTTAAAAGTTTTTTTATGGTAATTGCGTAATGTCATTGCGCCGCCTCGGAGCAAAATGCACAAAACGGAAAATGTAGCATTTTGCGTTTTGTGCATTTTGCTTTCATTCTCTATTAAACTGACAATTGATGTGACGTTTGTTTACCATGCAAAAATTAAAGCCAAGTTTGACCAAAATAAATAAAAGGAAAACGCACTAAATTGCGATATTTAAGGTTTTATTTACTTACGACTATTATTGCGGATGTTATACCCAGCTACTTACTATACACTTACTTAAACATAAACTACTATTTTTGTCGGTCATTCCTATTGGCACAAAAATACGCATTAAAGTACAGCTACATACCTATATCTACCTGTTAGTAGGTAAAAAAATCGATCGTATCTCGGGAACGGATTCGGGAACCGTGGTAGCACCCGAAGGGAGTTTTGATCAGGGCACTTAAATCTAAATATATAACATGTCAAAATTTCACCAAAATTAACTGAAACCACTTTTACCTAACAACTTTTTCAGGGTCGTTTATTGTTTCGGTATTTCTTTCAAATCTTATCTATTGTAATCGCTAATAATTCAGAATTACCTAAATATTGAAGTCATCTCGATGCAAATAATATTTAGTTAATTTTAGTTGGTTCTACAATTTCTCAGGTAAGAACACACGAGAAATACGCTTGATATTCCAGTCACGCTACAGGTTGATTTAACTTGTGCCGCGCAACAGTCCCAGCTCTTTTTAAATAGGTATCGCTTTTAAATCAACACACCCCGGGCTACGGAGTCAGGGGGTCTACCACGAAATCCAAAATTCGAAGTTATAGTGGCGTCCCTTTCACTCGTTTGTCTAATACTATTAGCGTGAACGGAACTGCACGATACAAAGTTCGAAAATCGAATTTCGTAGTATAAGGCCAGGGTTGCCAGTGCCAGTGAAAGTGGCATTTCGGACATATCTTTCCCACGAGCCGTCAGGATGCAATTACGGTGGCGTCTTGGCTTTTTGCATCGGCCGTGCATTATGCCGACATGGCTTTTGCCGACTTATGTTAACGTCGGCTTAACAGCTTTCATCTCTTTCGTGAGCCACCATTTAAACAAAGATATAGGATGTACATATGCTAGAACAAATGACAGTCGTTAAGATGCGTAGAGTCACCAATGGCCTTTTGTTTTCAAACGGGGTTTACATATATTGCAATCCGTCGATTTTGTGCATTATTTCATGATTTTAAGTTTACATGTACAGTTAAGCTTAAAAGCAACCACTGCTACTGTTACTAATTTAAAACATGTAAATCTATCCCACTATGGTTACTTTTGATTGTACGTGTTCATTGCGGGCAATATCTAGTATGATAATGATAATTAACTTATTGCCAATGTAGATTGTGTGTTTACCAGGCAAGCGTGCTCCATCGTAGGCCTCATTTTCGCTTTCCATCAGGCGTGATTGTGGTCAAACGCAAGCCTGTATTGTATAAAAAAACACTCATGCACAATTTTTTTTAAAACTCTACCAAATGGCGACTAATAAAATTAGAAAACAAGCAGCGTGGAAAGGCAACAAAAGAATATCGTGTTATCGTAACCGTGTTAACTTTACGTTATTACTTATTATTAAATAAGTATGTGTTTAATTTTCACTATTTTACAACCCGAAGATCAGTTTACAGGCAACAAGTAAAATAATTCGAAGTTTCATTTTGTGCGATCAAATAAAACTTTTTGAGTCTCTGTTGACTACTGGCTGACGACTATTGGCTACCAACCATCTCTTTCTTATTCTTCAAGCTGTTATTCAACTCTAGATGCAGTTATACGCTGCCGTATTAAAGAAACTATGGCTTAAGTTGATTCTGGTATAAACTTCGCCTTCACAACAGCTACAGGATCATCATCAATTCAGCACGCTACGACAAAACCGCTCTCTAACGGTAAGCGCAAAATGCTAAAGAAGGAAATAGAAATCTATGATACGCTGTTATTTGTGACGATACTTGACTGTAATGTATATTATTAAACTTAAGTTTTCAATTATCTATCGGTTGGTAATATTTATGAATTTCATGGCTAGTCGACGAGATGAACGGACTAGACGCCATACTGCCGCGGGGTTTTATGCAAATCATCTAAATTGTCATTTACGCTACGTGCTTTTTTAAGCTTTGGAAAAGAATAATTTAGCCTTATCACATGAGTAGCTACGGTATCGATTAGTTTTATGATTATAATCACACATATCAAATATGATAATTTAGCGTTTATGGGCGCTTTCAATAAAAAGTGTAACACCCACTGTTTTTATGGAAATGAGGAAATTTTGGGTTTTTCTTAACTAGAATAGAGAGCGTTATTAAAAAAATGCCCCTAGCATTCAATACAAATTTTTTGTGACGAAGACTCATATAAAATACTCTTAACAGAACAGACAGACACAAGACAGCCATTCTCTAAGTGTCCCATTTATTCCAATTGATTGCGATAAAATTTCGACGTGGCATAACTCGACTCCAAAAAAAAATACACTGACAAAATACAAAAACAATTCAAAAACATAGTACTTAATAAGTTCTTACTTTTATTAAACTAAATGTATTTATCTCACTACAAAAAAATGGATTCTTAATCGCGTCAAATACAAATCCGTTTAAGTCTTCCATTCATTATCCTATACTACAGTAAAAATATTAAATATTCTAGTATCATCCAATACAGTGACGTCAAACAGAAGGGCTTACCATTAGAAGACTTGTGATCTACGAATGTGGGAACACGCGAATTGGACAGTTACAAAGAATCCCAGTCGTCTCGCCCGTCAGCCCCATCAAGTACTGCTAAGGTGAATTAAAGTGACATATCTCTGTAACGGATCGAGCTTTTTGTCCTCGCCGCATTCGCCGTCGGTACATCACTGGATGTCACACAGTTACCTAACAGGATGTTGACATCTTTTCTTAAAGGGTGTTTGTCTGTGTTGAAAAACTATTGTGAATATTTTTGTATTAGATTAGATGAAAATTTTTAAGTGCCGTATCCCTTGTTTTTTGTAAGACGATTTTACCTTTCATGACAAGAGAGAACGTAAATAGTGCAAACTTTATCAAAGCTGGCGATAGAACTTGTGTAAAAGCCTCCAGTACGACGACGCGAGAAATCATTGATGAGTAAAACTGGGTCAATTTGCATTAAAATTATGAAAAATTAACCGATATTTTTACTAGTCAGTTTATTTTTAAAGGTTCATCATCGTGTTGTCGATGCCATGGAAGTTATTGTGTCAGATACGTATTAAATAAGATGACCTTTTAATTACTCAAGAGAACATTCTGTCGCGAATCGATTATAAGTCCCAAACTTAGATTATTTACACTAGATAGAGTGTCAGTAGCAAACACTGGCAAACAAAACGTCCAAAAACCCATTTGACAGCTTCATATTAATATCATGTTACGTCATTCAGACTGAAGGGGACAACTGACATATAAGCCAACTGTTGGCTTATATTTTTCGGGACGCTTTCATGCCGCCTAAGCTCTATCTAGTGTATAAATAATCTAAGTTCCAAAGCTTGAACGACCGCTTTAGCCTAGTTGGTAGTGACCCTGCCTTCGATGCAAGAGGTCCTGGGTTCGAATCCCGGTAAGGGCATTTATTTGTGTGATGAGCACGAATATTTGTTCCTGAGTTATGGATGTTTTATATGTATTTAAGTATTTATTTATCTACATAAGTATGTTTATCGTCGTCTAGTACCCATAGTACAAGCTTTGCTTAGTTTGGGACTAGGTCGATTTGTGTAAGATTGTCCCCTAATATTTATTTATTTTATTTTTTTGTTTTTCGAATGGGAACGAACACTTTTTGAAAATAACTCCTATGGATTTACGTAGGTATTTACTACATGTATGATCCTAATGACGCCCTAGCTAGGCTATTCCAGTGTGCTTAGTATAAGTTTTCCTTCACTTCAATACTTCTCGATCGCGTTTACGTAAAAAAATCAATTCTATGGAAACATAGACGAGAGCGCGCGCGGAGGCGCTGTCCATGTTTCCCTAGTAATTGATTTTTTACGTAAACGCGATCGAGAAGTATTGAAGTGAAGGAAAACTTATACTAAGAATACAAAAAGCAGTTCATTGATTGATTCAGGCGTTACTTCATGGAGGTCCACATCAACCAAAACGTTATAAATATAATTCCATTAGCATACGTGGAAGACACCTACTTTTGCCTGTGTGGACATGCCTCATCATCTACTCTAGAATTACGATTTCGTTCTCTCCGTGTTGTGGGTGCACGTCGAGCAACTGACAGACTCGGCAGTAGGTGAGCATGGTCGCGACACGTGATCTGCGGCGGTTCTCTATCGTTTGCCCGAATTTCATATCCCATAAGTAATGTATCGTTTTCCATAATTTTCATTTAACATAATTTAATTTATTTCTGAAACAGTATTTTATTCAGAATTGTTATAAAACAAATCTAACCTAACATACCTACTGTATTCTATAAGATGACCTTTCAAAAAAATCTGAAACATTCAAGCTTCTACTCGTATATATCTTATAGCAAACGTTGTTATGGCAGATGAAATTCGGGCGAATTAAATTATGGCAAGTAAAGGTCAATGGATCGGCGGCATCAAGGGCACGTGCCTCATCGTCTATTCACAAGCTATAATCTGTCCTTACCTCCGTGTTGTGGGTGCACACTGAGCAGCAGGCAAGGCTCGTCACCCGGTTCTCGGCAGCAGTCGAGCACGTCGCGACACGTGGTCTGCGGCGTCACGGGCACGTGCCTCATCGTCTATTCACAAGCTATAATCTGTCCTTACCTCCGTGTTGTGGGTGCACACTGAGCAGCAGGCAAGGCTCGTCACCCGGTTCTCGGCAGCAGTCGAGCACGTCGCGACACGTGGTCTGCGGCGTCACGGGCACGTGCCTCATCGTCTATTCACAAGCTATAATCTGTCCTTACCTCCGTGTTGTGGGTGCACACTGAGCAGCAGGCAAGGCTCGTCACCCGGTTCTCGGCAGCAGTCGAGCACGTCGCGACACGTGGTCTGCGGCGTCACGGGCACGTGCCTCATCGTCTATTCACAAGCTATAATCTGTCCTTACCTCCGTGTTGTGGGTGCACACTGAGCAGCAGGCAAGGCTCGTCACCCGGTTCTCGGCAGCAGTCGAGCACGTCGCGACACGTGGTCTGCGGCGTCACGGGCACGTGCCTCATCGTCTATTCACAAGCTATAATCTGTCCTTACCTCCGTGTTGTGGGTGCACACTGAGCAGCAGGCAAGGCTCGTCACCCGGTTCTCGGCAGCAGTCGAGCACGTCGCGACACGTGGTCTGCGGCGTCACGGGCACGTGCCTCATCGTCTATTCACAAGCTATAATCTGTCCTTACCTCCGTGTTGTGGGTGCACACTGAGCAGCAGGCAAGGCTCGTCACCCGGTTCTCGGCAGCAGTCGAGCACGTCGCGACACGTGGTCTGCGGCGTCACGGGCACGTGCCTCATCGTCTATTCACAAGCTATAATCTGTCCTTACCTCCGTGTTGTGGGTGCACACTGAGCAGCAGGCAAGGCTCGTCACCCGGTTCTCGGCAGCAGTCGAGCACGTCGCGACACGTGGTCTGCGGCGTCACGGGCACGTGCCTCATCGTCTATTCACAAGCTATAATCTGTCCTTACCTCCGTGTTGTGTAAGGTTGTTATTTTGACAGGTGACAGCACGGCCGTTTGAGTCGATGTTTCTTCCGTTTTTCTCATACTTCGGCGTTTTTTCCAATTATCTAGAGACTTTCAAATCAAACTTTGTTTGCGTAAATCGTTGCAGGGATGCGGATTAAATAATTATTTTGGACGTGGGTGCTGATTTTGGAAATTAAAATTTGGATTTTGACTCTAGTGAAGTGCTTCATTAAAAAAAAAACCGTATATGGCAATAGTGACAGCTCTACGTGAAGGAGGCCGGCTTTGGGGTGTACGGCCATTTTGTTGATGCTCGCAGTGTTTGTCGTGTTCCAAGTGGGAATTAATCCTTGTTTTGGGTGAGTTTCTCTGGATTGACCTGGTAAGAGCGTGGAATGCGCTGTTAGCGTCCTGGTATACTTATTTTTCATTTTGTTTCAGCACGGTGGTGTAGTAGAAGTGGGTGACGTGGAGCGTCGCACGCGGAATCATCCTGAACACTTGGTATGTGGCTAAGCCACTGGAGCCCTGTCTTTCCTTTGGGTCGACAACGCTAATCCTTGATCTTTGGTTGTAGATTGCTGTGGTGTCCGAGGTCTTGCACCTTCGTTGGAGTTGACAGCGCGACCCAGGCGACCAAGCAAGTCCGCATTTCCTCCACGGTGCGTGCTTATGTAGTTTTCAAGTTTCTATGGTGTCCGTTCACCGAACTGAGCAAGCCGGTTCCTCCTGTCCTTAAGGAACCACTCTGGAGTTATTTCTAATCCATGATCCGTCCACAGGAGGTGTTAAGACACGGCCTTGTGTGTGTGGCTGTTGTGGCTTCGTGTAGAAGCGTTTCAAGGAGGCTTGGTGGTTGTGAAGCAGGTTGGTCTGCGCAGTGTGGCGGCTGTCGGCGACGCTGGGACGTCGGGCACGAGACGCCGTCCGAGTGTGGCCTACAGTGGCCCGCAGCCAGGTTTGGCCGTTTCACAGCCCAGGTACAGGAGTGCCCCTATATTAGTTTAGATACATTTGGTATATCGGATCACTGGCCAATTGCATTCACGACCCTGTGAATTGTAGTAGTGAGTTAGGATTTAAGCTTAAGCCTATATGGTCTATGTATGTAAGTGTGTGGAGAGGGCGGGATAGCCGGGGAAGAAATTGTTAAGTATACATAATAATATACATCTTGTTGCACCTACTACTTGGTTTAATTGCCCACCCGCAGCACCACCCCGCTACCCCGTGTAGAAAATACATTACAATCGGCGCCCGAACAGTTTTGTGATAGTGTTTGCAAGGGTTTCTCTGTGATTTATCCGAGGCTAAATCACAGGTTGGTCAGTGATTGGATCAGTAGCTTAATATATTTTGTTTTATCATATTGCAATAAAAACAGAGTGTTATATTAATTGAATCCATATTGTTGTTCTATGTGAGTCAAACCATATTACTGATGCCTATTTTATATTACAATTCCTTGTAACCGAGGCAACTTATATGTGTGTGTGGTGATTTACTTGTTTACAAAACAGACTAATAAACTGTTTTTAATAACCAGTTAAAAGCTATATAGTGCGGTTTAAACTTAAATTATAATATAAAATTATAACTATAATCTAGTAGTCATCTACCATAATGGTCTAACTAGTTTGCCTTGAAAGTGGTGATAAATAGTAAATAATTGTCAGTATAATTTCATTAAATATTGTCAACAGATTGAAATATTAATTTAAAGCATTAAGTAACACAGATTTACAATATTTTGTTTTGGTTTTGCATCCATACAAAAACAAGATAGTCAAAATAAGTGGATTTATACCTACCTACATTGAATTTAAAACATAAAGTTACAGCTAGATTTACAAAATTGAGTTTTGGTTTTATATACAAAGATAATAGAAATAGTCTAAATAAGTGAACATATACCTACATTCATAGTTACTGGTCAAGCTTTTGTTCTTCCATTGTGCATTATTGCTTTTGTTTATAGTGTAATTAAGTACATATATAGTTATAAAATTGTTCTACAAAAACAAATACATTTAAATACATTACATTAATAACGTAACTAGCTGAATTGGAACTTAAGTTTTGCTTAGTAGTAACATTAATACAGTGACAAGTAAACTTGAGCAGATATAATAAGGTGATTGAGCTATTGTTATCGTGATTGCAAGTGGCCTGTTGAGAAGTTTTACAAAATGGAGGAAAAACCAATTGTTTTCCACTTACTGCATAAAGATGAGTTAATTTATGAGGTGAAGATTCGAGGTGAGCAGCCAGTTGATTCTTATCCGGGCTTAAAGACCCAAATTCGAGACTTGGCAAAGAAAATACCTAGCGATGAGATTGACTCCTTTTCAGGTGACTTATCGGATGAGTTGCAGTGTATTGCTAATAAATTGGTCGAATTGGCGAAATTGACAGCTGACGCGCGACTTTCCTTAAAAAATCTGAACAGGATCCAGGCTCTGAGTAATCACTTATTTCACAGATTGGGACGTTTACATCCAACAAACCCCGATGACTGCGAGCTGTTTAACAAATTAACTATAAAACATAAAGAGATTACTCAGAGGGTGGACAATTTGTTTAGATTATTTAAGAGTAGCCAGGACTCACAAGAGGAAGGTGAAACTTCACCTACACATGAGTCCACGCACACACAGGTCGGACAGGTCATTAATGTGTCTTGTAGTAGAAATAAAGGTGTCCACACACTGAATTTAAAGTTTAATGGAAAGACAAGTGTCATTGCGTTTATTGAAAGATTAGAGGAACTGTGTCGAAGTAGACATATTTCAAACGACGAACTGTTTGCTTCTGCCATCGAGTTATTTGTAGACGAGGCTTCTTTTTGGTACCGCGGCGTGTGCAATGAGGTTCGTGAGTGGAGTGACTTAAAAAATTTACTACTTAAGGAATATTTACCATTCGATTTTGACTATAGATTGATGCAGGAAATCCGTGCGCGTACACAGGGTCCGGACGAAAATATCACAATCTATTTAAGTATAATGAAAATTTATTTCAACAGATTGAGGAAACCTATTAGTGACGAAGAACAACTAACGATTGTCAAATACGGCATAAGGCCTTTCTATTCGTCACAATTAGCACTAACACGAATTAATTCATGGTCAGAATTGAAAGAACATTGTAGGTTGCTGGAACATGCTAAATATCGAGTAGGGGCGTTCAAAGAGCCGCCGCCGGTGTCGAATGGGTTGTTGTGTCCCGATTTGGCATGTCAGTCACCAAGTAAAACCTATACGACAGTGGATGCGGTTTTCAATAGCGCAAACGAACTTTTTTGTGTACAGTGTCGGATAAATGGACATGTTTTGAAGGATTGTAAGGCTCCAAAGTATATATTATGTTATCGTTGTGGGGAAAAAGGAGTTACTATGCGTGATTGTCCCAGGTGTACCGCCGGTCCGTCAGGTGGCCCAAAAAACGAGTAGGTGTGGGCCGGGACTTTGTCCCACCTGCACCGCATAACAGGGTTATGCGTGGCAGGAGGGATAAACCCCTGGTTCACGTCATAGCTGGTAATGACCATCGACCATTTAAGAAAGTATCCATTTACGGATCTGTGCATAGTGGTTTATTGGACTCAGGTTCAGAAATTTCTATAGTAAACAGTAAGATTTTAGGTAGTTTACCCAATAATGTCACTAGGTACAGGTCACACGATCTCGACATAATAAAAACAGCTAACGGCTCGTCATCTCCCGTCACTGGTTATGTATACCTACCGGTTACGGTTGACGCCAGGACTGTTGCTGTCAAGTTTTATATCATACCCGGCGTGACGACGGACTTGTTATTAGGTATTAATTTTTGGAGGGCCTTTGGTATAGCTCCGGAGGTCCTTGCGTTATGTGGCAGGGTTCCCGAGAGGAACGTTAGTGATTGTGAGGTTTCTGAGGTTCATTTGAGTGACTTTGATTCTCTTAATGAGATTGAAAAGTGTCAGGTATTGGAGGTTATACAGAAATTTGAAAGTATTTCTGCGGAGCGTAAAGGTTTAGGACGCACCAATCTCATTGCACACACTATTGATACGGGTGATGCCATACCCATCAAACAACGTTTTTATAGGATGTCACCCGAAAGGTTAAAGGAACTTAACCGACAGTTAGATGAAATGCTGCGAGACGACCTAGTAGAGCCTAGCACTAGCCCATGGAATAGTCCCGTCACTTTAGCACCTAAAGCTGACGGTTCTCTTCGATTTTGCTTGGACAGTCGTAAACTTAATGACGTCTCTAAACACGACTCTTATCCCTTACCATATATCTCAGAAATATTAGATAGCTTGAAAGAGGCTAAATATTTGTCATCAATAGATTTAAAATCAGCCTTTCATCAGATTCCGTTGCACCCGTCATCGAAGGAAAAGACGGCCTTTACAATTCCTGGCCGCGGTCTGTTTCAGTATAAAGTGATGGCTTTCGGGTTGACTTCAGCACCGGCAACGCAGCAGCGTCTGATGGATAGATTGTTTGGCCCTGAGTTTGAAGGAAAGGTCTGGTCATATTTGGACGATTTAATCTGTGTGTCGGCTACTTTTGAGGAACATTTGACTCTGTTGCGTGCCGTGGCTGCTCGTTTTGAAAAGGCTAATCTAACGATAAATCTGGCCAAATCAAATTTTTTCCGGAGTCAGTTGAAGTACTTGGGCTATATCGTTGATCGGCATGGACTGAGAACGGATCCTGATAAAATTAGTGCTATTAGAGATTTTCCCACCCCCGCCTCTAGAAAAGATGTGAAGCGTTTTCTAGGAACCGCCTCATATTACAGACGCTTTATAAAAAATTTTAGTTCAATTGCGGGACCACTAAACGCTCTCACGTCTACGCGCAGAGGCGCCCCGCCTTTCGACTGGTCCACCCAGGCTAATAGGGCTTTTGAGGATTTGAAAACCGCCTTAACAAGTGCTCCGGTTCTGGCTTGCCCCGACTTTGACCAACCTTTTGCCGTTCACTGCGATGCCTCCGATTTTGGGATAGGCGGTACGTTAACGCAGAACTGTAGTGGCGAAGAACATCCAATTGCTTTTTGTAGTCGCGCACTAACATCTTGCGAGCGTAACTATTCTGCTACGGAAAGGGAAGCATTAGCAGTGGTGTTCGTAGTAGAACATTTCCGTCCTTACCTGGAGGGAAGCAAGCCGTTTAAAATCTTCACGGACCACGCCAGTTTGAAGTGGTTTTTAAATTTGAAGAACCCTAGTGGTCGATTAGAGAGGTGGGGCTGTCGCTTGTCACCTTATAATTTCACAATAGAGCATAGACGCGGTGTCGACAATGTGGTGCCTGACGCGCTCTCCAGAGCGGTGCCAGTATCCACCTTGGAACCCGCGACGACTGATCCGTGGTATTGTGACATTTATAAGCGTTGTCGTGATAAAGCTAGAAGTTGTCCAAATTTTCAAATTATTAATAACAAGCTGTTTCGATATACCAAGTCAAAGAGTAAGCTGCGATCAGACTATGACTGGAAGGAGGTTGTCCCAAGTGACTGCAGAGATGCGATTTTGATGGAAAATCACTCAGAGCCAACGGCAGCTCACTTGGGAATGACAAAAACCTACCAGAGGCTGAGGTTGCGCTATTTTTGGCCTGGTATGTACCAGGATACAATAAAATTTGTTTCAGAATGTGACGTTTGCAACGCTTATAAATGCCCCAATGTTAAGACGCCGGGGTTAATGGGTAGTGCTAGGGTCTGCTCGCGTCCATTCCAGTGTCTCAGCATTGATATTGTTGGGCCTTTACCTATGTCTAGGATGCAAAATACTAACCTGCTTGTGGTGTCGTGTTATTTCACAAAGTATTGCTTACTTTTTCCTTTACGCCGCGCCACCAGTAAGGTGATAGCGCAGCGGCTTGAGGATCATGTGTTTCTTGTTCATGGGATTCCACAGACAATCATCTGTGATAATGCCTCAAACTTTAGTGGCCACGAAGTTCGATCATTATATTGCAAATATCAAATACCTCAAGTACATTTTGGCCCAGTTTATTCGCCCCAAGTGAATCCCGTGGAGAGACAAAATCGTACGATTTTGACAGCTGTTTCTAGTTTTGTCGGTACCGACCATCGCACTTGGGACGTTAATATCCATAAAATTCAATTTGCGATAAATACATCTGTGAGTGTGGCTACGGGTTACACCCCTTTCTTTTTGGTGCACGGTCGCGAGGCCGTGGCTGATGGTAGTATTTACAAAGATTTCGAAGACATCGACGAAATTGTCTTTTTGTCACGAAGTAACCTTTACAATGACTTGGGCGAGCTTAAACAGGTGTTTGCTGATGTTAAGGAGGAGTTAACGAAGGCCCACCAGATAAATGCTAAATACTACAATCAGCGGCGGCGAGATCTGGAGTTTGAGGTTGGGGATATTGTTTGGAAACGCTCTTTTAAACAAAGTGACGCATCTAAGTATTTTGCATCCAAGTTGGCCCCGAAATATGAGAAATGTCGTGTAGTTAGGAAACTATCCAAATTAGTTTATGAGTTGGAGGATGGGGATGGCAAGCCTGTAGGGAAATGGCATATTAAAGACATGAAAGTGGTACCAGAAAGGGGCTGATTCTACATAGAGTAGTGGGGTAGGTTGACATTAGCCGTTACTCACCTTTTTGCCGTACAAAGCAGGGATTGACCCTTCGGAGCACGAACACTGACATTTTTTTAAATTTTTTTTTACATCTTTCTTTTACAAGCATTTTAATGCTATTTTATACATATTGTATATAGTTGGAGTAAGTGGGTGTCGGACGCACGGCCCGCGTCAGTCGCCTTCGCTCGCCGTGCCGCCGACGCCGACTGATCTCGAGTTTGGTGGGCGAGTCCTAACCTCACGTAACAGCATGTGTTACGTTTTTAATTTTTGTGATTACTTATTTTGTTTCGAGAGTGAGTGAACGTCGGACGCGCGGCCCGCGCTGGTCGCTCTCGCCCGCCGCGCCGCCGACGTTGACCACCCTTTGATAGTATAGGCGGGTCTGTTTGACCCTTTCGAGAGTGAGTGTTGATCGTCAACCTGGTGGTCGCACTCGTTTTTTTATATATTTTCATTTATGTCACGTTGAGAGCTGGCCGGCAGCGGTCCCGTGACCGAACGGATCGTCCTGGCTTGCTTTTTGTTGATGCCGTGTTCTCTCGGTGGTTTAAAACAGAAAATTTTTTTTTGGTGCAACGGATTTTTTATGTATTGGCTTAGTGATTCATTGTTTATGTGGAGATAGCTGGGGCCCAGCTGGAATTTCCCTCTTTTGTCGGGAAATTCGTCTGGGAGGAGGGGTGTTGTAAGGTTGTTATTTTGACAGGTGACAGCACGGCCGTTTGAGTCGATGTTTCTTCCGTTTTTCTCATACTTCGGCGTTTTTTCCAATTATCTAGAGACTTTCAAATCAAACTTTGTTTGCGTAAATCGTTGCAGGGATGCGGATTAAATAATTATTTTGGACGTGGGTGCTGATTTTGGAAATTAAAATTTGGATTTTGACTCTAGTGAAGTGCTTCATTAAAAAAAAAACCGTATATGGCAATAGTGACAGCTCTACGTGAAGGAGGCCGGCTTTGGGGTGTACGGCCATTTTGTTGATGCTCGCAGTGTTTGTCGTGTTCCAAGTGGGAATTAATCCTTGTTTTGGGTGAGTTTCTCTGGATTGACCTGGTAAGAGCGTGGAATGCGCTGTTAGCGTCCTGGTATACTTATTTTTCATTTTGTTTCAGCACGGTGGTGTAGTAGAAGTGGGTGACGTGGAGCGTCGCACGCGGAATCATCCTGAACACTTGGTATGTGGCTAAGCCACTGGAGCCCTGCCTTTCCTTTGGGTCGACAACGCTAATCCTTGATCTTTGGTTGTAGATTGCTGTGGTGTCCGAGGTCTTGCACCTTCGTTGGAGTTGACAGCGCGACCCAGGCGACCAAGCAAGTCCGCATTTCCTCCACGGTGCGTGCTTATGTAGTTTTCAAGTTTCTATGGTGTCCGTTCACCGAACTGAGCAAGCCGGTTCCTCCTGTCCTTAAGGAACCACTCTGGAGTTATTTCTAATCCATGATCCGTCCACAGGAGGTGTTAAGACACGGCCTTGTGTGTGTGGCTGTTGTGGCTTCGTGTAGAAGCGTTTCAAGGAGGCTTGGTGGTTGTGAAGCAGGTTGGTCTGCGCAGTGTGGCGGCTGTCGGCGACGCTGGGACGTCGGGCACGAGACGCCGTCCGAGTGTGGCCTACAGTGGCCCGCAGCCAGGTTTGGCCGTTTCACAGCCCAGGTACAGGAGTGCCCCTATATTAGTTTAGATACATTTGGTATATCGGATCACTGGCCAATTGCATTCACGACCCTGTGAATTGTAGTAGTGAGTTAGGATTTAAGCTTAAGCCTATATGGTCTATGTATGTAAGTGTGTGGAGAGGGCGGGATAGCCGGGGAAGAAATTGTTAAGTATACATAATAATATACATCTTGTTGCACCTACTACTTGGTTTAATTGCCCACCCGCAGCACCACCCCGCTACCCCGTGTAGAAAATACATTACAGTTGTGGGTGCACACTGAGCAGCAGGCAAGGCTCGTCACCCGGTTCTCGGCAGCAGTCGAGCACGTCGCGACACGTGGTCTGCGGCGTCACGGGCACGTGCCTCATCGTCTATTCACAAGCTATAATCTGTCCTTACCTCCGTGTTGTGGGTGCACACTGAGCAGCAGGCAAGGCTCGTCACCCGGTTCTCGGCAGCAGTCGAGCACGTCGCGACACGTGGTCTGCGGCGTCACGGGCACGTGGGTCGGAGCCCAGCCCGCGCCGCTCTCGCACCACACTCGGACTATCATCTGAAATGAGAAAAATGGGTTAGACAACTTTGTCTAGTCCGGTTACCGTGTGTTGCCAGGTGGAGTAGCACCAATCTCATGAAGACCAGAGATGTCATAAGAATGAATGTAATATGCAGTGATCGGAATTTTGGGAGCTAAACTTTAACAAAACTTGTAAAGCTGACATTAAGGAGAATTTACAACCAAGAAAAATAAGAATATTATTGGCAGATTAGTGTTCAATTTAACTCTATATCGAAATCTCAGATTTTCAGTAGTTCAGTAGTTTCATGTCTGTAAGCACTGTTTCATGCTCGCTTGGCAAGTTTTGTTAAAGTTTAGCTCCCAAAATTCCGATCACTGGTAATATGTCATACTGAGCCTATGTTGTCATAGATTTAGCAAGACAGGTGAACTGCTACAGCTACCTTCACAAAGGCGCTTGTTAAGGAATTAGTATGACAGCCTCATTTCACAGATCGAATTATAATTTTTGAAACTACAACTTACTAACTTATTACATACTTAGCAACGTTGCAAGTTAGAAAGGATGTGATTTTCATTTCGATTTTATTTTATTTACTTAAGTATGCTCTTTTCATGTGGATTGCCTCAGTACTCTGTAATTTTTTAACCGAAGTGGATTTTTTTTGTTTGGGAGTGTATAAATTTAAAGAAAAAGTGCCACCGTAAAGAAGTTCTTTACAGTATGTTTTTTTTATTAAAATTATTATATCTTCCGTTTACCTCGACTGGCATTAAGTAAGGTTGGACAGTCTTGTACTATAGAAACAAACATTCAAATTCATCCTTTAGCACGCAATTCATAATAAGTAGATTAGTTTGTCCCCGCTGGAATTCAAAGGCGATCAATCAACGACAATGCCCTGCCACAAATATGCTCGTAAATCCCTTGGGACCCTAATAATAATAATACTTATACCTTGTCAATAGACCCGTGCTCACCCGGGACCAATCGATGGGGACATCTTCCGCAATTTGAATTTTAGATCCCAAATTGTTATTGCACGAGTCGGTAATCCCCTTCACCTCCATTTTTCTCCGAATTTCCGCGTGAGTAAATTATGATTCATGAAAGGAAACGAAAATGTACTTAGTTAATGCGTTTAGAGCATCTCTGTAGACCGTTGGAGGAAAACAAGGGTGGTTGAAAACTTTGAACGATTTTATTTGCAACGATTTTATCCAAACAATATCTTTATGATTTAATGAGCGCCAGGAAAAATAAAAGGCGTCTTTTTGGTAGAAAATTCTCCAACTTTTATCTTTCAGTTCAAACTGCAATTAATATGTGGAACAAAGAATAACAGTGAATGTAAATATTCATTGAAAAACCGGCCAAGAGCGTGTCGGACACGCCCAAGGTAGGGTTCCGTAGCCATTACGAAAAAATCAAGTAATATTTTCCTAAGGATTTCGTATGTGTACGGAATCATCCAAGTTTAGGTATGTTTTATACCTTAGGCTACTATTTACTCTTAAACTACAAATAATTTCCAAGCAATCTTAGCCGCTATAATTTTCCTAGTAAATTTGATATATTTACTACCCTTCTGAATTTTTTCAGATTTTTCCACCCAACAGTTTAGATTTTAGAGGGGGGGGGACGGCCGATTTTAATGAAAATTTTCACTTTAAAGTTGAATATTTCGCAAACAGATCACTGAATAGAAAAATCATGTTAGCAACCCCGCAATGATTTTAAAAGACCTATCCAACGATACCCCACACTATAGGGTTAGCCGAGAAAAAAAAATCACCCCTACTTTACGTCTATGGGAGGTACCCTAAAAAAATTTTTTTTACTTTTTTTTATTCAATCACTTTGTCGGCGTGACTGATATATATATTGATGTCAAATTACAGCTTTCTAGTACTAACAGTCTCTGAGCTTAGCCGCGGACAGACAGACAGACAGACAGACGGACAGACATGGCGAAACTATAAGGGTTCCTAGTTGACTACGGAACCCTAAAAAGTAAGGAAGAAATGTTCACAAACAAGTCACGTTAGTTCATAACACGTTTCGTATTCCGTCGGTGCAGTTGAAGCGATAATTTGTGGGATTCTTACATAATGAGTGCAAATCACACGTTCACTTTCCGTGTATAAGGTTGATTATTAGACTCCATGAGAGCCCATAGGTTCCTCGTAACGGGAAGCACAACGCATGGTTCTCCAATGCATAGTACTGGGAAATCCGGTAAGTGAGAGCAATAACTGATTGTCCATGAGGAGCTATTGAAAGCTGTCGAGTGGCAACCACTTACAAAAAGATGAATATGCCCGGCAAACCACCTGCAAAGTGGATCAAAGAAAGCTTCTTGATTAGAGGAAGGACTTAATATTCAGTGTCCGTTCGTCGACATATGAATGCGGATATATTAGAGGATATGCAATAGCTTTATTGATGATTAAGGTTAACTGGAAGAGATCCCTTTAAGGGATAAGTTCGCCTTTGTACATCTGTATCTCTTGTTAACTAGTTATTTTCATGTTTTATGTACAATAAAGAGTTTTACATACATACATACATACATGATAATTATAATGTTTATGAATTTAAAGCAATTCAGAAGAGATTATTTTCTGAATATTTATCGTAGTCATTTAAATTGATTTTCTTATTTATCAACTAAGTACTTTAATTGTTAATTATTCATAGCAACCTAAGAACGTGGATAAAAATGAACATAGGATAGCTATGAACGTTGCCGAGTAGGAGTAGGTAGTAAATGGAACTGCATGAAGAAGGAGTAGGTAGTAAATGGAACTGCATGAAGTAGGAGTAGGTAGTAAATGGAACTGCATGAAGAAGGAGTAGGTAGTAAATGGAACTGCATGAAGTAGGAGTAGGTAGTAAATGGAACTGCATGAAGTAGGAGTAGGTAGTAAATGGAACTGCATGAAGAAGGAGTAGGTAGTAAATGGAACTGCATGAAGTAGGAGTAGGTAGTAAATGGAACTGCATGAAGAAGGAGTAGGTAGTAAATGGAACTGCATGAAGTAGGAGTAGGTAGTAAATGGAACTGCATGAAGAAGGAGTAGGTAGTAAATGGAACTGCATGAAGTAGGAGTAGGTAGTAAATGGAACTGCATGAAGAAGAGCCAAGAACCAGATCAACATCTACCCTGACTTAAAGCTTGTTAGGATTTTATTTATTTTTCGCTAGTGTTCGTGTAGTCACAGTGCTTATGCTTTGTGTTTAGTTTTTAATTTTAAATGGGTCTCGCTGAAAAACAACGTTATAGCTTGTCTCGACGTTATGTTAAGTGGAACATATTTTACGCAAAGTATCAAACTTAGTAATATTTTTTCTATCTATGGTAGTTTTTTGTGTCGGATATGGTGTCACTTGCAAATTGAGGTGATTACGTTAAATGAGCTTCCGATATTTCGACGCGTCTGTGGTAAATACGGTACGGTCCACATGCTGTAGCAGGGTGCGCCAAAGTACCTACACATACTTAAAATTTCAACTCCCAATTATTGGAAGTCTGAAAATGTTATTCATAAAATTGTATACCTTAAGTAACCATCACTAACCAAAAAGTTGGTGTTACTAACGATTAAGTATAACTCCGAATTATTCAAATTCATAACGTCAGCAATGAAAAATATCTTTTGTACTAGGTAATTTTCCTATTTATGAATTATTTCAACATAACTTTCTTACGGATGCTCCGACAGAGTAGGTCAAGATAAAAGTGCGATCCCAGCTAAAACGATAGGCCACCATAAAATAGATTAATTTAGGATAGAATTGCGATCTCAAAATACCAAAAACAAAACAATAAAATGTGATCATAGTTGTGCAAACTGAACAAAAAAATTCAGAGAAAAAAAATTAGGAAGAGTTATTTATGATTATGACTACAAATCTATAGTAAAAAATATTCTGATAAAATAATTTTATATAAGCCAATATGGATTCGCCGTAGCAAATATATCTAATGTAGGTAATTAACCGGGAATGATTAAAAAACTGTTACAGCCAATTTTCTGCCACATATCTGCCGCATAAACTAGATACGGTCTCAAGTGGACAGACTTATCAACTCCCACCACAGCCTCGGGCCTAGAAAACTAAAATTTTACATAAAGATTACCTTTTTTGTTAAAGACAAGAAATAATGACGGATTTTGCAAAATTCTCTCGGGATAGGAAGACCTACAAAGGAGGCGAAGCGGCTTGCGCAAGCAATTTGAAAATAAGACTGGAAAAAAGGTGGAGGTAAGTATTTTATTTTACTTGAGAATGACTAAATAATAACTTGTAACTATTAATGCAAGAGTGAACCGACTAGTAGGTATTTCTTTAGTCTGTGGTCGCTTCAAGTGTACTTAGTTTATTGCAGCTGTAAGCTTTCTTCACTTAAGAGACATCGTTCGAGTTATAACTTTTCATCTAAGTACCGTAGCAATTTTAAAAATTAAATGCAAAGCCTTAACGTTTTATCGTGTCCTGTGCACATAAAAGACGCGAAAAAAATTATCCTAGAAGCCACATACGACTGGTAATGTAACCACGAACTATGCCGTACCAACTTCGTGCGTCCTACTAACAAAGAAAGTGTTTTGCATCGACGCAAATTGACACTATGCGTTAGCAAGAATGATTTCACGAATTTCACCTCTTTCGGCATTTTTAACGCGAATTAACATTGTTCAGCCAGCTCTATGTTTCTCATATGAATCGACATGAAAACCGAAATGGCTGCTAATTGGCAGAAAGAGAAAGCGAAGCGAGAGATTTTTTGCAACAATTTTACTCTAATTAATTGCCGACATATCAGTCAGCCGTACTGTATTCGGCTTCCATTACTCCGCTAATTTTGTACGTTTGTATTGTATTAAGTATTCATCTGCAGCAATGACTTTTCAAAAAGCCCCATTGTCTCTGCCGCGTGATATTACGCAAGCGGTCGTTACCGCTACCCTAATTACTAAGAATTGAATAATACCCCTTTTATAGGATGAAGGAAACGTGCTCAAAGGTGGTATATGAAAAAAAGGGGTAAACAGTCGCGCGTGAATAGCGGACCGCGGCTTCCGCTGCCCTTTCAACCGGTTTAACCTTTGTTTCTTTTTAAAAATAAATAAATTCGTATAATGGCCAGTCCAAGGGATCAACTGTGCCGAGAGATTAAAATAAACGTACGTGTGGAAGTTATGTGATTTTATTTTTCGTAAAAAACTTTTAGCCGAGTGTTGTTTGTGTCATTTCAAGAGTGGATTTCATACTGTGCTTTAAATGTTTCATTATTACGCAACGGAAAGGGTGAAAAATCTTTTTGATGAATTTGAGGGCAAACAGAGCAGAGTAACGGTATCGCGTTAATCCTGTTTTTTCACTCTCTCGTATCACATGAATGCAAATAGGGCGCGGGGATCATAAAATGCGTCGCGAGACGAATGTTCACGAGCGCTGCCTTTCGATTTACGCATCCTAGGCTACCGCGATACGGCTAAAGATATTGAAATACCATGGAGATATGTACAATTCTAGAAGCAACACACTACTAGGATCCACATAATATCAGCGTCAAGCCACCTTTAGTGACCCGACGAGTGCTGAGTGGACTCCTTTTTCGCATATGTAGCTTATTTCTATTTTCAATTATTGTTTTTATTTTTCTTCTTAGCATGTACATGTTACATGTTACTTATGCGAAATAAAGATTTCTTATTCTTATTCTTATTCAACCCATTCGGGGCAAAATCGGCGCGCGCTCGCAGCGAACTCGCTGAGCGCTCACCTCGCTTTTAATGCGTTCGCAAATCGCCAGTGTGCTAAGTCTATATATAATACTGTATTGATAAATAAATAAAATGATAAATACCCAACACGATGAGGTGTGCTCTATCGCTCCTTGGCGCTAACTTTACAGCATTCGTCAATGTGACATTATCAAATAGAATCGCTTGACAGTACTAAATAAGAGCCTCGGTACATTTCATGCATTTTACTCACGATCGACTGCAACAAGCGCCTGCTGAGAATATTAACCAGATCCTGTTCCATTGCTATACATCAATGGTAAATGCTAACGCAATCAGCGTCATCTACGTCCGACTGTCCGTCTGTCACATGCACGAAACTAACAACAAGAGGCATAGAAACATCATCTTCTATAGTCATACCACGGTACGACCAGGCGTAGAGAGCAATTCCGCCTTCATGTTAGTGTTCCAATAAAGCGCACAAAGTGCATCGCTTCATCTTTTATAATGCAGAAATAAATAATGGAATTCGCTTCCGTCGTTTTTATGGACAAGTGAACCAGTGAGCTATCTTTGGCCTCATCTGATCTTACCATCCGGTGAGATGGATCAATAAGCTGTACGCTTGTCGCTTAGTATAAGTTTTACTTCAACAAAATACTTCTCGATCGCGTTTACGTAAAAAAATCAATCACTAGGGAAACATGGACAGCGCCTCCGCGGCCGCGCGTCCATGTTTCCATAGAATTGAAATTTTTACGTAAACGCGATCGAGAAGTATTTTGGTGAAGTAAAACTTATACTAAGCGTAGGTACTGGTTAGTTTTAAATAAATAAAAAAGTCGTTTCTTTTCCTCGTCTTCTGTAGTAATTGCACCTCTTTGTGTTTTCGAATGATTTTAATAAATTATGGTAGGGACCTACTATATTTTTTTCATAAAACGATTCGGTGTTCCCATGCGGGGCCAGTGCGGATTGGGAACTTCACACACTCCATTGAATTTCATCGCGGGTGTATGCAGGTTTCCTCACGACGTAAAGCTCATGGTAAATTACAAATGTAATTTCGCACATAAATTCCGAAAAACTCAGAGGTGCGAGCTGGGATTTGAACCCACGACCCTCTGCTTGAGAGGCCATAGGTCAAACCACTAGGCCACCACGGCTACTGCCCTAAATCTATTGCAGTGATATTACCCAGAGAGTCCGAGTTACCATTCTTGCCTGACGTTGCATCAATTTAACATGATCGCTACTCATACAACGAATTTGATTTACAAATCACCCACTTGCTGGTTTTCCTCCCTCTCATAATAAAAAAAACCGGCCAAGTGCGAGTCGGACTCGTGCACGAACGATTCCGTACGTATTATTTATTTTTAAAGTGAATATAATATAACTAAATATTCTGTGAATATTTGAAGCGTCTACCTGTTATCGAGCAAAAACGGGCAAAAAAATCACGTTTGTTGTATGGGAGCCCCCTTAAATATTTATTTTATTCTGGTTTCTAGTATTTGTTGTTATCGCGGCAACCAAAATACATCATCTGTGAAAATTTCAACTGTCTAGCTATCACGGTTCATGAGATAAAGCCTGGTGACAGACGGACGGACGGACGGACGGACGGACGGATGGACTGATGGACAGACGGACGGACAGCGGAGCCTCAGTAATAGGGTCCCATTTTCACCCTTTGGGTACGGAACCCTTTAAACCACCATCGTGTATCTGTAAAACCTTTTCTCAATAAATGTCGTTGTCTATTTTCTGTCAAGTACAAGCGTTTTAAGCATAGCAACATCTATTTTTTTCTTTTTCAAATGCGAATTTAAATCCGCATTTCTTGGTTTATGTACAGTCAACGAAACTGAATAGCGTAGCGTTCCAACCTTTTCACAACCAATTTCACGATGATTTCTTAGGCAGATGTATGGAATGTCAATATGACACTTTCAATGAAAAGTGTACGTGACTCAGATTCCTCGACGACAGTGCTACACATGTTAATCAATTACACTAAAGCGTCCCAGACCAACCCAATCGAATAATTTATTCGCTTGCATATGCCAATAGTGAATAGTGGTGTGTGGAGCCATCTATCAAAATTATTACAAGTCACGACTCTTGCATTCCAATTTGCATTGGAAAGGCGTAAGAAATGAAATGTCACTTTAAACATGAAACTACCGTGAGACTCACTCATAGTGAACTCGTTTTAAGACGTGATTGATCCGTATATTTTCACTATAAATGAAAGTCGTTAGAAAAAAACATAGCAACATGGTTCTACATCGATCTCTCTCATTCCGGTCTATGTACCAGTATGTCACAGTGCTGGGCACAGGCCTCCTCTCAGAATGAGTTTGCTTGAATTGTAATTCTCACGCTGGCCCAGTGCGAATTGAGATTTAAATCAACATAGGCTTAATGTAATGTACTTTGGCATAGTTGGATTGAATGGTTTATTCCCCTTACCTATTCCGACTAATTACTAGTTACTTCGTACGAATCCTAGATTTAGAAGAAAAGCTATTTAAGTATTTCGTTGTACACTACCCACGATTGTAAAGTTTTTTTTTATGTTAGAGAGGCCAGACAAGCGAACTAGTGGGTCACCTGATGTTAAATGAACACCACTGTCCATAGACACTCGCAGCGCCTTACGCGATACCAGTGCGTTGTCGGCCCTGAAGTATTGTAGTTTTAACATTACCCTTTAATCACGCCAGGTGCGGAACCCAATCCGCAGCTGTTGAGATACGCAATCAGGCGGGAGTCGAAGGAATGAATGAAATTAACACTCACCAAGGTTCCAGTAGGACAATGTACGAGGGCGGCAAGCTGAAGACACCATGTCGTTTTGTATGTGTTTAGACGAGGATGAGTAAATGCGTGTGTGTAGGGGTGGGTCTTACAGCAAGTTCGCACTGGCATCGCGTAAAGCGCTGCGGGTGTCTATGGACAGTAGTGAGCATTTAACATCAGGTGACCCACTAGTTCGTTTGTCTGGCCTTTCTAACATAAAAAAAAAAAAAAACATAAAAAAGTTTTAGCACTATTTTCAGCTATTTCACAGCAAATAATAATAAATTCGATGCAGCGAGATGGAACACGTCCAATACGAAGAAAACGGCTGCCATAGACAGAAAACTTTAGACTAATGACGCGCGTTAACTTTTTAAATTGACTGCCTCGACTTCTAGGCAAACAGGCCGTTCTACCCTTTTTATACCTTCGTACCTAATTTCTGTTGAAAAGGTGAAAGTTCATAAAAATAGTCCCGCGGAAAATTCATCCGCCGACTACTTAAAAGGGAAATAAATTTAATTAATTACAGTTTACGAGTACCTATTTCCTTCTCAGCATTGTTTCACTTGTATAATACCATGTTACTTGTTATACAAGTTGTATCGTTTTAATTTACGACATTCTTTGCGTTGTTATTTTAAGCTCGCGTGGCCCCACGTAACAATACGTTGTTAAAAGTTTAGAAGATAAGTGGTATCACTTACGCGTAAAATTGTTTTGTGTTCTGAGGTTTTCGCAATTAACATCTGTCGACCAAATAATTTAAGGGCTAAATTAGAGTCCGATTTCCGAATAGAATAGATTATTTATTTGCATAGAATAAGTAAGTAGGTACATCAGAGTTTTTGTGTGGTATGTGACAATAAGTAACTTATTCTGATATTTGTAAAGTCATTAAACCGGATCCTGATCCTGACTCTTATGTTTGGAAACATAAAATACACATATTACATTTTTACCCGTTCACCACATAACGATATTCTAAAAGCAACAATCACGAAAGCTCACATGATTGATTTACTAATAACATCAAGCAATGATTTCGTATTTTATTACTTGACCCACAAGTTATCGAAAATACCTGAATATCGGCAGCGGCGACGAAAAATGAAATCAAATTAAAAATCTCTTAATGTCTTTTTTTGACTCTACCAGCGCTTTCGGAAAGATTGCTGAGAAGAATGCGCCGCACGAAACTTGTCACTTAGTAATTTTTTAACCCCCGACACAAAAAGAGGGGTGTTCTAAGTTTGATCGCTATGTATGTGTGTGTCTGTCTGTGGCATCATAACTCTTAAACGATATAGCAGGTTTCTTGGCGATGGTTTTAGACATGTTTCATTTAAATTGGTCCAGCCGTTTCAAAGTTATCAGCTCTTTTGTATACTGCGGAAGGGATCTTAAACTTAATTGCGTTGGGGTTTTTATAAATTTTAATTTATATAGTTCATACTAAATACAAGCTGAAATATAGATGCACAGAAAAAAACACCAGAAAAAAGACCAATGCTGGGAATCGAACCCAGGTCCTCAGCATTCCGTGCCGTGTGCCATACCCCTACACCACCACTGGTCTAGAGATTAGACACGAATCTTTCCCATACATCGTACATTTCAGTCTGTTAAATCATCACCTTGTGCAGTGATAAGCTCGTATCAATATTTCAGCTTGTATTTAGTATGAAATATATGGTTTCACGGGATGACCGTAAAAGTAATAAAAATGAAGTTAAAAAAAAAATACAAAAAAAGATACTTCATAGCTAACTTGTTTTAATTTATAGTTATTCTAAAAACAGATTACAATTTCATCATTATACATTACCAAATATTTCACGCACTATACAAAGAAAACTAACTAAACAGACAGTTGCCGCTTCCTTTATTACGATGGCTGTAACCCGGCACAGCCTATTCGTAGCTTTAACATCTGCCTCTCTTGCAGATGTCGAGACCAATTATTTGAAAGCTGGGTTCTTCACATTATATTGAACGCTTTAGTTTAATTCTATGCTCATATCCATGCCAGTGTCAATTTAATGAGGCTCAAGCTTGAATGGTCAACGTCTCAAATTAACCATTTTAGCGGAACGATAGGACATGTAGAACAGCTTTAACAGCTGTTTAGGAAGCCGAGGTAGCCTGGTGGTTTGACCTATGGCCTCTCAAGCAGAGGGTCTAGGGTTTGAACCTGGGCTCACGCCTCTGATTTTT
Source organism: Archips crataeganus (assembly GCA_947859365.1). Lineage (NCBI taxonomy): Eukaryota > Metazoa > Arthropoda > Insecta > Lepidoptera > Tortricidae > Archips > Archips crataeganus. Next base: position 8,654,388 of record OX402059.1, on the reverse strand, counting down.
TCGGAATTTATATAATTACAATTGAAATTTATCATGAGCTTTACGGTGAAAGAGAATATCGTGAGAAATCCAGTACACACCTGCGAAGAAATTCAATAGTGCTTGTGAAGTTCCCAACCTGCACTGGGCCCGCTAGGCGACTACGGCTCATGCCCTCTCACCCAGAGAGGAGACCTGTGCCCTGGACGTAACATAGGCTGAGATAATGACGATGATGAGGATGGCGTACTTACTACTACTAACTTACTATGTACTTGACGCATAACGCATTTAACTGTTCTGTTCCTTTTTATTAATAAACCGAATGTAGGACCAAGAAAGACATCAAATCAAGTTTAATCGACCCAGTTGTACGGCTAGAGCATAAAAGATTTATCGGTTACCAGTCAATGTGACTGATTTTTATTGTTTTTGTCCAATCTTTCAACTTCCAAAAAATGGTCAAGCACTTTGGTACTTAGTCCACTATGCCAGCTCTCTGAAACCTGGCTGAAATCCGTTTATATGTACATACATATTAATGTAGTAAAACAATCATTAACAATATCTAATTTCAAACCCGCGATCATGATTAGGCCACATCTTTACTTATATTTCATACTAAATAAGTATGAATTGAAACATGGATGCGCAGAAAAAATCACAGAAAAAGACCAGCTCCATCAACATCAAACGCAAACGCAATTCTAATTTGCACAGAAAAATGTTTATTGTCGTTGCACTATGTCATGACTTACCGGAATCATTTTTGGGGGACATGTGTGGTTTTGCCTTTATGCTCCCCCTTGTCTGAAACAAATAAATATTATTTTACATGAGCGATGGAGCGTGCTATATTCGGAAATTAACAAAAGGGAAAAATAATAAATTATTGGAAAATAAAAAATAGAAAATAAATAATAGTTTAAAAAAACTAAAAAACACGCTTTAAAAAATAAAAAATAAATTTTAATAAATTTCAATTCACTATTCTTATAGTGCAGTAAAAAATCTTAATAAGCAATTATTATATTGTTATATCCAGATCAAAATTTGTAAACAATACTAAATATTGATAAAATAAATAATAATAGTTTAAAATATTTTATTGTAAATAATAGTTTAAAAAAACTAAAAAACACGCTTTAAAAAATAAAAAATAAATTTTAATAAATTTCAATTCACTATTCTTATAGTGCAGTAAAAAATCTTAATAAGCAATTATTATATTGTTATATCCAGATCAAAATTTGTAAACAATTCTAAATATTGATAAAATAAATAATAATAGTTTAAAATATTTTATTGTAAAAAAAGCGTGGGGTGCATGGTGTCAATTGTCAAGGATTGTCATTTTGATAACATCTTAAAAAGCACCCCACGCTTTTTTTACAATAAAATATTTTAAACTATTATTATTTATTTTATCAATATTTAGAATTGTTTACAAATTTTGATCTGGATATAACAATATAATAATTGCTTATTAAGATTTTTTACTGCACTATAAGAATAGTGAATTGAAATTTATTAAAATTTATTTTTTATTTTTTAAAGCGTGTTTTTTAGTTTTTTTTAACTATTATTTATTTTCTATTTTTAGTTGCATTTTTTTCTTTCTAACTTTACCCCCTCACCTACAACCCCCAAACCCCCTAAACCCAACCCCCCAACATCCCCCACCCCATTTACCCAAACCCCCCCCAAACCCCACACCCTTACCCCCAATTCCCTAAACCCCCCTTACCCCCTCCTCATTTTACAAACCCCCGAACCACCTAAACCCAACCCCCCTAACACCGAACCCCCATACCCCCGGAACCCCCCCCCCCACCCCCCACTCCCCCCCCACCCCTCCCACACCCCCCACCCCGCCACCTACCGCCCCCCTTCCAGTTCCATCATCAAACCCTTGTTACCATCTAGGCCTCTTACCCCCTCCCCATTTCCCACAACCCCCCAAAATCACTTACCCCCGAACCACCCAACACCCCCACCCTATTTCCTGTAAACCCCCCCCCCCATCCCCTAACCCCAACCGCCACACCCTAACCCCCAACCCGCCACCTACCCCCCTTCCAGCTCCATCATCAGACTCTTGTTACCATCTAGGATCAAAGTACTCGTCAAAACGAATCAAACGAGCCCAAACTCGATGGGGTTGTTTCGTTTTATTGTGGAGTGCCTTTGGCCATCTTCCAGCTCCATCATCAGACCCTGGTTACCATATGGGATCAAAGTGCTCGTCAAGACGAATCAAACGAGCCCAAAATCGATGGGGTTGTGTCGTTTTATTGTGGAGTGCCTTTGGCCATCTTCCAGCTCCATCATCAGACCCTGGTTACCATATGGGATCAAAGTGCTCGTCAAGACGAATCAAACGAGCCCAAACTCGATGGGGTTGTGTCGTTTTATTGTGGAGTGCCTTTGGCCATCTTCCAGCTCCATCATCAGACCCTGGTTACCATATGGGATCAAAGTGCTCGTCAAGACGAATCAAACGAGCCCAAACTCGATGGGGTTGTGTCGTTTTATTGTGGAGTGCCTTTGGCCATCTTCCAGCTCCATCATCAGACCCTGGTTACCATCTGGGATCAAAGTGCTCGTCAAGACGAATCAAACGAGCCCAAACTCGACGGGATTGTGTTGTTTTATTACATAGTTCCTATGGCCACCATCCAGCTCCATCATCAGATCAGCTCCATGTTACAATAATATTGCATTGTCATCCAATTTACAAATATGTGCAAAATTTCAGCTCAATCGGAAACCGGGAAGTGGGTCAAAATCGCGCCCTAAGGAGTCGGTTACAAACAAACATACATACAAACATACATACAAACATACAGGTGAAGCTAATATAAAGCGTGTAATAACAAAAATAAAATTTTAACTGTAGGTAATAAAATTAAAAGAGTGCGAGGAGTACGAACGATATCTCTCGTGCTCTTCCCACTCTTGTGAAAGATTGGCAGAGGCCGACTATCGGTGCCTGCCTGACTACTGGGTATTTTACCTAAGAACAGTCGAGTTCACCAATATCTATACAGCCAACCTTTCATAAATATGTATACATAGACCTTATGTTACCGTAATCAGGTCTATGTATAGATATTTATGAAAGGTTGACTGTACAGATATTGGTGAACTCGACTGTACCTAGATGTTCTAATAAAAAATATAAAAATGTGAGCGGTCAGGTAGGTAACAAACCATATGGCAATGTGCCATGATTTCAATGCAATAATAAAACCTAGACCAAGTAAATCACAATAAGTTACCTTTCAGGGTCAACTAGACCTTAACGTTTTATTCCTGTTACAAGAAACGCCCGGTACAAAGAATCCGAAAAAAACAACGTCTGAGAATACGGCTGCCGGACTGTGTCGACGGGCTATGTCAAAAGGTCGGTGATTTTGGTGTGTACCCTTAAAACATCTTTTACGCCACGGTATCGAATTCTAACAATGTCCCGAAATGTTATCGATTTCGCCAAATTGAAATTCCTCCGTGTACTGAATACCAGACAACAAACCACGTAAATGCTTTACTTGGTGAAAATCAAATTAAATTGAAGTAGCTGGCATTAAAGTTATTGATTAATTTGTATAGTCTAGATATCGAGATGTTTCAGATACAGCAGTCTATTGGATGAAGAGGCACTCGTTTCTGGACAATATCAGAGTTGGACAAAAATTATCTATTTACGAAAAACCGGGCAGATAACTAAATCATCTTTTATTTGAAGTAACTAAATAATCCGTCATTTGTTATTTTGAATTTATTTAGATCAGTTTCATTTTTATCTAGTTATACAGGGGCGTTCAATAAAAAGTGAGAATGAGTATGTTATAAACAACTTTTACTAAATGTCATTTTATTTTTCGACATAGTCACCTTTTAGCATAATACACTTAGTATATCTTTTTTCTAAACTTCAAATTCCATTTTTAAAAAAGGTCTCATCTTGAGTACTTAAAAAATCTTGTACTGCAGCGACTACCGCGTCGTCGTCTTCAAATTTCTGGCCTCTCAGGTATTGTTTCAATCTCGGAAATAGGTAGAAATCACTGAGAGCGAGATCTGGTGAATACGGAGGATGCTTAAGGATATCGAACCCAGCATCACGAATTGCAGCCATTGCAACGGCGGACTTGTGTGCCGGGGCATTGTCCTGGTGGAACAGCACAACTTTCGAGAGTTTACCTCGCCGTTTTTCGCGGATCTCATTGCGCAATGTTGCTATTTGTTTGGCGTATAAAGTGCCTGTAATAGTGGCTCCATGCTCGAGATACTCAATCATTAATACCCCTTTACCATCCCAAAAAACAGAGCCCATGACCTTACCGGCAGATGGGCTCACCTTGAATTTCTTCGGAGTTGGAGATGATGGCCTTTTCCATGTCATAGACTGCAGTTTCGTTTCAGGGTCGTAATGATGGAGCCATGTTTCGTCCATTGTTATAAATCGCGCCAAAAAAAGTTCCCGGTCTTGCTGCATCAGGTTCAAAGCTTCTTGACAAATCTCTAGTCTAGTTTGTTTTTGCGTGTCAGTAAGCATTCTTGGTACCCAACGCGCAGATACCTTTTTCATACCCAAGCGTTCATGTAAAATATTATGCACGCTCCCCGTTGAAATCTTTACATTTTCAGCAATAAAACGAACTGTGACACGACGATCCGCCAAAACTGAGTTTTCGACTTTTTTCACAATTTCTTCAGTTACTGCTGTAGTAGGGCGTCCGGAGCGGGGGTCGTCCATTGTCGATGTTCTTCCACGTCTAAATTCGGCGCACCAACGTGCGACTGTCGAATACGGAGGAGCATTAGACCCTAAAGTGTCCCGCAAATCCAAATTGACTTGGTCCGTAGAAAAATTTTTCAAATACAAGTATTTGATAACGGCGCGCAGTTCAATTTTCTCCATTTTCGTTAACGTACTCAATAGCATTGCAAAGAAATTACCGTATATTTTTTTAAACAAAAGACAGTTAGTTTTTTTTTTCATAGCAATCAGCTAGATAGATTAGCTTTACCGGCCAGTATTTAATTTCGTAATATTAAAAGAGTTTGCATCTCATTCTCACTTTATATTGAACGCCCCTCGTAAATTAGTTGGGATTTTAAATAAAAGATGAATGTCAGTAGTACAGTCATGTAGAACTAGAAGTGGCGTCAGTGTGATGACGGTTTGACCCGACGTGACATTCTGTATACATTTATTATTACTAGCTTTTGCCCGCGGCTTCGCTCGCGTGTACTATGAGTATTCCAAGGAACCAAGATATCAAGCAAGCAAGCATACAGGCAAGCAAGCAAGCAGGTCCACAATTGACCGAGAAATCGGTGAACATACCTACATAAAAAAATACATAAAGTGGAATGCATAACCTCCTCCTTTTTAAGAAATCGGTTAAAGAGCCCTTTGCGGCCTACTTACAGTATAAACTTATGAATTTTGAAATTTTAGCTTTCTACAACCAGTAAAACGCAAAATCCCGTTTTTTCCCGTTCCCGTAAGAATTTCGGGAAATGTTTTCTTAATCTTCCCCTACACTCCCCAACGAACCCACTTGCCAAACTTCAGCTTTCTATGACCAGTAAAACGAAAAATCCCGTTTTTCCCGTTCCCGTGGGAATTTTGGAAAGTCCTCTCTCAATGCTTCTCTACACTCCCCAAACAACCTACATGCCGAATTTCAGCTTTCTACGACCAGTAAAACTAAAAATCCTGTTTTTTCCCGTTCCCGTGGGAATTTCGAAAAGTCTCTCTCAATCCAGCTCTACCTACACTCCCCAAGCAACCTACATGCCGAATTTCAGCTTTCTACGACCAGTAAAACGAAAAATCCCGTTTTTTCCTTATCCAGTGGGAATTTCCGATAATCCTTATAACGGTTTTTTAATTACCTACTTCTATGCCAAATTGGAAGAGTCTAGTAATTATAGTTCATAGGATCCCGTTGAACTGAATATATAAATCCCGTTTTTTCCTTTTCCCGTGGGAATTGTGAAAAATCCTGAAATTTATGTTTTAACTAATGTTATACCTACTTGTGTATCAAATTTGAAGAGTCTAGTTATTATAGTTACTGAGATAGGGTCACTCGGAATCGAATATATAAATCCCGTTTTTTCCCGTTCCCGAGAGAATTCCCAAAAATCCTTCCGTAGTGGATGCCTACAATGTATAATGTATCTATGTGCAAAATTTCAAGTCTCTGTGTCCAGTGGTTTGGGCTGTGCGTTGATATATCAACAGTCATTTAGTTTATTTAGACATTTCAACCCCATCGCACCCCATCCAGGGAGATGGTATTTTACGTCTGCCACGTAGGATTTTAAAACCGTTGTTGTTTTCATAACCAGCGACCCGATAACCATAGAAACAACACCCATGTTGATTTTCAGACTTTGTTACCCCTTCCCCCCTTTTAGGGGTTGAATTCTCAAAAAACCTGAAACACGTGTTTACTCATTTATCATTCGGAGTACTTCTGTGAAGTTTCGAATAAAATAGTCGAACTAATCTTGTTTCCCCATACAAACTTTGGACCCCCGTTTCACCCCCTGAGGAAGTGAATTTTGAAAAATCCTTTCTTAGTGCACCCCTAGACCTTATAAGGAACCTACATGCCAAATTTTGAATCTCTAGGGTGGTTTGGGCTGTGCGTTGATATGTCAGTCAGTCAGTCAGTCAGTCAGTCAGTTTCTTCTTTTATATATTAAGATAAGCTTACTTCAATAACAAACGAGGTCGGTTATCTTCATCTAGATAATTTATCTAAATAAAAAAGTTGTCAACGCACTTATATTAAGATAAGCTTACTTCAATAACAAACGAGGTCGGTTATCTTCATCTAGATAATTTATCTAAATAAAAAAGTTGTCAACGCACTATTTGTGATTGAATTTATCTTCGAATAAATTTATTTGAAATGATTTTATTTGAAACAATTATCTAGATAAGAAATTATCTAAATAACGCCCAACTCTGGTCAATATTTACATTTCTTTATACTTAATATCAAGTGGCGTCCACGGACCGGAAGACGCGGTGTAGGTAGGCCTCTTACAAGATGGAGCGACGACCTGGTTAAGGTTGCGGAATCACGTTGGATGCGGATGGCACGAGACCGATCTGTTCGGCGAGCCTTGGGGGAGGCCTATGTTCAGCAGTGGACGTCTTTCGGCTGAAATGATGATGATGATGATGAATGATGATACTTAATATAATATAACTATTGCTTTCACTGATGGTTTCGCTCGCATGTACCATTAGTTAGGTCAATTGAATTGCGAGATGTTATTAAATTTCCATGGGAATTGTAGCTTATTGTCTTTTGCCGAGTATTATTTCGATATAATTATTAGTAGTACTTTCAAATTAGACATTGAACTCGTACGTACAAACCCGCGAATTTCACTAATCATACATAATACTATTTAACGTATTTTATTACATACTAAAAGCGCGAAGAGGTAACAGACAGACAGACATACTTTCGCATTTATAATATTAGTATGGATGGATAGGTAGTAGATATGAATTTAAGTGTGCTGATAGGTGTAGTAGGTATGTTACGCTGACTGATTTTTTGCCGATTCTCTTTATTCCTTTATTTTATATACACAAATACATACATTATTGTTACAAAAATTTGTATACCACTCGCAAAAAACGAAAATGATTCGTTTAAGTATAAAAAAAACAACGGGTAACTTGATAACGTTGTGCCGTCTACGAACCCACGAACCCCCTCACCCTCCCCCCGTCTTACGTATTTTCAGGGTCACGTGTCCTCTGACGCGAGTTTAACATTTTTTACCCATCCCAAAAAGTGCACAACGCCGTTAACCCTTTCAACGCCAACGACACCTATAGGTGTCACAAAGTACAGTGTCAAAGTGATCTTGACACAATGACATAAGATTCAAAGCTGGTTTACGTTTTGTTGAGGCGTGGCGTTGAAAGGGTTAAAGAAGTTTTCACTAAAAGAAGAAGAGAAGTTTTAAAGAAGTTTTAACGACCGCTTTAGCCTAGTTGGTAGTGACCCTGCCTACGAAGCAAGAGGTCCTGGGTTCGAATCCCGGTAAGGGCATTTATTTGTGTGATGAGCACGAATATTTGTTCCTGAGTTATGGATGTTTTCTATGTATTTAAGTATTTATTTATCTATATAAGTATGTTTTCCTACTCCTGTACTTTTATCTGGTTTTTACATGGTCGCGAACAAATATATAAGAACATAGATAATATGACTTCAGAAAGTCTATACTTAATCTATTCGCCATAACAGCACTCGTGTCGTAATGTCGTTATTACGATACACCTAGCTGCCACATAATATTAAATGTAGGGTACACTCAACACTAAAGCCCAGTTTAGACCTGCTGAGTTGAGTAGAGTAGGGTACAGTCGGGTACAGTAGGGTAAAATAGGGTAAGTAGGGTACAGTCGGGTACAGTAGGGTAAAATAGGGTACAGTCGGGTACAGTCGGGTACAGTCGGGTACAGTCGGGTACAGTCGGGTACAGTAGGGTAAAATAGGGTACAGTCGGGTACAGTCGTAAACAGTAGGGTAAAATAGGGTACAGTTGGGTACTGTAGGGTATAATAGGGTACAGTTGGGTACAGTCGGGTAAAAAAGGGTACAGTCGGGTACAATAGGGTAGAATAGGGTACAGTTGGGTACAGTAGGGTAAAATAGGGTACAGTCAGGAACAGTCGGGTACAGTAGGGTAAAATAGGGTACAGTAGGGTACAGTCGGGTACAGTAGGGTAAAATGGGGTACAGTAGGGTACAGTCGGATACAGTAGGGTAAAATAGGGTACAGTAGAGTACACTCGGGTACAGTAGGGTAAAATAGGGTACAGTAGAGTACAGTCGGGTACAGTAGGGTAATATAGGGTACAGTCGGGTACAGTAGGGTACAGTAGGGTAAAATAGGGTACAGTCGAGTACAATAGGGTCAAATAGGGTACAGTAGAGTACAGTCGGGTACAGTAGGGTACAGTAGGGTAAAATAGGGTACAGTAGAGTACAGTCGGGTACAGTAGGGTAAAATAGGGTACAGTAGGGTACAGTCGGGTACAGAAGGGTAAAATAGGGCACAGTCGGGTACAGTAGGGTAAAATAGGGTACATTAGGGTACAGTCGGGTACAGTCGGGTACAATAGGGTAAAATAGGGCACAGTCAGGTACAGTAGTAAAATAAAGGTACAGTAGGGTACAGTCGGGTACAGAAGGGTAAAATAGGGCACAGTCGGGTACAGTAGGGTAAAATAGGGTACATTAGGGTACAGTCGGGTACAGTCGGGTACAATAGGGTAAAATAGGGCACAGTCGGGTACAGTAGGGTAAAATAAAGGTACAGTAGGGTACAGTCGGGTACAGTAGGGTAAAATAGGATACAGTAGGGTACAGTCGGGTACAGTAGGGTACAGTCGGGTACAGTAGGGTACAGTCGGGTACAGTAGGGTAAAATAGGGTACAATTGGGTACAGTCGGGTACAGTAGGGTAAAATAGGGTACAGTCGGGTACAGTCGGGTACAGTAGGGTAAAATAGGGTACACTAGGGTACAGTCGGGTACATCGGGTACAGTCGGGTACAGTAGGGTAAAATAGGTTACCGTAGGGTACAGTCGGGTACAGTAGGGTAAAATAGGGTACAGTCGGGTACAGTAGGGTAAAATAGGGCACAGTCGGGTTCAGTAGGGTAAAATAGGGTACAGTAGGGTACAACAGGGTAAAATAGGGTACAGTTGGGTACAGTCGGGTACAGTGGGGTAAAATAGGGTACAGTCGGGTACAGTAGGGTAAAATAGGGTTCAGTAGGGTACAGTCGGGTACAGTAGGGTAAAATACCCTATTTTACCCTTCTGTACCCAAATGTACCCTACTGTACCCTATTTTACCCTACTGTACCCTACTGTACCCTATTTTATCCTACTGTACCCTACTGTACCCTATTTCACCCGACTGTACCCTACTGTACCCGACTGTACCCCATTTTACCCTACTGTACCCGACTGTACCCAACTGTACCCTATTTCACCCGACTGTACCCTACTGTACCCGACTGTACCCGACTGTACCCTACTGTACCCTATTTTACCCTACTGTTCCCGACTGTACCCCATTTTACCCTACTGTACCCGACTGTACCCAACTGTACCCTATTTCACCCGACTGTACCCTACTGTACCCGACTGTACCCGACTGTACCCTACTGTACCCTATTTTACCCTACTGTTCCCGACTGAATCCCATTTTACCCTACTGTACCCGACTGTACCCTAGAGTAGGGTACAGTACAGTACAGTAGAGTCGAGTCGTAGGAAAAATATTGTATGCAACGGTGTATAATTTGGTCTTAACGGCTCGTGCCGTCTTCCATTGCGATACTCGCATTCGCTCGTATCGCAACTCACGTCACTCGCCTTTTAAGACCTCACTTATACAACAGTTGCATAAAATACTATTATCGTCGTCTAGTACCCATAGTACAAGCTTTGCTTAGTTTGGGACTAGGTCGATTTGTGTAAGATTGTCCCCTAATAATATTTATTTATTTAAATTTAAATTTAATTTAAAGTTTAATTTAAAAATTTAAATTTATTTAATTCACTTCAAAAAATTTCCTTCCAGGTATGATGTACCTACTATAGATTGACTGTACCATCTAAATGATAACGTTAGCAGACACCTCTGACTGCAATTGTAAGATTAAGTACTAGGGGCGTTCAATAAAAAGTGAGAATGAGTATGTTATAAACAACTTTTACTAAATGTCATTTTATTTTTCGACATAGTCACCTTTTAGCATAATACACATAGTATATCTTTTTTCTAAACTTAAAATTCCATTTTTAAAAAAGGTCTCATCTTGAGTACTTAAAAAATCTTGTACTGCAGCGACTACCGCGTCGTCGTCTTCAAATTTCTGGCCTCTCAGGTATTGTTTCAATCTCGGAAATAGGTAGAAATCACTGGGAGCGAGATCTGGTGAATACGGAGGATGCTTAAGGATATCGAACCCAGCATCACGAATTGCAGCCATTGCAACGGCGGACTTGTGTGCCGGGGCATTGTCCTGGTGGAACAGCACAACTTTCGAGAGTTTACCTCGCCGTTTTTCGCGGATGTCATTGTGCAATGTTGCTATTTGCTTGGCGTATAAAGTGCCCGTAATAGTGGCTCCATGCTCGAGATACTCAATCATTAATACCCCTTTACCATCCCAAAAAACAGAGCCCATGACCTTACCGGCAGATGGGCTCACCTTGAATTTCTTCGGAGTTGGAGATGATGGCCTTTTCCATGTCATAGACTGCAGTTTCGTTTCAGGGTCGTAATGATGGAGCCATGTTTCGTCCATTGTTATAAATCGCGCCAAAAAAAGTTCCCGGTCTTGCTGCATCAGGTTCAAAGCTTCTTGACAAATCTCTAGTCTAGTTTGTTTTTGCGTGTCAGTAAGCATTCTTGGTACCCAACGCGCAGATACCTTTTTCATACCCAAGCGTTCATGTAAAATATTATGCACGCTCCCCGTTGAAATCTTTACATTTTCAGCAATAAAACGAACTGTGACACGACGATCCGCCAAAACTGAGTTTTCGACTTTTTTCACAATTTCTTCAGTTACTGCTGTAGTAGGGCGTCTGGAGCGGGGGTCGTCCATTGTCGATGTTCTTTCACGTCTAAATTCGGCGCACCAACGTGCGACTGTCGAATACGGAGGAGCATTAGATCCTAAAGTGTCCCGCAAATCCAAATTGACTTGGTCCGTAGAAAAATTTTTCAAATACAAGTAGTTGATAACGGCGCGCAGTTCAATTTTCTCCATTTTCGCTAACACACTCAATAGCACTGCAAAGAAATTACCGTATATTTTTTTAAACAAAAGACAGTTAGTTTTTTTTTTTCATAGCAATCAGCTAGATAGATTAGCTTTACCGGCCAGTATTTAATTTCGTAATATTAAAAGAGTTTGCATCTCATTCTCACTTTATATTGAACGCCCCTCGTACTTCAGTAAATAAGCGATTACTGATAAGTTAAGTATCGTATGTCTAGAGTAGTTTGACTATTCAGTCCAGCCTGATGACGGACATGACTGTACGATCGTAGGCTATAACCGGTATATTGAGCTCGTGCCTTGATCTTGTTCTGTAATGATAGGACGATGTCAGCTACCGTTGGACCACTTTTCTCGCCCTAGCATTAACTAGTAAACTAGTAACCTACCAGATTAACTTGCTAGGAGATATCATCATCATCATCAGCCGAGACTTCCACTGCTCAGCTGACCATAGGCCTCCCCCATGGCTCGACAAACAGACCGGTCCTGCGCTAGCCGGAGAGCCGGACGCAACGCGTTCCCGCAACCTTAACCAGGTCGTCGCTCCAACTTGTTGCTGGCCCACCTACACTGCATCTTCCGGTCCGTTTAAGCTATTCGATTTGGCCCCACCGGCCACCAGTTCTACGAGCGATGTGCGCTGCCCACTACCACTTGAGTCTGGCGATGGCTTGGAATGGTATATCAGCGAGCGACATAGGCTATATTTTATCCCGGAAACGTTCAAAATACCCACAAAACACAGACGAAGTTGCGAGCAATAGTTAGCCATTGATAATTTACCTTCGCTTGGTTCTTTTAAAGGAACGATTCTATTTGTTCTAGGTATATTTTACTTTTATAATTTGCCAATGACACTAAATAAATATAAATCCAAGCTTCAGACAATCTGCCATTGATTATGTTGAATACAGAGAGTAGTTTTATTTTGTAATTCGACCAATATAGAACTTAAATCTCGATGAATTTGCGTTGAACCGACGTACGCTTACCTGCCTACTGCCCGAGCATATATAGCAATATTGGGTCCGTGTTAAAATTGTAATATATGCAAGGTACCTGCATAAATATTAGGAAGAGCTATTAGAGTCATACATAAGTCATGAGCTTAGTGATGCCTAAGTCAACACCGTTAGCTCGCGCAGAGCGTCACTTTCGGCAAGGCGTTCAGTGCGTTGACATATTCGCCAACTACTCGTAAGTAAGTACCCTGGGGCGTGGGCTGCGATCTTCCATTGTTTGTGCTCAATCTAGCCCCCCGTAGGTATATAACCGTATCACAATCTTAACCGGTAATTTATGCAATGCGTCGGCGATATACCGTGCCCTCACATTACTCACAAATGAATACCCATGATTGATATGATTAAACAAACGCTGACAAACATGACTTGCTCGTAAAAATCACGAATATTCAAACGTGCACGCAACTGAACCACACTCGAAGCCTCTTCAATACACATAAGAATTCAAGGAATAGTCTCAACGTGCCAATATTCATAAATTCAAATTACAAACAACGTGGGTAGGAGTGGCACAAAAGAGTGTGTATTAAGATTTCAAGTCTGAAGGCCGGCTGAACATTGAACTCTAAAATATTGAATGGAGAGGTGAGAATTGTCGAGTGTTGACGTTTTTTTGTAGAGTGGCCGAAGTGAGGAATGGCGGCCGTCGGTTAGCACTCCGGGACGTGACGGTGACGGTACAAATTACATTCAGAGTCTGAATGGCAATGACGCTTGGAATTCTCCGACAGTTAATTTGTCTTCTTTGTCGCGGCGCACAAGCAATTAGGATAACATCAAAACACTGAACTGTTAATAGAGTGGGGGGATATCAACGCAATCAGTTCCCATGGGTCTAGCGAATCTGTATTACGTAACGATCGCGACGAAGCCAGTGACATGGAAGGGACAAATCGTTTGGCCTGGTGCTTCCTGGAATGTCTACATATAGCGTGGTGGTTTTGTGGGTCGCGTAATTTGGGCGGCAGCCTCTCGGCCGCAAGGATGGCTGCGTGAAATATTTGGTAGCGGCGGGCGCGGCGACCGATTTGCATACAATGAACACACAATCGAGGGTGGGCCTCGCCTGTGCGTCTCGCTACATTTAGGAAGTACCGTTCTCGTATCATCTCAGATTTATTGTCACGAACAATTTTGTTTTGTGATCGCGACTGAATTGTGTCATTGGGTTTTTAGGTGATCATATTTAATATAAAATATACCGGTTGAACTAGAAACTAAATGTGCTACAGTAAAATATTAATAAAAATTCCAAGGTCTCTCTATTATTATCTAAATAAATTAAAACTAGATAGATGCGTTAGATGCGTAGCTAATGCGTAAAGCGCTGTCCAAATGGTCCAAGTTCGCGGGATGCGACTTTTCGCCGTGCGACCAAACTAGTCTTGGTCGTATCGCAATCGTTCACTAATTAGGACTTCAGGTAAGTGTGATATATTAGCATGTTTAGTCACATGGTCGAGCAAAAAGTTTCATCGGACGCATGCCTCGCGCGATCGATGGCCAAATAGGACGGATCCTGAGAGCATTTGTATTAAGTATTTTATCGTATCGTATCTCCGTTCGCGTGGTTTTGACGTGAAAAGTTACGGGATCATGCAATACGACGTATCTGATTTGCTTAAATCCAAGCGCTCAAACTAACAATTATCATACTTGGCGGTACTATGCGACAGATATACGATATGTAGTAGTGGTAGAGCCATGTTGTAGCTAGCCGCTGCATCACGAATGGGCCGGCTCGTCCGGGGCAGTACCACCCTCTCACAGAACACCGGCGTGAAGCAGCAGTAATCCTGCTTGCGTTTCGTACGGTCAGTGAGAGTGCCGGGGGCCCAATACCTCACCCTTCCCTCTCTCCCTCCCTCACCCCCTTCCCCTATTCCCTTACCTTTAGGGCCGACAACGCACTGGCATCGCATAAAGCGCTGCGGGTGTCTATGGACAGTGGTGATCATTTAACATCAGGTGACCCACTAGTTCGTTTGTCTGGCCTTTCTAACATAAAAAAAAAAATGCTAAAATAATACAAGTGTACGCACCAAAAAAGTGAGATAAACTAAAACGAGCGACGCATGTATTATAGCGTAGCTTGGGCTGTGTGATCTAGAATCCCAGGAAGTTTATTTCGTTTTTTCCAACTAGGAAACAAAGAAAGTAATTACACAAGGTAAGGTGCATTTAAAGTGTTCAGGCCCGCTTCACGCAGCGAGGGTAGATTCGTGAGTAAATGCCAAATGTAATGATCCGAAGCATTTAACGTAAACGCGCAGGCGCGGGGTCTCGATACTTACACCCAATCATACTGTCAAGCCGTCCGTCCAAGACGGTGCTCGTGGGAAGCATCTGCCAATCGGCAGACACTACAGATAAGGCTATTGATACCTAATTGAGTTAAATCCATGAATTTTCATGATGCCACGGGAAGAAATTCCACGTTGCTATGATACTTGTAATCTTTATTACGATCGAAAGATAGATGTGATTTATACACTAATGATCAAGATAACGTCGCGTTCAGGCTATCACGTAGCTAGGGACAATAATGAATAACAGTGAGAGCAAAACCTTTCCTAGTCAAGTATATAAGTGTTAGTGCGTGAGTAGAAAGTTAGAATACGAAGGTACTCGTCGGTGTTGATAACCGTGCCCACATCAACCTAACGTATACATTATTTGTTTCTAAGCAATTGCTTTAGATAAATAAATATCACGGGACAATTGAATCCAATTGACTTAGTCCCAAACTAAGCAGATATTATAAGCTTAGCTAAGCTTCTTAGTGTGTGAGAAATTAAATTGATGTCAATTTTTCGTTAACATTTTTTTAATTTGTTTTATTCATTTATTAAAGGAAATAAAGGAGAAGGTAGCCGTCATGTCTTATAAGGAGGTCAAGGAGGCAGCTTTGACGAGAGAGAAGTGGAGAGTCATTCATCGGCAACACCGACAAGAGTGTAACTCTTAAATAAGAATATATTCATTTATTTACACGTGGTCTCAGATTAAAGATGAAGCGACGACCTGGTTCAGGTTGCGAGACCGCGTTGGATGCGGATGGCGCAGGACCGATCGGTTTGGCGAGCCTTGGGGAAGGCCTATGTTCAGCAGTGGACGTCTTTCGGCTGAAATGATGATGATGATGATGATGACAGATTACTTAAACAAAGTCTAAGAATTTTCTAAAAAAAAATATTTATCCTATATCTTTATATATATCATCAAATAAATAAATGCGTAGGTGTTAATTTAATCATTCCAAAACGCTTATTAAGCATGATAAATGTCAATCCTAAAATCCTAGTTGAAACTTACGAGCGAGGCCCTAAACAGGAAAGAAGCGCAGAAAAATAAGACGATACAAAAATAGGAGAAACATAAAGATACTTAGAATTCTTGATTACATCGGAAGAGAAATGTGGGGAAGCGGAAAAATAATATTGAAGAACGTCTGTCCTTATTATAACAACTTAGAACATTAGTAACTATCAAGTTACGGCAAACAATGAAATGAAGAGGATCTTGAATACGCTGTGTCAAAACAAATATCGATAGGAATCTTTTCCATATAGTACCTACTGTCGCCAACACTAACTGATCATTACTGAATCTTGTTGCAATGAGTACGAATGAATTGTTAAGATTGTTGGCGACTGTACTAGCGACATTTGTGTAAATAAAACCTTTTTAGGGTTCCGTGCCCAAAGCGTGCCAACCATATCCTATTACTGTGATACTCCGATGTATGTCCGTCCATCTGTCACAAGGCTCTCTCTCGAGTTATGTATTACTGTGGCTGCTATAACAACAAATACTTTCTAAAAATAAAATAACTTTAATTTCAATACCTACTAAATGAAAAAACCCGCCTATATAATTCCCGTTCCCATGGGAATTCGAGGAAAATATATACCCTATGTTAGTCTCGGAACTGAGACGAATCTAATGACACCTCACACTTCAAAATCCATTGAGCCGTTCAGGCTGCAGGCCGTGCCAAAGAATGATACATACATACATACATAAATACATACGCTCGAAATATATAACCCTCCTCTGACAGCCGGGTGATAAAGTTAACGATTAAAAGTCGTCATACAAGGAAAGCGTTTTTTTCAGCATTTTTAACCCGATCTTTACAATGGCATTAACTAGATATCTATCTATCTTGGTATTTACTGAAATATTTTTATAAAATTGTACGGAGGTATGGGAACCTTCATGTACGAGTCTGACTCGCACTTAACCGGTTTTTATTTTATTTCTACTACAAATTGAATTAATCCTAATTAATTTAACAATCGAGCTTTGAATCGGTGCCAGCGCACGACAACCTCGAACATCGACATAAAAGCTTCCAATCAGGTAATTATGATTGATCGAACGCATTCATATTTTTTTGATCATTTACTCGTTACCTCAACCACAAGGCCAATTTCGAGTCCAAACGGAACGAGCCAATGTTTGTAAGCAATGTATGCCAAAGAAGACATTAAGGGGCTCCTACATCATCATTATATCTGGAGTTTACAAGCTATAATACAAGTTAATGTCAGACAAGTGCCTAAGGAATTCATTATATTATACGTGCTTTATGAAAACCGCTTGAGATTAATCTAAGCTTTGACGTGGGAACATGTAACAAAAGTTTGTTGGGAACACGAACTAAACAAGTTCTTACTACAATTTGAATGTTTACTTTGGCTTGTTATTTTTCAAACAATAAACAATACATGTTGATCAATGCATCATCGTCCGGCCTACATGCAACCCCGCTGAGCACAGCCCTCCTCTCAGAATGAGAGGGTTTGGCCCGCAGTTCCCTTCGACCCGTTGAGAATTGGGAACTTCACACACCATTGAATTTCTTCACGATCACGGCTTCCTCACGATGTCCTGCCTTCACTGTAAAGCTCATGGTAAATTTCCGGTGCCCCTTTTCTCCCATAAAATTTTAAGTCATAATGTATCATTAGTCATAATCAACGTTAGTCATACAGTAATTTATTTCTAAAACGGTATTTTTTTCAGGACTTTTTTAAATGCCATCTTATAGAATGCAGTAGGTTAGGTTAGGTTTGTTTTATAACAATTCCGAAAAATAAATTGTTTCTGAAATAAATCACTGTATGACTAACGTTGATTATGACTAATGATACATTATGATTTAAAATTTTATGGGAGTCAGTCATTATAGACTAGGGTTGCCATACGTCCCGGTACGCCGGGACATGTCCCGGTTTGAAGCATGGTGTCCCGGCGTCCCGGCCGATAAGCAAATTGTCCCGGTTTAAAAATCATAGTAATTGAATAGAGGGCTGGACTTGGTAAACAATACCTAGCGGCAGCGCATGCTACACGCTGCGCTCGTAGCCGATAATGTGCATTTTCACCAATATAGCGAAAAGCGCCAACAAACAGAAAACCATAAAAAAAAGTAAAAAACTCGCTGGCATTGAATGGCTGTGTTAAAAGTTGTTTTGTGTTTAGGCAAGGACTAAACCTTTAAAGTTACCTACCTATTGCTGTAATAAAAGTTTCTTTTTTTCTACCTTTACTAGTTTTTCTTTAAATGTCCCGGTCTGAGTCCCCACACTTATGGCAACTCTATTATAGACCCGTAAATTTCAAATGTAATCCGCACATAAATTCCGAAAAACTCAAAAGTGCAGGCCTGGGTTTGACCCTCACCATGAGCGAGATGCGAGGCAACCAACCAACAAACCAGGCAACCACGACTAAAAGATAACACAGTTATTGACATTAACTACATTTTCTTTTTCGGCAAAGGAAACTGCATAATGAAATGAAACAATTGGTTTGCTCACCAGCGACCTAACGATAGCTACGTTTATGTAAAAAAATGCATTTTCATCTCTCCTGTTCAGAAAGTTAAATTTTCATTTTTTTTTTGATAGCCGGGTGGAAAATTGCGTTGTCATCTCTAGGGTGGAAAGTATTTTTTTTTTAATTTTTACGATTAGCCACGGAGTCGAAGATAATTCAGTTACGTCAATGACACTTTTTTTCACGTTTCGGCATGGCCATCTAGATGCACGTCGTGACCAAGGAGCTTATAGGTATACAACACTGGAGGTTGTACGCCGAACATCCGTTTGAAATAAGAAATTTGATCTTTATTACGTCACGAAAATATTCCATCTCTTTCTTTAGTTAGGTTAAGAAAGAGATGAAAGTCATTCGTGAAAATGTGAAAGAAAAATATAAATAAGTAATAAAGGTCAAAACTTCTTCGTTTGGCGTTCAACCTCTAGTTTTGTATATAAGATAAGCTCCTTGGTCGGGTCGTGACCAACTCGATTTTTCGGCCGTGGCAAGTGGCAAGTGCTATAAGTAAATTCAATTTATTATTATTCTCATTTTTTGTAGTATTTTACTTTCCTCACAGTCGAAATGAAAAGTAGAGGGTCTAACTCGGGTGAAATTACCCATTTCCCCTCGAACTATTGGCGCTCTCACTTCGTACGAGCGCCAGAAATATCTCGGATTAAATGGGTCACTTTCCACCCTTGGTTATCAATCTACTATTTCATGCAGTTCCTCCACCTCCACACTGTATGCACACACAAATCACACTAACCCAACTATCACCACCACCAAACTCACCCGGAGCTCATCTTCAGAGTAGGTACCACAACCGTCCACTGTGCTAACAAAAATGTCAGACTGCATGTTAAACGGTAAACACCTGCAAAGCAGGTCCATAGTGTGTGTGAAGTTGTCAATATGCATTGGGTCCGCGTGGGAACTATCTCATTCTTAGAGAAGGCCTGATGTGCCCACCAACAGGACGTTACGTAGGTCAGAAATGATGACAGAAAATGGCACATTGTTCGTACTTGTCAGTGCAATTATCGCATCAACAAACAGTCTAAGAAAGCTTACAAACAATAATCTAAATCAAACAACGCGAATTGCTATAAACACATCTATTAGTTCAATTACAACCAAACCTATGAAAATGATCGTGAATTAGCAACTAACAACAGGTCAGTAGCTGGTATTACTAATTGAGGAAATAGACGATGGCTGCACGAAGGCCATTACTTGCCAAACCAAGGCAAAAAGCGCAAAAACTAAGTTCAAGGCACTCCGCATGACTAAGAATTTACTCTGAAAAAACAGAACAAAGAACATTAGTTTACAATTTGAGCAATCCTCCTAATCCTAATTACAATAATTTGAAAAATGTTGTCTATATTACCTTAATTTCCCATGAGTGTGTTCCCGGAATTGGTTCATTAATTTTGTTAAAGCGAGCGGCCTTTCATGGTGTCGTATCGTTAAGATTTACAAAGGCACTATTGTTCGCGATCCTTGTATGTGACAAAAGCGCTTTATTAATTTTATGGAGTAAGCAACAAGATGTCGCCTTGAGGTCAAGATAAAAACATCATTAAACCACTTAAGCTTGACCCGAGATAAACTACCAAGTTTTTTGAGCACGTGTAAAACTACGAAGGCCGGGGCTCTTGATAGACTGGTTCACCGTTTCTGTGCTCTCCCACAAACCTATTGTCGAAACCGGTTCCAAAGAATTCGCCTTGCGTCATTTAGCCACGTGTAAATATTTTAATTGATGATATGCGGAAGACAAAAAGGCTGTATAGAAATCGATATTTCATATTGATTTATGTCGTCTATTCATAGATTTCCATTCACACAATGCTAAATTCAAGCGAACCGTTTCTTTCTGCAATATTCTCATAAATTTTATCAAATCTTATTTTGTGAATTAAAACACAAGCTGATATACTTTTATAAAAGTTAGTATAGTTTTGTGTTCCTCATTTTAGTAACGTATAGCGAGCCAAGTAAGTACTTCACTATTTTTTTGACAGTTTCTACATCAGAACAAAAACAATAAGGTTGATTGTAACATTGACTTCAGAGTGAAAATAGCCTTTGATGTTTTAAGGCATACAGCTGACATTGAACCTTCTTCTTCTTTAGCCATTCTCAACCTCTAAGGTGTAGGCCTCCTTCAGTTTATGCCATCTGTTCCGGTCTTGAGCAGTTTCCAACCACTTTGTTCCCGCCAGTCTTTTGATATCATCGTACCAACGCATCTGCGGTCTTCCTCTCGGGCGTTTCTCACCCCACGGTCTCCATTCCACCACTGCCCTGCACCACGAGCCATGCTTGCGGGCGACATGACCAGCCCACTCCCATTTCAATTTCGCAACCCGTTTAGTTACATCGCTCACTTTGCTTTGCTCTCTGACCCATTCATTTCTTTTACGGTCTCTCAGCGTAACTCCTACCAGTTTTCTTTCAATTGCCCTTTGAGCCACCTGAAGTTTGTGGAGGATCTCCTTAGTAAAAACCCAAGTCTCAGCCCCATATGTAAGCACAGGCAAGATGCACTGGTCGTGAATACGAGCTTTTTGTTCGGCACTGAGCTTCATGTTGAACGCGAATTTGAGTTTGGAGTAAGCTGCCCAAGCCAGTCTTATGCGCCTGTCAATTTCGTTAGCCTGATTGTCCTTTCCTATTACGACCTCCTGACCAAGATACACATATTTATCCACTTTTTCGATGAGAGTGCCATTTACGCATATGTTTGCGGTACCATTTAGAATGTTGGTCATTATCTTGGTTTTGTCAAGGTTCATTTCTAAACCACACTGTTCAGATGCTTGGTTGAGTTCTTGTATCATAGTTTGAAGGTCAGTCGAGTTGTCTGCGAACAACACTATATCATCCGCAAATCGTAGGTTACTCAGTCTCCTGCCCTCCACACTAATGCCACGCTCTTCCCAATCCAACTTCTTGAAAATATCCTCCAGTACCAGGGTGAACAGTTTTGGAGAGAGTGTATCTCCCTGTCGAACTCCTCTCCGAATCTTCACAGGTTGAGTTTCTGGTGGTAAGTTAACCTTTAAAGTTGCATTGTTGTAGATATTTTTTATGAGGTTAGTGTAGCGGTGATCAATACGGGCATTTTGAAGGGACTGAACCACTGCCCAAGTTTCGATGCTATCAAAGGCCTTCTTGTAGTCTATAAATGCGACCCACAGTGGTAATTGATATTCGGTGGTTTTTTCAATGATGACTCTCATAGTTAATATGTGATCCATAGTGCCAAAACCAGCTCTGAAACCGGCTTGCTCAACTGGTTGGTAATAGTCAAGTTTCTTAGTCAAACGAATGGTGATAATTTTCGTAAACAATTTGTACAGCTGTGATAATAGACTGATGGGGCGATAGTTGTTCAGGTCTAATTTGTTCCCCTTTTTAAGCAGTAGAATGATCCTAGCGCTTTCCCATTTTTCCGGTATTCGGCATTCTTCTAGGCACTTATTAAAGAGTTTCACGAGGAACTGTAAGACCACGTTTCCCCCTTCCTTGACCATTTCTATGATGATATCATCTTCACCAGGGGCTTTGCCGTTTGACACCTTAGATAGGGCAGCCTGTATTTCAGCTTTTGTTATCTCCGGAATATCTTCAGATCCAACGTTTGTAACTTTTCGGGTCGCTATATTTAGTGGTTTAGGATTCCTAGAACTATAGAGTATCTGATAGTACTCCTCTACAACTTTCAATATTTTATTCTGTTCAATAACTAGGTTTCCGTTTTTGTCACATAGCTTAGTTATCTGTTGAGTACCGGGCTTCAGAGCTTTCATAAATACTTTTGGACCTCTATACTTCTTAATGATGTTTTGCACGGTTCTTTCACGGTATGCATCAATATCCCTCTCAACATGCTGTCGTGCCTCCTTACAAACCAGCTTAAACTCGGCCGTGTGGCTTTTCCCTTGATTGATTAGGGTTCTCCTTTCTTCCAGTAATGCTTTCGTTTCTTTTTGTAGTTTGTGTATTCGACCGGCCGTGTTCTTCGATGCAACTTTTTTAGCTGCCTTACAGAGTGAACTACTTAGATGCTCCAGAAGTTCATTTATATCAGATGTATCAGCGTCGATGGAATTTAACTGATCGTTTACTTCATCCTGATATGTCTCTCTGTTTATCATTAAGCACTCAGGGTTTACTTTGGTCTTTCTGCTTCTAATTGACGTATACCTTTCCAATTTTACATTGATCTGTACCACAGCACGGATGAGACGATGGTCGCTTCCAGTATAAAAGTTATTTAGGACGGAGACATCCTTTACTATACATTTGTGACTACTAAACATATAGTCTATTTCGTTTCTGAATCTTGCTCCCGGGGATAACCATGTCCATTTTCTCTCAGGCCTTTTCTTGAAGAATGAATTCATGTGAAACATTTTTTGCTGCTCTAGAAAGTTAACTAACATGGCTCCCCTAGAATTTCTACTACCATAGCCAAAATTACCCATCACGGATTCAGAGTCATCCTGCTTCTCACCGATCTTGGCGTTGAAGTCACCAGTGATTATTGTGTACGTGGTTTTATGGTCACTTAGACAGGAAGCAATGTCTTCATAGACTCTTTCGACTTCTATATCTGCGCTTGTGCTGATGGGAGCATATACTTGGACAACCTTCAGAGTGATTTTCTTGGACACTTGCAGTATCACGTACAAGATTCTGTCTGAGACTGAGTTGATGGTCTTTATGTTGTTACTAATGCGTTTATTAATAAGTAAACCTACACCGTGTTCATGTTTATTTGTGTCAGATCCCCTATAATAGAAGCTGTGTCCGTTTCGAAGCTTGAGACTCTCCTCACCCTGACGTCTAACTTCGGACAATCCGACAATATCCCAATTGATTTTATCCAGCTCGTAGAACAATTCCTCCATTCTGTCTTCCGTTCTCAAGGTTTTTGCGTTGTAAGACGCTATCGCCAATTTCGTTATTGAATTCGAATCGTGGCAGCTTTTGTTCACCCAGTGATTCTTAGCACCCCTGGTCTCGCCTTTACCCACACTGCTGCCTTTGTTGGGTACCGCTACACCGCTGGGAACTCGGGGCCGTCTTTTTTGTTGTGTATCCATATTTACTGAAGGGTTTAGGCGTGTAAACCCACCCGCTTGCCCAAGGCGTCCTGGTGAGTGGAGAGTAGTCCATCTAGCTAGGACTATGGGTGCTACCGTTGATCTTTACTGTTAGATTCATCCGCTACCAACCCATGAAAACCATCCCCTCCTGATGATTTCCAGACTACCTAACCGTGCAACGCCTAGATAGTCCCCCCTTTCTCTCGTCCGTTTGTTGACCTTACTTCCCACTGGGATTCGCACCCAATCTTCCGCAAGGTTGCTCAACGTAACAGGGCCTACCGCGAGAAGGTGAGAGTGGAGTTGAGGTGCAGAGGCTAGAGAACCACACTTGCTGAGGTTCATATATTGCGCATGACACCCCAGTTAAGCCATTGAACCTTAATCGAGCCTAATAGTTACAGCAAACGTAATAACAATGGAATGTAATGTAAAGTGGTTAAAATCACATTCAATTGCCATCAAAGTAATACGTCACACCACTTAGTTCGCGGGAACATGAAATTGTGCGCAAAATTGCCATAAAATGCGCAGAAGCGGTCGTATCAACAACTTTTTGTTACAAATGATAATGGTTATGGAACTTGACACACTTAGTTGACTGTTATGGCTTTTATAAAGGTTTTTTATACACGTGAAGTGAAAAAGCCAGGGAACTTTGCAGATGAAGTTTCTGTTAGGTTACCCACGTTCTTCACGATTTATTGCAAAAAGGTCCCGACCAATTTGAGGTCCGTGAACGTTACGGAAACGATGTTCATATATTACTAGACTTCCGCGTGTATGCGTACAGGGATTCGATTTTTTTCACGGAGACTTAATTTTTTTCCGGGGTCAAGATTAATCGTGTCGTAGGTAACAAAACCGTTCTAGCGGAAATTAAAAAGTATAGAGAAAAAGTATAGAGTTTTAGAATTGATAGTATTTTTAGTCCTATTAGAACTAACCCAAATTTTTCAAAATCTGGGTCAGAAATTCTATTACGACATTTTTTAATATCGTCAATTTTTAAATACAAAAATTATAACAACCTTGCAAAAGATATAAATTTCGTTAAATCCGCTAAGCACTAATTGCTAAACGTGCTTCATAACCGGTATTCCAAACATAAACTTAATATAGCTTCCGAAAGATATATAATTCACAGTGTATTAGGATGCGTTTTCATTGAAGCGGAGCCGCGTAGAATCAACCAATACATCAATGGCCACGGGCTAGTTGGCGCTAGCATCGTAAATTCCGTTTGACAACTTCGACATTTGTATCATGTTTGGATTTGGATCTAAAATAAGCCAATCGTAATCAAGACGTGACGTCAAACGGACCTCACTATACTAACGCCATATAACGATATCCAGTTTGGCACAAAACCCTTATCGAAATCCACGACACGATATCACAAGAGCGAAAATCGATTAGTTGAATTGAAAACAAGATCTCACTCCGTTTTCCTTGGCGATTGATCGATTATGCACTTCTTTGCCCTCCTGTTGCTCCAGTGAAAACGCACCCTTATTCTTACAAATCAGGTGACTGTACCACGCTACCAAATAGCTAAGGAAGTACTCATATCAAATTTTGCATCAATAAACTTTGGAGTCCGAAATAGGAACGTGAGAAAGAGCTACAAGTTATCAGCGCTTGCGAGTCACGCCTCAAGTAATTCAGAGCACTTCCAGTAACTTTACCCCGCAGTGGGAACATGCATGGAGAACTAGTTTAATTTAAATATATACTTTATATATTTATTTTATTAGTTGCGCGTGTTTTATGAGCAACTTGGTATTATACATTAGATCTGACGGTTGAATTGAATGAAATTCCAGGATTACAAATTACACCGCGATGTCCGCGATATTCATTTACGTTGCATGAAGAACACCCGTGAAAATTATAAGTAGGTACAGTTGAAGAAGATAATAAAAATATGTACCTAAGTAAAAGTATTCTCATATTAGGTTACTGAAATAATTATTATAAAATATGATCCCGAATGTCTATTGATATTTCATTTCTCAGCTAAATATACTAGATCGAAATTGTGCATGTTCCCATCTAAAACACGTAGTTGTAAATCTGTCAACAGCCAAATTACATTCGCGCGAGAAATCGAGGACTTCATGTGCATGCAGACCCCTTTGAGATGCGAGCCAGCATTCGTACGCTCAAGGGGCAATAAGACGAGTCTGCGCAAAACGGAATAATCGGGTACCTATTCTGTTCAATATTGCATGTACGTAAAAGCGAAGCGACGTAGTTTCATCGAGCAAAATTTGTGTAGTTACATTATGTTTGACTAAAAATGTATGAGACTAACGATGCCAACGAAATTTTAAATTTTAAAATTGAGAGGTAGGTCCCATTTGTCCTATAGAACTGTAAAATCGTGTAACAGAGTTCAAAATCATACCAAATACATCAGTTCTATAGAACAAATGGGGCCTATACCCATTGAGCACTAAAAAACAAACGGCACTTCCGTAACTGAAGAGTTAGCTTGATTAAAGAATGGTTAGGATCTGTAAAAATAAAAACTTTTATCATAACTACGAACCATTTATACAATACAGTACAAACACATACCACAGTAATAACTAGCTAGAACACGAGGCAGAAACACAAAGACTTGACACGACTTAAACTTCTTTTTCTATTTACGATTAAGTACATAATTTCGAAAGCTAATGTTACATTTTGTGAGCAATCAAAACTAAACCTTACAAAATTAAAAATAGTTATATTACTAGTTTAGTGTGAGAGTGCACAGCCCAGTTTTACTGCACCACAAGTGCACCCAGACGGCCGTCAATTTAACTTTAATATAGGGTTATATTTACTAGCCTTTCACATCGTTCAATGGAGTCATCAATATTGGAGCGTTAAATTTAATTTACAACTTCTCACCTTTGATTTTGCTTGCGGTTAAATGTTCCCATGGTGTAGGAATATGGTGTTTGAACTGTGTATTAATAATTATGGCTTTATTACGGGACTGTATTAATGTTAACATATGATAGCCATTAATAATGTTATTCTCAGCTACGCGACCGGTTTTTGCTTGAATGAAATTCTCGCCAATAGGTAGTCCTTGCAATTCACGTAACTGAAACTATTTAACAGACAGTCGGTAACGTCGCAACGGTAATAAGTGTTTCTTAAACTAAAAAAACATCGTCATAATCAGTGCAAGCTTTTTTTTCTGGCTGAATTTTTCTAACATTAGTATCCACTTTTCTATGCAGTTAGTATGGAAAAGTGGATACTTAAGTTAGGGAACCGACCCTACTTACATTGTCATCTAAACTACGTAGGTATCGTATCAAATTTCAAGCCAATCCGTTTCCACCAAAACACTACACGCCCTAACTCTACAAGCCCTAATTTCACAAACCTTAGACGAAATATGTGGCTTGGCCGTTTCGCTGCCGTCACAAATTTTTCTTTAGATTTCATCTCAGTTTATGTAGTAATACACGGTTTTTACCACTTTTGAATAATATTTTCGCGGATGTGATTTCAAAATCACATACTGCAGACGCCAAAGTAATAAATTATCTAAATGACGTTATATTTTTACGGCCCACTTTATTATACTGCAGCCAATTTAATTATACATACAAACACCATTCAAAATGAAACCTTCTCTGATTGACTCACAGTTGAATTCATAACCACCACCATGAATCGCATATTTAAGAACAATGCTTCCGCACATTCCCGCGGATTAAAGCTTCATGTAGACAACGTCGTACGAGTTTCGTTTCATTGTGAGACCGCGTGGCTATGCTACTAATATTGCAAATAAAAAATAAAAAATAAATTAATCTGTTTATTGCAAATTAAAAAGAGTTACAAGTTTTACCAAGTTTTACTTGAGAAATGAGAAAGTTTTTGATGATGTTTGGATGTTTCAGTGTAACGGCGGAACGGATTTGGATGAAGAACCTTCAGCGCCAAGCCTAGCCAAAACGTAAAGCAACTTTGAACCTTATGTTATTGCGTGAAGATCTCTTTGACGTTGTATTTTGTGACGCATATATCCAACGTTGGCGTTGAAAAGGTTAAATTTGCATCTGTGTCGTTTATTTTACAACTTTATTTCATCACACTCACACACACACACACATTGTATTATTTTGTTTTATTGCTATGATTAAGCTATGTATCCATAAAATGTTTTATTTTAAACATTCCCTCATTGTAAATAAACCTTTAAAAATGACGCAGTTGAGTTAAAGGTATCAGTTTTCGAAATATTTAGAACGAAATGCTTTCAATTTGCCATCGAGGCCATCACCAGTGTCAGTTACAGACTAAACTAGGATCACTCTGGCCTCCTCAAAACAAAACGAATAAAATACTACTGTTTCTGTCTTACCAGTATTCAAAATTTGAATATTGTACAGTTTACAAACACACAAATTGCCAGATAAAACCATACATGCAATGCAAACAAAGCGATTTCTCACTATAATTTGTTCTTGTTCCGCATTTATAATTTCACCGGGTAAATAGTAAGCACTCTTTTTTTATCGTATAAAGTAAAACATTTCCTAATGAGCAAAATGAAAAGCTCAGTTACGATATCCAGCAAGTACGGTACTCAGGGTTTTTGTGAGTATTTTTTAACTGGTAACCCTACGGTTATACGCAACTTCCACGGTCAAATTACACTCGCGGTTACCAAAGGCAAAAAATCGCATCAATGTCGCCACAACTTTCAAGTTTTTAAATAAAAAAGTATGTAATTAACCGATTTAACGCTATTTATTTAGCAATTCATTAATTTACAATGGTTACGGCATAGAATGAGGCAACCTTTAAGACAAAATTGCAGGTCTCTGACACCTCTTCGTGGAATTTACTGTTAGTCTATGAGTAGAGTTTTACTACAAATGAGTAAGTAATTATTTATAATAGCAACATTGTCAGGAAAACGCTGTTTTGTTTCTTATTGTTAAGACTAATAACCTCACCACAATTTCAAATCACGAGGAATGACAATCTTAATGGAATTTTAATTAAAACTATTTAATGATATTACAAATAAACATTTTTTTGTTAGAATAAAGCGCTACTCGTAACCTGTAGGTAAACAAACATAATACATAAAATAAATAAATAAACAAAATAAATATCACGGGACATTTCACAAGAATTGTCCCAAAGTAAGCTAAGCAAAGCTTGTGTTATGGGTACTAGGCAACATACATGGCACTATAAATTAAATTTTATTTTTTTGGCATTGAATTTGTCACTGTCATTATGATTACGCAAAAAATATAAACCAGTTCGATTAAACGCCTAATTAAGAAGGTAAAAAAACTGTACTGTATTTTGTTTTCTCAGTTTTTATGGCGAGCATGACACTAGATTAGTTATTATAATTACTTGCTTACTTAATCAAAAGTTTCAACCGCTAGTCAACCTCTTCCAAATTTCGGTTATTGTAGTCGAAGTTTAGTATTTCCAATGGTTAATTTACAATGGTTACGGCATAGAATGAGGCAACCTTTAAGACAAAATTGCAGGTCTCTGACACCTCTTCGTGGAATTTACTGTTAGTCTATGAGTAGAGTTTTACTACAAATGAGTAAGTAATTATTTATAATAGCAACATTGTCAGGAAAACGCTGTTTTGTTTCTTATTGTTAAGACTAATAACCTCACCACAATTTCAAATCACGAGGAATGACAATCTTAATGGAATTTTAATTAAAACTATTTAATGATATTACAAATAAACATTTTTTGTTAGAATAAAGCGCTACTCGTAACCTGTAGGTAAACAAACATAATACATAAAATAAATAAATAAACAAAATAAATATCACGGGACATTTCACAAGAATTGTCCCAAAGTAAGCTAAGCAAAGCTTGTGTTATGGGTACTAGGCAACATACATGGCACTATAAATTAAATTTTATTTTTTTGGCATTGAATTTGTCACTGTCATTATGATTACGCAAAAAATATAAACCAGTTCGATTAAACGCCTAATTAAGAAGGTAAAAAAACTGTACTGTATTTTGTTTTCTCAGTTTTTATGGCGAGCATGACACTAGATTAGTTATTATAATTACTTGCTTACTTAATCAAAAGTTTCAACCGCTAGTCAACCTCTTCCAAATTTCGGTTATTGTAGTCGAAGTTTAGTATTTCTGACAAGCCAATTACTTTGTGAAATCGATAGTAAGTTTAGCTTTCTTTAAAAAATATTAAGTATCATTCTTGATTGTTTGATCTTGTTCAATCGAGGCGTTTATATTAGCAGAGGTCAGGAATTATGTGAGCCTTAAGAAAATTAATCCTAATGTCACGAATACAACAGGACATATTGAAATGTCAGGAATACAGTTATCCTCTTTTAATTTTCAACGATATCTGCGAAAAAATAATCAACTCAACCTAATTATATGTAGTAATTTTTTTTAAATTTCAAAATGTCAGGATTTCATAACAAAATCAGGGATTTGCTTAAGACTTCAAATTTGTTTATGGCAACCCCAGGCGTGTAGCATGTGCTTATACCTAATACTTTAGTAGAACTTCAGTTAATGCCGAACTTATCTCGTTTGCTGCAGTCTTCGACGATACATTAATAGCATTGCAGCGATAGCAATTTGTATTTATAACCAGCAAATATATTTACAAAATAATAAACTTACTACAAGATATTAGCATCGATAACGTCAACGATTAAAAAGGAATGAAATTCCTACGAAGTACGCAACAGATTGTTTTAACATTCTACTCTTCCGTGTCCAGAATGTTAGTTTGAAACGAAATCGTGTTTTGTGTTGGTCGAAAAATGCAACTGAGGTAGCCAATGTCTAGCCGCTCCACTAACAGTCATTGTCGGTCGGTACGCATCGCAACGCCGACGAACATTCACATCTCACAAAAGAACTGTTAGAAATCGGCTTTTCATCAGAGGTCAACGACTCACGTTCGTTCAGGATGTGAGCAGAGACAAAACGAGTGTAGGACAAAAGCTGTGCATGTACGTATTTACAGTAATGTACACAAGTGTATAATATCACGTACTTGCAAACCGCAAAGTGGAAGATACCCATCGCTGAACAATAACTCGGACGGCCTTTTTGACAGCAATGGATCCCTTGTAACGCGATACGAACAGGCTTTAATCTCCAGTGTCAAATTACTCAATAACAACTAATTTACAACGCGCAGCATACTTGTCCCGCTGAACCAAAACGGCAGCCGCTGGGCGCTATCTGAAAGTAATCAAGTGATATTAATTTTACTGCAGTTTGCTACCGACAATTAAGGCGGGGACATTATGAAAGCAACTATGATATCACTAAGTGGCACTTAGGTTAAGTAAATGCTACTTAGTGACAAGTCGGGGTGCGCCTTTAGTTTTAATTATATTGGGCCCACGATACCGTTGCCTTCTAATTCCCCGATGTTGAATGTCTCCAACAATCTGGAGAGCTCCGAACTAACTTCAGCTTTGAATGATAAGCATTGAATCCGAACCAGTTATAACAACTTAAACAACTTTGTTAGACAAACTTTGAATCTTGAATATTGGGATTAAAAGATATCTGCAGAGGGACAAGAAGTTATTTTACACCTTTACTGTTCCGCAAAGTAATTAAAATTTCAGTTAGTTAAAACATTTTCGCAGCTGCAAATGAGCGTTTCTTGATCATTTAGGGTATTTACTTTACTTACCTACCGTATAAGTTTATCGAAATCATAAAAACGGTTTCATGATGTAGTTTTACTTTACAGTAACGGTGTATACCTTATACGGTGTGTATCTTATACGTCTTAATTGATCTCGAAGTAGTATCTACTTGCATTTCAACCAATCACCAATCACCAAGTACAAAGACGCTGCGTATTATCCTTTGAATGGAACTTTATCCTCCAAGATCTGAGGAAAGCGGAAGCGCTTCAAGTACGGCTCTTCATCTCACATTTGATTGTATATATAACTTACACGTCCCACACTCTGACTAACGATGCAAATTTGCCATTTGCTCTGCAGTATTTGTCTCCTTAAGTACTTAGTAATGATCTAAATCAGAAACTATAGACATAAGTACAACTTTATTGAGAGCGGGTAACTTTATTGCAATCAATAAGGGTAAGAAAAAGATGTATCTAGGATCTCCAGGGCTTCCTGGCTCTTATACAACAACAATACTAAATACATACGAGGGGCGTTCAATATAAAGTGAGAATGAGATGCAAACTCTTTTAATATTACGAAATTAAATACTGGCCGGTAAAGCTAATCTATCTAGCTGATTGCTATGAAAAAAAAACTAACTGTCTTTTGTTTAAAAAAATATACGGTAATTTCTTTGCAATGCTATTGAGTACGTTAGCGAAAATGGAGAAAATTGAACTGCGCGCCGTTATCAAATACTTGTATTTGAAAAAATTTTCCACGGACCAAGTCAATTTGGATTTGCGGGACACTTTAGGGTCTAATGCTCCTCCGTATTCGACAGTCGCACGTTGGTGCGCCGAATTTAGACGTGGAAGAACATCGACAATGGACGACCCCCGCTCCGGACGCCCTACTACAGCAGTAACTGAAGAAATTGTGAAAAAAGTCGAAAACTCAGTTTTGGCGGATCGTCGTGTCACAGTTCGTTTTATTGCTGAAAATGTAAAGATTTCAACGGGGAGCGTGCATAATATTTTACATGAACGCTTGGGTATGAAAAAGGTATCTGCGCGTTGGGTACCAAGAATGCTTACTGACACGCAAAAACAAACTAGACTAGAGATTTGTCAAGAAGCTTTGAACCTGATGCAGCAAGACCGGGAACTTTTTTTGGCGCGATTTATAACAATGGACGAAACATGGCTCCATCATTACGACCCTGAAACGAAACTGCAGTCTATGACATGGAAAAGGCCATCATCTCCAACTCCGAAGAAATTCAAGGTGAGCCCATCTGCCGGTAAGGTCATGGGCTCTGTTTTTTGGGATGGTAAAGGGGTATTAATGATTGAGTATCTCGAGCATGGAGCCACTATTACGGGCACATTATACGCCAAACAAATAGCAACATTGCGCAATGAGATCCGCGAAAAACGGCGAGGTAAACTCTCGAAAGTTGTGCTGTTCCACCAGGACAATGCCCCGGCACACAAGTCCGCCGTTGTAATGGCTGCAATTCGTGATGCTGGGTTCGATATCCTTAAGCATCCTCCGTATTCACCAGATCTCGCTCCCAGTGATTTCTACCTATTTCCGAGATTGAAACAATACCTGAGAGGCCAGAAATTTGAAGACGACGACGCGGTAGTCGCTGCAGTACAAGATTTTTTAAGTACTCAAGATGAGACCTTTTTTAAAAATGGAATTTGAAGTTTAGAAAAAAGATATACTAAGTGTATTATGCTAAAAGGTGACTTTGTCGAAAAATAAAATGACATTTAGTAAAAGTTGTTTATAACATACTCATTCTCACTTTTTATTGAACGCCCCTAGTACTTATGTACTTATACTAATACTTATTTACCTAAGTATTAAGCCTATTAATATGAGCAACTAACTAATATTCGATTTAAATGAAAGTATATTTGATAACAGCAACACGGGGGGTGCTGTTCAATCGGTTACTTACAAACGCTTTGCATAATAACAAACTTTTAGCATATAATTTTAGCACGTAATTTTAAAATTGCCCATACAATAAATTGTATTGTTGATTTTAATGTTACAACAGAACTTTTTCCAGTCAATCGTTTTGTATGGTTAAGTACCGTATAACGTGGTTACATTTTTGGAGACCAAAAAATTTATTATTAACAAGTGTACATAATATGACGACCGGATAGACTACTAGTTTAATAACCTGACTTCAATACGAAGTTTGAGGTCCCGGGTTGGATTCCTGGTCGGGGCAAAGAAAATACAAATGTTTGTGCTTAAGTTTTGGATGTTTAACATGTAGAAAAATCTGTATTGTATATGTATACCTAAATACGTTAATCCGTTGTCGAGTATCCATTGACAAACTCTTTAGTTTAAAACTAAATCAATTGATCAATTGGTGTTAATACTCTCATGATCTTTATAAAATGATTTATTTATTCAATCTCATTTGAACTCTCTCTTGCGTCGTCAAAAATCATATTGCAGTACATCGCAAAAACTGAAATATGAAAGCTAGGCAAGGTAAGGTCATTTGTCAAGAAGCCATACAAAAAGTATATGAACCACTCTCGGGAGCAATTTGGGTGCCTTGTCCACCGAGTTGACTACGTGACTGACGCTGCCATTGCCCGATGTTTATTACGTGACGAAGACTCATAGACAGCTGGAAAACAGTCGGACAACATTACGCGCACAGTTTCATCATCATCATCCCAGTCTATATAAGTACGTCCCACAGGCCTCAAAATGAGAGGGCTTGGGCCATCGCTCCCACGTGGGCCCGGTGTGGATAGGGAACTTCGCACGCACCACTGAATTACTTCGCAGGCATGCAGTTTTCCTCAGGATGTTTTCCTTCGCCACAATGCGCCCATACGAACAACTCAGAGTCCGAGTCCAGGCGCGAAATTTCGACCCTCTGCTTGAGAGACCAAACATAGGTCAAACCACTAAGCCACCACGGCTCCAACTGTAATTACCTTTTTCCTTTTTTGTTGTTCAACAATCTTGTTCTTTTTAGGGTTCCGTACCTCAAAAGGAAAAAACGGAACCCTTATAGGATCACTTTGTTGTCCGTCCGTCCGTCCGTCCGTCTGTCAAGACTCTTTTTCTCAGGAACGCGTGGAAGTATCAAGCTGAAATTTATATCAAATACTCAAGTCTACTGTCCCTTGGAGCTGTGAAAAAATCAAACTTTTAAGCCAACGCAATCAAAAGATACAGCCGTTTATGCCGCAAATTTCCCCATATTTTCGAAACTCGCAAGGGAATCCAAAACCTACAGGGTACTTCCCGTGAACTCAGAATCTTGAAATTTGGTACGAAGCAAGGTCTTATAGCACAGATAAAGGAAAAATTGCGAAAAGCATATTTTTTTTTGTTTGTCTGTCTGTATCAGTAACCAATCTATTTATGCCGCAAATTTTCGACACTCGCAAGGGAATCAAAACCTACAGGGTACTTCCCGTGAACTCGGAATCTTGAAATTTGGTACGAAGCTAGGTCTTATAGCATAGATAAAGTAAAAATTGCGAAAAGCATAATTTTTTTTGTCTGTCTGGCTATATCAGTATCCGATCTACAATGATCCCACACTGCGCACATTTGGCTTAGGATCAGGGGTCTGCTAAGACTGGATACATATAAATTTGTACGGAACCCTCGGTGCGCGAGTCCGACTCGCACTTGGCCGGTTTTTTCTAATAAATCTTAATACAGTATTAGAGATATCAATTCAGTCAGAGTCATCCACTCCCTTAAGTACTACTGAACTACTGCTACGAAATTGATTTCACATCTCGCGTACATCCATTTCAATCGTGACCTAATGTGGAACCTTGTCAGGTAAACTTCGTTATAGCACACCAATGCGTCCCGAGAGAACCGTCTTGATATTTACTGTAACAAAGTTCCACGGGGTCTAGCTTGAAATGGTGTGACATGACAAATTGTGGTTGCACCTTTCAACGAGAAGGCATACGAGACGCCATGACCTTCCTTATAGTGGGAGATAGTTCCATATTGATGCTGTTTCCAGGTTATATTGTCTTTCTGCGTCTGTTAATAGTCTCAATTAAAGTTTTGCGATTTTAAAAGCTGTGGTAGCTTATAAGTCAATAGACCTATGCCTCTTAATCACATCATCGTAGGTTTGAGTCTAAGCTCGCACCTCTGCGTTTTTCGGAATTAATGTGCGAAATTACATTGTAATTTTACTTTGAGCTTTGCGGTGAAGGAAAGTTTCGTGAGGAAACCTTTATAAGCCTCCAAAACAATTCTATGACGTGTGAAGTTCCTAATCCTCTCATTTTTTTGTGACGAGACTTTTGTCCGGTAATGAGACTATATATATAGGTCGGAGATGAAGATTTAAGAATTTTGCTAAAAAAACTGAAAACTAAATAGCTCGCTCAAAGTCAGCGATTGCGATCAAAAATTAGAAAACTATAATTATTAAAAGCTGCACTGGACGCACTCACTGGCTTTTCTTAAATTTCACGCGAGAGATGCTAAATACCTAATTGTGTAATTATGTCAGTATTGAACCCATGCTAAGTAGTTAAAAGTGGTCAAGCCACATATTATATCGCAAACGCATCCCAATATCTCCACAGGAGAAAGATCTTATGTTTTTTTTCTAAGAATTTATCATTAGGTACATTCTAGGAAAACCCGATGTTGGCGGGAATAAGACATTTAATTTTCAATCTTTACAACATTTTAACGTTTCACCCAATTGATTAATCCTCTTCTCAATGCCGCGAATCTATTAGTATATATGTAGGTAGCAGGCGGTTCTATGTATTGTATGTACCTTCATACGAATATTAGGTTGCATTGCATAATATTACACCAACCCTTCGGCGTCGTATTGAAACTGAAGCCATAGGGGAAGCCCTACATATGATCTCACGTATAAGGAAAACTGAATCACGTAGTACACGGTAACATGCTTACTGCATGTTGCCTTGGTACATGCTATGGGTATGTCAGAGAAGCATTACAAAATAATCCATATTTATAAAAATAAAACCCAATTTCCCCTGGTCTCGCCATAACTTAAGAATTACCGATTTCATTCATCTCTTTTTTTAATTTTCTAATACTTTAAGGTTCTCAGGGAAAAATAATTAAGAAAATCGCGTAGACAATTTGAAACTTTTCAAATAATTTAATGACTACATAAACTTCCTTTTCTAATATACCTAAACCTTAGCGTGTTGGACAATACGTGCGAAACCGGGGCGGGTCGCGAATATTAAAATATATAACCTCTAAACTGAACTAATGAACGATAGCTAACTCTGAAATAAATTAAGTGGTTAAATATTTATATTCTAAGATGAACTACACAGAAATATTCGCTTCCAGTAAATTAAATGACACATCGTTTGTTATTCAAACAGTCAAGTTTAGAGACAGACTACATTTATTAAGAAATAGTACACCGTCTTCAGCCGTGGTAGCCTAGTGGTTTGGACTATGACTTCTCAAGCAGAGGGTCGTGGGTTCGAACCCCGGCTCCCACTTGTCTTGTGAGCTTTCAGATTTTACGTGCGAAATTACATTTGAAATTTACCATGAGCTTTACGGTGAGGGAAAACATCGAGGAATCCTGTACACACCTGCGAAGAAATACAAGGGCGTGTATGAAGTTCCCAATCTGGACCGGGCCCGCGGGGGAACTACCGCCGAAGCCCTATCATTATGAGAGGATTTTATTTTGTTATTTTTTATATTTTTATTTTAGTATAATCGACGTCAAGAGTATCTTTACACTTTAGTACCTACCTACCTTGTCCCCGTATGCCGTCTGACAATTGTATGGAGTTCAAACTTCTTCGCTGTGACAAGTAGTAAAGTATAAAAATATCTTAGACCTCGACAGTACTGCCGGGTTTACATACATACTTCGTTCTAAATACTTTAAAGTTAAGAGTTCAGCTTTCAATTACATTACAAACAATCGCAACACAGATCACCAAGATCAAACGTGCAGATCTCTCCGAGGTCTCGACAAATTGTTAATGACATTTATTTATTGTGGGAATGAAATGTACACCCTAGAAACAATGGGATCATTGAATATACCGTTGCCTAGACGAATCGGCTGCGCGAACTAGTAGGTGTTATGTTATGTTAAATATCAGGCCAGTTCGTGGGTCAAAGAAGAATTTACTCAAATAAGTAATAATAGTAAACTATAACCTGTGCACGAATTTATTCATGCAATAGTGCAACATTATGAAAATCATCTAAGGGTCATTACTTTGAACGACCGCTTTAGCCTAGTTGGTAGTGACCCTGCCTACGAAGCAAGAGGTCCTGAGTTTGAATCCCGGTAAGGGTATTTATTTGTGTGATGGGCACGAATATTTGTTCCTGAGTTATGGATGTTTTCTTTGTATTTAAGTATTTATTTATCTATATAAGTATGTTTATCGTCGTCTAGTACCCATAGTACAAGCTTTGCTTAGTTTGGGACTAGGTCGATTTGTGTAAGATTGTCCCCTAATATTTTTTTATTTTATTACTTGAGCGTTTGTTCCGAATAATTTTCATTGACACATTCTCGTAGAAATGGCAGAAGATTCTGATACAGTTTGCAGTCTGGTAGAAGTACAGGACCTAAACCGAAAACGCCATCAAACAGCCAATGCATAGAAAACGAAAATGAGGCGGTTGAAACGCTAGAATAATGAATGACCCCTAAATCATCGCATCGCATCGTTATGCGACACTATTTAAATACTTACAACATCAATGTGTTTCGTTTCTTAAAGTACTTATGCCTTCTTAAACTATCTCTTGAATCGAAATCAATATTATTACTGTTGATTTCATCCCAGTCTATATACGACCCACTGCAGGGCACAGGCCTCCTCTCAGAATGAGAGGGCTTGGGCCGTGGTTCCAACGGGGGCCCAGTGCGGATTGGGAACTTCACATATACCATTGTTTTTCTTCTTTTCCTTCACCGTAAAGCTCATGGTAAATTACAAATTTAATTTCGCATATCCATTCCAAAAAACGATCTGTTCGGTAACTCAGAGATGCAAGCCCGGGCTCAAACCCACAACGCTCTGTCTGCTTGAGAAATCATAGGTCTATACCCACTAGGCTACCCCTACTTTTTTGCATACGATTTGCGTATAAGCTATTTGGCCTGCGGATGTTTTAGAAAATTACGATGATTTAGGGAGCCTGAATTAATAAGCATTTATAGGACAAGTAGCATTTTGCCTATTACCGCAATTGTGACTTCCACGATCGATTAGTTTCGTGCACTCTCAGCCCGTATCTTTTCGAAGATCTTGTCTGTAACGGGCTGTGTTTTAGAAGTGCTAAGCAATAGTTTTATATACAAATGGCGTTCAACAAAGCTTTTAGAGACCTACACCGAGATTACGCGGGTGACCTTTCCGATCCTATTCGAATGTTGGCGCAAGATAAGCTATTCAATCACATAAATGCTAAGTGGTGCTTTCTTAGTGTTCAAATGGGATAAGGCATAATAATGGAGAAGGCATTAAATTCATAATACGATGATCATGTAGAAATAATTAGAGATTAAACGTGGCCAGTCTTCTGCTGAATAACGTTTAGGTGTTATAATTTTCTGATAAGCTAAATAAGTTGCCAGTAAAACGGAAGACCAGCGTCGGCTGTAAGGTTGACATTATACTGAGTTGGGACCATTTCGTGACAATGTTTGTCTCAGTTTCAGCTTCTTTGTTTTTATAAAAATGTCACGAATAAATGTTTTTCTTTCTTTAAAAAAGCTAGTATTGTACTTGACGAGAATTAAACAGAAGTACAGCAAGGAAAGGGAAGCAAGGACAATAATTAAACTAACGGATTCTGGGAGACGAAAAGCTATGGCATCTTCAGCAGTAAATAATAGCAAGACACAATAAGGCTGCGTTTCCACCAGAGATGTGCGAGGATGCGTTGCGAGGGAAGTGTGTGTCATGGACCAATAGAAACACTTCATTCACTTAGGACCTTTTAAATGAAGTGTTTCTATTGGTTCATGACACACACATCCCTCGCAACGCATCCTCGCACATCTCTGGTGGAAACGCAGCCTAAGTGTCTTGCTTTAAAATGACGCGAATACATATAAAAAGCAGATATTTATAAGAATAACGTGTTGGAGGAAATATATGAAAAACTATTACTTAATTTCTGATTTACGTTGAAAACGTGCAGCAAAAATCGATGGAATGCGAGTAGATACCGAAACGTTATATTTATGGGACACGTAGAAAAGCATGGGAGAGCTTAAGTCGCAAACTAATGTTACACACAATAAGCAGCCAAGAGTAAATGAATAGACACATTTTGAGTAAGTTGAGTAGCACAGCAAATACAGCATTACAGCAAGTTGAATGCACAAATGTACACAGGATTATACATCAACATTCAGTTGATCCCGTGACATGCCAGCGATTATTCAAACGCATTGAAATCAGCATCTGTCACCGATTGACAATCGCAAAGATTAATTTGCAATGCAAACGGCTTTGCATAAATCCCGATATCCGAGAAGCTAATAGAGCAGGATACAGGCCTGTGTTTAGAAGCTATTAGTTACCTGTATGTATCAGACATTGTTTTCTTCTGTGTAAATGTCAGCGCGTGAGTGGTTTTTAATTGCAGATGCAGTTGTGGACAGTTGGGATAGTACAACCCCATAAATATATTTGTCTAAAACTTAACTTCCAGGAGAATTTAAAATATTCGTTAAATTCATTGTTTTACTCTTAAAAATAGTACATAAAATCTCGTACTTTATTTACAATACTCGACAAAGCCTCGTGGCCTAATCACTGTACGTACTCAGCTTTATGAAACCCTATTATGTAACGATTGTTCTAAAATGCTATTTTAAGCTTTATCAAAGGAATCATAAAATTTTACCAATCGATATTATAATATGATC
The DNA here is from genome assembly GCA_947859365.1 of Archips crataeganus. Lineage (NCBI taxonomy): Eukaryota > Metazoa > Arthropoda > Insecta > Lepidoptera > Tortricidae > Archips > Archips crataeganus. The sequence continues at coordinate 8,613,967 of OX402059.1, read as the reverse complement.
ACTTCTGATAGAGCCTATTCTGCCGTCGTATTTATAAAGGGCACAACTGCAAACTTGCTCAAAAAAGAAACAGCATAAGTTTACAAAGAACAAGTGTGCACTTAGGTTTTTTCTGTTTCACAAAAAATGCTAGTTGTGCCCCTTTTTCTTACGACGGCAGTATTATGGTATACTGTTACATACGTAGCATACTTTTACAACAAAATACCCGTGCATTACCTACAATTAAATACGCTTGAAGTTCCGCAAACCTTTTTAGGAAATACCAATTATTTATATGGGCAGATTTGAAAGTCGATTTCACTATACGCCACAGGCATTGTCTACAACTGTTGATATATGGACTCCTAGATAGTTTACGATTCCCATAACCGTGTAATGCCTAAGTTCCATTGACACACAATATATCGTTTGTAGGTTTTGCGATTTCAATAGTTTAATATTAAATGGTAGTTAGCACTGGTACGTTACAAGTACGAGCCATCGAAAGATGTACATTCATGGGAATATGTAAGTATATCCTTTAGTTTTACTTAGCTACGCTGACGATCAAAGATAGGAGTCACGTTATATGGAGGGTTAAATTTTTAGTACAGATATATGCTGATTCTTAATCAGTGATTACTAATCATATAAATATTATTTTATCTGAATCTAGCTGATGCCCGCGGCTTTGCCCCCGTTATATTTTTTCTAGAATTTCTTTCATAGGAGCCTTCTCCTGACAATAACAAAAGCACCAAAAAAGAATTATCCAATTTGGTGCAGTCGATCAGAAGTTATGCGCGTACATACATTTCACTGTTTCATTTTTATTTATAAGATAGATAGATAGATAAGATAAATTATCCATGAAATAAAGACCACAAAAATATTCATCATAACAACTTCAACTACGTTTTAACTAGTTCAATGACAATGTATAGGTGTTAGTCAGAAAATTTGTATATACATTTTAGTTTTCTATCTTTCTTCTTTAGTTTTCTATCCTTCTTCTTTTCAATGTTTGATGGATCCACTCCTAGGCATGAGACCATTAATTTAGCCCAGGAGTTTCAGATTCCACAATTTGTAACCAAGACTTCAACATCCTTGCTGTCTTACTCGATCAATATTGCATGAGGATACAATCCCCGTTCAAAGTTATCTATGGCCGCTGAACGATCGTCCCACCTGATTGTAAACGCATTTTATTAACCACCCACTGGCCAATTTGAAACAGAAATAATTGACTGTCTCGCCATACGATAATGATGCAGTTGCGTGTGTAATTTATTAGTAGGGAAACGTATTTATTGAAGAATAAATGCCCTTTCACTTTCTACTATTTTTAGAAAAGGTTAAAGTATGAGAGATTAACGACTGAATCACCACAAAAAGTTAACTGAGTAAAATTATATTCACGAGTAACAATATAAAGTTGGTGTCCATCTCCCTGAGCTATGCTCTGGCCAAATAAAAAGTAAACACGTAGTACGATACGAGCTTCAAAAATGTGCAGGATTAAACTACGCCTCGCAGTATACTTACTTAAAGTTACGTGCATATGACCGTAATTTTGTGTGTTACAAAAATGTATTACAAGCGCAAACATATTTCACAGAGCAGTCTAGTTGAGCTACACACAACCGCACCAGGCGAAGCTTAGAATACAATACAAATATTTTTTACTGAATACACCTGATCTGTGGTGTGTGTATCTAGTGAAGCGTAGTTTAAACCAGCGTCACCTTGCCTTTCGCAGTACTCCGTCTTTACTTTTTACTGAATACACCTGATCTGTGGTGTGTGTATCTAGTGAAGCGTAGTTTAAACCAGCGTCACCTTGCCTTTCGCAGTACTCCGTCTTTACTTTTTACTGAATACACCTGATCTGTGGTGTGTGTATCTAGTGAAGCGTAGTTTAAACCAGCGTCACCTTGCCTTTCGCAGTACTCCGTCTTTACTTTTTACTGAATACACCTGATCTGTGGTGTGTGTATCTAGTGAAGCGTAGTTTAAACCAGCGTCACCTTGCCTTTCGCAGTACTCCGTCTTTACTTTTTACTGAATACACCTGATCTGTGGTGTGTGTATCTAGTGAAGCGTAGTTTAAACCAGCGTCACCTTGCCTTTCGCAGTACTCCGTCTTTACTTTTTATTTCGCCTGAGCCTACATGTAAACTTTAAACAAAACCTTCACCCAGAATCTGTTCGCCAATATTCCTTATTTACTGAACTAACATCAGAGTTATCACATGCCACAGACATAAATGTTAACGCGCCCACGTCTCCAACACCAGATTTTCGTAGGAGGTTATTGTTCTAGCCAGCCGCGTAACGCGAATGTAAACGTTTCTTCCTGGTTCAGTATACAAGAGATATGGCACCAAACCATAACCGGGACGGAGAATTATGACGCACCGTTGAAATATGCTTTAGGAAGTCAAAAATGGCTGGCGAGATTGGGTTCTAGTCTTAGTTCATTAGTCAATCCCACGCATTTGTGACAATATGGTACTGAACATGCTATTGTTTACTACTTACTTATTTTGTAACACATTTAGAACGAGAACAATCGTAAGCTATTGAACGCGGCAAGCACTGTTAGTTTTCGGTTGGCGTGTAAAAGAATCGTGCTGTCGTTTTGGATACAGTAATTGATGTTTGATGGATGGAGAACAAAGAAGAATACTACGACGTCGTTGTATGTATAAATGTGATTACTAATATACCTATCTAACTACAGATTATTACATTTAATTCATTGTTATTTTTTCGTAATACTTGCATTCTTAGTTTCAATAAAAAAAATCTTATTCACTGCAGATTTTAGGGTACTTTAAGAATATTGATTTGTTTCGTATTGTAAGGCTTAGGTACAAACTTTTCGTCTTGAGTGAGAAATTATGTACCTAAGCTTAAAAATACACAACTAATTTCCATAAAACTACTAAGTAAGACTATTTAATAGCGTCTAAATGGCTAAAAAGCCGTAGTAAGTATTTATTATCCCACTTCAGTCTACTGTACCGCTGCGCATTCCTGAGAAGAAAGTCAGTGGTGTGTTTTAAGTTGCCCTGCAGTGGGGCGTAGGCTGTGATGATGATGATGAGGTAATTTGCGCGTAGAAGTGCTGGGCAAAGGCCCCCCCCCCAGTTTCTATAGTCGTGTAGGTTTTTCAACAGTCTTGTGTAACGAAGTAAATTGTTCAAATAAAGGACTATTGCAGAGATTGTAGTTGAAAAAGGTTCAGATTTACCTAGACGACTGGATGTCTAGTGTCTGGATGGATAAGTTAGTGAACCTGGCATGAAGCTTGAGTCCTAGGTTCGATCCCAAATCGGGGCATTTATTATTTATGAAAAAAAATACGAATATCTATTCTTGAGTCTTGGGTGTTTAATATGTATTTGAGTGTGTATCAATCTATTTAAGTATGTTTATCCGTTGCGTAGTATTTACCCATCATAACACAAGCTTTGGTTACTGGGAGGTCAATTGGTGTCAAGTGTCGCGTGATATTTGTTTATTTCAGTGAGTGGATACCTACCGTAATTTACTCTATTAAATCTATACCTAAAAACGCAAAAAACGTGTGCGCATTAATTACACTAGCGGCGAAAGAGCGGCATCTAGACAGAAATACACGTGATAACCGTTCTATTCTTGTTATTATTACTTGCTAGTTTCACAGTTGACCTTTAAAAAAAGTCGTGCGTCGTATGAAGTTGTTCTAACGTACGTAAAGAGCAAACGAATCGTTATTCACGCTTCATTGCTCGCGCAAATTACTTGTTCCTACGTAAACATACATTGATTATTCTTTATTCGCGACTTGGGTTGCGTAAGCCTGTCTGGCAGGCAAGTCTGGCGGTAAACTTAAAAATACGGCATTTTACTAAGTCCCATGGGCATTCCCAAAGATTACGTCCAGGTTTTTATTTACGTTGTATGAAGATCAACCATGCGAAGTCTTCCTTTAGTTTTAGTCGTTGAGATAATTTCTGAACTTTGACAAATCCCATGGGAATACATATAAGGAAAAATATAGGAGTATAGGGAAGAATGTAGGTAAAACAATGTGTTAAGTAGGTATATCGAGATCCAGCTAAGTAATAAGAAATCAGAACATTTATTAGATACTAGCTTTTGCCCGCGACTCCATCCGCGTGGAATTAGTAATTTGGGCAGCTTATTTTTTTTATTCAATTTGCTTTTTCATCAATTATGGCTCTCCTTAGTTCCTCGATATTAAAAAAATTACCCCCACCCGCAACCCCCACCACCCGGTGTTTTTGTCAAATATCTTGAAAACGGTGCATCCTACGGCAAAATCAATCAAATTTTAATCCCCGAAGCCCCCCCTCAACCCCCCCCCCCGCACCCCCTTGGTGTTTTTGTCAAATATCTTGAAAACGGTGCAAATCAATGAAATTTTACTCCCCCCTCTGAAGCCCCCGCACCCCCTCCCCCCACCCCCCTCAAATCCCCCCCCCCGCCCCCTTGGTGTTTTTGTCAAATATCTTGAAAACGGTGCATCCTACGGCAAAATCAATGAAATGTTCATCCCCCCCTTAAAACTCCCGCACACCACCACCGCACCCTAACCCCCCTCAACCCCCCCCCCTCCCCACCCCCTGGTGTTAACACTGAAAGAATTTTTTAAATCGGAGCAGTAGTTCCTGAGATTAGCGCTTATATAGAAGTTTTACTTCAAAACCCCCGATTTTGAAACATTCTTCCGCTCCGCTCCGCTCCTATTGGAGTTAGCGTGATGATATATAGCCTATAGCCTTCCTCGATAAATGGGCTATCTAACACTGAAAGAATTTTTCAAATCGGAGCAGTAGTTCCTGAGATTAGCGCGTTCAAACAAACAAACAAACTCTTCAGCTTTATATATTAGTATAGATAACAGTCATAATATTTACGCTCACTTTGTATAATTTTAGTTTAGTATAACATTCGCTGGATATAATGAAAGAAAGATATAATTTCAAAATAACGTTATTAAATATTTTGCTGTTACATCTCGTGAGACTAAATCACTAAACTATAAAACTAGTCTAATCCAGAGGTTTCGCTATCATAACAAAATTTTAAATAAAGAAAGAAAGAAAGAAAATATTTATTTATAACAACAATAACACGCACACAGGCAAAAATAAGAATACAAACAGACAAAGACATAGGTGCACATATTAAAGCTGTTACAAAAAGGGTCCCGGCTCAGTATATAAATATATCTAGCTACCCCCTGTGAATTTCGAAAAATCCTTTTTAATGCAACTCTTTGATCCTCAAGGAGTCAGATGTCAGTGAAATTTTAAATACTGAACTCCAGTGGTGGCTGTGCATTGTCTGTCAGTCCGTCAGCCAGTCAGTAATATTACTCTTTTATGGGTATAAAGAAGATATGACTTTAATGAATGGTGACTATGTTGATGGTATGCCGGCTGCTTTCAGATCACTGTGATAAAAATTATAAGGCATTTAATTACTTTTCTTCATTAAGATTCCACGTCATAAAAAGTTATGAATACTCGCATCTACTTTATTTAGTCTGTAAAGTTTTTATGGTTCAGAATATTTAAAAATTTTAAGTCTTTTTTTCTTTCCGTTGTAAAGGGCCTGGAAAAGGTCACTTTGAAGCGATAAGTCGGCATATTGCTTACCTTACCTCTATATATTTTCTCCATGAACTTATTTTTCTATACTGTTTTCTATGTGGAGTACAATAAAGAGTTATTGTATTGTATTGTATCTTTCTTATTAAGACAAAATTGCCTTAATTTTTAAGTTATGTACCGTAAAACGGGGTTACTTTAAAATGGAGGGGCTACTTTGGAAACAGTTCTTACGCCGTGTTCTTATTTTTTAGACCATCTGTGGCAGTGAAATAACTACCTTGATAAATTACCTAACTTTTTATGTCATTTGCTCAATCGATATCAATGAATATTTGCGTTTTTATAACCATTTTAAATCTATCAAAGTAGCCCCAAAATTTCCTAAAGTATAACCTAAACCTAAAGTATAAAGTATAAAGTATAACCCCAGTGTACCGGTACTTTGTAAGAATTTTACTAGATATAACCAGCCTAAAAATAGGCAAGGAGCTACATTCTGCCATAGAGTCATTAAAAACAGAAAATAAACAAAAAACTTTTGCACAAATGTTTTTGTCTTTCAGCTTTCAAAATATTGAATCTAAGTAAATACTACCGCCGCATATATTGCTAGGCAAACGTTGCAGCGTTGTCTTTGTTTTGCAGGCATTAAAACTTTGTTACGATACCATTCGGTTTATCGTGTCAGTGACCTCTAGAACTCTAGTTGCGGTTCGTAATTAATATAACAACGGTATATAATCCATTTTGTAGAACAGTTCACGATAGATCAGCGATTAAACGATTTGATTTGCTTACCAATAAAAATAAAGGTAACGTACGGATAAAGTTTCACTCATTTGTAGTTTACAAAATCCACACTTTACTTACGTGTACCTACTAACACTAGTACAGTCAAGGAAACTGAACCACGTACCAGGGTGGGGTGAACCCTTTTCATTGCAAATATCATGTTGACATTCCATACATCTGAAAAAACCCTGGTACACAATTCAGTTTCCTTGACTGTACCTAGACCAAGTGCAGTGTCGAGTTTCATGGATCTTCCTACCTCCAAAAAGAGCATTATTAACTGAACAGTGTGCTTTTTTTAATTAGCCTGCTTTTGTATCGCATTGCTGGGCAAAGGCCTCTCCTCTCTTGTTCCACTCTTGCCTGTCAAACGCGAGCTCCTGCCATTCTGCGTATAAATATCTAAGTTGTCTCGCCATCTCCGCTTCGGTCTGCCTCTATTACGATATCCATCGCTAGGAACTATCCTAGTGATGAATATCGTAATTTGGGGCAAAATTCCTATGTCTGCTGCTACTTTAAATGAAGGTGACGTCGTGGTAGACATTAGCAGTCTTCTTGATTTAAAAGTCCAGTTTTCCTTACTAATATAATAATGAGGTAAACTTTGTTGATTTCAGAATCTCGTTAAGAAAAGTTTTTGAAGCAATGGACAGTATGAAGGAGATACTGGCTAAATCTAGAGTAACCTAAAAACTGGACTCAGAAGGATGGGCTTTCGATTAATACTGCCTTTAACATTCTGGATTAATAACAAAAGACTCAAGTTTTCTGCTGTCCAGCCTCAGGTCAAAATCTAAATGTTTTTAAAAGTTACACGTACGCACGGACCAATATAATATAATATTATGTTGCACATCACAACTAAAGTCTTCTCTTGAGGTAGTAGTAGGTTTTAATTAGTTAATAGGTTTATTAATAGGTTTAAAATAATTATTACAAAATTTTGAAACAAAATGTGCCTTCTTTTGGCGAGTTCAAATTGACACTATAGTTGTCCTTGTCCGCGCAGACCATATAGCCAATAACTTCCGTGGGCAGCGTTTAGTTTCAGTCAGTCAGACAGACAGAAAACTAGAATAAAAAGATAATATATCGAACAGCAGGGGTAATCTGTAATCTCTGAAAGTACCTAGAGAACCGATTTTTTTTTAATTAATTTAGTAATAAGAAGGTATTGGTCTGATATTGCGCCAGACCGGGAGTTGTTAAGTCAAAGAGGCCTTTTTAGAACGGTGTGGCACTGTATAAAGCTGGTTAAAGAATCCGTATAGAACTTACTTACGTACTTTTTATCCTGGGAAAGTGCAAAGTTAACGCAGAATGAAGACGAAAATTGCAGTGGACAGCTAGTTCAATAATACTTGTTTTAGATAAATTTCGTTTTATCTGCCTGGTACATGCCAAAATTACATGTAAGGATAAGAATAGTAGAGCTGTACTTAACTAACATCAATTATTGTTTATTAAGCGTTTATGAATAAGGGATAAATTGTAATACCGTTTGTTTTCATATCAAACTAGTTGCTGCCCGCGACAGCACGGACGGAATGTACGTTTGTCGCTATCCCGCGATAAAATTTAAAATCCAATTTTCCGAGTTAATAACTAACCTATGTCCTTCCCTAGGTCTCAAATTATCTCCATACCAAATTTCATCTAGATCGGTTCAGCGGTTTAAGCGTGAAGAGCTAACAGACAGACAGACACATTTTCGTATTATAATGTTAATAGAATATATGATATGAATGGTCTCATCAACACACTTCAGGGTTCAGCAGCGACGAGACCTATCACCCTATACTAACAAACTACACAGTGAATAGAGCTTACAATGTAAGTTAAGCGTACGAGCATACATTGTATGCGAATATAAATATAATCAATATACATAACAAGAATATAGGGACGTTGTTAAATGTATTTATGTTATTACTGGCTCAGATTAAATCTCATAGCTCTAGCTGTTTCAGAGTCGGAATTTAAACAAATGCTGTTTCTGTGGACGAGTTTATTTATGAACACAAATACCTTGTTATTTGAAACTGTTAAAGTAATTGTATTCACGACTTAATATACCTTAACTAAAACCACAGCTAAACAAACGCTTCCTTAATGCGTCGTCTTCTGCATCCAATGCAATGCCTTGCGGGGTTTATTACGGTCAACTGCAGAGAAAAGGTACCCCCCCGGTTTGGTTACCGTCGTTACAGGAGGGTACCTTTTCTCTGCAGCTGACTGTACATAGCTCGTACCCGTTACCCATATGCCCGGATATTACTAAGCGTTACCGACGGTGAAACGAGCAAATTCACTGTCCATTGCGTGGCCGAAACACTCACTGCAGAGCGATTAATTGACAATACTCGTAATGGATATGAAAATCGCTACCCGCGGCGCCGATCGTGTATAACCGTTGTGAATATCAGTCATAGAGCGATGAAGCGAGCTATGGTTGGAATTTCCCTACGTGAACGTATCAGGAACGAGGAGAGCTACAGGAGAAACAAAATTGACATAGCCCGGAGACTCGCTAGACTTAAGTGGCAATGGACAGGGCACATCGCTCGAGAATCAACGAGCAATGCGGCAATAAGGTTCTAGAGTGACGACCGTGAACCGGGAGACGTGGCGTAGGAAGGTCCCCAAGTCCCCAACAAATAAAGAAAAAAAAATGAAGAAATTAATAAAGAAATAAAGAAGAAGAAGAAGTAGAAACACGGTGGACCGACGATCTGGTAACGATCGCAGGAATTATTTGAATGCGGGTAGCGCAGGACCGATTGTCGTGTAATTCTTTGAGGGAAGCCTTTGTCCAACAGTGGGACAACAGATGAGATGATTACCACGGAATCGAGGTGTACGCGTGTAAAATCCCAAAACCTCAACCTAGGGACATGAAATTTGCACGAGTATTTTGCATGAAAAACGAAGGGGCATGTATTTGAATATCGAATGTATTAAAATATCGAAAAGTTTTTTTGTGATGAAAGTAAGTAACCTAACCTAGTGGGTTCTATATGATGCCAATTTATTATTTTATAAATCCTGAGAAGTTTAAGATTTCAGAAAAAAACTTTGATATAAAACACTTACCTACATAATATGAACCACTATGTAATTTTTGCAAATCCCCAAGAGAATTTAGAAAAATCACAGGATTCTAATTCGACTACCACACCTAATGGTTTAAGTGCGCGAAGCCGCAGTTAAAAGCTAGTACTATTAAGTCCAAATATAAGCTCGAGCAGTCCAGATTGAATCGAGTCAAAGTGCGACAATGGCTAGGTGTCGCGCTCATTACCGCGGCGTGAGGCGGTAATGAGCCACCGATGCTATCTCGCGCACTTTCACTGTGGCACAACGTGTTACACTAACAAGGTTAGAGGGTCTAGTTTCTTTTGAATAGGGAAACTGCGGGGCGAAATAGCACACGTGGCGTTTACGCTGTTCACTGAATTTGAAAACATAAATTTTCATGGATTAATGGACTTGATTTCCACTTAGGTATTGGTACTAACTTATTGGACTTATTGGAAGCAAATCAAAAATTTATGCGTGACTCTAAAGTAACTTTTATCGACTATCGACAGAAAATCTAGATCTGCAAGTTAAGTATGAAGTATCTTTTTCTATTTATTTTTTTATTTTCTTCAACTTCATTTTTTTTATTACTTTTACGGTCATCCCGTGAAACCATATATTTCAAACTAAATACAAACTGAAATATAGATGCACAGAAAAAACCCCAGAAAAAAGACCAATGCTGGGAATCGAACCCAGGTCCTCAGCGTTCCGTGTTGCGTGCTTAAGCGCGTGCGTGTTTTTGTAGTGGTAGAGCCATGTTGTAGCTAGCCGCTGCATCACGAATGGGCCGGCTCGTCCGGGGCAGTACCACCCTCCCACAGAACACCGGCGTGAAGTAGCAGTAATCCTGCTTTCGTTTCGTACGGTCAGTGAGAGTGCCGGGGGCCCAATACCTCACCCCTTCCCTCTCCCCCTCCCTCTCCTCCTTCCCCTATTCCCTCTCGTTTAGGGCCGACAACGCACTGGCATCGCATAAGGCGCTGCGGGTGTCTATGGACAGTGGTGTTCATTTAACATCAGGTGACCCACTAGTTCGTTTGTCTGGCCTATCTAACATTAAAAAAAAAAAAAATTATGAAGACAGTGGCGCACGGATTCATTTGTTTGGTGATATTTTTCTTCGCACATCTCTGGAGCTCTAATGGAGACGCAGCCTTATAGTCGGAATTAACACGAATTCATCAAACAATGTTAGCTTTATTTTAACTAAAATTTGTTCTATTGCGTAAACTCTGCTTTGGCACTAAATTGCGCCAAGTGTCGTGGACAGACACGGCGCTTAAAGATACGACGAAGGAATTCAATGGACAGCCGCGTTATTTTGTCCTTTACTTGTACCACGAAATTGAGGCGGGAGATGACTTGATACTTGCACTAGATTTCTTCTGCCACTTTTAGAGGGGGCGAGGTATTCGCTTTACTTTAGGTCTTCACTCATATAATATGCAAATTAGTTATTTTCCTACGAAGTCTTACTAGAATAAAACTGTCACAAAATGTGAAACACAACGTCAAATAAGCTTTTCCATCAATTATTGCGGTGATCCTCTGTCAGAATATGTTTTGATAAATAATAATAGGCATTTACATCATGACAGATGATTTAAGTAGCACCCTGGCGACACTTGCGCTGGTGGCTAAAACTAGACATTGCATTTTTTGACCTGAACAAGGCGTTTGACACTGTGAGCCTTCTGAAGTTAATACAGTCGTTCCATGAGGGTATGGAGGCCAGAGTTTTGGACAATGGCGATACTTCTGAGCCGTTTGAGCAGGGGTGTTCGTCGAGGTTGCGTCATATGTTTTAGCAGAGAAGAAAACGCCTCACCGTCTCCTGACATAAGTCTTTTGTGACGTTGCTAAAATGTTACTAGGACAAACCTCTTAAGGCGACTAGGAATTAAATCCCCGGACAACGTTGAAACGATTCCCTCTCAGACATCTGCAAATTAATTAATTTATTTCAAACAACGGTGCGCAAAGCAATTTTAAACCAACTTGATTACCGAGAGAGATTCTTAGCTAGCCTCTAAACAAATTGTTTCAAGGGACAGTAAAAAGTTAATGAAGCCTGTCGAAGCAACACGAAACTTTGACATTGTACGTCAGTTAATGGTTAAAAAACTTTTTAAATTGATTAAAGGTCATCATCATTATCATCATCCCAGCCTATATACGTCCCACTGCAGGGTACAGGCCTCCTCTCAGTATAAATCGGAATCAGTTCCCACGCGGGCCCAGTGCGGATTGGGAACTTCACACTCACCTTCGAATTTCTTGTCAGTTGTGTGCAGGTTTCCTAAAGATGTTTTCCTTCATAGTAAAGCTCATGGTAAATTTCAAATGTAATTTCGCACATAAATTCCGAAAAACTCGGAGGGTTGTAGGAGTTCACTTCAGGTAACTATAAATATAACTAGAAAACAAAATATAGGTACTTTCCTGTATGTTTCATGCCCTTACATTACACATACTATGAGGTTCACGTAAAAATCCCGACTTCAGACTCATCACTGCAGTGCAGTAGTGCATCTCATCTCATGATGTCATTATCAGATCAGGCGGAAGATGTTCACTGCAGACATAAGCTTTTTAGAAGGATCTCTGTGACGATCGGTTTTGTGCTACCCACATTGCCAGTAACGGCTTCCCGCGCTTTGTACCAGGGCCCAATTCATATAAAAGATTGAAATCCACTAATAAGTACTAAGTATTTGCTTGTCTTTTATTATGCAATCATCCGTCCTCCTTGCCTTATGCTCATTCGTACTGTATTGTATGTATGTATGTACTCAGTAAAACGGTTAAAGCACCAAATTTGCGGAATCGTAAATAATAATAGAAAGCATCTCACATAACTTGCGGTAATATAAATGATACACAATACAATTTGATGAACAATTCGAATAGATTGAAAATCAAATTTTATATGTACCTACTGTAGTAGTAATTAAGTTATCCCGACATTTGGTTGAATTGGCGATGAATTTAGCAATGCAATTGGCTACTTTCCTAACTAGCCAGTCTTTTAGATTATCAAAAAATATTGGACACGTATTTTTTATTTTGTCAATTAAACAAAAAATTACGAAGATATGGCGCGTTGAAGTTTCGTGTGACGTCACTTGTTCCTACGCTTTGTATGAGCGTTTTAGGAACAAGTGACGTCACGCCTCGTCACGCGGAACTTCAACGCGCCATATCTTCGTCATTTTTTGTTTAATTGTCAAAAGAAAAATTACGTGTCTAATATTTTTTGATAATGTAAAATACGGACTAATAAGAATTATTATTTTTTTACCTAGGAAACATCCCTATTGCCAATCAGCAAGTAGATACATAATGGAACTGCACTTAAATAAATCCAATGGTAAGTACTTTGCGAGCTCTATATTCTATATTCTATATTATGAGATTAAAATCACATTTTTCAAAAAAAAGCGACTAGAGATGTTCTTTCCGTGTACCTACCCTTCATTTACAGAGAAGTTAATTCCTCTAAACCATTAGTGATCTAAGTTACAGTTATTTTTAAGAAGATAATCAAGAATTAAATTTAATTGAATATGCGCGGTAAGCCAGTGTAAAACGTTCTTAGTTTATGACGTCGAAGTTAAAACACACTCTGTCATATTTAATACTAGCTTTTTGAAAGATCTTTTACAATGAACTGAAACAATTACAATGCTCACCCCAAGTACCTCCGCAATGTAACGCCTGATTAAATAAATTATTTAAACCTTTTACAATTACTATAACTCGATATTTTTTATACTGTAAAAAAAACAGAAAACTTTTTCATTTTCCCAAAAAGTTAATTACCAGATAGTTTCTACTGGTATACAGTCGGCCTCAAAATTCGCTGAACACCTTAATATTTTGTTGCAATAACCACTACCAACCATAACCATAACCAGTTAAACCATGAAGTCCGAAATAATGTCACCTTACCTTAGTGAAAGTGACAAAGTAGTAAAGTGTTCAACGACTTCTGAAGCCGACCGCACTAACCCATTTATAGAAGTTAACGGATATCAAAGAAAACACGGGGTATACTATTTATTAGTGCAATAGCTATCGGAATGCACTGCACATATCGAAGATACGCTAAGTACTTAGTAGGTATTTTCCCAATTTGCTTTATATTCTGCGAGTTGCAACTTGCAACCAATGATGTAGTCAGCTTCTAGTAGAAGTTTGAACAAAGCCAAAGGATCGTATAACTCCACCTGACGGAACACAGAGCAACTAATAGGTTTAAAACAGTTCGGAAACTGCTCAAAGACGCGGCACAACATAATCAACAACTTATAGACAAGCTATAGAGCTTTACCATAGAAGTACAAACTTGTACTTAGCTACCCCGCCATTGAGCGAAGTGGAGGTGTTGTGTTGTATTAGTATTTATTATCATACCTGCAGTATGATAATTCTTATTCCGCCGTTTAATTATTTCGACTTATCCGTGACGTATCCGCAAATATAAGCTAAAGGTCTAAATTTTGTTTTCACAAATCCATCGAACATATTAGTTTCTCTCGAGATCATTCACACCGCCCTTAAGCACCACAAGTCGCCATTCACCATTGCTGACAGCAATGTAGTACAGAATGTTTGCCCTCCACCAGGTAAATTTACCACCAAGTCGGATTTTGTATATGGTCTTTGAGACTAAGTTTGACAGCCTTGAGAGACACTAGCATACTAGCTTATAAATAAAGCCATATTAGGGCTCATAATAGAACATAAGTTTTATTTTGTATATAAGTTTTGTTTCGTTTTATTTTAAGTCTTGTAAATATAATATTGTAAATTTTATAGGTAGTAGGTAAATAGTCCGGGTCGCCGTCATCGAAATCGATGTGGAGGACTTTTATTATTAGCTTTTATTGCGGACATGAAAGGTTTGTTTTGCAGACGTCTCTTAATTTGAAAGGAATAAGTAGGTATGCTTTGCATATTTTTTTGAAAAATAAGTGTCATTACACCATCACCCCAGCCTATATACGTCCCACTGCAGGGTAAAGGCCTCCCCTCAGAATGAAAGGGCTTGGGCCGTAGTTCCCACGCGAGCTAGTGCGGATTGGGAATTTCATTGCGAAACGATATATTGCAAATGAAATTCGGCAAAGGACATGGAACAGCTACCCGTAAACGCCCGCAACAAAACCTAGCGTGCTGGGCCCTCTGGCATAGACTACGGCAGTAAACTGAGCGAGTAGAAAGGCTCGTATCGGATCGCGAGAGCACTCACCTTTTACCCAGTTACCTATTATTTCACGCGGTAATCGACGCTGCGCCCGCGCATGGGACCGATTTTTAAAACCATTATCATGCGAAAATACCATTCGATATTGTTAAATATCTGTGTATCGCTAAAAAACTACAGAAAAAATCGAATTTTCGACTAGATGACAAAATTAACTCGAGCTGCATGTATCTACTTCATGTTTCAAATTTAGCACAATTTTGCACCATTTTCGAATGGTATTTTTATAAATGTGATATTCGGCACCTAAGCTTGCTACTTAAAATCGATCGCGTAAGCTCGCACGGATTTGGTCTATTGTTTTTCGATAGAAAAATAACTACGGTCAAGAGGGAAATGACAGCATCCGGGTATACTTGTAAATCTAAATATTATCTACCAATTAAGGAGTGTTTTGTTTTGTAGTTTCGCTTAAATCTGTGAGATACAGAGATAAACTTAAGCTGTTATAATTTCGCTTCCCTTCGCTCGTGCATAGAATCTGTTTTATTAACAGCCTAAAACCTAAAACTACCTAAATATCACATTAATACCTAAGTATTTGCGTGAGTAAATAACCAAGGGCTCTAAATGTTGGATTTAAATGTTAATTTTATGATAATCAAGTATCCAAAAAGACAATTTAAGAAGATTTTTTTATCCAAATGAAGTAGGTTATTAGCGAAATAAAAGGATTCGTCTAATGCTCGAGTTTAATTTCCGTATTACGGCCATTTTAACATAATAATATATTTGAGAAGTAATCATCGCAAGCTAAAGTTAGGCAAGGAAATATCGGGGCAAGAATTGCATCCAACCGGCTGGCATTTGCTAGGAAAGTGATGAGTGACGACATTGAGATCAATGTTAAGATGTGAACGAAATTAGAGAATGAAGAATATATTATAAACACAAATCTCTTATAAAAAGATATATATTTTATTTAGGTAGGTTTTTTCGAGTACGCCAGACGGAATTTGAACCCGCATCTCCTGGTTTTAAGCGCCAAGTGAGCTAATCAAAATAGGTAATCAACTACACCAGTGTTTTTCAATCTTTATGAATACGCGACCCATTTACATGTTAAGATATTTTAGGGTCGCTAGGGTCAAAATCAAACAAAATGTTAGGATTTGAAAATCTATCTAACATATTTATCCAGAGCCACTTCTTACAGACAGACACATTCTATCTTCAATGGTCAAAATTAAAATTGAAAAGAGAAATAGGCTGCAACTTGAATATGACTTTAATTACAAATGTCTTATTTTGAATAATAACCAAACCCATCCCTCACATTTTTTTTAAATGTAGGTTTTCATTTTATTCCTAGGACCTAGATAACATACCTTTTTCGGGACCCCCTGAATAAAGCTGTACAGTTTGAAAAACACTGAATATAGGGGGCTAACCACGGGGCTACCAACCAAACTACCCGAAACGTTCATCGTTTGCATATGCCAATACTGCCAAAAATCTTAGATTTCGTTGAGCTTTGTAGGATCGGAAATAATATACGTTTAGGTAGGTACATTTTGTAAATTAAGTATAATTATCGTTAATCCCTACTGGAGAAACTACCAGTACCTCTACCATGAGTTTACACTAGTTTACACAGTGACCGTACTCTCTAGCGACGGCGTAAATAATTTGTATGGAGAATTGTACTTCCGTAAGTGACCGCTAGAGGCGCTGTACAATCCTCCATACAAATAATTTACGCCGTCGCTAGCGAGTACGGTCACGTAAACTAGTGTAAACTCATGGTAGAGGTACAGGGTGAAAATTATTTATCGCTTTAAGTTAGCGTGAAAACGTTACAATATACTTACCTGTACTTAAAACCCCTTCTACACGGTCGGGACCAACCGCCGACCGTCGTGTCGCTCGCGTCGGCCGACAGCGTTCATCATACGGTTGGGGCCGACCACGGACAATGCGCTCGCGACCAAGGCCGTTGACATCAACCAAATATCTGTCGGGTCATCCGATTTCTACACTGTCCATTTTTAAATCAACCCGACCAAGGACACGATGGTTGGCGGTTGGTCCCGACCGTGTAGAAGGCCTTTAAGTGAAACCGAATATAGGGTAAGATTATAAATAGAGGTGTAGGGGAAATCCAGTTAACTTAACAGTATTAATGATTTCTGCACCATTTGATATAGCCCAAAGAAGCCAGGTGCAATCCTTATCAAAATCAGCTCGGTTCACTTCACTCGTTAAGTTGTCTACTAATTTCAAATTATTGACTTGACCTCATTCTTGATAGATGAGGTCAAATGTCTTGGCTGATACATATATGATGATTTTTAGCTATAAACTCGCCGAATACAACAAATTACTATAACTTATAGAACTTTTCTCTCTTCTCGAACAATTACTAGGTATAAGTATTACATTTTTCCGCGTCTGCGAGCACAAAAACTTTTTTATACATATTCCTATTAGATACAGATTATAAACTGTCACCTAAGATAAGAAAACAATTATGGTTCTAAACAGGCTGTCACATGGTAATGTTAGTAGTTGGTACAATTGTTCATGTATGCAGATTTATTTACACTATAGTGTATCCCCGGCGCCACATATAGCACAAATGTTTGAACACATTTATTTGATCACATGTGTAGCACCGGTATTTGCTTATTTGTTCAATAGAACAACCATACAATCAACCATAGATCAAATATGTGTTCAAATATGTGTTGAAACATTTGTCTATATGTGGCGCCGGGGTATGAAACACCCGTGTGCGGACCCGTCCCGACAGCCAAACCCACCCAGTATTGCTAACCTCAACAACCCAACATCCCAGGAATGTTGGTACACATGGCCAACCATGTCAATTTCTGAACACAGGATAAGTGACCCAGTGCTAGCCATTGCCTATAGTATGTATATGGATCTGTATTGTACTTGTATCTATAGGTACACATAAACGAGTCGCATGCAGCCTACCGTGAAATTACTGTTTTCATTCGCTAGGCTCTAATTATTATTATGTCGCTTAAAACATCTGTCGTGAGAAAAAAAGGTTGAATTCTAACAACATTCTGGTAAATTGCTGTTGATGTTTCGTAACACGTGATTGTTTTAATGTCTTATTCAAATTATAGACAAGTGAATACGTTAACACGCACGCTTTTTATCATATTCGCTGCTGCTCACTAGTGGCTTGGCGGGGTAATAATTAAATTCCCATCATTGTCACTTTAAAAATTTTCGCGATTCTGACTCATCGATTCGACCGTGGCCACAGCCGCTGCAATGTGAACGAAACGTCAAGGTAATTTTAGCAATTGTTTGTAATTAAGTCCTAGGAAATATTAGCTATCATCATCATCAGCCTGCATCAGCCTGCACAGTCCATTGCTGGCCATAGGCCTCTCCCGTGGCACGCCGCTGAGTTCAACCTAACCTAAGTAACAATACAATTGCATATTTCTACGAAGGCTAGTATTAATATGCCTGGTTAACCTCAGAGTCCTCAGACCTAAAGGAAATGACTTCCATTAAACAGGAGCCATCATTTAATAGGTAACGATGTAAGAGAATATCATAACAAACGGTTTTCTTAATTAACTGATGTAGGTACTAATGTTTAAGACGTTTTTTATACGCGAGTTTTAATTACTTTACATTACGCCTCTAAGACGTGATAAATGAAAGAACATTGAGTTTGTCAGCACGAAACTAGAAACGTGAATAAAAATAAGTGAAATTAATCGAGCCATTTAAATACAGTATGTTTCGTAAGATGCTCGATAATTCACAGCATATGCACTGCAATCACCACGGACGTGATCTTTTCATTCCTGACTTGGACCGCTACATTAGAAAATTACGGAAAATAGCTGGATTATCTAAATAAACGTTTTACTTGGCTACGTCTATCAAGCTACGAGCTAAACTCGTAGGCGATTGCTACATGTTAATGCATAGCTAAAGAAATGAGTTGAATGTAATTTAAATGTGTATAATTCTAGGGTTAGAACTGGCAATGTATTCAGCACATATCGCCCTTAGGACGATATACCTCTGACCGGGCTACGCGACGTAGCGCACCGTCTTCTATAAGAGAGGCTGATGAAATTAGGTAAATATATAAAATATTGGATACTATTATAAGGTATCTACGCCAATCAGTGGAGGAACAAAATGAAAAAAGAGAATAAAATTATATAAAACCTTTACATTACAGCATATTTCTAAGGCGACTTTTGTAGGCTTTTGATGACTTGACGGTATTTTCGTGTATGAAGCGTGCAATGGAAACCACACCTAGTTGAAGATGTCTAAGCACAAAGATTTGCAACAACGAGTGAGTAGGTAAGGCTACGTTCACGCATACGAAACGGCCGTTCTCTTGGCGCTTATTCGATTCGGTTTTTCCACGTGTGCGGTCTTACCGTATACGAGGCCGCGGTTCACACAGCGACTATTCGATTCGATTTTGCCGAAAAACGATTTATAACCAATAAAAATTAAAATAAAATAATTAATTAAATTAAAAATTCCGTACATGCGTTTTGCGTTGCTATTTTATTTTCATAATGATCTCATGATTTATCCCATAATATGATAGGAAATCTGTCCTCCATAATTTACAACCTTCGCTAGCTAACTACGTCACAAAGATAACTGCCTACATGCACGTGACTCGTATACGAGAAACGAATTTGTTCGTGTGAAATTCTGTAGGGAAATTATGACGCTGTATGAACGTAGCCTAACTTTCTCAAACTGGCTCTACTGACTAGATAATTTTACGCGAAATATTAATTTTCCACAAACATTACCCAATTGGGCAGAGGCGCAAACACTCCGCGCATTCACGAACATACGAGTCATTTACATTGTGGTCGTATGTTACGTATTGCAACATCGTATATTTGTACTTAACACCACAGGCACATTTAAGATCTCCGCTTTTAAATTCAATATGTGTACAAACACAAATAAAAGTAGAACAATTGAGTCAAATTTATCCGATAACATTCTTGGTAGCCTCTTAAGGAGAGGGACGTGGGTTCGACCCGGGCTCGCATCTCTGATATATTGGAATTTATGTGCGAAATGTATTATCGACGTGGAAAAAGTTCAAAGTCGTGAACAAAACCCTGTACGAAATTGCATTTGAAATTTAACATGAGCTTAATTAATGTTGAAGGAAAATGCCGTGAAGAAAACTGCTAAGAACTTTAAACATGAAACTACCGTGAGACTAGTCATAACGAAAATAAACGGATCACTCACGTCTTAAAACCCCCGAAACATGTCGAGTTAAACTCGTTTTAAGACGTGAGTGATCCGTTTATTTTCACTACAACTGCGAAGAAATTCAATGGTATGTATGAAATTTCCAATCTACATTGGACCCTCATGGGAACTACAGCCCAAGCGCTCTCATTCTTAGAGACGTGCAGTAGGACGTATAGGTCAATTTTAATAAATCTAACGCCTAACACGCATATTTAGACGCAAATAAAAAATAAAGGTATAGGTAATGTATGTGTGCAAAAGACACATATTTTTCTTTATCGGCCTCGAAAAAGCTGTGTAAAAGGCTTGAGACATCCATCCAAATTTGACTCTTCTAAAAGGCCACATATCAGAAATTTGACAATAACATTTTACATTGTCTAAAAAAGTTTACACTGGCTCTAAGAGATTTCATTACTTTATGTTTAATTCATAAGAATGTTAGGTTAAAGGAAGAATTGATTACGTAACAGTTTATCCCTTAGAATTCAAACTTTAACTGCAGCAAAATCAATTGGTGCCTGCGGTTCGATTGTAAGCTGAAGTTTTCAGCGGAACTCTAGGAAACTCATTTTCCACAGCCATTGTAATAAGGTGCTTTCGTTTACTTTAAGGAATTAATTACACTTCCAATATACCATCATGGCTTCAGTCAAAAGTCTTTGACCAGTGTGTGTTGCCAGTAATGACTTAAGGCAAGGCAAGGCTTATGAGAGAGACCTGGCCACTAATGATGGGCCTCATAAGAAAGCTTAAGGTCACTCAGAGGGCGACGGAGAGGGCTATGCTCGGAGTTTCGCTGCGGATCACATTAGAAATGATGAAATCCGCGCAAGAATTAAAGTCACCGACATAGCTCGAAGAATCGCCAGATTCAAGTGGCAGGTGGTCGTTTGTGGAACTGATGGCTGACGGGGCCAAACGGTAAGTTGGCATCCAACAAGATGGAGCGACGACCTGGTTAAGGTTGGGGGAACGTGTTGGATGCGGATGGTGCAGGACCGATCTGTTTGGCGAACTTTGGGTGAGACCTATGTTCAGCAGTGGACGTCTTTCGGCTGAAACGATAATGATGCTTGTACACTTCCAAGATTACGGTAGTTAGGTACAGAACTACACTCAATTAAGCGAATATTTCCTTTGAAAAAGCAGAAAAGGGTCTTGCGAAGTTCCTTTTATTATTCAGTGAAATTTACGAACCATTCAAAGTACACACACGGGAAAGTTTCTTAGTAAAATAGTAGCTATTTTCTTAAAGCGTCCCTCGAGAATTTTAGCGGCATTGCAATGTGAATTTAATTTTCTGAACGGTAAAGTCGTTACGAGAGCAGTAAGTTCGGGTATTGAAAGTAAACTTCGCTTGTTTCGCTGACTTTCTCTAGACTAGGTTAATTAAACACATCATCTATTCTAATAGGCATACTGTATCTTTGCTTAAGGTCGCTGTAATATTTAGGTCATAGAATTGTAGCACGGTGGTCATTCAATGAATATTAGGAATGGGTTTGCTGACAAATTCACCTGTGTCAAAATGTTGACAGTTTGTAACATTTTTGTAATTTTTATCCTTCCCTTCTTACAAACTTTTATTTCTCTTTACAAGTTTACAACGTTTGTATGTTTGTTTGTATTTAAATTGAGGTTTCCAACACTTTCTGGTATCCGATTGAGTTGAACTTTAGTATATTTATGTAAATCGTAAATCCGGTGCCAATATAATAATCAGGAAGTAATTTCTGGTGGTAGGTACAGCCAGGATCGCCTCTAGCAGGAAGGAACTCTTCAACAACTTATTAATGACATCGCCTTTACATTTGGTACTAATTGGTACGGATATGTAGTTTGGATGACAATGTGAGTGCAGTTAGCAAAAAAACTTCAATTAAAAACTTATTTGCGCGTGAATTATTTTTTGAGTATGCCTACATTAATTTAATTTTGTAAAAGATCTGTGCAAAAACTACATTTAAAAGGATCAAATGGCGACGCACGGATCTTAGTAGGTAAATAACAATGTATACGTAATGTAATATACAGTCGCGGAATGGAAAGGTTCGTCACTTTTCGACTCTATGTCAACGAGTTAAGGTCGAAAAGTGACGAGCCTTTTCATTCCGCTACTATACATTGTTTGCTTGATAAATGTGCCAGTATTATATACTTATTAGCAAAAAAACATGCAGACGAATTATAAACTTTTGAAATCGGTTACAAAAAGTTCAGTCAGACACAAGCTTACAACATACTGTATTTTTATTTCAGAAAATTACACATTCACTAAATTAGGTATCGAGTGTAGTTGTCAGAAAGTCAAATCCTAATGTTCATTGAAACGCATAGTAGGTATTGAAGTTGTGTCTAGGACCTAGACTCTAGGTACACTGGAGATCGTAGAAATAGGGCAGCGTTTACTGTGATGTATTGTGTTTCACTGCCGAGGCTCCATTGAATCGCAAGTTGCTATTGTTATGGTTCGTTCATTCATAATTTCTGCTGCACTTTTGTAGTTTCCTGCCTATTTCCAGCTTACGCTTTCGCTTGAGTACTAAATCCGAAGAACAGTTTTACGTCTATACCTATGTAGGTACCTATTATTTTACGTACCTATTATGATTTTTAAAGTTTTTGACAAAAATTTTGCGGACTGTGCATTTTTGCATTGTCATGCAAACAAAACCAAAAGTGGGTCAAATTTAACTGTCAAGATGCAAGGTAAACTATTTTTCTTCGATAGGTACGACTAAGCATGATTTTTTTTAACCCACGAATGCGTTTTTCTTGTTACTAAAATCGATGACATGGTTCCTACAAAAACCTAGCCTTTATAGTGCTGACACTACATCTAAATGCGCCACCCGATATAAGTACTTACGTCTGTTGTTGGAGCTGTGGTTCCCGCGGGGGCCCAGTGCTGATTGAGAACTTCACACACACCATTGAATCGCTTCGCAGTTGTATGCAGGATTTCTCAAGACATATCCTTCACAGTAAAAAACGTGGTAAATTTCATGTGTAATTTCACACATAAATTCCAAAAATCTCAGAGCACTAGGTCCAACTAATAGGCTACCGTGGCACATTTGGCGGGTAAAAGCTACGTAATAAATAAAGTACTACTTAATATCCAAATACAATGAACCATCAACAAATCTTTGGAACCCGACCGTTCGTCTTGCCACAACCAAGTGACAAGATAATACCAGTCAGAGAGGCGCAAATTAAATACCTTTGTCATCAAAACTCAACATCTGTCAGAGTAAACAAATTGCTGATGTCCAAATCCGAGCACCGCCTTGACCTGTCAGAACAAAGACGAGTTGCCTTGAGGCCGGGCCTCTACTGTACTAGCTGTCGAAGTAATATCTCGAACAAGCGCTTCGGAAGTGAGATTCATATAGCCTTTACCCGGCTTCGCATACGTAAACCATTACAATGTGTGAAATTGAAATTCCGAGATTTTACTGGTTTGACCGATGGTCTCTCAAGCAGAGGGTCGTGGGTTCGAGTCCGGGCTCGAGCATCTACTTTTTTCGGAATTTATGTGCGAAATTATATTTAAAATCTACTACCTGAGAAAAAATTCAATGGTGTATGTGAAGTTCCCAATGCGCAATTGGCCCGCGTAGGAACTACGGCCCAAGCCCTCTTATTCTGAGAGGACTCCTGTGCCCTGCAGTGAGACGTACCTATATAGGCTGGGATGATGATGATGATTGGGAATGTTGGAGCAACAACCAAAATTGTGAATAAATAAATAAATAAAATAAATAAATATCACCGGGGACAATCACACCAATTGACCTAGTCCCAAAGTAAGCTAGGCAAAGCTTGTGTTATGGGTACTAGGCAACGGATAAACATACTTATATAGATAGATACATACTTAAATCATATTTAACACCCAAGACCCGAGAACAAACATTCGTATTTTTCATACAAATATCTGCCCCGACACGGGAATCGAACCCGGAACCTCAAGCTTCGTAGGCAGGTTCTCTACCTACTAGGCCATCTGGTCGTCAAATGTATGCCACTTAACTAGATGAAAATATAAGCATTATTAGGTACTCGAACGAACCCATGGCTTACGTATTAATTACATTTTCCATAATACTCATAACTAGCGAAACCTGATGCAGGTACAAACCAATATTAGTAGTTTTATTTCTTTGTATGCGCCTTGTTCAATTATTTTTTTTTCTATAAGGGTCATACACATCTGTTTGTTCGCGTCTCTCCTGTCATGTGGACGTGGCAAAAGTTAAGGGTCTATAGCCAATATGGTTTAAGGCCAACGCAAATTAAAATACCTTTGGACCCTACTTTGGAGCTTTAATCTAAGTATGTAATTTTTAACTAATTGTGTCTTTCCTACTTCTAATTCGCTAAAATATATGACGAAAAAGAGCAAATTACTGTTTAAATCACATACTTCCTCGCAAGGTTGCTTACAATATGGAAAGGAAAACTGGCCAGAACTCTGATGTCGTGTCGTGTCTGGTGTGTTCACTTTAATACGACAAACGTTTTTTGCGCCGTATAATTCTTCGTGAAATCCGCGAAAGTTCTCGACTATGCTAATAGATAGTTTAAATAGATTTTAAAGACGATAGCAGCATTCAGTGCCAGTTCGCAACCCACTGTTTGAACAAACTTCAGCAATGTGCGAGGTAGCTCCGACGATGAGTGACATGACGTCAATATTTGCTCTCATTCGTTAGTAGTTTCTGCACGTAATACTTGTTTAACACTTAAAGAACTTTGAATTTCGAGTAAGACTAGGTATGTATACTATCTATACATATAATAAATCTGTAACAAGTCGGTGTCTGTACATTGTAGATATTTGAGAAAAACTGTCACTAGGGCTATTTATTAGCACAATAGAACCCAAAACAATGATTTTTACAATTATTGTCTGTTTAACATTTGGTAGCATAGCATACGGTTGTGGTAACTCTGAAGATGAGCTCTGGTTGAGTTCGAAACGCGTCAGTGTAGCTTGGTGGTGGTGATGGTTGGGTTTATGTGATTTGTGTGTGTTCGTACAGTGTGGAGGTGGAGGAACTGCATGAACGCACATTTCTTGCATAAACGTAACTATTGTAAGGTCGCGGGTGAGCAAAGTAATTGTTTTAGTTCATTAATATGGACCTCCGCAAAGTAACGCCTGATTCAATAAATTATTGTCTGTTTGTCTGTGCGTTTGTGCGCGCTAATCTCAGAAACGGCTTAACCTAGAAGGATGCAGTTTTCACTGATATGTTGGTATTTTCTTGGATTAACATTTAGTGTTTGTTTCGTTTGAATCGGTTCACAAATAAGAAAGATACGTCTATTTTAAGAATTTATCGAACAGGTTTTTATTGT
This sequence comes from Archips crataeganus, assembly GCA_947859365.1. Taxonomy (NCBI): domain Eukaryota; kingdom Metazoa; phylum Arthropoda; class Insecta; order Lepidoptera; family Tortricidae; genus Archips; species Archips crataeganus. The sequence continues at coordinate 8,588,593 of OX402059.1, read as the reverse complement.
TTGAGCGCGCTAATCTCAGGAACTACAGCTCCGATTTGAAAAATTCTTTCAGTGATAGATAGCACATTTATCGAGGAAGGCTATAGGCTATATATCATCACGCTAACACCAATAGGAGCGGAGCGGACCGGAAGAATGTTTCAAAATCGGGGGTTTTTGAAGTAAAACTTCTATAGGCACGCTTGACTTGGGAGTACGGTGTGAATGTGAATGCGGGTGTGCGGGGGGGTTCGGGGGGGGGGGTAATTTTTTTTATATCGAGGAACTAAGGAGAGCCATAATTGATGAAAAAGCAAATTGGATAAAAAAAAATAAGATGCCCAAATTACTAATTCCACGCGGACGGAGTCACGGGCAAAAGCTAGTAGTAACTAAAATTCCAATGAAACTACAATTTCTATAGTACTTGTGGCTCACGACTGTGAGCATTAGGTACTTAGTTTTCAGAATGTATTGTAAAAGACAGTAGATACCTACCTATTCAACTATTTACGTCAAACGAGAACGTTTTAATGAAAACCCATTACTGTTTACGCGTGGTGTTAAATTTCTAACAGAAATTCTGAAAATAAACCATATCGAATGCGGTAGTCTTTTACGTCGATTTGTTTTGGACGTCAAAGGCCTAACAATAAACTGCGGTAGAGTTTTATTATTTAAGTAGATTAACTCTAAAAGGCCATTATTTTTAATTAAACTACATCATGCATGACAATCGTAGAGTAACTTTTTTACATGAAACTGACCCGCGATTGACCACTATTTCACCTAGTGAAAAGTGCAGATGAGGCCAAACAAAGGTGTATCTCACTGGTTCAGTAACATTACAAACAGCCTATTCACTCTAGCTTTGAAGAGCCCTAGGTTGTATTTATCTGGAAATACAGGCGACGACGGGGTTACCAAATATAAAGGAAGGAACAAAAATAGGAAACATTTATTTGGGACATTACAACAATAAAAATCCAAGAAAAAGAAACATATATAGACGCTAATATCAGTACAGTACCTACTTAATATGTAGTTTCTTTGCGACGTAGACTGGGCATTGGGTACTTCTATCTTTCGCCCAAACCATTATTTGTTTGAATTCTCCATTTACTTTATTTTAATAATAATACTTTACATAACACCCACATGGACTAATTGCAGTTTGTATAACAGTAGGTACGTAGGTACCGTCGGCCAAGAAAGTGGTCTACCAGTTTTGATAAAAGTTTCAGTGAGATATAATTATCGCTAATGTTATAATTTCTAACTGAGTGAAGTCATTATAATTATTGTCATCATAATTATTGCGAGGGAAAATCGACCACGTTGTATCATGCATGACGTGCAAATGAACTTCAAGCGTGGGGTAGTAGACCATACTTGAAGTTACTGTACCTAACCCCGGCGCCACACATATTACAAATGTTTGAACACAGTTATTTGATCACATGTGTAGCACCGGTATTTGCTTATTTGTTCAATAGAACATCCATACAATCAACCATAGATCAAATATGTGTTCAAATATGTGTTGAAACATTTGTAATATGTGTGGCGCCGGGGTAAGGTTAGATTAGCTTAGAACTGCAGTTATTAGTTTTAAATCTTAGATATTATGAATACCTATAAGTACATTTTAAAAGGTATAAGTACACGGTGTTATTATAAGAATAGTTCACTTTATTGTATGAAAATAGACATTTTGAAATTATGTTTCGTTCATTTTACACAGTGAACGTTGGTTGTAATTAAAGTATTTTTATACAAAATGAGCTTATATGTTATGGGTGTTATATTATTTGTATTTTCCTATTTTAAGAGCACATGCGAATTAGTTTCAGCATCGGGTGTTAGTAACGTGGAAAATAATTTAGCATTGAAATGAAATGTATATTTGCCGTGTAAATACTAGCCTAATGATCGTAGGTCAATGCTCCCGGCACTCTGCAATGAGTGATGAGATGACGGTTTATTGATCCTCCGCGTTTGTAAAGGTAAACATTTGCAGTTTCTAGTTTGATTTATTTGTTGCAAATTGTGCCTGCATTACTAACATACAGCTGTAACGTTCATATATTGTTACGATGAATTTCTATGTTGGCTTAAAATGGTGAATGGTTTCTAGTGGCGGAGCGTGAAAAATTTTGCAAGTAAAGCCGGAGTTAGCCGGAGTAAAAAAAAAAACCTAAAACATACCCATTTATACTGTTCTTGAAAAGCAGTGCAGTAATGAAAGAGAAGTGTATGGTATCTTCGAAAGTTTAATGAACCCGGGTATCGGGTTGTTAGTACCCTTCGCCACTGATGGTTTCATTTTGACTTTCTTGATAGGTACTGGTTATTTTAAAATGTAGTAAATCAAGCGAAGAGGGATAATTTATTATAGCAGCCTTAATAACATGCAGTACGCTTAGTATAAGTTTTACTTCACCAAAATACTTCTCGATCGCATTTACGTAAAAAAATCAATTACTATGGAAACATGGACAGCGCCTCCGCGCGCGTGCGTCCATGTTTCCATAGAATTGAAATTTTTACGTAAACGCGATCGAGAAGCGTATACAATACAATACAATACAAATATTCTTTATTGATCACCAAAAACAGTACAGTGACATTACAAAAATAAAAATTCAGGTAGACAATAGGCGGTCTTATCGCTAAAAAGCGATCTCTTCCAGACAACCAATTACTCAGAAATTAATAAATATCAACAGACGAATGTAGGTGGCAGAAATAACAGACAAGAGAAACGCAGTATTACTTAATAGACAACAAACAATAAAAACAATACAAATATAATATAAATTATATACTAGGGGCGTTCAATAAAAAGTGAGGATGAGTATGTTATAAACAACTTTTACTAAATGTCATTTTATTTTTCGACATAGTCACCTTTTAGCATAATACACTTAGTATATCTTTTTTCTAAACTTAAAATTCCATTTTTAAAAAAGGTCTCATCTTGAGTACTTAAAAAATCTTGTACTGCAGTGACTACCGCGTCGTCGTCTTCAAATTTCTGGCCTCTCAGGTATTGTTTCAATCTCGGAAATAGGTAGAAATCACTGGGAGCGAGATCTGGTGAATACGGAGGATGCTTAAGGATATCGAACCCAGCATCACGAATTGCAGCCATTGCAACGGCGGACTTGTGTGCCGGGGCATTGTCCTGGTGGAACAGCACAACTTTCGAGAGTTTACCTCGGCGTTTTTCGCGGATCTCATTGCGCAATGTTGCTATTTGTTTGGCGTATAAAGTGCCCGTAATAGTGGCTCCATGCTCGAGATACTCAATCATTAATACCCCTTTACCATCCCAAAAAACAGAGTCCATGACCTTACCGGCAGATGGGCTCACCTTGAATTTCTTCGGAGTGGGAGATGATGGCCTTTTCCATGTCATAGACTGCAGTTTCGTTTCAGGGTCGTAATGATGGAGCCATGTTTCGTCCATTGTTATAAATCGCGCCAAAAAAAGTTCCCGGTCTTGCTGCATCAGGTTCAAAGCTTCTTGACAAATCTCTAGTCTAGTTTGTTTTTGCGTGTCAGTAAGCATTCTTGGTACCCAACGCGCAGATACCTTTTTCATACCCAAGCGTTCATGTAAAATATTATGAACGCTCCCCGTTGAAATCTTTACATTTTCAGCAATAAAACGAACTGTGACACGACGATCCGCCAAAACTGAGTTTTCGACTTTTTTCACAATTTCTTCAGTTACTGCTGTAGTAGGGCGTCCGGAGCGGGGGTCGTCTATTGTCGATGTTCTTCCACGTCTAAATTCGGCGCACCAACGTGCGACTGTCGAATACGGAGGAGCATTAGACCCTAAAGTGTCCCGCAAATCCAAATTGACTTGGTCCGTAGAAAAATTTTTCAAATACAAGTATTTGATAACGGCCCGCAGTTCAATTTTCTCCATTTTCGCTAACATACTCAATAGCATTGCAAAGAAATTACCGTATATTTTTTTAAACAAAAGACAGTTAGTTTTTTTTTTCATAGCAATCAGCTAGATAGATTAGCTTTACCGGCCAGTATTTAATTTCGTAATATTAAAAGAGTTTGCATCTCATTCTCACTTTATATTGAACGCCCCTCGTAAATAAACAAATACATTCAATATAATACTTATACACTACATATACTTAATACAAAATATCAATGGAAAAAAATGTCAAAAGGCCGCATGTGAGAAAAGGATTTAAAAAGGAAATTAAAGAAACAATATACTTAAACAAAAAAGAAAAAGAATAAAGAAGGGTCAAAGAGCGAGGATTACGTTAGTGACAAATAGTGAGCCTTTAGAAGGTTTTTAAAAATGGGAAGGGATTTTGCTTGCCTTAACGACAAAGGAAGAGAATTCCAAAGACGAATGGCGGTCATAGTAAAGGAGTTATGATAGAATTTGGAGGAAGAAGGAGGAACAGTAAGAAGAAAATTTTGTGCAGAGCGAATAGAGGACATAAACATAAAACGCTCTTGAAGATATTGAGGAGTTGCAGGATTGAAGAGTATGCTGTACAGAAGAGAAAGAATGTGAGTATTACGGCGAAAACGGATGGGGAGCCACTTGAGATGGGCGCGATAGTAGGAAACGTGGTCATACTTCCGCAAACCAAATATGAACCGAATACAGACATTTTGGATACGCTCAAGCTTATTCAATTGCTCCTCTGTAAGATCTAAATAGGAAACATCGGCGTAATCTAAAATAGGAAGAAGGAGAGAATTAGCCAACGCAATCTTGGTAGCGAGCGGGAGAAAGTTGCGAAGCCGCCTCAGAGACCCCACAGCAGCAAACATCTTCCTGCTAACCTCATTAACTTGGGGCGCCCACGCCAATGACTGGTCCATGAAAACACCCAAGTTTTTTACTTTAACCGAGAAAGGTATCAGGATACCATTAAAAAATATAGGCGGCAGATTAATAAAATTTACTCTGGAAATAAAATGTGAACTGCCGACTATAATAACCTGAGTTTTTGCTGGGTTAACGCTAAGACCATAGCGTCCAATCCAGTTGGCTATTTTGGCCAAATCGAGATTCACGGCAGCAATAACATCCGGGAGATCATCAAGTACACCCTGAGAATATATCTGGAGATCGTCGGCATAAAGGTGATAAGAAGAGACAAGATTGTGAGAAATGGAATTTATAAATATGGAAAATAATAGAGGCGACAGTACACCGCCCTGCGGCACTCCCGCTGACAGGCTGCACCAAGAAGAACGAGAAGCTTCCACCTTTATGCGTTGCCGACGCCCAACCAAGTAACTCCGAAACCAATCAATTACCGCAGGAGATATGTTAAGAGAACCCAAGATCCCCAGCAGAACATCAAAGTCAACAGCATTAAACGCGTTGCTAAAATCAAGCAGCGCCAGAACCGTTAACTTTTTGCTGTCCATGCCCAACCGTATGTCATCTGTAATTTTGACGAGAGCGTATTTTGTTGAAGTAAAACTTATACTAAGCATACAGGAATAAAATTCAGTTGAAGAGCAGGGAGTTCTCTAACGTTGAGGTCTTCGCTTAGTTTCATCGTAATACTCACAAGACCATAAGCAATTGGGGATGTCTATTTTTTTGCAATGTAAGTATAGTAAATCGAAAACCATTTCGAGATAAATGCTTTTTAATTCGTTTTCTGTTGTTATTTAATTTTAATATTATGTAATGAATTTATAATGTAACAAATAAGCAATGACCTTCATTTGACATTGGTGTAAATTGCGTGACCGGTTCAAGTCGTACTTTATTCTGTGTGGTTAGAATTCTTCACAATTTACGCGTGGATTATACTACGGAGTTTGATTTGGACCCGCTGTCTGACATCTAGCACCTTGACAGTGCCAGTAAAGTGACACAGTGTATATGTATGTATAGTGTACCACTACGCAAAAAATAATTAAAGAGGTTGCCTTATCGTACGCATTTAGATAGATTTAGAAATTTGGCATTGTGGGAGCCCTCAATTATAATCTGACGTCATCAACTAAAATAGATTCAATAATTAATTTTGAAAAAAGTAGAGAACTAAATGACAAAATATTGAAATGAGTTTCTTATAATTGACTTTTCTATACAAAAAAAATATAAAAACCATGGGTATTTTTTTTAGACATCCCCAATTCGTGTTAACTAAAGTTATTCTAGTAATTAAGTAGTACCTAAGTATTAAATCTGGAGCATCTCTGTTTGGGAATACATCTTCACTACAGTTTAGCTAAATTAATCCCACAACTTGGAAAGCGAATACCTAACTCGTAGGTTCGTTAGCCACCAGACAAAATGTAAACCACAAATGTCAGTACCTCCATAGGTCCCAATGAGATAGCCTAGACATCGTGATCGCCTCAGAGTGCCAACCGGAACCATTTGTAAACATCATAATGCCGGTTGAGCGTGCGCAAGTTCTGTATAAGGCAGATAATCAAAACAAACACCGACAAAGAAAATGAGGTCGGCCCAAGATTGGATCCGGTGCCGGCGTGTCATCCGTATACACGCACTTGCCCAGAAAAAGTATAGAAAAAAAGTACAGCGCGCGGAACGCGACCAATCCTATTAGAGCAGCGGCCGACAGCCAAACTAGTTTAACTTTACAGTTACGAGGCGAGACGATTCGATTCTGCGACGATACGTAGCCGAAGGTCGCGGGAACTCGGGCACGGATAATTCGGAATTCGTTCTGCAAGCCGGTGGATGCCGGACATGCCGTGCTGCCTGCGACTCCAGTGAAACGTCTAAATGGAGATGAGGTCCGAAAAAGACCCGGCCTCGGCGCTTTATTAAACCGGAGGTTTAAATCTTAAAGCTGGATACGTCGTTTATGCTCCCCACTTAAGTCGGCTGCCTTATTCAAGCAATGTATCTGTGTAGACTTGGAGCCACTTGAGTCCGCGAAAATCGAACTACGCAAAAACTTGCATCGTGAATCGTGATTCGTATCGCGCCTTCATTCATTCATATCTCATTCATCACATGCGATATCGCGAAAATGGGTACATAGTGCACATAAGATCCAATGAAGACGTGGTATGGATATGAAACCAGAAGCAAGTCCTTACAGCATTGTTACAATTTCAAATTGGCGTCCACGCGTCTTATTTGCACGATCTTCAGTCTATACAAATACCTACTACCTTCTACGGTACCAATAGAAAAGCTTATGAAATTAAATTGAATGGACTTATGGTTCTCAATTTGCTATTTCACCATGCACCAACGCTGAGGTAATTTGTCAAAGATATTGGGCTCTAATAGTAAGCAATGACTCTACAATAGAACCTCACGCTTATTATGATGACGCAGCTTAAATTCAACGCAGTAATTTTACTGAAGGTCAATCAAATTTAAGTTTCCATAAAAGTATGCTCTTTGAAATAGGTACGAATACGAAACCAGTTATTAAGCAACAGTGATTGGAATTGGCTAAGTAAAGTTTTTTGAAGAGGTGCTAAATATATTTTTTTTCGACAGTAGTCTTCTTCTAGACCAAGAAACTGCAGCTGTTTTATTTTTATCTCCTATTGTTTACTGGAAATATTTTTTTAAATGTTCGAGATGACATTTGTGAGATTTAATGGCTGACAAGCGGTTCGTGCTCAGTACTTTCAGTACCGTTTAGTTAAACTGCACCGGCTGCGACTGTACTTTTAGCCCATACGTACCTATGTACTGATATTTTTACATTCAAGTGATGGGTATTATAATATTTAAAAACACGGAGCCGTGTAAGGTAGGAAATAAATTCTAAATGTCGCCAAAAATGGAAAAGAAATTGCAATTCTTTGATATTTATGTGTATTTTTGGTTGAAGATTACGCATTTGTAAAAATTAGATAACAAATAATACATAGGTACTACCTACAGCGAAAAAAAAAGTGTAGGACTCGTATACTCTACTAATGCTTCAAGTTTAGCGTTAATTATATTTTAAACATTGTTACAAAAAGAGTAGGTAAAGAATTTTAAAATCGTTTATGTTTACTGTTTTACTAAAATTAAAATGTCTTACTTAAATAGATGTAAAACTTGAAACTTGATATTAATTATAGTAGGTAAGTACAATAAAATTAAATAGAACAGCGGGAGTTTCGTTAACGCCCTTATTTGCATAAATAAGTAAGTATTATTCAACGTTGTCTACTTAAACGTTTATTGTTTTTAAAATATGCATATCATACTTGCATCATTAGTTTCCGTCTTTGACATTGTACCTAATAAAGTTCAAGTTGCTAGTAAAATAATATCTTACCTCCGCTAAGTATCCAAGCACGCCCCCTTTTTTAGTAAACCAACACAAAAACCACTTTACCGGCACAGGCTGTGTAATTAATAGATCCAATGTCCGATTAATCCGATCATCATTAGCCGCTAAATTGACGGATCGACGGGACCTTGCACAATACACGAACACAATGAACGATCAATCAAAGCAGATCATTATCTATTCTATCACCAAACTGTAACACTTTTTCACCATAACACAGAATCCGGAACGCTCGGTTAAAAATTCTAAAAAAATAACTTTAGCGAGTTTCGCGCGTAAACGCCGGCTATGGCGGGCAGGCTGCGCGGGCGACGCGTGCTATGCCGCCATGTGCCGACAGCTGACTGAATCGCAATTCAAAACAACGCAACTACACGCAATTACGGGGTACAGATTTTTTCGCTTCTAAGCTTTATTTTAACGGTAGTTTTAATGGTGATCGGATCTTCCGTCCCATTAGTTCGGACTAGAAACACGTCCTGCGTTTCCAGCATTTTGGATGTTAGGTACGGTAATCTATAATAAATTGTATGTAGTTACCTTTCGCTGCAACTAGGTGCGATTTATGCTCAGAACTGTGCCGAATTAACAATTACCTATGCTTTTATTCATTATAACGTTAACTGAAAACAACCGTTATCGCGGAGTAAAGTATGTAGGATTACGTCAAATAAAACACAAGCAGATGGTTTTTGAATTAATATTTTATGTTAAACTGTATGATAAATAACAGACCACTACGCTGGCTGTTGGCTAGTCCAGCCACACTACTTACCTATCGGAAATGAGTAATTGTAAAAGTAAATAAATATTCCTAATGAGCTAGGTATTAAAATATAAGTACATAAGTTGTTGAAAGTATGCAACATTCATAAAAATTCATAATTACTCGTACTATACTAAACGGGACTTATCACGTAATTAATATTTACCTCGACGTTTCGGCCACATTGTGTTAACTCGTGAGTCGTGCTGCAACGTGGCTGAAACGTCGAGGTAAATATTAATTGCGTGATAAGTCCCGTTTAGTGTAATTATGAGTGAAAATCACGAAAGTTTAAAACAGTATATTCATAAACATTGTAGATAGGTACATACGTCAAAGAGGATAGGGTATGAGTTAGTTTCGAAGTTATTATTGTTATATGAGATGCACTATAAAAATTGTAGCAAAATCGGTGTGGGGTCGTTTCATGAAACTGCAAATTACATTCCTGAACTTAAAAGCGTGGAAATACCTAGCAGTCGTGAGATAAGATGCCATAATAAAATTTTGTAGGTAGCAACTTTCAACTTCGATATAACTTGTTCAATTTAATTTCGTGTAATACGCTTTTAAATAAACTATAAGTACCTATAGAGATACAAGTCTTTTTTTCTAATTTCGTGAAAACAATTCTTAGACCGAATAAACGATTTAAACGGGACTTGTGATTTTTTAGTCTTTATACACCGTGAAATTTTAGTGGTTGTTTTCCCGAAACGAGGTGATTTAGTTTCGATTGTACAACCGATTTATAATTACTATTTTGACTAGAGTCAAAAATCCAATTGTGAAAAACGAAAGTCGAAAATGACCGCAAACCAATAGTAACGCTTCGTTGGTACAAGTAGCGTACGATCGTACGATAGGATAGGTTAGGGAAAACAACCACTAAAATTTCACGGTGTATACCTACATACTTACAATGTTTACATGAGGCAATGTCTTCGTCCTATTTACTAAGTTTTATGCTAATAGATATCCTGTACAGTCGACATCAACATCAAGAGGTATCAGTTCATTCCATTATCAATTTATCATTTAGCAGAATTTTCGCATCCCCGATTGGCAATGGCGCCAATTACCTAACTATGCGCTGTAATTTTTCTATACCCAAATATTTGAATTATTTTAAGGTTATTAAAATGTATGGGTATATGAATAGATTACGTATGTTATTAATGAGTAAATTCGTAGATATTGCGTGGATGTGCATTGTGCTTTGTGCATTTGACACCACATGTTTTTGCGTTGCGTAGAGCAAGCTCGCTCGTCTTTGCGAAATGACGACGTCGCATTTACCTACTTTCGAAGTTTCGCTTTTCAACTATGATATCCCTCTAGTTCAAATTATAGGTAACACCTAAATTTATTTGATCGCTGAGACTTTACTTCATATTTCAAACTTTTGCAGATTTATGCTCTCGAATCTGGTACCTATAACTAGGTGCTCCAACAACCAATATTTAATTCGCACTTAATCTCATTTCTACATCTTTTGTCCCATAATAACTTTTCAGTATCTAACTTCTCTTTTCAGTAGTAACTTTTTAGTGTATCTTAATCACCTCCGCTACGCTGATGATATAGTTATAATAAAATTGCTGAAAGTGCCGAAGACCTGCAACTCATGTTAGAGCAACTATATCAAGCGTCCCTGCGATCGGGTTTGAAAATGAACATGGACAAGACAAAGGTTATGGCGAAAGCCGATCTCACACCGAATCCCATTTCATTGAATGGACGACCGCTGGAGCAGGTGAAAGAGTACACATACCTAGGACAGGTGATAAAGTTGGGCCGGGACTCGATGATGGCTGAGATAAAGAGAAGGAAACAGTTAGGATGGGCAGCCTTCGGAAAGCTGAGCTATGTGCTGAAGTCCAAAATTCCCCAATCGTTGAAAACGAAGGTGTTTGATCAGTGCGTGCTATCGGCTATGACGTATGCTTGTGAGACATGGACGTTAACTGCTGGGATAATCCACGAGTTGAAAGTGACGCAGCGTAACATGGAGCGTGTCATGCTCGGCATAACGCTACGCGATCGAGTCCGGAACGAGCTTATTAGACAACGCACGAGAGTGGTCGATGTGGGACATAGAGTCGCGAAGCTGAAATGGGCTTGGGCCGGCCACGTGTGCCGACGACACGACGAACTGTGGAGTAAGCACGTTTTGGAGTGGAAACCCCGGCTAGGCAAAAGAAATGTGGGCAGACCACCTGCCCGATGGTCTGATGACATTATGGAGACAGCAGGACCGGTCTGGAAGAGAGAGACATAGTCGATCTAGATGGAAAGGAGATTGGAGAGGCGTATGCCCAACGGTGGGCGAAAACGCGCTGAAGAAGAAGAAGAAGAAGAAGAACTTTTCAGAAGATATATAGACTTCTCAACGACGGATCTTGACGAAACTTAAATAACTTAGGTACCTACTAAATACGACTGAATACACTCACATGGACTGGTACTGAATTTTTATTGTTATTATTTTTTTCTGTACTTAGCTACTTACAATTTTGGTGATCAAAAAAGAATATTTGTACTTATTGTATTGTGTATTGTACGACCAACGACCACCCATTTTACAAGACCTTGCTTAACCGAATCAGTTCAGAGTAATATGAGAATCAAATGTCAATTATTATATTTCAAATAAACCTTGGAGTATATCAATGTCTAAAATTATAAGGTTGAAGTTACAACCACACGACAACCATGTATTAGCTTCTCGTATTGCAGTCCGGTCAGCCAAGTGCGAGTCGGGCACGCGATTTATACCTAATTAATTAGGTATAGGTAACGCCACGAGAGTTGAGGCGAATGATTACACACTCAGCTACATAAAGTAATGATTGCAAAAAAGATAGTGAATGAATGAAATGACTGAGTGAATGAAAATGTGTGTTATATGATCTTATGACGAAATACTGACGCAATAAATACTATGCATATTAGGTATAATTTTTCTTTTCCATATAACCATTTTTGAAATAAAACAATTTGAAACTGATAAGAAATATTCGCAAGAATAAAACCGGTATTTAAAAAAAACCGAAAAATATGCTTACCTATCTGATTTATGTAAAATACTTAGATCAAAATATTTCATTTTCTCTTTTGTTTGAACTAGATGTATTTTCCTACATTATTCTTAAAGAAATAGGTTGAAGAAATTTTTAGTCAATCTTGTAATTCTAAGTTGAGTCTGTTGAACTTGCTATCGGTACGAATAAATGTCAAAATCCCGCTGTCTCAACTCTGATAGCGTTACCTAAGTATAATTTGAGTCTTATTAAAATTTTGCGCAGAACGAACACTCTGTTACTATTTGTATGGAGCTACACTATGTTACCGCCTTCGATCAACGATACAACGTTACCGCGCATTACAATAAATATATTAAATAAATACTAAGCATCTTTTTCGATGCTGATAAGTCAAAATCATTTGTGATATAAGTATAGCTGATTCATCATCATCATTTCAGCCGAAAGACGTCCACTGCTGAACATAGGTCTCCCCCAAGGCTCGCCAAACAGATCGGCCCTGCGGCATCCGCATCCAATGCGTTCCCACCACCTTTACCACGTCGTCGCTCCATCTTGTTTGAGGCCTACCTACTCTGCGTCTTCCGGTCCGCGGACGGCACTCGAAAACGTTTCGGCCCCACCGGCCGTCAGTTCTGCGAGCGATTTTACTCAAATAATCGCAGAAAATAGCTTACTAGTGTAAACTAATACAACTTTTTTAGCTTGGGACAAGTTTACCTGCGCAAAATTTGAAAATGACTCTTATATTATTAATTGTCGTTGGTGCTTTACGGTGACGAAAAACATCGTGAGGAAATCTATGCAGCCTGCAAAAAAGTTCAGCGGTGTATGTGAAGTTCCCAATCCGCACTGCGATCGCGTGTTAACTAGGTACGGTCCAAGCCTTCACATTCTGAGAGGTGGCCTGTGGGATGTATACAGGATGAAATTATTATGATTGTCGCTGATGTTCCTCGCCAGTGGACTGATCACCAATATCACCAACACATCTACTTATTCTATTTTTCGGAAATAAACCTATAAGACTTTCAATGAAGTAGAACTGGTACACATTGGTCCTAAATTGTTAATGAAGTAGATACGAGGGGCGTTCAATATAAAGTGAGAATGAGATGCAAACTCTTTTAATATTTCGAAATTAAATACTGGCCGGTAAAGCTAATCTATCTAGCTGATTGCTATGAAAAAAAAAACTAACTGTCTTTTGTTTAAAAAAATATACGGTAATTTCTTTGCAATGCTATTGAGTACGTTAGCGAAAATGGAGAAAATTGAACTGCGCGCCGTTATCAAATACTTGTGTTTGAAAAATTTTTCTACGGACCAAGTCAATTTAGATTTGCGGGACACTTTAGGGTCTAATGCTCCTCCGTATTCGACAGTCGCACGTTGGTGCGCCGAATTTAGACGTGGAAGAACATCGACAATGGACGACCCCCGCTCCGGACGCCCTACTACAGCAGTAACTGAAGAAATTGTGAAAAAAGTCGAAAACTCAGTTTTGGCGGATCGTCGTGTCACGGTTCGTTTTATTGCTGAAAATGTAAAGATTTCAACGGGGAGCGTGCATAATATTTTACATGAACGCTTGGGTATGAAAAAAGGTATCTGCGCGTTGGGTACCAAGAATGCTTACTGACACGCAAAAACAAACTAGACTAGAGATTTGTCAAGAAGCTTTGAACCTGATGCAGCAAGACCGGGAACTTTTTTTGGCGCGATTTATAACAATGGACGAAACATCCATCCATCATTACGACCCAGAAACGAAACTGCAGTCTATGACATGGAAAAGGCCATCATCTCCAACTCCGAAGAAATTCAAGGTGAGCCCATCTGCCGGTAAGGTCATGGGCTCTGTTTTTTGGGATGGTAAAGGGGTATTAATGATTGAGTATCTCGAGCATGGAGCCACTATTACGGGCACATTATACGCCAAACAAATAGCAACATTGCGCAATGAGATCCGCGAAAAACGACGAGGTAAACTCTCGAAAGTTGTGCTGTTCCACCAGGACAATGCCCCGGCACACAAGTCCGCCGTTGCAATGGCTGCAATTCGTGATGCTGGGTTCGATATCCTTAAGCATCCTCCGTATTCACCAGATCTCGCTCCCAGTGATTTCTACCTATTTCCGAGATTGAAACAATACCTGAGAGGCCAGAAATTTGAAGACAACGACGCGGTAGTCGCTGCAGTACAAGATTTTTTAAATACTCAAGATGAGACCTTTTTTAAAAATGGAATTTTAAGTTTAGAAAAAAGATATACTAAGTGTATTATGCTAAAAGGTGACTATGTCGAAAAATAAAATTACATTTAGTAAAAGTTGTTTATAACATACTCATTCTCACTTTTTATTGAACGCCCCTAGTAGATATGATGAGTGTAATCGTAAAGATAAGTGATACACGTATCTAGTTGAGGAACGAAAGGGCCTGTAGTAGTTATTATTAGTTAGGTACACAATAAGTGACACTTTGATCAGTGGCCTTCCTTTCATTCATCAAACATGTTCTCGACCCTGTACCGAAATTTTAATGGAGGATGATCTAGCAGTAATCAGTCTCCATAGAGGTGATTAATAAATTAAGGAATGTTGTCTTAATAATTATTTTTAAGGTAACAAAATTTTGTTTAATATAACAATATATATTGCTGACGATGCTTTTTGCTAACCGTACTTGCACGGTCGTCCGTACTACACGTCCGCACCCAAGTCAATTCGATCACTAGAACGACTTGCAAGATTTGAAGACAACTTACGTACAGGTTGGTCGATTCACAAGAGTTGGCACGAATGGATCGAATAAGTGAATGAAAGTATCTATGTGTTACCTATTTGAATACATTTCACACAAATATGAAAATGTCATGTATCAGTCATTTTCCTATAAAAATGTCAAAGTGACATTGCTTTCGTTCATTCCATTCGTGCCAACTCTTGTGAATCGACCTGTACCTATAGTCGATCATCACAACAAAAACCTTAAGTCTCAGTATCACATTGACTTGTGAGTGAAAATAGCCTTTGATGTTTTAAACCATACAAATAACATGAACCTTAGGGTGGTAAAATAATTTCTTGGTCGACTATACGTAGGTACAGTCAGCAACAAAAATATGAATACACCCAAAGTACCAAAAATATGCATCCACGACTCTATTACCAGGGTATAAAGGCGTGTATACATATTTTTGGTACTTTAAGTGTATTCATATTTTTGTTGCTGACTGTACATACCTACTTACATACGAATATTGCAAGTTAAATTAAAAAATACATGGAAAACGGAAAAAAGTAAAACAGTGCACTGAAGTTTGTAATGATTTTTAAAATAAATACTGGATATTTATTTTACGTTTACAGATTACTTATTACTGGTTAATGATGTGATGTAGTAACTAAGATAACATAATGAATTACATAACAGAGCTAAGTATACTCACACCTAGATTACCTATGTTATTAATACTAGTAATAGCTTATATCCTTCATAAATATTTACATACTATACTTACCTAATTGTTAATAATACATTTTCGGAATTGCTGCATTTATTACAAACAATGTAATGCTTTTGCAAAAACATACTTTATCACAGTGTTATTAGGTCTATTTTGTAGTAACAACCTTCTGTTACATATATTTTTAGGGGAAAAAATGCGTCCCACGCTGAAAACCAATGAATCACACTGCAATGACATACGGGTCTTTTTCAAATTTTGCGCAGAACATTGTTACTTTTTGTATGGAGCTACCACTCTGTTACCATACCATGCATTATTACAAACATTACATAAATATAAGCATCTCTTTTCGATTTCGATAATCAACAATTATCTGTGATTGGTAGCTAATTGCAAATCATCAATCAATTCACTTAAATAACCGCAGAAAATGGGCAATGTAAACGGAAACAACTTTTTTTAGGTTGGGACAAGTTTTACTGCGCAAAATTTGAAAATGGTCCATACAAAAGAAATATCTTATAACATCTAAAGAACAGATTCGAGATTTTATTAAGGTCATGGAATACTAAATAAATATTAAAAGCTACAAAGGTTGTTTGTGTATTTTACAGCATTAATATATCTAAAACGTTCAGACTGAAAATCTAGTGCATTATTTGCGGCATTATCCTTAGAAAGTAAATAAGATATATTCGGATCAACAGCTTTGCCACATATTATTGAGATATATTTCACTAACCTTTAATATAATGTTAACAATTAGTCATGAGTAGGGTTAATTATCATATCAAGTAGAATTCAAACAATTTAAGACTAGCCCAGTATCTGAAAAAAGTAAAACATCTAACTTCCTCAAAGTTTCGTATCAAACCATTCAACAGAATCCCTGGTAAGAAATTTTACTTTCTTAGAGCCTAGCCATGATTGAAATTTAATGAATTAGGTAGGTATACATAGATAAAAAAGCATGTAAATTATCAAAAAGATTAATATTAGACACTTAATACTAGAAGGCTTTCTTAATTCAATTCCATTTTAATATAGACATGATTGATTAATTAATAATAGATGAATATTTATTTAGCTAAATTAGAAGGCCTACATTGCAACAAGTGACTTTTATTGCATTATTTTTAGTTAATTTATTTGGATTTCTATGTACACAGGGCGTCCCACGGCAATGCCACATGGAGGGGAAGTACCTTAAATATTGTAGATAGACAATTTTACTGAAAAGAGACTTCATTTTGATTTTAAAATCAATTTTAACTGCATTCAATTACAGCACTTACAAGCCAAATGCAATTTTTAAGTTACATATTTTATATTAGTATTTATTTATTTTCAAATTTGAATCATCTTAATTTTAATTTTAAGCTTTCTGTGGTTTGCATACACATGGAATCGCACTTACGTTGATGGCAGTCATATTTTATTGTTAATCCTAAATAACATATAATTCAAACTACATGTCACTGGCATATATTTTAAACCAACTGTAAACCATAATCTAATTTTATAATCATCAATTTAACAATCAACATGCAATTTCAGTCTTATAAAAAACAATTTATTATACAATGAATCTCTGGTTATTTGGTTGTAGGCACTGATTGGATCTGGAAATGCTTCGTAAATTATAAATGGGGTACTAGATTGAAGAACTTATTTCATAACTGAGGTTTTGGCATGCCATATAAAACCATTATTGTGTTTCCCATCTTCCAAGTTCTTCCACGATTTTAGAGTGTTACACCCAAACAATAGCGTCAAGCAGGTACTGTGATATTGTCTACCTATATACATTTTTTTCTTAATAAACGTACTTAATAAATAAATTGATTTCTTGCGTATTTGACACATTTGGATACACATATAAATGAAAACACGTTCAACTAACCAAGGTACAGAAAATGCACCAGTAGGTACCAATTAGAGAATGTCCTTTGGTCCAAATGGTCAATTCAATGCATCTTCGACTGTATGGATGTACCTATTTATGAGGATGTATACAATGTCACTTTAATAAGTCATTCATTATTCATTATAGTCTTTTGTTGAAGTCATTTCTTTAAACATCACACCTTTTTGTGATCTGATGTCATAATCTAATCATAATCATAACGTAACAATAACTAATTTATATTCATGCCTGTAACTCCCAGCTTACTAGCATTAAATGCGACATTTATCAGCCTGTTTATTCTATGACTAACGGAATAATGATCTTGACACTCTTCACTATCACCATTACTCACTATAGTTCTATTGACGGTCTCGTCAATACAATTTAGTAGATTTTCAAAAAAGTTTGGAAAATTTTCATAACTAGGATATACATTTATATCTATAACTGCATGCCTGCCTGTGGCGTTGTCAATTACGACATCAAATCCTGCTAAGACTAAACCAATTTCTTTTCTCAAAACTCGAATAATTTGTTTTATCTTCTCTTCTTTTAAAGTCATTTGTAAATCTGTTTCATCGTGTGGGTCTAAAATGGATAATGTTGATTGGCTATCTGATTTGCACACCTCCCCTGTGCTGTAAAATATTGGTTCCAGATCTTCAGATGCAGCGAAATTCTTCAAACTTGGTCTCTCACATATGTGATACCTGGAAATTATAAAAAATATATCATCAAGTAGGTAGAAATTCAAATTTCTGTTAAAACTAAATAAAATCCAGAGCACTAACCTTTTTCCTATAATAAAGACTTTATGCAGCACCGCATTATGGTTGACAAAACTCTGAACAACACAAGGTGGTCGACACACTTTCAAATCTCTCTCATTGAAGACTAAGATCATATCATGCGCTGATTTGGACCCATGGGCTACAGTTGGCTTGCAAATTATAGGGAATCTCACTCCCCTCTGCCTCATAATTTCTAAATTCTCTTGTATGTTACATGTAGTGAACTCTGCAAATGCTGGTGTGAAGATTCCATGTCTAGTAAATGTAGGTTCGTTTTGTAATATTGAATAGTAATTATACCTGCAAAAGCGTTTTAATTGTTGTTAGTTTCATTCATGATCATAAGTACCTAAGGAGCTGAGGACTTACAAACTGCATAAAATTTCATACTTCAAAATACGAAAACTGATGCAGTTTATTCTTCTCTAAAATGACACATACAAATTTACATTATAATAAAAACTTACCTATTCAAAAGAATCCTCACATTGTGTAGTGGGTCAATAACTGCAATATTTGGATGGTTTGACAAATACTGTTCTACATTGCTAATGATTTTTGAAGCCTAAAAAAAAGGTTAAAGACATTGAAAATGTTGTTTTAATCACTTGTTTTGACCACTTGTTGATAAACTCATATAGTTATTACAATTAATTTAATTATTAACATCTATATTACCTTTTTTAATAACTTAGCATTTCACTTGCCTTAGCGTCTCCTATGTCAGCAGCAGCTATCACATCCGTCAGTTTGTGAAGGAATACATCAATCTCTCCCTGCTCTTCCAGAGGCCTTTCTAAATCCAACTGTTGAAAAAATAAATGTATCAGATTATATTATATAAATCACTGTTAAAACATCTCACAACAAGTATGTCATCCGGATGACCATCTCTCTATCATTCATTATCATAAAAGTGGTGTCACAAGATAGTTCAATCCCAGTATGTAATTTTACAGTGTGCTTTTTAGGAATCAGGTATATTAATGACTATAATGACTGATCTCATAATAATTCACTGATGGAGCACTAGCTTTAGAAATTAATTATTAATTTCCAGACTATATTCGACTTTTTAAGTCCAAATCACTCAGGAAAAATTTTCAACACCATAATGAGAGTGGCTAAGCCATATTTTTTATGGAATTATTTTGATGGTGGTAATTCCATAGACACATTCATAAAGGTCAGCAACTCAGCATTAGTAGGCCCAATAAGAGGTTTTCCTTATTAGAATCCTTGGATCTTGTTAGAAACCAGTTGTTTGTGACTCACATTGGCAAGTCCCCATACTCATTAGGTGTCTCCCAAGGTTGCTACTATGAAGCAATAATAGGGATGTTGACACCACCAATCAACTGACGTACTTTTTATGAGCTGTCAAAACACATTTCTCCCATAGAGTTTGAATGGCAATAGCAACATATGACGTCACTTGTTCGCATACTCAACTAACTAACTAATTATTTGTTTTAAAGCAACAAAAAATCTAATTTTGCAGTTAATCGAAAATTAATCTTGGTTTCAGGGCTAAAATAAAGCGTTTTCTTACTGGAGTCGTGTCTCCGAATTATTTTTTAATGGTGTCAACATCCCTATTAATAAAGGTAGGAAATATGAAAGTTTTCTAAAATTAGTAATGTACTTTATTTTATAAAACTTAATTGAACAGAATATAAGGTTGTGTTGGATAAGTTTTGTGGCCATGCAAGAGCAAAAGAGTGGAAGCAGGAACAAATCATAATCAAATCATGTTTACTTTAAATTAAACATGAAACTACCATGAGACTCACTCATAGTGATAATAAACGGATCACTCACATCTTAAAACGAGAATAATGTTTGTTTCATTATTATAAGTTAATTTGGATTATTGTAGATCTCAAGATAAATTAATTCAACAAATTTCTGTTGCAGCCTATATTCAGACTCTCTGCAGTTATACATGCTAAGATGACAATATTTTCAAAATATTGACTTGATAATTTTTATTTGTAAAAGTCCTTTTTAAGCTTTAACTTACACAAAAATTAGAATCAAGTATGACAGTGTTTAAATTTCATCCTGGTGGCTAATTTTTGAAGTCGCACCCAGAAATAAGTATACCATCTTGAAAAAAATCTTGCAAATTTTTATTTTTTTAAATTTTATTTAATTAATTATAAATCTTTGACACTGGTTTTGTATGCAAAATTGATTAAATTATATTATTTCAACTATCTCAGGCAACAATAAAATTGAAGCTGGTTGTTAAAATTGTTAAACAACAATATTATTGTCTAACAAGCTTGCACCCTCAATTCACCATCTCCTTACTATTCAGACCTAAATTTAACTTAAAATTTTTGCTAATGTTAACTGCTACATATTTAGTAATGATAGCGAATTATAACTGCATTTTTACTGTAAAAATTATGTTAATTAAATAATTTATGTTAGTTAAAATTATGTTAATTAAATGTTGTTAAAAATTATATATTATAATAATTTTAGTGTATTAAGTAATGTTAAAATTTGTACCATTGCCAATTTATTATTTTATGATATTACTACTATGTAGGTAGTATTATTTATTATGTTATTTTAGTAACATTACCAAACTTTGAATCCATATGTCAAATCAGAAACACAATTTCATAGTGAATTAGATAGTGATTGATTATGTGTATGCTTGACATACATGCTTCTGACTAAGTTTTACAGTTCACTAAATTTGACACAACTAAACTGAATTAAAAAAGGCAGTCTTCAAATAATTTGAGTTACTAGTGTTTTAGAGTGTATTTGACCTGTAGTATGTTCCTCTAAAGTAAAAAACATCATTTGAGATGATGTTTGACCAATTAGGTACCTACCATGCTTTGTTCCAGTATCTAATTAGTCAATCAAAAACGGAACAAAAATATTTTGTATACACCGTGAAATTTTAGTGGTTGTTTTCCCAAAACGAGGTGATTTAGTTTCGATTGTACAATCGATTTATAATTACTATTTTGACTAGAGTCAAAAATCCAATTGTGAAAAACGAAAGTTGAAAATGACCGCAAACCAATAGTAACGCTTCGTTGGTACAAGTAGCGTACGATCGTACGATAGGTTAGGTAGCAACGAAGCGCTACTATTGGTTTGCGGTCATTTTCAACTTTCGTTTTTCACAATTGGTTTTTGACTCTAGTCAAAATAGTAATTATAAATCGATTGTACAATCGAAACTAAATCACCTCGTTTCGGGAAAACAACCACTAAAATTTCACGGTGTATATATAGTAGAAGAAAATAACATCTTTTTTTTACTAGAGAAAAAGTTAATTGTAAACTATTTGTCCATTACAAACTTACCTTAACTATTCTATAACCATGTGAATTTGACACAGAAATCAATTCTTTCCAGTTTAATTTTTGGCTTTTTTTATCCGACATCCACACCCCAATAGTTTTACTAAAAGGCTTGCATTCGCTCATTTTGCTGGCGACTATTTGCTTGATATAAAAATTACACAAGATTGAATGATTCACTCAGGTTTCCACATTAATTCAGTGCCAGTTTTAAAGTCCGTTTAGCTATTCACAATAGACTGTTTCGTTTCTAATTATTTAACTTTAGTGAATCGTGAAAAAACTATTAAATTCTTGGTTCGCTGGTTTCCTTGAAGAACTTCAAGGCTTCAGAAAACTACCGAAACAGGCACCGAAACAATATTTGTAAAAAAAACTACAATAGGAACTAGATACGCTGAAATAACTGAGTACCGACACTGCAATGAATAACTATATTAATTTAATAAAACCACTCAAGTAATTAATTCAGAACACAATTAGTTAAATTTCTTACAAGTAACATGCTTCACGCGAGACGAAATCGAAAAGCAATATTTATTTTGTTTTGACAAGCACTCCGAGACGACAAAAAGTAAAGCTCAGTGCAAGCGAGCGACTCTTTTTATATGATTTTCCTGTTTTATCACATTTCTAAATTTTGGAACATTATCACAATCAGTTGATTGAATTTCAATTTAGTATTGGTAGTAGATTTTTTTATGTTAATATTCTTTAACTTAATAATTTAACCCAAGAAAAGAACATCTAAAAAGTTACGGTGGATTCGAGGTCATGGAAAACCGGCTCATGCTTGCTAAAACGTGTAACGTTGTATGATGTCAACACTGCTGCAAGTGTGAACTGTCAGAGGCGCTACTACGAAATTCGAAAATCGAAGTTCGTATCGTATTATCCCTCTCACTCTCGTGTCAAATCATATTAGCGTGAGCGGGACGGCACAAAACGAAGTTCGAATTATGCACTTCGTGGTAGGGCCTCAGGTCTGCATTCTGTGATCTGTCACTGTCAGTTCAGTAAAGTCATGCCCGGTGTTAGTTAGTGAGGTTCGTGCGTTTCCGAGCTTAAACATTATTTTCGTATTCGTTTTTGGCCTTAAACTAATAATTGACACTTTAGAACAGAACACTTGTCTTGTTTTGTTTTCTAATATTTTAGCCATAGTTAGTTGTGTCATGCTTACACAGAAGGTTAATGATTTTATGCGTTTTTAGGTTAGCTCAGTGATTTTCTCTCGCGCCTTTAACCAACACTATTATTTCAGCAATTCTTATTTGATTCAAGCATTATGTCTGAGGACGGCACAAACACTAAAAGTCGTATTCTAGACTTGTTTGCTGATCTTGATGAAACGGAATTAGATACCATAGAACAGTGGATCTGCAGTAAACAGTATAAAGAAGGTACAAAAAACCCACAACCTACTAAAGTTTTACTTACTTAAATTTATTTACTTTAAGTACTGCCTTACTTAATATCTGACTCTTTATTGCCTTTTTAGATTTAGAAAAGAAAAAAACTATTATAAAATCTGACAAAATGCTACTCAAGATCGGAAACGTAATCAAGAAAATGGTGCCATTTGACGGGGAGTTGCCTTCAGAGAAAATAGCCCATCCAACAGTTGGTGATCAAGCTGATTGCAACAGCATCAACACATGCCATATTGATGAGTTTCTTTATGATGCTGAACAAGTTGAAGATCTTGTCAAGGAAGGGAAACTGACAAGACATTACTGCTTAGAATGCAATTCCAGAAATGTCAAAGTAATTTTTTTTATTTGTTTCTCCTTTGTTAACATGCTCGCTGTGGTATTGAGTCAATGAGACCCGATACTTGTATGGTTAATTGAAAGTTAAACTAATTGCTGCAGCAAATGTGTTAAGTTATCAACATAATCTACACTAATCTACACTAATATTATAAATAGGAAAGGTTTGAATTTTTGTATGTAACAAATAAACTTAAAAACTACTGGACCGATTTTAAAAATTCATCACTGAGTGACATAGACTACTTTTTACTGCAGGAAAATACCTTTTCCTATGGGAAAATTAATTTATTGCAGGCGAAGCTGTGGACGGAAGGCTAGTAATTAGGTACATAAGAGTCCAGAATTGTTAATTTGCTATTTATTTTGTTATACAGGGTGTTACAAAATAACCCCTAAAGCCTGAAACCCCATGAACAGTAAATAAAACTGTTATTTTGTGCGCAGTTCTTTTTTTTTCTAAAAAAAAATATATACTAATTTAATTCTTTACTGGAGTACTTCCATACCCTTCAGTTATTACGGGTAATTTTGTAACACCCTGTAAAGTTGAAGCTGGTTCTTGTTATGCCAGAATTCTTCAGAAGCTTTGTTTTAACATGTTTGCTGCAGTATGGGGTTGATGTGACAAGATAAAGTAATTGCTGCAGCAGATGTGTTAAAGAATATGAATACAATTAAAATTTTTATGTTACAGGAGTTGACTTTCATAACACATTCCATGTCAAGAGAGTTACTTCAGTATGTTTTCAAAGTTCTACTTCCAAAAGATTTGGAGGATAAGCAATTTCTGGATGTGGGTTCCAGATTTGGAGGTGTTTTATATGCTGTATGTTTTTTTCAACTTTCTAGTTTCTTTTTGTTTACATTTTGAAATTATATACTATGTAAACCCCTTCTTTTTACACCTTTACACTTATACTTTTTTTTTATTTGCAGGCTTACTATTTTACCAATGCTGCTAGTATTGTTGGTATAGAAATGAACAAAGAGTGCTGTGAAATTCAAGAAAAAATAATTGGTCAATTCTCAATGGATCCTAACAGAGTAAAAATTGTTCATTCTGATGTAACAGACAGGGAAGATCTTATCAGGAACTCTGATGTTTTCCTCATGAGTGTTCTAGACTTTTTTCTGACAGCAGAAGAACACAGAAACTTGTGGTACTTTTTCAAAAAGCATTTAAAGAAAGGAAGTTATGTTGTTCTCAACAGAAGTATAGCAGACACATTAAATGCTCTGGATATATTTGAAGAATTTATAGATTGGCTTAGTATATGTAAGCCATGCCAGATGGAAAATGAAATATTTTTTGATGTTGAAGATTGTAATGAGTTGTTTTTGTATACTGTCAATTAAAATTTAAAAAAAATGTAATGGATGTATTATTTCAAACCTGGAAATCACTTTTAAAGGTATAGTACGAATTTTTTGAGGTGTCCCGATCTCGTTGAGAGCCCACCTTTTGAACAAAGCCATTGTATTCTATTATGTCCTCAAGTGAATAATCCTCAGTTTAAAATGAACGTAAATATAAGATAAAATAGCTCATTGAAATAACGACTTTATTAGTTACAATAGAGAGTTAATTTTAATTGAAACTTTGTTTGTTTGTTTTGGCTGCATGTCTACGACGCATTCGATGTTGAAAAATATTATCTGCCAACAAAGTTTAATTGAAAATGAACTCTCTAATGTAAATATTAAAGTCGTTATTTCAATGAGCTATTTTATCTTACACTAGCTTTTGCCCGCGGCTTCGCTCGCGTGTACTATGAGTATTCCAAAGAACCAAGATATCAAGCAAGCAAGCATACAGGCAAGCAAGCAAGCAGGTCCACAATTGACCGAGAAATCGGTGAACATACCTACATAAAAAAATACATAAAGTGGAATGCATAACCTCCTCCTTTTTTAGAAGTTGGTTAAAGTGCCCTTTGCGGCCTACTTACAGTATAAACTTATGAATTTTAAAATTTTAGCTTTCTACAACCAGTAAAACGCAAAATCCCGTTTTTTCCCGTTCCCGTAAGAATTTCGGGAAATGTTTTCTTAATGCTGCCCTACACTCCCCAAGGAACCCACTTGCCAAATTTCAGCTTTCTATGACCAGTAAAACGAAAAATCCCGTTTTTCCCGTTCCCGTGGGAATTTCGGAAAGTCCCCTCTCAATGCTCCTCTGCACACCCCAAACAACCTACATGCCGAATTTCAGCTTTCTACGACCAGTAAAACGAAAAATCCCGTTTTTTCCCGTTCCCGTTGGAATTTGGGAAAGTCCTCTCTTAATGCTCCTCTACACTCCCCAAAGGACCTATATGCCGAATTTCAGCTTTCTACGACCAGTAAAACGAAAAATCCCGTTTTTTCCCGTTCCAGTGGGAATTTGGGAAAGTCCTCTCTCAATGCTCATCTACACTCCCCAAGCAATCTACATGCCGAATTTCGGCTTTCTACGACCAGTAAAACGAAAAATCCCGTTTTTTCCTTATCCCGTGGGAATTTCCGAAAATCCTTAAACCTGTTTTTTACTATTATAATTACCTACTTCTATGCCAAATTTGAAGAGTCTAGTAATTATAGTTCATAGGATCCCGTTGAACTGAATATTTAAATCCCGTTTTTTCCTTATCCCGTGGGAATTTTGAAAAATCCTGAAATGAATGTTTTAACTAATGTAATACCTACTTGTGTATCAAATTTGAAGAGTCTAGTTATTATAGTTACTGAGATAGGGTCACTCGGAATCGAATATATAAATCCCGTTTTTTCCCTTTCTCGTGGGAATTTCCTAAAATCCTTCCTTAGTGGATACCTACATTGTACTAGGGGCGTTCAATAAAAAGTGAGAATGAGTATGTTATAAACAACTTTTACTAAATGTCATTTTATTTTTCGACATAGTCATCTTTTAGCATAATACACTTGTAGGGGAGGACGATTGAAAACCCTTCTTGGTGTGGAAAAGATGTTTTAATGTTCCCCAAAGGTTGGTAGGTTTCACAGGAAAGTAATTATACACAAAAAAAGTCCTGAAGATTTCGCGGAGCGTACGTGCGGCTCGGTCGGATGGTAGCCGTAGAGAGAGCGAGCGAGAGGTCCCGAGCGAGCGAGAAGGTCGGTAGGTTGCGTTCGCAAATAACGTTAAGGGCGCGCTACATACTCCCCCTCTAGCACGAATGAACGCCCACGTATTCGTGGTAGTAAAAACTAAAGCGCGGACAAACTAATCTAGGTAACGTCGTGGTTTACCGCGTCTGCGTTTCTCACGCACGGCGGGTTGGACATCGCCGACGAACGGAGTGAGTTGCGAGGTGTGATACTTCCCCAAAAGCACCCCGTCACTAACGCGTTCTAGTAAATAAGTGGTAGGACCGACAGCTTCCCGCACCCGATAGGGGCCGTCCCTCCGAGGAATAAACTTGGCTGTCTGCCCTGTACCTGTGTCGTTGAGGCCTTGCGTCTTGAGCAAGACCAGAGTACCCGGGTCGTAATCCGGTGCCGGGCGGCGGTGCTCGTCGGCGTACGCCTTGTGTCGCGCCTGCGCGCGCTCGTGCACGTCGCGCGCGTCCAGCAGCGCGGCGGCCAGGCGCCGCAGGTAGGGCGTCACGCTGCATACGGCCGCGTCGTTCTCTAAGATCGCTCGCATGTCGCATGCGGCGTCGTGCGGCGCGCGGAGCTCCCTGCCGAAAGTTAAGAAAGCGGGTGAGTGACCCGTGCTAGCGGTGATCGCCGAGTTCATGGCGAACCGAATGGCTGGTAGATGAGTATCCCATGTGTCGTGTTCTCGGCCGACTAGGATCGCTAATTGCGGTTTGAGATCCCGATTCTTGCGTTCGATGGGATTGGCAGAAGGATGGTAAAACGAGGTCAAGGATTGCTCAATACCCATGGCGTGACAGACTTGTTGCATGATCTCGCTGACGAACTGAACTCCGTTGTCGCTGACCATGCGGCGCGCGACTCCGTAGCGTAGGAATATCTCTGACGTGAGTATCTTAGCGCAATCTAGGCTAGTGGCTTGGCGCAGGGCGAAAAGCTCTACCCAGCGTGTACACACGTCCTCTACAATCAGTATCCATCTGTGTCCGTCGCCGGTCTCGGGTAAGGGCCCAAATAAGTCCACAGATACAACCTCGAATCTCCTGGCGGGGGCGGGCGTCTGCAAGAGCCCCGCCGGCTTCCTGTTGTCGGCCTTGTAGCGCTGGCAAGCGACGCAGCGCTTGACGTAGTCGGTAACGAACGTCCGCATGCCGGGCCAGTAGAACTTGCTAGCGATGCGCCGCAGGGTGCGCTCGGCCCCGAGGTGGCCGGCGGTGGGCGCGTCGTGGTACTCCGCCATCACCTGCGCGCGCTCGTGCTCTGGGATAACGAGGCAAGCGTCGTCGTCGTCGTTGTCGTCGTTCGGTGCGTAGCGGTATAGAATACCGTCGGAGAGTACGTAGCCCCGGTCCGCCCACGGTCTCCCCCTAAACGGAGCGTCGTCGGATTCCAGGTCATCAATTATTTTGCGTACCTCCGGGTCCTTAAGTTGATTATCGCGTATGTCCCTGGGCATACGCGCTGGGAAATCAACAACGGCAGAGCACAGTTCGCAATCGCTCTGCGATTCTTGGGAACATGGCGGGCGCGAGAGCGTATCTGCGATCACGTTTATTTTACCTGGCGTGTAGTCAATGCGCAGATCGAACTCTTGAAGAGTGAGGGCCCACCTCGCCAGTCTGCCGCTGGGTGACTTGGTGTTCATCAGCCATCTGAGGGGTTGGTGGTCAGTTTTGACTGTGACATGAGCGCCTTCGATGTACCCTCTGAACTTGTTGACGGCCCATACGACCGCGAGGGCCTCGCGCTCGGTGGTCGTGTAATTGCGCTCGGCAGCGTTCAGCTGCCGGCTCGCGTACTCGATGGGCCGCTCGTCTTGCCCCTCCCCCTGCATTAAGACAGCTCCGAGACAATACCCGCTACTATCCGTGCGCAGCACGAAGGGTTGCGCCTCGTCGGCTTGTCTCAGGATCGGCGCCGTCGTCAGCAGCGTCTTGATCGCGTCGAAGGCTCGCTGCTGTTGCTCGCCCCAGCGCCACACGCTGTCCTTTTTCAGAAGGTTGGTGAGCGGCCGGGCGGCGTCGGCGTATCCGGGAATAAACCTCCGGAACCAACTGGAAGTTTGAAGGAAACATTTCAGATGTTTGATATTCTGGGGTGGCGGCATGGCGGTGATAGCTGAGGTTTTGTCAGGGTCCATATGGAAACCACCAGGGACGATTACATGTCCCAAAAATTTTACAGACTGGCAAGCGAAGCAACTTTTATTGCGGTTCACTCGAAGGTTGAACTTAGCCAGTCGGGTAAAAACAGTTTGCAAGTCTTTTAAATGTGCTTGAAAATCTGGTGATAGCACAATAATGTCATCTAAGTATGCAAGCACCGTGCTGTTGCCTAGGTCTAGGTTTGATTTGAATCTGTCAATGAGTCTCTGGAAGGTGGCTCCCGAGTTTCGAAGACCCATTGGCATGCGGATAAACCTATAAGTACCTGTCGGTGTAATGAAGCATGTTTTGTCACGGTCATCGCACTCTACATTGACTTGAAAATAGCCAGACCGAAGGTCGAGGGTGGTCATGTAGTTACTAGTTTTAGCCGCATGTAGTATGTCCTCGATCCTTGGCAATGGGTACCTGTCAGGTTCGGTCACCTCGTTGAGTTTCCTGTAGTCAATACAAAGACGCATACCTCCATCTTTCTTCGGTACCATGACTACATTTGCAGCCCATGGTGACTCGCACTCCTCTATTACATTGGCAGTGAGTAGTTGATCCAGTTCGTCTTTCAGGGCTGCTCTCCTGTTCTGGGACATCCTGAAGGGCTGGCAGGCAATTGGTTGCTGGTCTTCACTAACTTTAATGCGGTGAGTCGCAAAGTCAGTGGCCGGACCCTCTGTTGCAAACCGCTCCTCACTGTTACAAATTAGGTGATTAAGCTCTGATTTTTCACTAGCAGACAAAGTGTGACCTTCATCAGCTCTCAACATTAATGAGTCGGTATCAGTTTGCATCAAATCAGAGTAATAGGGTGTCAACTGGAAAGATTCAACAAAACTGAATGTCTGGTCTGGGGTATCTTGGAAGGTAAAACAGCACTGAGGGATATTCACAACTATTCCTGCATTTAAGATAAAGTCACGGCCCAATAATGTTCTACATTGACTGTCAGGAAAAACGAGAAAATCCACTGAAGCCTTGTGGCCTCCAATAGTGACTAAAACTTGAGCAGTAAAAATGTCACGTACCTTGTTCGACCCGTCAGCTAAACTCACAGTTCTCCGCGTCGGCTTGAACTGGACACCAGAGTTCACTAGAATCTTGTGCAGAGCTGGGCTAGCCACGCTCTGAGAAGCACCTGTATCTAAAATAGCGACGCCCTTGCGCCCCGCGATAGTGACGTCCACTAGCGGGCGTGAGCTGTCGGCGCTTTCTAAAGTGTTTAACGCTTGAAAATCAGCTGTTGATGACGCAGTAGGCTTTTTAGAATTGCAAGTATCACACCTCGATCTCACTACCCCTGGTTGATTACAACCGTAACATTTGATAATGGGCCTAATATCACTACTGTCACTAATCGTTTTACTCGATTCTCTAGCCTGAATTTTCCGACACTCGTCTATATTATGACCGAAAGTTTTACAATAACTACAACGCGGACGAGAACTTTTAAATCTATGTTCGCTCGCGCTAGAAGGGGCGATCGGTGAAGGACTCGCAGAGATAACAGCGGCAACGTCGCGTTCACGTTCACGCGGTTTGACATTTGCGCCGCGAGACGTTTGCGCGGGAATTTGAATTCGGCTGTTATCACTGATACTAGTAGGAATGCTAGCAGACCCTACCTCGATCCTCGCTTCCTCGGCATCTCTCGCTTTCACTAATAACGATTCGACGTCTTTTACAGATTCGCGCGGTACACTTTTACGCACTTTACGATTTAATAGTCCGTACACAATATCCAATTGCAATCTAGTGTCTAATTCGTAAGGGAATTTGGCGAATGTAGCACGTATACGGGATATGAATGTTTCCGCGCGTTCGTCGTTTTGTTCCGTAGCGAAGATGTCCCGGAGTAGTTTGTATGCTGGGCGAGGGGCTCCATACATGGCTCGCATGCGGCTCGTAGCCTCGGCCCAGGTCCTCACATTACTTCTTATGCCGCGCCACCACGTAGCGGCGTCGTCGGTGAAGAGCATTGTCAGTCCCCGCAAGGAGTGGTCTTCACTTATGTTCATACATTCCACGAACATTTCGACTGCGTCGATGAATGATTCTATTTTGTCTGCGTTGGCGGCGCCGCGGCCGTCAAACCGCGCTGTACATTTCGCCATGTTTCCCGCGGCTGCAACCATGGATGGCGAGGGCGCCGACGGCGTCGCTTCGCGGTTGAAGGTGGTCGCGGGAACTGGGGTAATGGCAGCAGCGTGTTGCATCGCGTTACGCATAACGCTCGATAACAAACTCGATAATTGCTCTTCTGTGATGGCAATCATACTGGAGTTTTCGGCGGCTCCTCTGCTTACGGAAACGCGCGGGTTCGGGGAAGTGGGGGCGCCGTCGGCGCGCGGATTCCCGTTGGCGCGCGAAGCCCCGTCGTCTTCGCCGGAAAGAAAGTCTTCGGAATCGTCGCCCTGATGTTGATCGGCTTCAAGGTGTTGCCTCCTGGTCATCATTGTGGTAGTTTGGCGGATAGGAATATTCCGAGAACTCGGTGAAGATGGCGTCGCGTCACTTCAAACTTTCCGTGTATAAAATTTTCCTGGCTCTCAGTTGGGCGCCATTTGTAGGGGAGGACGATTGAAAACCCTTCTTGGTGTGGAAAAGATGTTTTAATGTTCCCCAAAGGTTGGTAGGTTTCACAGGAAAGTAATTATACACAAAAAAAGTCCTGAAGATTTCGCGGAGCGTACGTGCGGCTCGGTCGGATGGTAGCCGTAGAGAGAGCGAGCGAGAGGTCCCGAGCGAGCGAGAAGGTCGGTAGGTTGCGTTCGCAAATAACGTTAAGGGCGCGCTACACACTTAGTATATCTTTTTTCTAAACTTAAAATTCCATTTTTATAAAAGGTCTCATCTTGAGTACTTAAAAAATCTTGTACTGCAGCGACTACCGCGTCGTCGTCTTCAAATTTCTGGCCTCTCAGGTATTGTTTCAATCTCGGAAATAGTTAGAAATCACTGGGAGCGAGATCTGGTGAATACGGAGGATGCTTAAGGATATCGAACCCAGCATCACGAATTGCAGCCATTGCAACGGCGGACTTGTGTCCCGGGGCATTGTCCTGGTGAAACAGCACAACTTTCGAGAGTTTACCTCGCCGTTTTCCGCGGATCTCATTGCGCAATGTTGCTATTTGTTTGGCGTATAAAGTGCCCGTAATAGTGGCTCCATGCTCGAGATACTCAATCATTAATACCCCTTTACCATCCCAAAAAACAGAGCCCATGACCTTACCGGCAGATGGGCTCACCTTGAATTTCTTCGGAGTTGGAGATGATGGCCTTTTCCATGTCATAGACTGCAGTTTCGTTTCAGGGTCGTAATGATGGAGCCATGTTTCGTCCATTGTTATAAATCGCGCCAAAAAAAGTTCCCGGTCTTGCTGCATCAGGTTCAAAGCTTCTTGACAAATCTCTAGTCTAGTTTGTTTTTGCGTGTCAGTAAGCATTCTTGGTACCCAACGCGCAGATACCTTTTTCATACCCAAGCGTTCATGTAAAATATTATGCACGCTCCCCGTTGAAATCTTTACATTTTCAGCAATAAAACGAACCGTGACACGACGATCCGCCAAAACTGAGTTTTCGACTTTTTTCACAATTTCTTCAGTTACTGCTGTAGTAGGGCGTCCGGAGCGGGGGTCGTCCATTGTCAATGTTCTTCCACGTCTACATTCGGCGCACCAACGTGCGACTGTCGAATACGGAGGAGCATTAGACCCTAAAGTGTCCCGCAAATCCAAATTGACTTGGTCCGTAGAAAAATTTTTCAAACAAGTATTTGATAACGGCGCGCAGTTCAATTTTCTCCATTTTCGCTAACGTACTCAATAGCATTGCAAAGAAATTACCGTATATTTTTTTAAACAAAAGACAGTTAGTTTTTTTTTTCATAGCAATCAGCTAGATAGATTAGCTTTACCGGCCAGTATTTAATATCGTAATATTAAAAGAGTTTGCATCTCATTCTCACTTTATATTGAACGCCCCTCGTATAAGGTATCTATGTGCAAAATTTCAAGTCTCTAGGTCCAGTGGTTTGGACTGTGCGTTGATATATCAACAGTCATTTAGTTTATTTAGATATTTCAACCCCATCGCACCCCATCCAGGGAGATGGTATTTTACGTCTGTCACGTCGGATTTTAAAACCGTTGTTGTTTTCATAACCAGCGACCCGATAAACCATAGAAACAACACCCATGTTGATTTTCAGACTTTGTTACCCCTTTCCCCCCTTTTAGGGGTTGAATTCTCAAAAAACCTGAAACACGTGTTTACTCATTTATCATTCGGAGTACTTCTGTGAAGTTTCGAATAAAATAGTCGAACTAATCTTGATTCCCCATACAAACTTTGGACCCCCGTTTCACCCCCTTAGGGAGTGAATTTTGAAAAATCCTTTCTTAGTACACCCCTAGACCTTATAAGGAACCTACATGCCAAATTTGGAATCTCTAGGCCCAGTGGTTTGGGATGTGCGTTGATATGTCAGTCAGTCAGTCAGTCAGTCAGTTTCTTCTTATATATATATAGATTTCTGTTCATTTTAAACTGAGGATTGTGCACTTCAGGACAATAGAATGGCTTTGTTCGAAAGGTGGGCTCTTAACGAGATCGGGACATCTCAAAAAATTCGGACTATACATACTTGAACAATCTTACTAATATAAATGAAGTTTGTAAGTGTGTGTGTGTGTGTGTTTTTTTATTTGCACATATCACATAGAATATATAGATTTGATAATAATGATGACCATATTGATATAGATAATTGTCCATATTCTACATGGAAAAGGCGTGGGCAATACTCCTACCTACCCCCTAGCTAGACCGTAAAAGGTAAAAGTTAAGTGCTACTTCTTTGTAATGTTACTTTTTTGTATGAGAAACAACAATTATGTAGAACTTGTCCACGGGTAGCACTGTCATCGTTCATCCCCTATTACCTATGTACCTCATAAATTTAGTAAACTAGATTTTTTTTGCTGAATAATGGCAAAATAGTGAAATTGTCCCCTGATGGTTAGATAGAGCCAAATTTTTAAAACAAACAGTTATATAGAACTAGCTAGCTGTTGCATGTTACCCACGACTTCGTCTGCGAAGAATTCGTTTCTTCTCACTGTCCCGCGGAAACAGGGGCGGACCATGAGTTCGTGGGGCCCTGGGCTAATACTACTTGGGACCTACCTAATTAATCAAATGCGACTTAGTCAAAAACTGTATTCAATATTATACTAGGTCTCCGAAGGTTGGGAGCCCTATATACCCACGGGGCACTTGGCTGCAGCCAAAAAAGCCCTTATGTAGATCCGCCCGTGCGCGGAAACTATGCAATTTTCCGAGATAAAAATGATTCAATGTCCTTCTTGGGGTCTCAAAATATCTTTACATCAAATTTCATCTAAATAGGTTCAAGAGTTAAAGCGTGAACAGACAGACAGAGTTACTTTCTTTTGTAGCAATAGTAACTTTTTTAGTATGAGGGATTTTTTGATTTGCAAATTTTATTTTTCGCGCTGTTTCCTGGTGTTGCCGCGTAATGTTATAATAAAAGCTATATATAGGCTGCGTTCAAACCAAACCAGCAGTACGCAGTTCATTGTATTTCCATACATATTCACTTTTTCGTTCACACCAAACCGACAATACGCCATTACGCTATGCGTAGTCGCCGACATAAAATACCGTACAGTCGACTACAAAAAGATCGATACCGCCAAAGTTACAAAGATATGTATACACACCTTTATTGACTTAACATTAAGGTCGTGTATACATATTTTTGTAACTTTGGCCGTATCGATTTTTTTGTAGTCGACTGTACAAAATAACGTTCACACTGGGGCTCACAGTGAGCCTGCTCACATTCGGCGGCCGACAGTCGGTTTGGTTTGAACGCAGCCTTACAGTTAAGTAGCTTACGTAAAGATATAAGATTATTCTGCGCGATTTAGATAGATAGTTCATATAATATTACAATACTCTTTGATTTAGACCAAAGTGTATTATTACACTATAATATTTAGACTTGGTTTGGGAGGCTACTCCGAAACTAAACTATCTTATCATACTATCCCTCTTACTGTCCTATTAAATAAGCGTGAGCGCGACGACGTGATACGATGATTTTATTACATTTTTACGTCTGGCAATCTGATGTGGGTGCCGATACTGGGGGGCTACTCCGAAATTCGAAAATCGAAGTTCGCATCGTACCGTCTCGCTCGCTCTCGTATTAAATACTATTAGTATGAGCGGAATAGCACAATACGAAGTTCGAATTTTACACTTCGGAGTATAGGCCCAGAGGCCCTACCACGAAGTGCATAATTCGAACTTCGTTTCGTGCCGTCCCGCTCACGCTAATATGATTTGACACGAGAGTGAGAGGGATAATGCGATACGAACTTCGATTTTCGAATTTCGTGTTAGCGCCTCTGTATGACCTGAGGCCCTACCACGAAGTGCATAATTCGAACTTCGTTTCGTGCCGTCCCGCTCACGCTAATATGATTTGACACGAGAGTGAGAGGGATAATGCGATACGAACTTCGATTTTCGAATTTCGTGGTAGCGCCTCTGTGAATTGACGTTCATTCCGGAGCGACAAATACTTGACAAGGAAGAGTTTTTTTTTTTTTTTTTTGTTTTGGACTTGGGTTATTGTTGCCCTTAGCCATTTATCAAGTTAGGGAAATTGGACGCGGAAAAAGGATAGTTGGGGAACGCAATTTGGAAAAAGGACAGTCAGAGTAGGTAGCATAGGTAATAAAAATATAATTACATAAATTAAATAACTATTATATTTTTATATTATTTTTGGAGATAAAGGATGCAATTGAATTATATATACTGGGAAAAGTAAGCAAAGAAGATATGTTTGTAGGGAGAGGTATATTCTGGGCTATCAACGATTCAATAAATAAAGTTCTGTCATGTAATGGGCAGGATAGGAAAATATGATTTAAGTCCCCAACTGCAGCTCCACATTCACACGCTTCACTATTTATTATATTAAACCTAAAAAGATGAGAGGGCGCACACGTATGGCCTAATCTCATCCGAGTCAATACAGATATTTCTCTTCTATCTAATTTTGAATTGTAAAACCATGGTTTTAGTGGAATTTCTGTTTGTAAATTATAATAATAAGTTCCAGTCTCTAAAGCACTCCATAACCAAAAGAACTCTCAAGAATACTGTAAATATATTTTAGGTAGGGCTAGGAGATCATGAGAGTAATTTTTATAAGGGAAAAGATCGCCAGAATGTACAGCTTCGAGAGCCAGGTGGTCGGCCCTCTCATTTCCATAAATCCCGGAATGGCTTGGCACCCAAACGAACTGAATTTCCAGACCTATGATGCTGCACTCGTGTAATAAAGATCTAGTGTAAAAGAAAATGGGATATATATTTTTTAATCTAAATGGAGGATGCAATAATGCTTGTAGGCTACTTTTTGAGTCAGAAATAATTACAACTTTGCTTAATTTCAACATATGAGCATATTCGACTGCTTTAAATAGTCCATAAGCTTCACCAGTAAAAACTGAGGATTCTGGAGGAAGTTTTATTTTTTGTACAATATTGAACTGGTGGTGATAAACGCCAATACCAACACAGCTAGTTTTTGTGGGTTTAGACGCGTCTGTGTAGATATGATGCCATCCAGACCAATTGACACCAAGGCAATAATTAAATGATGGTTTTGCGTCTGAACTATGTTTAATAATGCCTATGTCGAGAAAAACTGTTGGATTAAGTAATAAAACTTCAAACTTAACGCTATATAAAGGAAGAGTTGTATAACGATGGGTAGAACTTGAAAGAGGTAAAATTTTTAAGTAGCTATTGATTATAAAAGGAGGATTTTTATTGCGCCAGTATACGGATGATTCTATTTCTTTGTGTAGAGAAGCTAATTTAGATTCTATGGGATGATTTAGAAATGGCATGGAACGGAAAATAAATCTATCTGCTAGGAACTGCTGACGTAAATGTAACGGTGGGTCAACACATTCTACCTGCATGGCATTGACAGGACTAGTCTTCATAGCTCCCAGTATTATTCTCAAAGCCTTATTTTGGATAGTATTAAGAATTTTAAATGCAGTATCCGTACCTGGACGAAGTAAAAAAGAACCGTAATCTAATACGCTTCGAATGACAGCATTGTATACCAATTTCAAGTAGAATGGGTGACTACCCCACCAAACTCCAGCGAGACATCTTAAAATGTTTAAAGATCGCTCACATCTGTTTTTAACATATACACAATGAGGTTTGGCTGAGAGTCTACTATCAAGAACTACACCTAGATATTTAGCCTCATTACTAAATGGAATTTGTGAACCGCCGTAAACTAAAGTAGAATCACATCTCCTTGTTCTGGTTGAAAATAAAACCGCTGTTGTTTTGGCAACTGATAGTTCCAGACCGTTTGCGTTTAAGTAGCCCTTCAGTTTTTCCAGATTGCAATTTAATACTGCGCATGCATCACTGATACAGCTATCTGCACAGTATAGTATCAAATCATCAGCGTATTGTATGTTTAATACAGGATGTACTAGATTAGACGAAAAATCATGAGTGTACACGTTAGAGAGTAATGGACTTAAGACTGAACCTTGTGGTAAGCCTTTCCAAGCAGTTCTGTATAGAGTACCCGAATCAAAGACTATTTTTATAATCCTTTCATAAAACATTGCTGAAACTATGTTAATGAGACGCGTCGGAACACCCAATTTTACCAATTTATTTATAAGTATCTCTTTATTCACATTGTCATATGCTGAATTAATATCTAGAAAACAAGCTACCACTGATTTTTTCTGAGAGAAAGCTAATAATATGTCAGAAACTAGTAGACCAACACAATCTGACGTACCTTTATTTTTTCGAAAACCGAATTGATTGTTTGTGATATATTATGGTATCTTATATCAAGAAATCATACACGCATGCAGTAGTATTAGCAGAATATAATTAAAAGATAAAAACACAATAAGTTAAACATAATATCAAGAGACGTAAGGAAAAACAAACACGATAGTCATTATTTTTCTTGACTGTGACATTGTCACCAACATTTGAAAAAACCATAGACAATATTCTTTTTTAATATTTCTAACACTCCTCCTTATTTTCAAATATTTTACATTCTCTTTTGTCTCTTATTCTCTCACACCCATTGCATTTACACACCATCCAAACTTCCCTTTCACTAAAGGTTTGGTCAGTGCATCAGCAACCATGCGACTCGTCTCAATGTAATTAACAGCTATCTGTTTATTTACAATTGCTTCCCTTACAAAGTGGTAGCGTATGTCAATATGTTTAGTACGTTGGTGATGTACTGGATTTTGTGCAATAGCTATTGCCGACTGACTATCACTGAGGATGTTCACACATGTTTCCTCTGTTGCTGTCAACTCTGCTATAAATCTCCTCAGAAATACAGCTTCTCTTGCAGCTTCTGACATAGCCACATATTCTGCTTCTGCAGTTGATAAAGCGATAGTCTTCTGCTTGCTGCTTTGCCAACATATAGCTCCTCCTTGAGCTAAGAAGACATAACCAGTCCAAGACTTCCTATCGTCCTCCTTGCCACCATGACTAGCATCAACATACCCTTGAAACATTCTAGATGTTTTGTTTCGAGAATATACTATTCCATAGCTTTTGGTTCCTTTCAAGTGCCGTAGCACTCTTTTGGCTGCTGTCCAAATTTCTTCCGTGTAACAGTTGTTAAACTGACTTAAGAAGCTTACCGTGTGCATGATATCGGGTCTAGTGCACACTGCAAGGTACATCAAGGATCCAATCAAATTTTGATATGGAATTCTTTTGTCTGGTTCCAATCCATTCTCCAATTTCTCTAGATGAGAACCAGGGACTGCCGGTGTGGCAACTGCTTTACAATTCTCCATTTGAAACGTCCTAAGGAGTTTCTCTATATACCGTTCTTGGTCGATTTTGATCACGTCTCTCGTTTGAGTGATCTGCATTCCTAATATAAGATCAGCCTTACCAAGATCCTTCATTTCAAATTTTGACATAAGGTCTTTCTTCACAATCTTAAGTTCGTTTTCGTTATTCCAAAAGATTAGTAGATCATCTACATAGACCGCTATTAATGTGTGTTCAATCGTGTCAATCGTATCGTATTTTAAATTGGTCGGGTGGTTTGGTTCTAGCTGTCAAATTGAATGTCATTATGACATTGAGTTAGTTTCGATTCTGACAGTTAACGATTTTGCATTCGAACCACCGATTTTGTAGTAGTAAGTTGTCGGTCTAAGAACTCTCTCGAAGACAGTCGCTCGGTATTCTCGCTTCGACGGAACCCTCGACCAGGGTGTTCACGAACTATTTTTCAACGTGTCCAGAGTATAACACCATCCGAGTTGAAGGAACGATTGGGGTTGCGTTAGTGCTGCATGTGGAGTGTGCTGGTGGAGTTTAGCAGTAGGGGAAGGATCTACACTGGGCCCAGCTCTGGATTTAACCCTACGGGGCTGCTCGGACCGCCGCCGCTTCAGAAGATCAGGTGAGCGCGACCGCAATCGGATACTTCCTATTAACTGTGTAAAAATTCAGTCCGGGATCGTGAAACACACGTAATAAATAGAAATACAGTCCACTCATCGTCCGTCTGTCGCTACTTCTCGGGCATCGTGCCACAATGTGATCTTAGACTCTTTAGACCTTATGTAGACACACGGCTCGTTTTTAGACTGTCTAAATTGAAGTTTTTTCAACTCACAATCTAATTTGCTGTTCCATGCTCGTGGAGCTTGTTTCAGCCCATAAAGAGAACGATTGAGCTGACACACATATTCCTTTCTTGTTTTGTCTTCAAAACCTTCAGGTTGCTTCATAAAGACTGTTTCCTGTAGATCTCCATTTAGGAAGGCGGTCTTCACGTCCATTTGATCAATTTTTAAATTGATTCTGCTGGCCAACGCTATTAAGGTTCTCAGTGAGCTATGACGGACAACTGGCGCAAAAGTCTCATAATAGTCGATACCCCACCTTTGGCTGAAGCCTCGAGCCACCAGTCGTGCTTTGTACCTTTGCTTATTTCCCGCCTCTTCTTTGATTCTAAATAACCATTTAGAATCAACGACGTTACACTTCTTCGGAGGCTTCACAAGGGTCCACGTTTGGTTTTTCTTAAGGGCATCTAACTCCTCCTGAATTGCGACTTTCCATTTGTCAGCATCTCGTCTAGTCAAAGCATCTTGAACTGTAGTCGGTTCCATCTCCGATTCAGTTGCATTGTACAAGATGTAGTCTGGAAACTGCTTAGGTTTTCTTTCTCTTAAAGAATACCTTCTTTCAGTTTCAGGCTCTTCGTTTTCTTCTTCGTCAGCTGATATGAAGTTGTCTATTTCCGATTCATAGTCAGGTCTTTCTAGTGGTTGACACTGAATTTGATCATTTGACTCGAGTGTAACTTCTTCTTCTTCAATTTCAATTCGAGGCAGCCGAGCTTCTTCCCTCATTTCAATCTCCACTCGAGGTGATTGAACTTCCTCCCTCGTGTCATCCTCCACGTGAGGTGACTGGACTTCTTCATGCCTGGGTAGTGGTTGAAACTCATGCTCCTCATGTTGAATAGTGACAGGCACTTCTTCCGTGACTGATTCTTGTTTCTCGGATTGGTATTTTTGCCCTTCAAAGAATACCACATCTTTGGCTTTAAACACCTGACCAGTTCTTGGATTTAAAAGTCGATAGACTTTGGCATTGTCCCAAAAACCTGTGTGCACTAACTCCTTGCTTTTTGGATCCCACTTGGTCCGTTTTTGATCTGGGATGTGCATAAAAGCTCTGCATCCGAAAACTTTGATGTTCTTCAGGTCACATTTCTTTCCTGTCCACGCTTCTTCTGGGGTTTTATCTCTGACTGCAATAGTCGGTGATCTATTCTTCAAATAGACTGCATGATGGACGGCTTCTGCCCAAAAATGCTTTTCTAGTCCTGATTCTTGAAGCATCGATCTGCTCTTCTCACAGATGGTGCGATTTGCTCGTTCTGCGACTCCATTTTGTTCCGGTGTGTATTCCACTGTGACTTGGTGCTGAATACCATTGTTTTTCAGAAAATCATCCATTTGTTTATTAACAAACTCTTTTCCGTTGTCACTTCTTAATGCCTTTATTTTCTTCCCGGTCTGCGTCTCAACAAGTGCTTTGAATTCTTTAAACTTCTCAAAAACTTCACTTTTTTGCTTTAAAAAATATACAAATGTTTTTCGCGTAAAATCGTCAATAAACGTAAGAAAATATTGGCATTTACTAAATGAAGTGACATTCATTGGTCCACAAACATCAGAGTGTATTAAACCTAACAACTCTGTTGCTCGTGTTGCACCACTCTTCTTTGATGGAAGTTTGGTTTGCTTTCCCATCAGACAGGATACACATTCAAATGTTGAGGTAGAGTTAGGAAAACTTACCCCAGTCGCCATTTTGTTTTTCAGTAGAAGGAGGTTACGTATACCTAGATGTCCCATTCTGCGATGCCACAGGTCAAGCTCACTGCTTTCCGCTGTCGACGTGAGTGCAGCATTCTGTAAACAACACTGGTTTAACTTGTATACACCTCTATCTACTCCACCTTTAATGATTGCTTTCCCACTAATTTTGCATTCATCTCTTTTAAATATCTCGCACTGCTTAGGAGAAAATACTATTACATACCCTTTCTCAGCAATAGCACTCACACTCATCAAGTTAGCTGATAACTTTGGTACATACATGACATTGCTCACAGTCATCCCTGTTGACTCGCACTGTACCGTACCTTTTCCTTCTCCATATACCTTGTCACCATTTGCACAAGTTACAGTGATACGTTCTATACCCTTATAGTCTTTAAACAACTGTCTTCTGCCTGTCATATGTCTGGATGCTCCCGAGTCTAAGACCCATTCTTCTTCACGGTCTCCAGCTATGCCAAATGCAAAAGCATTAAACTCTTCTTTCTGCTTCTTTGGTTTATTCGGACATTCATATGCCTTATGCAGACCATCACAAATGTAACACTTTATTTTCTTCTTTGTCTTCGGCTTGCTCTTGCCTTTTTGCTTCGATAGCAGTGCCGAAGTCGTCAAAGTTCCACTTGAACTTGGCGCTGAAAATGTGTCTTCCATTTGGAAAAGTTTCGTCTTTACGTAATCTGTAGTAAGCGTAATGTTGCTGTTTTCTATCGCTAGTCTCATCGGCTGGAAATCAGGGGTTAGCCCTTGAAGCAGTAAAGCAGCCATCAGCTCATCGTCTACCTCTTTTCCAAGGTCTGACAGCTCCTGAGACGTTGTCATTACCGCTGTGACGTAATCTCTCACTGTAGAGAATTGTTCCAGTTTGTAGCTCACTAGCCTTGATAGAAGTCTACACCGATTGTTCAAACCTTTGTCTTCAAAGGCAGCCTGTAAGGCTTCCTATGCCTGCTTAGCTGTCGTGACTTTCTTCACGTGAACCAGACAATGTGGTTTGATCATCAAGCAAATTTTTGCTCTCGCTCTTTGGTCTCTTCTCTTACCTTCTGCATCCGAAACTGCAGGGGTAACACTCGTGTACTCCCACAATTCTGCATCTATAAGGTACATCTCCATTTGAAACTTCCATGTTGAATAATTTGAATTACCGTCGAGTTTTTCGATAGTCAGGGAATTACTCATTGTTCCAATGTTTAAAATACTTGTGTTACTGCTGATGACTGAAGTTGAACAGTCGCCGCTTTCTTTAGACATTCTGCATTTTCGTTGCTGAGTAGCCCATAACCTGATATATTATGGTATCTTATATCAAGAAATCATACACGCATGCAGTAGTATTAGCAGAATATAATTAAAAGATAAAAACACAATAAGTTAAACATAATATCAAGAGACGTAAGGAAAAACAAACACGATAGTCATTATTTTTCTTGACTGTGACATTGTCACCAACATTTGAAAAAACCATAGACAATATTCTTTTTTAATATTTCTAACAGTTTGAAAGTATTTTTTTGTTTCAATAAACCACTCTAGACGATTTTTAATCATATGTTCCAATATTTTTAGTAAAACAGTCGATAAGGCTATCGGACGGAGCGAATTATAATCGTTTCGAGGTTTATTTGGTTTAGGTAATGGCAACACCGACTGTGTTTTCCATTGTGGAGGAATATGACCTGAAATTAAAATAAAATTAAGAAGGCTGAGGTAATAACATAGAATTTGGTCACTAGAATTGGCTAAAAATTAATAAGGAATACCATCGCAACCAGGTGCCGAGTCAACTACATATGATAATACACTTTTAAGCTCTGGTAGCGAAAATAACCTGTTTAAATGTTGACTATTGCGGTCGCATGAAAGTGAATCTATTATCAATGGCATTGTTGCGACAAACGGAGGTGCAAGTTTATTTAAGAATTTGTCAATTACTAATTGTTCTAGATTCGTAGGAGTGTTGTCAAGAAAAGCCCCTCGAAACATTCTAATTTTCCTCCAAATTTCAGAGGTGTGCGTGTTTGGAGATATAGAGGAACAAAAGTTTC
This sequence comes from Archips crataeganus, assembly GCA_947859365.1. Classification (NCBI taxonomy): domain Eukaryota; kingdom Metazoa; phylum Arthropoda; class Insecta; order Lepidoptera; family Tortricidae; genus Archips; species Archips crataeganus. The sequence goes on along the minus strand of OX402059.1, from coordinate 8,545,403 downwards.
TCCAGCTTTCTACTTTCTTTTTCTTCAAAAACTTTCTTGTTTCTTTATTTATGGCCACTAAATTGTTGTAATTTTCCTCGTTCATGTTATCCCTATATTTTAACTCGCTTTCTTTTCGTCTTTTTACAGCTACACTGCATTCAGGGTCCCACCATGGCGGACAGGGAATACACATATGAGAAGATTTTTTGACTGGAAAAACTTCATTTGCTGCTTCAGTCAATATTTTGACAAGCGCGTTGGAAGAATCAAGAATTTGACTAGAGTGCCTTAGGTCTGGCAGGATACTGAATTTTATATCCAATTGTTTTTTAAAATCGTCCCATTTATTTTTAATTATGACATGTTTCAATGTACAAGATCTTTTTAAGAATGGTTTATTTTTGATGGGGAAAGATACTATTAGGGATTCGATTTGTGGCATTCGAACATGGCGGATGTAGACAGTATATAATTTTGGTATTTCTGTTTCTTTGGCTAGTTGTGGTATAATTCTGATAGTGTTTTATGCGGCGATTAACCTTAACTGTTACAGTGATCTCAAAATTCTATATTGCTCTCGTGTCTGACATTTTTTAATGCGCAAGTTGTCTCCACGTGGTTTTTGGAATTTTACTATCAAGTTGCAAAAACTACAATTACCGTACAACGTGAGTCGCTCTCAGAGCAATTAACTGATATTGGCACAAGCCTAGTGGCCGCCATTAAGGAAGAAAAGAAAGAAAAGAAGATACTATTACTGGGAAATGATCACTACCATAGGTAGATGGGAGTACCTCCCAAGACAATGTACTAGCAACTGAAGAAGAGCAAATTGATAAATCAATAGCACTTGTATTTTCATGTGGAGCAGTCTGGCGTGTAGGTGCACCAGTATTCAGTATACAGAGATTAAGAGAATCAATTATGTCTAAGATTTCATCGCCATTGTCACTTGAATTACTACATCCCCATGCTTGATGATGGCAATTAAAATCTCCTAAAATGATAAGAGGCGAAGGAAGTGAAGCTAAGATGGATTTTATTTCCCTAAGTATATCTAATGAAGGATGAGGAATATACAATGAAACTATACATATATTATTTACAATTGCAGCAATTATAGAGAAGTTGCTACTGTGAGATGGTATTGGATGATATGTGAAATGAAATGAATTTTTTACAAGGATGGCTACACCGCCATGGTCGTCGGACCTATCTTCACGGAGGCATGCATAACCAGGGATTTTGAAACAAGAATCTGCTTTGAGCCAAGTTTCACTTAAAGCTATAAGAAAAGGATCTAATTTATTGATTAAATGTAGTAAATCTGTTTTTTTATTCTTTATGCTGCGGCAGTTCCACTGAAGGATATGGCTTCTGCTGGCTATTATTAACATTTATAATATTTGAAATAAAACTAATTATATCTGCAACGTTGTTCGGTATTATGTTTGATGAGGATAATAATTTAATAAGTTCAAGAATGAGCTCACTAATGGAGGGTTGGTTATTGAGGGTGTTTTCTTTATTAATAGCAGTACCATTTCCAGATGTAGAAGGCATGTCATAGTCTTTAATGAGATTGTTATGAGCATTTTTATTATAACCTTTTTGATTTTTAGGTATACTACGAGGCTTAAGAAAAACCGTTTTTTTGTAAGAATGTGATGATGGGGTAGTCTGTTGGTTGGGATGATTAGTATCCCTTTGAGGCTGTGAGAATGTTGGGGTAGTTAATACAACATCTGCATAAGGCTTACTGACAGGATGATGAAGCTTTGATGCTTCTGCATATGACAAACAGCTTTGTGCCATAGATAATTTGATACTTTTTTGTCTTTCAAACTCGGGACAACGTTTGCTTATTGCAAAATGTAGTCCAGTGCATAAACAGCAAGAAACACTGTCTTCTTCGACATCGCATGAAGATCCTGAGTGACTCTGACCGCACTTATAACAGCATGGTTTGGACCTACATTGAGTCTTAGTATGGCCATAACGGCAGCAATTGAAGCATTGGATTGTTGGGAATATATACAAATCAACAGGTAGTGCATTGTAACAAATAAATATTCTCTTTGGCAAAACTTGGCCATCAAATGTCAAAACCACTGTCTGGGAAGGTTTCCAAACAGCTGACCCATCAACCATAGTTTTAAAATTCAATCTTCTTGCTTTAATCACTTTTCCTGTACCCAGAGGCACAGATATGTTTAGCATAATCTCTTCTGGGGACCACTCGGCCGGAACACCTTTAACTATTCCCATCCTCATGACACTAAAAGATGGGATAAAAGCTTTGTATTTGCTTTCCAAGAGGTTTTTGTCATTCAGAAATTTGTTAGCATCCTCGAGATGGGAAAAAGATAAGGTGACTCTATTCCTCCCAGTTCTTTTCACGCTACCATTAATGATGTTATTATAGGATTGCTTTTTTAAGAACTTTCCAAAAGAAATGGGATGAATGGAGGTTCCGTCATTGGGTGTATCTTGTATTTTTTGTACATGAACTATGTATGGTGAACAATCGGTATTTATATACACTTTTCTGAAGGTGTCTGTGGGCTGAGGTGGAGAGGGCGAGTTTGTAACTGGAATATTATTTATCGTATTTATTGGTTGATTGTGAACTTTAATTTTTGAATCATTAGTAACACAATTACAGTCATTTTCAGTTAAAACGTAGTCTGAATTTCTAGTTTTATTATTGCGCCTTTTTGTTACAATGGCGGCATATCTTCCTTGTTGGACAAATCCGTTTTCTATTTTTCTCTGATGTTACAGAGCTATCAGTATGGTCAGTGTCCATACCGTTATCTTTTTCCTCACTTGACCTAATTGTAACCGTATGATAAACCTGGGGGACACCACCCCCAGGATCCTCGGGCTCCTCCATATATAAATAAGTATTGAAAACTTACCAGAAAGTAGAAAACTACACAAATAAAAGTATTTACAATAAATAATAGATAATCTACACCTTATTTACACTACGCTGACCACTATTAATAATATAAAATTTAAGAGCTAGAAAAAACACGCGCGCTCAGTTCGAGATTTCCCGCCCTTTTTTTAAAAGGAAGAGTTCTGTGGGTCGTTCAGTAACCGAATCCAATCCGATTAGCCCGAGACGATGCCAGTGTTGCCAGACACCCCGCTTTCCCGCTTTTTACTCCGCGTTTTGGCCACTGGCCCCGCTATCCGCGTTAAGGTAACGCGGATCCGCTTTTTTAAAATATGCCATATCACTCACACAGTAGTAATGGCTCACGCGGAAGCGGATGAAGATGACGTTTTTTTTTTTAGCCTTTAATATATCCCACTGCTGGAAAAATCCGCATTTTCATTTAAAAATCCGCGTTTTGAAAGCGCAGCTCCCGCTTTTTGTATTCCGGCATCTGGCAACACTGGACGATGCTAAAAAAAAATCAAGATGGCGGGCGCATGAAAGCAGGAAAGCGAGACGCGATTAAATATATTGTTTAGTTTTTATGCTTATAATAAAGTTGTTGATATTTGTTTCTGATTAATGTAATCGCTTTAAAAATATACTAAGATGTGGCACGAAGCTAGAAAGCAGGAGAAGATGATCCGCGGGATGATAGTCGACTATCGACGTCGGGCGGAGCGTCGCAAGGATTTCTATGAGAAAATTGTAAGATCTCTGTATTTTCTTGCTATCTACTAAGGAAAATAATCATAATTGCGACGAGGACTATATCTACAGTTAGAATTTAGTGACATCATGAGGATTCACCCTTGTGCCACCGCAGCTCAGTGCAGTGTCAATGTAATTTGTATTTAATTTTCGTGCGACGAGTTTGCTCCTAATATTTATTGGTACATTGTGTCTGATATTGCAGAAAGCTGAACCAACACAATTCTTGCAACTCCATGGTAGACCATGCAAGATTCATTTAGATCCTGCTATAGCAGCCGCTGGTGAAGGCCCAGCGATTATGTGAGTATAGTTAAATTTCAAATATTTCTAAGGATAAGACTGGTGAATGTGCCTTGAAAGTAACTCTTAACTACTATTGCACAATGTAGAAAAGTATAATCTAAGGTAGATAATTTATTAGGGTTCCATACCCAAATACTGGACGGGACCCTATTACTGAGGCTCCGTTCTCCGTCCATCTGTCACCAGGCTGTATCTCATGAACCGTGATAGCTAGACAGTTGAAATTTTCACAGTTGATGTATTTTGGTTCACACTATAACAACAAATACTAAAAAATAAAATAGAATAAATATTTAAGAGGCTCCCATACAACAAACGTGATTTTTTTGGTTGATAGTGATAACAGCAGCAGGTAGACAATTGGGAATGTCTAAAAAAAATTACCAGTGGTTTTTATATTTTTTTTGTATAGAAAAGTCAATTATAAGAAACTAATTTCAATATTTTGTCACTTAGTTCACTACTTTTTTCAAAATTAATTATTGAAACTATTTTGGTTGATGACGTCAGATTGTAATTGAGGGCTCACACACTGCCAAATTTCTAAATCTATCTAAATGCGTACGATAAGGCAACCCCTTTAATTATTTTTTGCGTGGTGGTACACTGTAACAAGTGTCACTTTACTGGCGCTGTCAAAGTGCTAGATGTCAGGCAGTGGGTCCAAATCATACTCTGTAGTTATAATCCACGCGTAAATTTGTGAAGAATTCTAACCACACAGAATAAAGTATGACTTGGACCGGTCACGCAATTTACACCAAAGTCAAATGAAGGTCATTGCTTATTTGTTATGTAATAAATTCATTATATAATATTAAAATTAAATAACTACAGAAAACGAGTTGAAAACCATTTATCTCGAAATGGTTTTCGATTTACTATACATTGCAAAAAATAGACATCCCCAATTGAAATTTTTACAGAATATTTATTTATATATCTACTTTAAAAATAAATAGTTAAATTAAAATAAAACAAATATTTAAGGGGGCTTGCATACAACAAACATGATTTTTTTGCCGTTTTTAAAGATAATGATACGCAACCCTTTGTGCGCGAGTCCGACTCGCACTTGGACGGTTTTTTTATGGATAATCATAATATAATATTAGGTATTAAAAATTATTATACCAATTGGAGTGTCAGTTTAGTAAATTTAGTACATTTTTTGGGGGTTATTATTTACTGCAAAACTAATTTAGTTGTAAAGAAATAAAACCACATCAGGTGGACTTCAATTTACAAATTCTTGTGTTGCAGGATGCCTTGGCAAGGGAACTCAAATAATATGATAGACAGATTTGATGTAAGGGCACATTTGGATTATATCCCAGAAGTGAAAAATCCATTTATTGCACCAGAAGACCTAAGCCAAGAGGAGAGGCAATGCAACTATGAAAGATATAGGATTTTAGCTCAGAATGCCTTTCTTGGAATAAGTAAGTGGACAATAACAAATCAAATAGCATTTTTGTATGTATTTTAACTTTGTAATTTTTTTATTTTTTTACTACCTTTTTCAATTAATGTTTGAATCAACTTTTTTGTGTTGTTTACTCTGTCCCTGGTTGTCCAAGTGACATCTTCATAATGTTTCTAGAAAAATACTTAGGTTATCCAAGGGACAAAGTTTGTGTAACCATAGCAACGGGTGGCAAAAAAAGTTTATTCACCCTAATATAATATCTCTTGACTATAATTTTTATGTAAACTTGAGTACACAGTTTTTTTAGCTTATTTTCTAATTTTTTATTACTATTTTTCAGGTGAAGATAAATTCCTCCAACAATTAGCAATAGAGGAACAATTTGGCGTAACAATTGAGGAGAAGGAGATGCAAAAAGAGAGGTTAAACGAAAAGAAAGGGACGGGTGCTGCTATAGGATACAATTATAATGATCCTGGAGCACAACCTTCTTGCTCCAATCCTATTGGTAGAATCAACTTTACTATTCATTTAAACTCAATCTGCTGTGATGCTTGCAGAAATAGTTGGGTCAGCAAATAAAATTATTATTGGTCTGGCAATTTTGATGCCATAAGTGTTAAATTACAGGCCCTGAGGTTAAAAAAACAGAGCAACAAGAAGATTCTGATGATGACTCCGATCTGGAAATCATTGATGTGGACTTGAGTATTGATGTCAACAAGATGGAGGCTTCTCAGGTTAGTTTTTCTGAGAAAAAGATTTAAGATCTCTTTTAATCCTTTAACAACTCTTCATATTATGTAAAAATATACAATAACAATATAGGTATATGTAATCAGCTGCCATGTATTGCTCGCACTATGCTTGTAACTGATAGCTGTGTTTTTCCACATTGTAATGAAAACTGTCACAATAGAGAAACCAGCTGTTGGGTTCTTGGTGCTGGATGTCCTAAAATAATGTATCTGGGTTAATAGTTAAATGAAATATCAACTGTTTGGTAATGAATACATCTAAGCAAAACTAAGTACAGGTAAAGTGACATAATGTGCTAATAAGGGGAAGATTTGAAGGCTTTTGAACACTATACTGGCAGTCTTAAATGGGGTTTCGCGAAACCCTAATTGTTCCATGGGCGCATTTATTAAGTTCATAGCTGACCACATAAAATTCAGTCTCATGTTTGATCAATGAAAACTGGTATTAAATGCCTTGTAATAGCATCTAAAAAAGGGTTCTAAAGAGGTAATCACCATTTGTGCTTCTAATCTAGTGACTTGACTGCACCACAAATTTGCTGTCACATGTCGCCACACACTGATGCCTTGCAAACTATCGGCGTCGGCCATACCTCTTCCCTAGCGTTGCATAACTATCGATAGTTTGACTATTGATAGTCAACCTTGAAAAATAGTCACAATATCGATAGGCCTATCAACAGTTTCGATAATATTGATAGTATTGTTTTCAATAGTAGCGATACTATAGATACTATTGATATTTTATTATCAATACTATCAATAGTATCTATACTATCGATAGTTTGATAGTATTGATACTATTGAAAAACAATACTATCAATAGTATCGATAGTATTGATGTCTATCAATAGTATTGGTTTGAAATTACTATTGATACTATTGATACTATCGATAGGCCTATCGATATTGTTACTATTTTTCGAGGTCACAATAGTATTGCCGATACTATTGATAGTTTGATCTATTGTTGGCAACGCTACTCTTCCCATTTTACAATAATACCATCAAAGATTCAGGAATAATCCTTGAATCTTCTAAACGATACTACAGCAGTTATTTCTGAGAACAGGCCCACGAGCTAAACAGCGTCGGTCCGCTCTTTGGGATGGCTGGCTGCGATCTCTTCTCGTTCCTGACCGGGGACGCTGACGACGCCGAACACCAGAAGCAGCTACTTAGAGAGGAGAAGGAAAAGGCCATGTTTTCGGGACGGAAGAGCAGAAGAGAGAGAAGAGCTCACCGGTAAATTGATGGCGGGAGGGGGACTTTTGGCTTAAGTTGGGTTCCATATGGGGCCACCAATAAATTACTCAGCCTTAATTGACACAGGATCTACATTATTATACGTAATTTTTATTAAGATCAACTAATAAATTTAGTTTTTTGCTCCCATCAATATGGGGTATGTTTATGACAAGAAAACGCTACTCCCCCGTAGATTTTGTTGGGTAAAACTGAACTGTGATATCACTTGTTCTCAGCTCCATAGCTATCTGTAATAGTACAATTGATTGAAAATTATGCCTGTTTTCAACCTGCCTGGCTTCCGTACCATTATCTATAAAAAATTGCGGTTTACGATTTATGTCGTATTAAAAAAAACTACTTACTAGATCTCGTTCAAACCAATTTTCGGTGGAAGTTTACATATGTACATCATATATTTTTTTAGTTTTATCATCCTATTATTTTGGAAGTTACAGGGGGGACACATATTTTACCACTTTGGAAGTGTCTCTCGCGCAAACTATTCAGTTTAGAAAAAAAAATACATTAGAAACCCCAATATCATTTTTGAAGACCTATCCATAGATACACGTATGGGTTAAATGAAAAAAAAAATTTTGAGTTTCAGTTATAAGTATACCTTTTGGGAACCCCCAAAATTTATTGTTTTTTTTTTTCTATTTTTGTGTGAAAATCTTAATACCGTTCACATAATCTACTTACCAAGTTTCAACAGCATAGTTTTATAGTTTCGGAAAAAAGTGGCTGTGACATACGGACGGACAGACAGACACGACGAATCCATAAGGGTTCCGTTTTTTGCCATTTGACTACGGCACCCTAAAAAGCCCGTCGCACTGCCGACCGCCCCGCCGAGGAGTTGAACCACAATATTTGTACTGACAGAGACAAGAAGCTGATGCACCGCGTGGTGTCCCCGCCGAGCTACGCGGCGCCGCGCTCGCCGGCGCGCGCGCCGTCCCGCACGCCGTCCCGCAGCCCCTCCCCCGACGCGGGCCACATACAGTTCATCACCTCCTTCGGCGGGGACGACGAAGAGGTCAAGACACGTGAGTCCAATCATGCATCAGGACCTCTACCATGAGTTACACTAGTTTACAGTGACCGTACTCGCTAGCGACGGCGTAAATGATTTGTATGGAGAATTGTGTACAGCGCCTCTAGCGGTCACTTACGGAAGTACAATTCTCCATACAAATCATTTACGCCGTCGCTAGCGAGTACGGTCACTGTGAACTAGTATAACTCATGGTAGAGGTACAGTATACCCAGTTGCCCAGTTCAGTGTTGCAGTACTATCGATAGTTTGACTATCGATCGTTGACCTCGCAAACTATTCAGGATATCAATATTACTATCAATAGTATCGCACATGTCAATACTATCGATACTATCGATAGTTTTATGTCCAATACAATCGATAGTATCGATAGTATCGATTGTTTTCGGTCATTATTGCCTAATTTTGCAATACTATAGATTGTATTGGACATAAATCTATCGATAGTATCGATAGTATTGCCATTATCAATAGTATTGCTTATAAATCACTATCAATACTATCAATAGTATTGACACGTGGTGACACTATCGATAGACTATCGATACTATTGGTTTTGTCTTAACTGTCGATACACTATCGATAGGCAACACTAACTCAGTTAGATCTTGCCCGCAAATTTGTTTGCGTCCCTGTGGAACTTTGCACTATTCAGGGATACAAAGTTGCCTATTTATAATATTAATCTGGGGTAGAGTAGCTTTCTATTAGTAATTAAGTTTGACGATTCAGTATTTCTAAAGATTACCCTGGCAAAAGTTTGCTCTCTGCGTTATATTGGAAGTATGGAATGGACTAGCTTTTACTCGCAATTTCGCTGGTGTGAAGTATATTAAAGAGGCAAACGGACTGCAATGTACAAACCACTTCAGAAATCCTATATGTTAAATTTTCAAATCTGTCCAGCCATTTAATCGGTCCTGGGTTTTTATTTTTTTTATTTTTTTAAATAACAATTACACAGTGTATACATTAACACATTTTTCGCCAAACTGCATGACAGTTTGTTGTTTGTTGTTTGTTTGTTCGAATCCCGGTAAGGGCATTTATTTGTGTGATGAGCACGAATATTTGTTCCTGAGCTATGGATGTTTTCTATGTATTTAAGTATTTATTTATCTATATAAGTATGTTAATCGTCGTCTAGTACCCATAGTACAAGCTTTGCTTAGTTTGGGACTAGGTCGATTTGTGTAAGATTGTCCCCTAATATTATTTATTATTATTATTATTATTTTAACGTGAAAGAGTAACAAACATATACAGAGACATAGCCACTCACAAACAAAATAATTAGTTGTTGCCCGCAAAACTTTATGTATTGCGCGGATACTGCTCTTTTTCACGATGTAAAGTCAGCCAGCGGAATTGTTTATCCGCGTTAGGGTGCGCTTTTACTAATACAAGGTGAACAGAGAACGCACTAGAATCGATAAATAGGACTTGGCTTGTAAAATAAGATTATGTACAGACTAGGAAATGAGTGGCACAGTATGCCCTTTGTAAACAGCGTCATGCTTCGAATATGATAAAGGTCGTAAAACAAGAAAATTGAATGACTGTTTTTTTTTTCAGCAGCTCCAGCGAGATCTCTTTATGCTGATAAACTGAAACAAAATCTTAAACCTGAAGTCCTTTACTCTGACGTAGCCAGAAAACCACCGTCAAGGTCAGTTTATAAAACAATCGTAACGTTAACACAATACTGTGGTATACTATACCCGTTGGGTATTTGTGCTTGCCACGCAAACGAGGTGCCAGTACGTTCGCCCTGTAAGACAAGTGCTTGTGGCCTGATAACTCAGCGCCGGCGGCATACCAGGACCCAATTGCATAACAAATTACAAGCTAATAGTATTAGCTATTTTGTTTTGAAATTCACTAATACTATTAGCTTGTAATTTGTTATGCAATTGGGCCCAGGTAGTAAAAACGCTGGCATAGTGTCTTGGAACCTTTAAATACTTGTTCTGTTAATTTCACTTCTGTATGTTAATTTGATCACTAGCCAAATTCAAGTACCTTACAAAATTTTAGTCTGTTTCACGTAATAGAAAAAACAAGGGGAAATGTCATAACCATTACTTTCGTTCAATCCATTCGTGCCAGCTCTTGTGAATCAACCAGTAAATGAAAATTGCACTATAATATAATGTGTTGCCACCTAGCGTGGATTAGCAGAAATATAATTGACCGCCCTTTAGAAAAGATGTAGCCATCATCTGATAGATGTCTTTGAAATATTGCATTGTAAAATTAAACTATGCAAAGCGTTTAGATTCAACACAGTAACAACGAAATCGACGCGTGTCGTTGACATACCATTTCCTTTTGTTTTTTCTATTCCGTAATCGGTTTCTATTTAAAATGTAATCTCTTTTATCTCAGGTCGCCGCCGTACCAAGGTCCGCGTCCTTTCATGGGCCCGCACAAGCCGCGTTCAAGGTCACGTTCCCGCTCAGCCTCGTATTCCCGCTCCCGATCGCGCACCGCCTCCCGCTCGCGATCCAGGTCGAGGTCGAAGTCGCGGTCGCGGTCGAGGTCGAGGTCACTGCGAAGGTCGCGCTCCCGAACGTCACGGTCGCGCTCATACAGCCCCCACAGACGGTCAAGGTCGAGGTCAAACTCCCGCCAACGCAATTACAGGAACAGACGATCGCGAAGCCCGCCAAAGTTTGTATACTATAAATACTATAAGGCCGCCTATTGCTTACCTTATATTTTTCCATGTACATACTTGTTTTTCTGTATTGATTTCATTGTGGTGGACAATAAAGAGTCATTGTATTGTATTGTAATACTCCTAAAGCCTTATTTAGGGTAAAGTTTTTTGCTACTTATTTTCGTGAGACTTATACCATTTATTGTTTCCCACAGTTACGCAAAACGTAATCACTCCAGGTCGTTATCCGATGAAAGGTAAGCTGGTTGAATGTTTTATTACTTTTGGATTGTTTTTCACCATTGTAAGCAGCGTTTAAAAGTATCGCGAGGTAAGACCTGGCATCCTGTATTTCGTTGTAAAATGCACCCTAAAAACGTGTCAACTTAAGCCTGTGCCAAGGACAATCCGAAATGGATATAGTACACAACGCAATGAGAAAATCGAAGTCATAAAAAGTTTCTTCATTCTCGCTGCGTCTCTCTGGTTGTCCCCAAAATTCAGTGTCTCGCAGAATGTCCGTTTGGTCACCCTCTAATTATCTTCAGATTTTAACAACTGTATATTTTTATATATTCCAGTAACGACAGAGGGCAGGGGCAAAGTAAGCCAGTGCCACGGTACTACGGGCGACGCAAGGAGGACAAGTCTTCCAGCGAACTGTCCGTAGACTCCGATTCCAGCGACACTCCTGACGACACACAACGCTCGTGAGTTACATTACATTTGTAAACATGAATTACACTGAGCTGCGCCGCCTTAGACATTGTCGCTTTAGTTAGATTACTTAGCAAAAATGTTGATAACTTAGTCCTATTTTTGGGATATCAAGGGCCTGGGGACAAATATCCCCTTAAGGTAAAAATGAATATGTATCTTGATAAGTAGTGGGCGACACAAAACTGTCAAAACAGATAAGAAAAACGTTTTCCCTCGTATAAACGCTTGTTAAGCATCAGTGTTAATTCGGAAAAGCAATGATTTTATAAGTAAAGATTATGCTCACAAAACAATCGAAAAATATGCTTCTAATGCAGCGGCAGTACAAATACACACTTTCCTTCTTGCTGTCGTTATGAAAGGCATACTTGTCCTTTTGTTCGACCTTACGTGAGACCAGAGACTACAATTGTGGCATTTTTCGTGTAATTTACGTTGCTCTAATAACGTATCTTACCTCTTTTATGTTATCAGTTATCAATGTCAAAATATTGAGCTAGTGATAGTATCAAAGTATATGAAACTGACCACAACCAAAGGTCGTATCATCTAACGCGCGGGCGCTCGCGATCGCACTTACCATCTCTATACTCCCGCCCGGAACCCTTTGACAGGAAGAAGTGGTGAAAGAGATTGTTTCACAGTGTATTAGACAGTATGATTATGACCTCTGGTTTAATAATTAAATATGTATAGATTTATTTTTCCTGCAAGGACAACCTTGCAATGCAAATATTAAAATTTTGTTGTTCTCATTTTTATTGAAATTTTATCGTTTATCATTACAGATTGGCGGTTAAACCCAACTCAAACCAGAATCAGTTACGATTATCTGGATCCAGCTCCAAAGTCAGTAAGAATCATTTTGCTTTTGAATTTGTACGCTTTCACATTAGAACAGTTGACTTACAAAGTAGCTACTCGAAAATCTTTTGTTGCTTAGTTTAATTTGTTGACAAAGAGAAATATTGCACTAAAACGACCAACATAAATACAAACCTTTCACCAACCAACCACTGTATGACTGAAACCTTTTTAATACAAGCATAGTCAAGCTCAATGTTCATAGAACTGTGAGAGCTACATTTTTGGAACCCTTACAGATATTAGCTAATAAATAGTTATGCTGTTAAAAGATTAAGGTTTGTCAAAACATATGAATATGCTGATAATATTTTGCTGTCTTGAGAATTATTTCTATTTAATAATAATTTTCTTTTTCTGACTGGCCGACCGGGCTCACGAATTCGTACTATACTTTAATAAATTTTTTGTATGTTGCGTTATTTACATGCAGCAATTTCAACAGTTAACACTTTTTATAACTTTGATGGTTTCTCTTACACATCTTTGTATTACAATAAACATCGTGCAAGGCATTTTTAATCAGGTGGCGTTGGCACGAGAAAAGTCCCTTTGGGCTATTTACAACTCACTGCAGATTATTTAATGTGGAAATTGTACTGTCTGAAAATAACTAATAAGCACTGTGCTAACCCCTTTATGTTTATTCCTCTTAGGTTATATGTATATCAAGAACCTCTGGAACCCTAAATAATTAGTAATATCTAACGTGTTTTAGCATTGCGAGAGTTCGCAACTCCTCTAATAACATACCAAACATCACCAACCTTGTAAACTCAAAAGCTGTTCTTGTCTTTATGGCACTCAATTAAATGCTGTAAGAGAGGATGGCACAAGCATTACTCCTCCCGCCATGTAACGGTCAAATTTTAAACGAAATATTATGAATAGAGCTGACCTCATAAAAGAGATTTGCTCTTTGTATAATATCTCAAATTAACATTCATTTGTCTTGCAGGGATCGGCGCGGGAAACGAAATCTCTAAAGGAGAAGCTCAAAAAGAAAATGCAGGCTCAATTATCAAGGCAACGTGAGTTTTTATTTTAGGCTTTTAGGACATAATAGCTTCAGACTTAATATAAGTCCCTTCACGTAGCTTCTTCTATTACAACCATACTTTTTCACGGTTCGTAAAGTGCCTTGATATTATAGCTAGCCACCCCCTTCTTGCAAGAATGTTCTTTTTTTTATTTGAAACATCAAAAATAGTCCGTATTATACTATGAAGACGCTGCTGGTAAGCTACTGGATACAACATCAAAGATGTGTTCAGGGTCTCGTTTTATACAGTAGATATGGTTGACTAATTCAGGCTTTAATCTGCTATTTTGAAGCCAAGATCTCCCAAGTGCAGAAATGCACATTCTCTCAATTTTTTCCTTAAATTAACATTATTTTTGTTGACAGTACGCGCAGACAAGCGGGCTGAGGCGGAACGCATGGAACGCGAGAGCCGACGCCAAGCGCGGCGCGACGAAGAGATGCGAGAACTCGCCATCAAGCTGCGCCGCAAGTCTGTTGATAGTTTGAACTGTTACTGATTTTTTTTTGGCCTGGACAGTACCTTTGCAGGCCTGGTGGTTTCATATTTACTGCTACCCCTATACTGTGCGACAATAATGAATAATCACTACGAAATCAATAATCATTAGCACAAATCCAAAATAGCTGAACAAAACCTTACCAGGCTCTATACCCTGTATGTATAGCACTGTGGACGATTGAGAAAAAATAATCCGGCTCAGTTCAGCGCAAGCGATACACAACAACTGCGCAGTTCTGGCATTGCATCATATTATATAGTTGACGAAGTACCTAATTCCTTTACCAGCTCAAGGTTCGATGTCAGTTGTACGCCTTTAACATCAAAGGCTTTTTTTCACTTACATGACATTATAATTGTGACAAATCAGCCACATTGTTTTTATTCTGATGCAGGAACTGTCATAAAAAATGGTAAAGCACTTGATCGACTACATTTGTAAAAATGTATTTGTTGAATTGATTAACTTTTCACCCACAGGCAACGTGAAATGCGGCATCAACAGAACAGAAGATCGAGTGAAGACGACTCTGACAGAAGCCGCAGTGGGTCCTCCAGGTGAGAATAATTTTGTAGCTAATCTTGGAAATTTTGGATGGTTAACACACAAGATAACTCTTGCAAATATACACCGTGAAATTTTAGTGGTTGTTTTCCCGAAACGAGGTGATTTAGTATCGATTGTACAATCGATTTATAATTACTATTTTGACTAGAGTCAAAAATCCAATTGTGAAAAACGAAAGTCGAAAATGACCGCAAACCAATAGTAACGCTTCGTTGGTACAAGTAGCGTACGATCGTACGATAGGTTAGGTACCAACGTAGCGTTACTATTGGTTTGCGGTCATTTTCGACTTTCGTTTTTCACAATTGGATTTTTGACTCTAGTTAAAATAGTAACTATAAATCGATTGTACAATCGAAACTAAATCACCTCGTTTCGGGAAAACAACCACTAAAATTTCACGGTGTATAAGCCGGTAGGTGAATGCCACAACAACAAATTAGGGCTTAAAAAAAAGATACATGATTGTCTTGACGTTATTTACTTATCCTTGTAGGCTGACTGAGCTGGCTACCACACATTACATTACATTTGTCAATTGTTTCCTTATTTTTGTACAGTCGAGTTCACCAATATTTGTGCAGCCAACCGTTCATAATACATAGACCTTATTACCGTATCATAAGGTTCATGTTTAGATATTTAGGAAAAGTTGGCTGTACAGATATTGGAGGACTCGACTGTACAGTAACGGCACTTGCACGGTCTAGGGTAAAAAAAATTAACCCTGAGTTACGGATGACAGTTCCTTGACACTACTTAACCCTGTGTTAGCAGTAATGCATTTTAGCCTAGTTTAACGTAAGAAACTATAAAATTTACTAATTGAAATAGACAATGATTGCCTGAAATTTTGCATCTGTAAGGCATTTAGGGGTTCAGTTGTGTTCAATAGCTTCACAGTATTTAATTATTCTTTTTTTGTTTACAGAGATTCTCCTGTACCAGATAAAAATAAGGACGAGAACAGTCGTTCTAAAAGTCCATCACCAGAACCAAAGAGAATACCAGTATGGGAAACCAACCGAGAAGCTCCCAGGGAACCTCCACCGGATTCCTACAGACATAAATATGACTCGGGTGAGAGTTCATACTACCCTCCCGAACCACCAAGAAGAAGGTTTGACAACGATAATAATTATTATAAAGATGATAGGAGTCGCGATGACGACCGACCTCCCGGAGTTTATCCTCCAAACAGATACGACAAATATCCCAACAGAGAGTATCAAAATCGTAACTATGATAATCGCCAACAATACAGCCAGAACCACGAAAGCAGGTGGGATCAGGATAACAGCTATTCATCGTCTAGACGACGCCCTTACGGCTACAGAGGAGGTTATAGAGGGCAAGCCAACAGGCCGGGACCTGAAGAAAATTACGAAGGTCCGCCAAAAAGTTGGCATACGAGACAAGAACCACATGAAGACCATGATAGAGACAATAGTTATAATAAGAGCAAAGTAAAACTAGTAGATTATTAGGCTATTATTAGAGATTGTAGATTACGATGCCAAATGGGTGTTGTGAAAGTTTATCTAAATATCATATCATTAGACAATTTACCGTATTTAGTTTATTTTGCTTTTTCGTTTATTACATTCACTTCAATATTTTGCACTAAAATTTTGTATTTGAACGCAAATTTCCATAGTAATACATCTAAGTAGAATAAAATTTAAATAATATAACCCCAGTGTAGATATTGTAATTAATGAAATTCTACAAACTAGATATATTTAGCTTTATTCAAAATACATTATCTAATATGTACTAGATTTTTTGTAAATACTTTGTAAGCTTTCATAGTCATTCGTACATCTTCAGCAGCATTTATTTTCACTATTATCTATGTCAGTCTTAAATAAACAATATATAATTCAAAACAAACATTTGATTTAGAACCCGGTAATTCTTTGTTAATAATAATTCATACCTAAATGTTACTTTAGTTACCAGTTTTTTTTATTGAAATTTAATTTTTAATTAAACCATTTTTCCTGTTGTTTCTTTATGTTGGCAGTACTTGCATAATACGTTCCAAATTTCAAATCAAAAATTTTTTTTTTTTGGAGATTATGGCTTGGTTGCAGGACCTTTAAGCCAAGTCTTTATTTTAAATTCAAATCAAATTGAACACTGGACACTTCAACCGCTGGTAAAAATGTTTTGCAAAATGTTGATACGGACTATACTTCGTTTTTTTAGCATTAGAAAGAAGGTTAGCGATCTTGACGTCTATTTATGGAAAACCACTTTTGAAAAATAAATCACGGTCAATATGTAACAATTAACAAGCAAATATGGTAATTTATATTCTTTTGGAATCATAAGTAATAGTTACTATTTTTTTAAAAGCAGTTTTCAATAAAAAGACATAATTTGTTTACCTTATTTCTAATACTAAAAAAAAACAGAAGTATAGTTACGAAAAATTGCAAGTAAAAAAGCTTTTAAAACAATTTGTCTATGGATTTCCATAAAGTAGTGCCGGAGTCGATCAATTCTAATTCTACCACCGATTGTGTGGGCAGAGCTCAAAAAGAACTGAACACTGGTAGTTTTTCGCAGTAAACAAAATCAATATTACAACAATGTGACCAAGCACTTATCACGGATCATAAAGCATTCATCACTAGCGCATGCTTACTGGTTAGAATAGAAAGTACCTAACCACTTCGGCGACAAAACTTAGCTTACTATTGTTCAAAAGTTCAAATCCCAAGGGAACCAGAGTCAGTAAGTAGTCCGTTAGTTCCTACTTTTCGAATAGTTACCGATTCGGATTTTTTTTGAAAGATAATATTCGATATATCGATTTTTTTTTGTTTTTCTGTAACTGAGAAAATTTTTGACGAAACGCAAATCCGGCGAATCGGGAACTGTTCTTCAAACTACGGATCACATAAAAATGACTGTCTAATCGCTAAGTGTGTCCACATCCACTTCTTCGTTGTCTTCGAGCGTGGAGTCCGGGTCGCGGCCGGGCGCGCCCGCGCGGCCCTCTTTCGTGTGTCGCCATTTCATGCGCCGGTTTTGGAACCACACTTTGACCTGGAAAAAATGGGATGTATTAAAATTAGGGAATTCATGGTTTACTACCTGAAAACAATCCGGGTCCAAAGGTACAGTCGCCACCATAAACGTCGGAACGACCGTAATATCAATCGCGTATCAGATATTTCTGAGACAGCTCCGATGTTTACGACGATGGCGACTAAGGACCAGGGGGGGGGGGGGCTACTACGAAATTCGAAGTTCGTGTCGTGACGTTCCTTTCATTCTTCTGTTTAAAACGTACTGTTACCGTGAGGAAGAAGCGGTAAAATGCACAGGACGTCACATTAAAAATTAAGTCAATAATATATAACGTATTAACAAATAACGGGACCAATAGATGTACAAAGGCGAACTTATTCCTTAAAGAGATCTCTTCCAGTGTATATGATAAGTGCCGATATTAGTTCAGATAAATTTGCAACACTAATACTATGGTACTACTGCCCTAGACTAATGCTGGGTTCAGGTTTTAGTAGACTGGTGACACTGGTGTACAGTCGGCCAAAAATATGGTCTACCACCCTACGGTTGAAGTTCTATGTATGTATGTAAACTCTTTATTGCACATAAAAATAAAAATACAAGTACATAGAGAGGAGAACAAAGGCGAACTTATCCCTAAAAAGGGATCTCTTCCAGCTAACCTAGTTAAGAGAAGTAAATTTATTATATAGTGGATAAGCAGACAGTAACAATTACGTGCGGTAAAGAAAAAAAACAGAAATACTCAAAAGAGAAAGAAAATAAATAGGTACTTACAAGTTCATTTGCACGTCATGATCATGATACAACGAGGTCGATTTTTCCCTGCAAAGTCGGAAGTGCTACTCCAATGTTCGAAATTCGACCGTCTTATATTGCCGTCCCGCTCACCCAAATATTTCCCTCTCATTTCAAGCTTTGGCCGCGTATTTCGGCATAGAGAAGTGAGTCACTGCCCTTAATATTGCCAATTGCCATAACAAAAAAAATAAAACCCAATTCAATTTTAAAAAACCCTAAAAAAAGTGAAACGACCAAAGTTATATTGAACGTAAAATCATAAGATGCGTCTACTTTCAAAAAATCTGTATAAAACTAGAGCCAAATCTGTTATCTGTAATAATAGCCTAAAATCTGTATAGATGCAGATAAATCTGGATATACACTGCAACCTACTGCCATAACCTGCCCGGGCCGGGAGGCGCGCCGACCGAACATACCTAAACTGCGGAGTGAAAAAAGTGTCCTTAGCGATATTTTGATCTCGCAGAAACTTTTGTCAAAATTGGTAGATTACTTTCTTGGCCGACCGTACATGTATAATAGTGATATTAAGTATAAACATTGGAGCTGCTAGGTGTGTAACAGATAAAAATCAGCTGTTACTCACCGGCTTCGCACAACGGTGGCAAAAGACTATTTTAAACCTCAGGGCGCCTGTTGCTGATTATAGTAAATAAAAAAATCACTAGATGGCAAACACTTTGTTAAAATTATTAAGTTTTACACTAGAATAATGTTCGGGACTGACCTTTTTCACTGTTAAATCACACTCTTACACTGAATATGGAGTACTTAGCAATCCGCGAGACTGTTGAGGAAGCAGCTTACTTCAGGTGTCCTGTCCTGGAGTCACTTTCCACTCGAGTTACCCTCTGCAGTTCAGATTAATGGGGCCAAGGAGAAGAGCCAGCACCGAGCTTGAGAACCCGCCTTCTTATTAGAATCTAGCGATAGTGATGCGATGTGATGTTACGCGATACGATGCGATACGATGCAATACGATGCGATATGATTCGACACGATGCGATACGATGCGACCCCTAAGAAAACAATAAAAAATCGGTTGAAGATACCAATAGCCATGGTGTGCCAGACGGACACATACCATATTAAGACAAAGAGCTACTTACATTTGCTGGGTTTGAGGAAATTCACTAAATATCTGCCATCCGGTTATTTTTAATATAGTTATTTAAACATGGGCTACTGTTTGCCCTAAAAATATTATTAATTTATATTTTTAATTAAATCGGTAAGTAGATGGTATTCTAAACTTTTTTGTTCTTAACGGCCGCTCTTGAAATGACCAACTTGTGTGGTGGCGCTGTATTTATGCGGCGGTTTGGGGAACTATTTCATTCGAGTCATTTGATGGATGAATGAGCTGACAGTTGTTATCGACGGTTTAAGCACGATATTAGAGTTCGCCGCGAGAGGGCGCTGATATCAATTTTTCACGTTACAGGTGTTAAAAAATATCAGAGCACGACCATAATACCTATTGTCATTCAAATTCTAATATTATTGAGCACCTATAGACAGCTCCGATGTAGATGGCGACTGTACTCTAATTCTAATAAATAGGTTAAATAGCTTAGGTACCTGAGCGTCGGTAAGTCCTAATGTAGCAGCGAGCTGCCGCCTGTCCGGTTTGGTGATGTACTTCTGGATCTGAAACCGTCGCTCCAGCCCTTTCCGCTGCAGGTTGCTGAACACCGCTCGGGACCACGAGCGTTTCCGCTTGCCGGTGGATGTGACGTCACAGCGCGGCGCCGGTGGCTGCGGGGGGGATGACGTCAGGGGAAGGCGGTAAACTGCAAGCAAAGGAATATTGGTTGAGTCTTGTGCCAGTCTTGTGAGCAATAAAACCGGCCAAGTGCGAGTCGGACTCGCGCACGAAGGGTTCCGTACCATTATCTAAAAAAACGGCAAAAAAATCACGTTTTTTGTATGGGAGCCCCCTTAAATATTTGTATTATTTTAATTTAATTATTCATTTTTAAAGTGATTATACTTATAACTAAATATTCTGTGAATATTTCAAGCGTCTACCTGTTGCCGTTATCAATATCGAGCAAAAACGAGCAAAAAATCACGTCTGTCGTATGGGAGCCCCATTAAATATTTATTTTATTCTGGTTTTTAGTATTTGTTGTTATAGCGGCAACCAAAATACATCATCTGTGAAAATTTCAACTGTCTAGCTATCACGGTTCATGAGATACAGACGACGGTGACAGACGGACAGACGGACGGACGGACGGACAGCGGAGCCTCAGTAACAGGGTCCCGTTTTTACCCTTTAGGTAGGTACGGAACCCTAAAAAAGTGACCAAAAACCGGTCAAGTTCGAGTCGTAAAAAACTTATAAAGACCGTGTTAAAATCGCTGAAAAAGAAAAACTTTCTTGTATGACGACCCTCTTTAATTTTTGACTTTATATTATTTTTAGTATTTGTTGTTATAACGCCCACAGTACTTAATACATTATCGAGTGAAATTTTGAAGTCTAGCTATGCGGTTCGAGAGATAGAGCCCTGTGACAGACGGACAGACAGCGGAGTTTCAGTTATAGGGTCCCGTTGGCACCCTTTGGGTACGGAACCCTGAAAAAGTTCTGCAATCAGTAGTAAGTAAGTAATATGTAAATCAACTAGCGTACTTTCTTAATTCAGTAATAAAAGATAAGCGACAACAACGGATGGAAACAATAGAGAGACATTAGGCAGACAGGAGGAATAAAGAAGGCGTACAAAGAACTGACGAATAAAAAGAAATGGTTTGTAAAGATGGAAAATTAAAGTGAAACTAAGAAAAGAGGGAGACAAGAAATACTAAAGATTGCCACATATTACTACACCAAACTATATGAATAGGTAAGACAACACGTTTGAGAAATAAATAGATTTACCAAAGAGCACAACTGTACCGCACACCATGCAAGAAGAAATTAAGAAAGCTATATCATATGGAAATTTTCAACACGGTTATCAACACGGAAATCATCCCAAAACAATGGACTGAATCCAACATAAGAATTCTTTTTTTTGTTCAAAAAAGGGAACCACTGTGATATCGGGAACTACCGACCCATCAGTCTAATGTCCAATGTAATCAAAACCTTTGCAAAAATTATACAGAAACGAATAGTAATAGATGAAATACCTACGCAATACCTACTATGAATATTATATTTTTTTCATATAACCTATTTTTGAAATAAAACAATCTACTTAATACCTTGAAACGAGCAATTCTTGTATATATAATCCAACTCCAGCTCCAACGATTTCGATGAAAATTGGTAGGTATGTGGGGGTTTTCGGGGATGAAAAATTGTTCTCGCTTGGTCTTATCTCTGGGATAACGATTGGTACCGAGTTTCAGCCCGAGCGTTGCCCAGGTACTTTGAATCTGATAAGAAATATTCGTAACAAAAAAATCGGTATTTTATAAATTGCCCCGTTTTCTCGTGGTCCCATTGATTCGTCCCATCAATGGGACCACGAGGGAGACTTGTTTCTCGTGGTCCCATTTATATAGTTCAATTGGAGTTATCTTGAACCTCCTGCATAAAATGCATCTATACAGAATGGGACCACGAGAAATAAGTCTTCCTCGTGGTCCCATTGATGGAACAAATCAATTTCATGTTGGATATAAGTATTTTGCGAACGCGTTATTTAGTTGCAGCTGATTTCAGGATCGCATTATTTATGCGTAAAAAAAATTCATAGGTGGATTTTCAACCGTTGCTTACGTTGTGTTCCTGTATTTTAATTTCACATTCTAACACTTACTTTCCGCAGGAAAACCTGACGATATCTAGTAGTATTTTATAAATACTCTGAAAGCGATCAATTAGCACTTCAAACCTCTTTATATATTGACTGAGGAATAAATTAATGCTATGATATTATTATATCATACTAGCTGTTGCCCGCGACTCCGTCCGCGAAGAAAAGTAGCCTACGACCTATTCACAGACCTACAGAGTGTAGAGAAAAAAAGTTTCATAAAAATCGGCCAAGCCGTTTCGGAGGAGTTCGGTAACAAACACCGTGACACGAGATTTTTATTAGGAAGTGATATTTTATTAATGGGACCACGAGAAAACAGGGTAAATTCCGATAAATATGCTTATCTGATTCTGTTTTGTTTGAACTAATGTCAATACTCCTTGTATTTGGGCATTTCTATTTTTCGTTGTACTTACCCAATTAAGAAATTGTTAACACGGAGTTAAAATTAGTCCGTTTGGTTACGCACTTTTTCAAGCCTTTACAATAAAATAAACGTAACAAATCGGACAAGTTAAACAATGTTTAAGAAGAAGTGAAGAATGGTCCGGTTTGTTATGTTTTTTTTGGGTACAACGAAAAATAGAAATGCCCATTTTCCTAAATAATTCTTAACGGAAAAGGTTGAAGAATTTTTGTGCGTATTCAAATTAAAAGCCCTCATTTTTCGTAAAATCGAGCGTCCCCTCCTCCCCGCCCCTAAAAGCTAAACTGTTGGTTTGAAAATTAAAAAAATAAATGTAGGGTGGGAAGGGAGGGAAGGAAGGAACCCTTAAAAACCCTTTAAACAAGAAAAACTATTACGGCTAAGTTTGCTTGAGAATTATTAGTATACCTAAGTTGGTTAAGAGTAAATAGCAGCCTGACCCATAAAATATAGGTACCTACCTACTTGGGAAATTCCGTACAAAATACAAAATCCTTGGAAAAATATAACTTGTCTAATACCTAAGATAAGTAAAATTAATAAAATATGCAAGGATTTTTTCGTAACGGCTGCGGAACCCTATCCTGGGCCGTGTCCGATACGCTCTTGGCCGGTTTTTATCTATGTAATTGAAGAAGCTTATTTTTAAACCCCGACACAAAAAGAGGGGTGTTATAAGTTTGACCGCTATGTGTGTGTGTGTGTGTGTGTGTGTGTCTGTCTGTGGCATCATAGCTCTTAAACGGGTTAACCGATTTGGATGCGGTTTTTTTTATTAGAAAGCAAGTTTCTTGGCGATGGTTTTTAGATATAATTCATCAAAATCGGTTCAGCGGTTTCAAAGTTATCAGCTCTTTTGTTAGCTGCGGAAGGGATCTTAGACGCAAATTGGCCATTTACTATACAATGTTCAAACATACGTGTGACATAATCGCGTTGGGGGTTTTTAAATTTTTCAATTTATAGTTATTTTAGCCACAATTTCTTAGGTACATAAATTTTACGGTAGCAATTTAAATATTTACATTATGTACAATGTATGTATGTATGTAAAACTCTTTATTGTACGTAAAACAAGAAAATTAAAAGTCAACAAGAGAAACAGATGTACAAAGGCGAACTTATCCCTTAAAGGGATCTCTTCCAGTTAACCTTTGAACGATTGACAGGACGTCAGAGACAAGAGCCAATTGCGGCAATATTATATTTATAAATGAATAAATAAATAAATATCAGGGGACAATTGACACCAATTGACCTAGTCCCAAAGTAAGCTAAAGAAAGCTTGTGTTATGGGTACTAAGCAACGGATAAACATACTTATATAGATAGATACATACTTAAATACATATTAAACACCCAAGACCCGAGAACAAACATTCGTATTTTTCATACAAATATCTGCCCCGACACGGGAATCGAACCCGGGGTTCTCTAACCACTAGGCCATCTGGTCGTCTAACGTGTAGCAGGATCATAATGATAGAAAATATCCAGAAATTACATGGAAATTACTGTTATTGCTTTCAACAACACATGCAGTGTCCCATCTCAGAAAGGTAAACGTACAAAACAAATTTTACAGATTTCATACCTTGGCAAGAATGGCCTGCATCTTCACCAGACTTAAATGCATTTAACTTTTTGATATGGGGATACATGCTGGGGCTAAATTTAGGAACGGCCCAACACGGTTTAGTTAGAGGATAGGAATGGGTTGAGCTTGGGATGAGCCTTATTTTCCTGTTAATTCGCTTTACAAATAAATAAATAAATAAATATATAAATAAATAAATAATATCTCATGGCAAACCTAGCCCAAACCTCTTGCAAACCAGTGATTTTTGGCGTTCCTGAACAGCAGTTCAAACCAAACCAAACCCAACCCAAACGGTTGAATTACCGCTACCAAACCCGTGAAGGCCCGTTCCTGAATTTAGCCCCTGAGCAAGATTTGGAGCACGTGAGGCATGAATTTAAATTCATTCAAGCATCGGTTGGTTGAGATTTGAGATACTAGGGGCGTTCAATAAAAAGTGAGAATAAGTATGTTATAAACAACTTTTACTAAATGTAATTTTATTTTTCGACATGGTCACCTTTTAGCATAATACACTTATTAAATCTTTTTTCTAAACTTAAAATTTCATTTTTAAAAAAGGTCTCATCTTGAGTACTTAAAAAATCTTGTACTGCAGCGACTACCGCGTCGTCGTCTTCAAATTTCTGGCCTCTCAGGTATTGTTTCAATCTCGGAAATAGGTAGAAATCACTGGGAGCGAGATCTGGTGAATACGGAGGATGCTTAAGGATATCGAACCCAGCATCACGAATTGCAGCCATTGCAACGGCGGACTTGTGTGCCGGGGCATTGTCCTGGTGGAACAGCACAACTTTCGAGAGTTTACCTCGCCGTTTTTCGCGGATCTCATTGCGCAATGTTGCTATTTGTTTGGCGTATAATGTGCCCGTAATAGTGGCTCCATGCTCGAGATACTCAATCATTAATACCCCTTTACCATCCCAAAAAACAGAGCCCATGACCTTACCGGCAGATGGGCTCACCTTGAATTTCTTCGGAGTTGGAGATGATGGCCTTTTCCATGTCATAGACTGCAGTTTCGTTTCTGGGTCGTAATGATGGAGCCATGTTTCGTCCATTGTTATAAATCGCGCCAAAAAAAGTTCCCGGTCTTGCTGCATCAGGTTCAAAGCTTCTTGACAAATCTCTAGTCTAGTTTGTTTTTGCGTGTCAGTAAGCATTCTTGGTATCCAACGCGCAGATACCTTTTTCATACCCAAGCGTTCATGTAAAATATTATGCACGCTCCCCGTTGAAATCTATACATTTTCAGCAATAAAACGAACCGTGACACGACGATCCGCCAAAACTGACTTTTCGACTTTTTTCACAATTTCTTCAGTTACTGCTGTAGTAGGGCGTCCGGAGCGGGGGTCGTCCATTGTCGATGTTCTTCCACGTCTAAATTCGGCGCACCAACGTGCGACTGTCGAATATGGAGGAGCATTAGACCCTAAAGTGTCCCGCAAATCCAAATTGACTTGGTCCGTAGAAAAATTTTTCAATCACAAGTATTTGATAACGGCGCGCAGTTCAATTTTCTCCATTTTCGCTAACGTACTCAATAGCATTGCAAAGAAATTACCGTATTTTTTTTTAAACAAAAGACAGTTAGTTTTTTTTTTCATAGCAATCAGCTACATAGATTAGCTTTACCGGCCAGTATTTAATTTCCTAATATTAAAAGAGTTTGCATCTCATTCTCACTTTATATTGAACGCCCCTCGTATGTGATGATAAGTATACCAGGGGCCTATTGCATAACAAAATACAACTTATATTACAAGCGGAAGCGGTAATCCCTTTCTAGTTAATATCGAGAGTTCCGCTTGTAATATTAGTTGTACTTTGTTATGCAACAGGCCCCAGATGACGTACTTAAGTGCGTGCCGCGTACCTACGTTTTTTTTTTTATTTTTTTTTTTTATGTTAGAAAGGCCAGACAAACGAACTAGTGGGTCACCTGATGTTAAATGATCACCACTGTCCATAGACACCCGCAGCGCTTTACACGATGCCAGTGCGTTGTCGGCCCTGGGAAAAGGAGGGGGAGAGGTATTGGGCCCCCGGCGCTCTCACTGACCGTACGAAACGCAGCAGGAGTACGTAACTCTTTCTATGCTAGAATGCATCAAGTCAAGTTATAAAAGCTAATGGAAAGCGATTATAATAATAATAATTATAAAATAGTTGTGCCATCCGGTCGGCTCCGAACTGGAAAAGTCCTGGGCCGGATGGATTACACAACTTCTGGCTGAAATGGTTTCGATGCTCACACCAGCGTTTGGCAGCACAGTTCCAGCAAGCCCTTGAGCTCGGATCCCTACCATCTTTCTTTACAACTGGTATTACCTCCCTGCTCTATAAGTCCGGTAGTACCACAGAAGCGAAAAATTACAGACCCATCACGTGCTTGCCTACGCTGTACAAGCTCCTAAAATCCATTTTGAGAGCAAAAATTAACACGCACATTGTTGCCAACAACGTTTTGGCCCCTGCTCAAAATGGATGTAGGGTTGGGTCTCGTGGTACTAAAGAGCTCCTCCTCATAGACATGACCATTTGTCAACGAGTCCGGCGGAACAAAGGGGCTCTCTCGGTCGCCTGGATTGACTACAAGAAGGCCTATGATTCGGTGCCCCATTCATGGCTGGTGAGGGTCTTAGAACTGTATAAAATTGATGCAGTCCTGAGATCTTTCTTAGGCGCTTGCATGGGACAGTGGACCACAGTCCTTCGTCAACCGGGGGAAGGAGACGGCCCCTCTGGCCCACAGGACTCTATCAAGATTGAGCGAGGGATCTTCCAGGGTGACAGCCTGAGTCCTATGTGGTTCTGCCTAGCGCTGAATCCGCTCAGCACCCTGCTGAAGGATTCGGGGCTAGGCTGCCGGCTTCGAAGAGGGGGTGAGGTCATTTCTCATCTGCTCTATATGGATGACCTTAAGCTATTTGCACCAAATAAACATGACCTGTTGGAGCTACTGAAAACAACAGAAGTTTTCAGTAGCGCCATCAACATGGAATTTGGTGTCGATAAGTGTGCAGTTATGCATGTACAGCGGGGGAAAGTTGTAAATTCAACAAATTTGCAGCTTTCTGATACAATGTCCCTCAGATCTATTTCCGAAGCAGAAACCTATAAGTATCTTGGTATGTCACAGTCATTGGGTATTGAGAGTGAGGTCGTAAAGCAGACGGTGAAGGAGCGCTTCTTCTGTCGTCTGACAAAAGTACTTAATAGTCTTTTGTCGGGCGGCAACAAGATGCGCGCCTTCAACGCCTGGGTAGTGCCCTTGCTTACTTACTCCTTTGGCATACTAAGGTGGACTCAGACTGAGTTGGATACATTGGATCGAAGAGTTCGTGTACTGCTCACTGCGCACCGTTTGCTTCACCCGCGCTCGTCTGTTATGAGACTGTACATCTCGCGGAAGTATGGAGGTCGTGGCTTTTTAAATGCCAAAGACCTCCACAACCGCGAGGTGTATAATCTCAGGGATTATTTCCTAAACAACGAGTGTGGGGTGCATCGCGACGTAGTAGCAGTAGACAAAAACTTCACCCCGCTTTCCTTGGCAAACGAGAACTGGCGCCGACTTAAAGTAATGAGCATCGAGGACCGCAAGGCGGTATGGAAGAGCAAGGAGCTACATGGGCGGTTCTACAAGGCACTCACAGGGCCAGATGTAGATCTGCTCGCGTCGGTGAACTGGCTACGTTTCGGGGATCTCTTCGGGGAAACCGAAGGTTTTGTCTGTGCAATTGCGGATGAAGTTATCATGACGAACAACTACCGGAGGTATATCCTGAAGGACGGTACGGTCGACATTTGTCGGGCATGCCGCCGTCCCGGGGAGTCACTCAGGCATATTATTTCCGGTTGTGGTCATCTTGCTAACGGTGAGTACTTGCACAGACATAACCTTGTAGCCAGAATTATTCACCAGCAACTTGCTCTGCTATACGGCCTTGTGGACTTTGAAGTGCCTTACTATAAGTATATACCTGCGCCAGTTCTCGAAAATGGTCGTGCCACGCTCTATTGGGATCGGTCTGTTATCACGGACAGGACTATTATAGCCAATAGGCCTGATATCGTGCTGACAGATCGATCGAAACGCCAGGCAGTGCTCGTCGACATCACCATCCCCCATGACGAGAACCTCGTGAAAGCTGAGAAGGACAAAGCCAGCAAGTACCTTGACCTAGCTCACGAGATAACCGCCATGTGGGATGTTGATTCGACGATCATTGTCCCGATAGTCGTTTCTGCGAACGGGCTGATAGCGAAGAGTCTCGACCAACACCTCAAGAGACTCTCGCTAGATGGCTGGATCAAGGGTCAGATACAGAAGGCGGTACTCCTGGACACTGCGCGGATAGTCAGGAGGTTCCTCTCTCTGTCGCCCTAACCACCGATAGCTTAGGCCCCGCCTCGCTGCCGGTGGCACCCTAGGTTAGGTTTTTATAATGATTTTATGATTTGTATGTATAGTTTTATATTTTACTTTTTGTATAATTATTGTAAAAATCTAACCTAAGAAAAAAAAAATATAAATAAAGAGAATAATAATAATAATAATTTATTCGATGCATTCGAGCTAATGAATTAATTTTGTAAATATAGGGTAGGTATGCTTAAAATAAAAATAATGTTTAATTTTGAAAGTTGAGGTTTCGTTTCAATTGTAGGTATGGCTATTTTTATTCGACGTTATCTACCTAAGTACTAGGGGTGTTCAATAAAAAGTGAGAATGAGTATGTTATAAACAACATTTACTAAATGTAATTTTATTTTTCGACATAGTCACCTTTTAGCATAATACACTTATTATGTCTTTTTTCTAAACTTAAAATTTCATTTTTAAAAAAGGTCTCATCTTGAGTACTTATTAAAATCTTGTACTGCAGCGACTACCGCGTCGTCGTCTTCAAATTTCTGGCCTCTCGGGTATTGTTTCAATCTCGGAAATAGGTAGAAATCACTGGGAGCGAGATCTGGTGAATACAGAGGATGCTTAAGGATATTGAACCCAGCATCACGAATTGCAGCCATTGCAACGATGGACTTGTGTGCCGGGGCATTGTTGCGAGTTTACCTCGCCGTTTTTCGCGGATCTCATTGCGCAATGTTGCTATTTGTTTGGCGTATAAAGTGCCCGTAATAGTGGCTCCATGTTTGAGATACTCAATCATTAATACCCCTTTACCATCCCAAAAAACAGAGCCCATGACCTTACCGGCAGATGGGCCCACCTTGAATTTCTTCGGAGTTGGAGATGATGGCCTTTTCCATGTCATAGACTGCAGTTTCGTTTCAGGGTCGTAATGATGGAGCCATGTTTCGTCCATTGTTATAAATCGCGCCAAAAAAAGTTCCCGGTCTTGCTGTATCAGGTCCAAAGCTTCTTGACAAATATCGACTCTAGTTTGTTTTTGCGTGTCAGTAAGCATTCTTGGTACCCAACGCGCAGATACCTTTTTCATACCCAAGCGTTCATGTAAAATATTATGCACGCTCCCCGTTGAAACCTTTACATTTTCAGCAATAAAACGAACCGTGACACGACGATCCGCCAAAACTGAGTTTTCAACTTTTTTCACAATTTCTTCAGTTATTGCAGTAGTAGGGCGTCCGGAGCGGGGGTCGTCCATGGTCGATGTTCTTCCATGTCTAAATTCGGCGCACCAACGTGCGACTGTCGAATACAGAGGAGCATTAGACCCTAAAGTGTCCCGCAAATCTAAATTGACTTGGTCCGTAGAAAAATTTTTCAAACACAAGTATTTGATAACGGCGCGCAGTTAAATTTTCTCCATTTTCGCTAACGTACTCAATAGCATTGCAAAGAAATTACCGTATTTTTTTTTTAAACAAAAGACAGTTACTTTTTTTTTCATAGCAATCAGCTAGATAGATTAGCTTTACCGGCCAGTATTTAATTTCCTAATATTGAAAGAGTTTGCATCTCATTCTCACTTTATATTGAACGCCCCTCGTATAGTAAGTTTTTAAATCTATGCTTAAGCAACACTATCTTTTATCCTGTGCTTGAAAATTGTATTATTGTGTCCATTTATTTACAAGTATATTGTGTATCACTTATTTATGTATGTTTTATGATGTGTATTATTAGATGTTTTCAGTTGTTTTAATAAAATGTTTGTTTTTTATTATTATTTATTAAATTTTATATTGCACCACCTGCTGTAATGCATTCCTTGCTTTCTTTCTTTCTTTTTTTAAAGGTTGCCTGGAAGAGATCGCTTCGAAGCGATAAGGCCGCCCATTGCTTACCTTATTTCTTTTTTGTCATGTACTTGTTTTTCTGTATTGTATTTTTTGTGGTGTACAATAAAGAGTCATTGTATTGTATTGTATTGTATTGTATACCCCGCCTTGACTCCGTACAGTTCAGTACCAAGGCTTAATTTTTACAATACAATACAATGACTCTTTATTGTCCACCACAAAGAAAACAATACAGAAAAACAAGTACCTACATGGAAATAGTTATTTGTGATACAAGGTTGGTAAGTATGGTTTTACAAATGAATTGACGAGTGATAAACCCGAGCCGCACGGCGAGGGTTTTCATCGTCACGAGTTTGTAAAACCTTGCCAACCGTGTATCTTATGACGTTTTACAATACATTTGTGAGAAAATAGGCAATTAATAACACAAAATTGTAAAATAAAAACAAATTTCTCGAGATACTTATTGGTAGCAAAAGATTATTTTGCGCGGTTTGCGCCTTACTTTAAATATCGGGCGGAATTAATTCCATGTTATTGTCGACTTCATCACTTGAACATCACTCATTTTGTTTGGTTTTTGTACATATACTATAATCAACAACTTAAAACAACGCAAAGTTTTACAAAAATGGCGCGTCCGTAATGCGCATGCGTAAGTTTTGTTTTTAATTAGTTTCCTAAAATTACCAGGCAAAGGTTCGACGCGTTCAGCCACTGCGATTTTT
Source organism: Archips crataeganus (assembly GCA_947859365.1). Classification (NCBI taxonomy): domain Eukaryota; kingdom Metazoa; phylum Arthropoda; class Insecta; order Lepidoptera; family Tortricidae; genus Archips; species Archips crataeganus. The sequence continues at coordinate 8,513,974 of OX402059.1, read as the reverse complement.
TCGAATAAATAAAAGGTGGAAATCATTAAAATCTGCGGTAATTAAATTACAGTTTATAATAATAACAATGAATTTGCAAAATTGATTGATTTTGTATATTTATACATTTTTCTACGTATAAATCGATATTTTTTTATTTTTGTCACTTAAAACTCTTTGCTTGTAAACTTTTAAACTGGAGAATTAAAAAAACTGTAAAAAAATCGCACTAGTGCGGTAAAATGAACTTACGAGCCATGTATACATCCTTTGAAAGTGAATTTTTCGAGCAAATGTATTGTAAAAATATATAAGGTAAGCAATTTAGGAAATGAAGTTTCCTTAAAATATAACCGTTCTATTTAGGTAGGTAGTACATACCAGTAGTAGGTCTTAACGCGGGGTGTAGGTGCGTGTAAGCCAGGGAGAGTGGCAACTGCAGCACGGGGGGTTCATCTCGGCAGCACCTATATAGCGCAGCCACACAGCCTGCGCACGGCGGCTCCTGCGCTCGCGCCTCTGGGTTCACACTCTTCTTATGGTCCTTATCTTTCCTCAAAATACTCTCCACACTAAACTTCAACTTATTCGGAACATCACTAAAAGACGTCATTTCAATCCCACACACGAACAACCGCCACCAAGGCGTCTGAAAAACTGACGAGTCAACCGGTAAACGACGCAAGCGCACTCTGTGGGCGTGGCTTAATATTAAACGCGCTCTCATTGGTCAGCGCCTATTGGGCGTTGCGCGGCCGTAACTTTATCGAGTGAGCTTGAGTGATGCTTTAAACACACTGCAGTTGTTTACAATAAAGTTCCGTTTAATGATTTTTATATGAGTTTGCAAGTTGTATTTAATTTTATTACCCACATGCTTGCGTTGAGCGTCTGCGTTTAAGTGTATTGTTAAATTAAAATGTACCTAAATTGAGTTTTTTAGTACATGAGCAACGTAGTACCTACCTAGGTACCTACCTACTTTGAAAGATTCTTGTAAGCTAATGAAGTTAACATTTACTTAAAGGGAAAAACACGCACACTGGTAATCTCGTGTTCGTGTCAAATAGGTAGCTGTACTTATACTTACTACTTAGTAAAAAACTAAGTACCTACTTAGGTAGGTACTTATATGAACCGTTCCGCTCTCCCCGCAATTTGCTTCCATGGGTGCAGTTAAAATATGACCTCGTATTTGGTGGCCTGGAATGAACGACAATAATGGAAATTCTTGTAGTAATACCATGAAGGTTTGAATTATCAGGTTGTGCCTTTCAATTTTAGATTGATAAATAAACATCATCATCATCGATCATTTTAGTCGTGTTTTAACCGCAACCGCTTGCTTTACCAATTATATGTACCAACCTACTACTTAGTAAAGTGTAGGTAAGTATGTTATGTTGCCACTTACCTATTTATATTAGGTATCTATTGAAATGGAACTCTCGAGAACGCGTCTAGGTCATCCCGCCATCTTAGCCTTGGCCTACCGCGGCACCGATAGCAATCTCAGAACATCCCTGTGTAGTAACACGAGTCCACCTCTCTGAGTGCAGGGGCAGACGTGGCCAGTCATTAATGCAGACAGTGCGAGTTGAAAGTCTAGGGGAAAGACGTTTTCCCAGCCGTGGGACATTGTCACAGGCTAACAAAAAAATTAAAAAGGCAACTGCCTTGTTTTTGGAGTTTTTAAGTAAGACATTACACCGGATAGGTAGTTATCATATCAAAAGACGTCCACTACTGGCCAGAAGCCTCCCCCAACAGAGTTCCACAACGATCGATCCTTCGCTGGCCACATCCAAGTCCTGCGACCTTTACTACCTCGTCGGTCCATCTTGTTAGGGCCCTTATCCTGCGCCATATCCTCCTATTCCAGTTCGCGGTCGCCACTCTAGAGCCTACTGCCCTCTCAACCATCGGTTCCATGAGCAATGTGCTCAGCTCTGTTAGTTAGATATAATAAACTTGCACAAAGTTACTTTTTTAAGCGTCATTTAGACGGCGAGTTGTGGTTGATACAATATCGTCGATGATCAGTCACTTATGAAATCATTGAGCACAGCCGCGGGATGTAATTTCTCGCATCGTCTACATGAAGGTTTATTGTTCCATTCTCCACATCTCTAAAATCTCTAGATCCCATCAGCAAACTAAACTGACCAAAATAACATCGCTTTTAAACTCTGAAATCGATTACGGATAAGTTTATTTTGACTGTCAGCGGCACCTGCGGCGTATCGACCGCACCCGATATAGATCGAATCATTACGATACTGTTTACTTAATACGTGCACCACATACTTATATCTACTATTGTACAGTTGAGAAAACTACATTAGGTGCCTACTTGTAGTTGGCGTTCGACCTGTTCACAATAAAATTGATGTTACCTAAGTAACTTGTCCTCCAAAATATGTATAGGTAGAGGTAAGTTACGCATTTCGAAAAAAGACCAAGTGGTAGTCGACCAAAAAATCCTTTTTCACCTCAGCACCTCAAACAGGTAGGTTTTGCTAATAAAAAACAGTGAGCAACATCCGATTTTGTTCACGGCGTGAGGCAAAGTATAAGTTAACCTTTTAATTATTATTTTTAAATGTCGAGGACAGTGATGGGTCTACTCACTGAATTCGAAAGATTTGAACTTCAATTTGATGTGTCACTTTCATTTTAATACGAAAAGAGCGAGAGATAAGATCAAATTGATTCTAACGCGATTTACAAATTCTACTTATACCTAGTACCTAGGCCTAAAAAATAAACGAACGATTAAACGTTCGGATACTCATATAAGTACTTAACCATAAAATTTTAAATCGTCTGTTAAGGTTTTAAATTTAATTATTGTATTTTTTTAATAATTGGATTTTTTTTATATAATAGTAAAAATGTTGTCGAAAAAATACAAAGTTTAACATGTATCTATATATTAATTAAGTATTAATAATTTTAACAATCTTGAACATCGTGATAAATTCAGCGGGTGCAGTAACGGAACGCAACTTTAAAAAATGGCAGGATTCAAATTTTAATTATTTTCTTCTTCTGTTTCGCTAGCTACAGAGTTCGATATCTAAGAGTTTGATACACGATCAAAGGCAATTTGGAAATTATAAGAATAAGTAATAAGCACTTACTTAATAAATATTTAAATATATAGTGACGAAGTCAATAATTGAACACCAGACGACTTACAGCAGGAATACAAAATGGGACTTAAGTTTCTTCCCTGAAAAGACTCGCGAAAAATATTTTTCACCTCAGCACCTCAAACAGGCAGGTTTTGCTTTTTGCTACTAAAATCCGATTTTGCTCACTGCGTGAGACAAAGTAGCTTTTAAATTATTTTTTTTAAATATCGTGGACAATGATGGCTAGTGCTCACTGAATTCGAAAGATTTCAACTTCAGTTTGATCTGTCACTTTCATTTCGATACAAAAAGAGCGAGAGATACGATCAAATCGATTCTAAGTTCGATTTCAAATTCTATACCTAGTAGGCCTAAAAAGTAAACGAACGATTGAACGTTCGGATACTCATAATAGGTACGTACTTAACCTTAAAATTGTAATTCGTCTGTTAAGGTTTTAAATTTAATTATTGTAGTTTATTAATAATTGGATTATATTTTTATATAATCAAATAGTTCAAAGTTGTAGAAAAATACAAACACAACAACACAACACATTTAACATGTATCTATATAATTATTAATAATTTTAACAATCTTGAACATCGTGATAAATATCGGGTGCAGTATCGGAACGCATCTTTAAAAAATAGCGTGTGCGTGTGGACTGAGAGACCACTTGGTTTTTAATGGTTTTAGACAGTTTTAGTAAGTGTAAAATTTAGTAGTAGTAGCGAATTACTTTGTAAAAATATCCTGGAATTCGTAAAGAATTCACTAAAAAGTTATACAGCCAAAGGTGTGGTCCCTCAGTTCACACACTGAACCTTCCACTTCTGGGCAAGTGTTTAATTTGCTGGCTTATTTTGTGTTACAGATTTAGTAAAAACATGTCTAAACGCATTCGTAATGACCGAAACGTAATTTGGCAATGATTATACACTAAAGCAGTCTTCCTTCTTTGGTCCCTGAGGGACCAAATAAAATAACTAATAAATCGGTACATTTGTACAAAAAAAAATGTATTTATCTTTGCAAACATTAGTAAAAATCGCAAGGAAGATTATAAAAGTTAAACAAAAGCACAACTATTAATAAATTTCGTCAAATTTATATTTTTTTGTGGTCCCTCAGTTCACACACTATGAATTAATAAAATAATTAAAATATCCTAAAATATAAACACTATGGAAAGGTTTGTCGTACTGAGGTTTAGTTAAAAAGTTTGACTACATTTATATATTTTTTTAACGTGGATTGATGGCGTATAATATAAGATAAATTGCTTTTTAATATTTCCTTAGCAGTGTTTATTAGGGTGTCCACACAATGAAAAGCATTCACTAACGTGAATCATTTTTAAATTCAACTTTTTATATTTGCTTACTAACATTAAATGGACCAAGGAAAAACTGCATACAGCCAAAACTACATTTTAGATTCTGTAAGCAAAATTATGCATGCCAAGGTCTTCCTGCTCTTTTTCAAGCATTTCATTGACACTGTTGAATGGCTAAAATGTCCTCAAACAAACCATGCTCTAAAACCAACTGCAATGTGTGCGCATTACAACATATATGAACAAACTGACTCCCTGTCATTAAATTATCACATAGTTCATTCACTGCATATATCATATTCCGTGCGTTATCAGTAACAATTGCTATTACTCTTTGTAGTATTTCCCAGTTCAATATAGCCATTTTCATGTTCTCAGCAATATTCACACCCGAATGATTCTCTCCTTGGAAAGGCATGCCTTCTAAACAGTAGGACTTCGGATTGAAGGATTTATCTAGCCCATGCGCAGTAAAGCTAATAAAATCATTCAAATGGGATGGGATTCTACTCGTCCAGATATCGCTTGTCAATGTGATGTAGGTAAATGGTTTTCATTGCGTGGACACCCTAATAAACACTCTGCTAAGGAAATATTAAAAAGCAATTTTTCTTATATTATACGCCATCAATCCACGTTAAAAAAATACAAAAATGTAATCAAACTTTTTAACTAAACCTCAGTACGACAAACCTTTCCATAATGTTTATATTTTAGGATATTTTAATTATTTTATTAATTCATAGTGTGTGAACTGAGGGACCACAAAAAAATATAAATTTGACGAAATTTATTAATAGTTGTGCTTTTGTTTAACTTTTATAATCTTCCTTGCGATTTTTACTAATGTTTGCAAAGATAAATGCATTTTTTTTTGTACAAATGTACCGGTTTATTAGTTATTTTATGTGGTCCCTCAGGGACCAAAGAAGGAAGACTGCTTTAGTGTGTGAATTCTTTACGAATTCCAGGATTTTTTTACAAAGTAATTCGCTACTACTACTAAATTTTACACTTACTAAAACTGTCTAAAACCATTAAAAACCAAGTGGTCCCTCAGTCCACACGCACACAAAATAGCGGGATTCAAATTTTAATTCTTTTCTTCTTTTGTTTAGCTTAGCTAGTTGCAGAGTTCGATATCTAAGAGTTTGATAAACAATCAAAGGCAATTTGGAAATTATAAGAATAGTAATAAGTATTTATTTAATAAATTTTTGAATATGATTTGAGCTTATATAGGTACAATTATGGAGTATTTACTCAATGTTGAAAAGCACAACAAAGACAAAAAGACGACGTTTATATACCTTTAACAATTTATTATGTTCTCGCTGCTGAGGTGAAAAATTGTATGTCACACCACACGAGACCAAAGTTTTTTTGCATCTCGTGTGTTTGAATCTCTCGCGCACTTAGGATTCTAACTTAGAATCACTCGCTGACGCTCGTGATTCAATTATAGAATCCTTCGCTTACTCGTGATTCAAACACTCGCAGTAAAAACCAACTTTGCTCTCTTGTTGCACAAATAACTATAGTCAGGTCAAATTGAACGCAGCCCGCATTTATGCATGAACATCATTGTCGGTCTCTATATATTTTGTATACCTAGACATACGATCTGACGTGCCGACCGTGGTATAGTCATCGCGGTATATATTCAATATCTGATAGATTAAGAATCTAGGTTCTTTCACTATCTGGTATATGGGAATTCGGTTTTGAATGGAACATGGTGTATGTTGAAAACAAGCTGTTTTGGCAATCCGATATAGAGAAAAACGCGGTGACAGGAAAGTGGTATTCTGGGAATTAGGTATTTTAGAAATAGGGTAAGTCGGCAATTTAGTGTTTTGCAATCCTGATATTTAGGGAACGAGCGATGATGAACGTTGAATAGACATTTCGAAATTTACCCAACTAAGACGTTTACCCACAATTCAAAGGTGCTCAAAGAACATAATTCAGGAACATCAGTATATTAATACTTCTATTAAGAACGTTAAAATATAATTTTTACAAAGCGGACTATGATGTTATCTCAAATGAGATCAATAAGATTGATTGGGTTAGTGAACTGGAAAATCTAAATTCAAATCAAGCTGTTGACCACTTTTATGAACTGATGTTTTTATTTATTGACAAATTTATACCGCGTAAACAGGTAAAAAACCCAAAATACCCTAAATCGTTCTCCAGTGCATTGATAAGTTCACTGAGAAGGAAAACCAAAGTCTGGCGTCGTTGGAAAACGTACGTATCCCTCTCTGACTATCGTGAGTATGCTTTGCTGCGTTCGCGCTGCAAGCGTTTATTGGTAACATGTTTCACAGACTATACTAATCATACGGAGGAGTCCTTAAGACAAAATATTAAGTCGTTTTGGTCATATGTATCATCTCTCAAAACTAATACATCGAACTACCCTGTAGCCATGTCTTATGGTGATTTGTCGGCCTCCACACCCCAAGATATAGCTGATATGTTCTCTATATTTTTTAAATCTGTATTCGAACCTGGTGAGAAAATCGACGTCACTAATCTCTCCAGTTTTCAGGCATGTGATAGTGCCCCGAACCTGTCAAATTTATATTTTAGTAAATCACAAATTCTAAAAAAAAATTAAATGTATCGATACTACTAAAGGGGCAGGTCCTGATAAAATTAGCCCAGTCTTTATAAAAAACTGTGCCCAAGTATTAGTTGAACCATTATATATTATATTTAATAAATGTATGAGAGAAGGTATTTTTCCAGATCAGTGGAAATTATCTCATGTAACCCCAGTTCATAAAAGTGGTTCAAGAGCCCAAGTCACAAATTATAGACCGATTTCTGTTCAGTCTTGTATTCCCAAGCTACTTGAAAGCTTGGTTCATGATTTGATATACCCCTCCCTAGAACCTAATATTCTACCGGAGCAGCACGGTTTCATGAAGGGAAAATCCACAGTTACAAACCTCTTGTTTTATACAAACTCTCTCTTCGAGGCTATGGATAAGAGACTCCAGGTAGACGTTATATATACTGATTTTCGTAAAGCCTTTGATAAGGTGGATCACCTATACCTTATTAAGAAGTTGGCGTATAATGGGATTAGTGGAAACCTTTTGCGGTGGTTCGCATCATATCTTATCAATAGAACGCAAATTATTGTGCTGAATGGGTATAAGTATTATCACAAATGTTACCTCCGGAGTAATTCAAGGATCGATACTGGGTCCGCTGCTGTATACTTTGTTTGTAAATGATATAAAATCTTGTTTTGAAAATTGTAGTTTCCTCTTATTTGCAGACGATTTAAAAATTTATAAAATTGTTAAAAACAAAGATGACTGCGTTAGGATCCAAAACGACTTGAACCAGTTTTTTGCATATTGTCAGATGAACAAGCTGCAGTTGGCATGTGACAAGTGCATGCAGATATCTTATACAAAAAATAAAAATAATTACATTAGTTTTGAATATATGATTGATGCTTCACCAATTAAAAAAGTGGTGTCTACTAGAGATTTGGGCGTTGTATTTGACGATAGACTGGATTTCAGATTATATGTCGAAAGTATTTTGTCCAGGGGCCTCCGGATGTTAGGTTTTGTTTTGAGAACCGCTAAAGTTTTTAAAAAGGTTTCCTCACATTTATTATTATACAAGGCGTTGGTTAGGCCGCATCTAGAGTACGCATCTGTGATTTGGAATCCATACTACGCTAAATATTGTAAATCTATTGAAATGGTCCAAAAAAGGTTTCTACGAGCCATGCATAGACGCTTGACAGGGAAAAAACTGAGCTACTGTAACTTATTGAAGTATTATAAAATGTCATCCCTCGAAACCAGGCGTAAAGTTTCGGATGCGGTAACATTGTATAACATTTGTAGAGGGCACTACAACAGTGCGGAGCTATTATCACAGATCAATTTTAGAGTTCCTTCGCGTTTCAGTTCTCGATCCGCCACCTTGTTCGCTGTCCCGATCTCCTCCAGCAACGCTGGTCATCGCGCGCCTTTGCGACGCTTGTGTAACTCTTACAATAAATTATTTCTGTCAGTGGATATGTTTAATACGACGAGACAAAATTTCAAAAACAAAATTTATGAAACTTTATTGTAACATAGTGTATAGTGTAAGTCTACTTAATCATATTACCCATGTGTTTTAGTGGGAGCTAGTTAGGGAGTAAGTGCATGTAATTTTGTATCTAATTTATAAGTACATGTTGTATACATTTGCTTCTGTTTGCTCTCCTTGAAATAATAATAATAAATTTATCTATGTAGATATAGTCCTTGTGAATAGGATCAAAGGCTCAACTTTCCTCACACGTGCGAATCGACGCCGGCGCAGCTGCTGCTGTAAATCATTATTAGTATAAACATGCAACAAGTATGTTGTGGTAATATATAAGTAATATCCATACCTAAATACTTACATGTTCTACTGATTCACACGGAATCTATTACAAGGAGGTTTGCTTCTTTCTTAGTTTATTATTTGTGATTACCTACCTCTACAAAATAATATTTTTAAGTTAATAAATTAAATGTAGCCGTAGTGTCCTAGTGGTTTGACCTATGGCCTCTCAAGCAGAGGGTCGGGGGTTCAAATCCCGGCTCGCACCTCTGAGTTCTTAGGAATTTATGAGCGAAATTACGTTTGACCATGGGCTTAACGGTATAGGAAAACATCGCGAGGAAATCTGCACCAACCTGCGAAGATATTCAGTGGTGTGTGTGAAGTTCCCAATTCACACTTGGCCCGCGTTAGAACTACGGCTCAACCCCTCTCATTCTGAGAGGAGGCCTGCACCCAGCTGTAGGACGTATATTATATAGGCTGGGATGATGATGATGAATAAATTATTTTTAAAAAGCTTGTGTTTCATTCACTATATTATCCAGTCTACATATACAGGCTGTCCCTAAATTCAACGATGACCTGGTACGGCGCGAGAGGTAGGAGGTTATAACAGTTCTCGAAAAAAATTAGAAAAAAAATCATGTTCATGTAGTTAACCGATAGGTACCTAATAGACATTTATTCGAATATCATTGTAACTAATTTTCACTCATTTTACAGGGCGGCACATCAAAGGTTTACATTTTCAGCCGACTTCAATAAAAACGACGCAAGAGTCTACCGAAGCGAGCGGCGCGGGGCCGGTCATTGTGGCATCCTTTGGGCGAGACATAATCGGCTGACGATGATGATGATAAAACTTTGTAGCATAATTGACCTAAACGTGAGTGTTAGCGAGTTTTAGCGAGTGTTAGTTAAGTGAGAGCAAAGCGTCTCCATTTCAGCTTGGGCAAATATGCTTACATTATGCCCAGTGGATGTCCAACAGGTCCCACTCCTCCACCGATTCTCGTGAAATTTTGAAAAAAAGAATTTTGTGCGTAGCTTCGATAATTGTACCTACGGAGTTTTTTGTCGATAAAGTTTTTGGGGTTGAAAACGTAAAAAATATCTTACTAGAGCTTGTCTAATTTAAAATGACGCGCCACACCCGCATTTACGCACAGAATTTGAAACTCAATTTAAGCTACAATAGAGAAATATTTATATTGGCAGATGTGCGTAAATGCGGTGGTTGGGCCCGCGTCATTTTAAATTAGACAAGCTCTACAGCCATTTCGAAATGTCGATAATCTACATACAGCTCCTGAGCTCCCAGAACCACTAGTTTATACCCGTTGTAAAACATTAAATTTTTGACTTACTTACCTATTTTTTACGTCACATAATACGAGTAAAAAAACAAAACTGTTAGGTTCTTTCCTATTTATATTCTATCTAACTTTAACCACATCCTTAATTTAAACACTGACAACAAATCCTTTCCTAAAATTTATGTGACAGAGCTCCTAACAAATCTACACTTAAGAGGCCCTAAACGCAAACTGATCGACGTTTAAAACTTTACATTTCAACCATAAAACTGCACTCCGACCAGTTTATCACTATCCTGAAATCTTCTTTGGCTATTCTGATTCAATAGTTCCCGGAAATCAAACGGAAGATTTATTAAGTCTGTTGTTTGGACGACAGTAAATGTCGTTCACCGAGTTACGCCGTCCTACAATTAGGCCATCGGATTGAAATAAGTGAGTCAACAAACAGAGCGTCCTGGGAGCGATGAACGGCCAGGATCAGTGCAGTCACCTCTCAACTATCGTATAAACACTTACGACACTTACGTAATTTGTTTTTTTTTCTCGCGTATTAGGTATATTATAGTTAGTTGTTAGGTTTCGCCAGGATCCTTTCTTTTTTCTGCTTATCTTTATTATGAACTTAAACCAATCATCTTGCTACTCTACGGAGGCACGTGTAAAACAGCTACGTCTGTGCATTACATGTAAATTTTAATTTAATACTAAAAATATTAATTAAACATACCTACACGTGTCGCACACGTAGCTGTCATGCACGTGTGGTCGTGGAGTAGCCAAGCGATTAACTTTAGTGTGTGGATTTGAACTTACGCAACATAATGGCGTCTTTATAACAACAAATAATAAAAGGGGTAAATACAAGGTTTTTTGCGGCGTTTTAACGACAGTATAGTATGAAATCCTTCGTGTAAGAATCCGACTTACTCTTCGGCCAGTTTTCAGGATTTTAATGTAGATTTTCTTAGCGCAAAATCTAGGTAGGTACAATTTGGTTGCCTAGAACTAACTTCTGGAAAACTCATAAAATTAAATACTACTTAGCACATTATTAAACCTAATGTGTATCGAATTCCCACACTTAACAAAATTATACGCTTAATAAGACTAATACTATTAAACGAGCTACATTCGATATATCTAAGATCATGCAGCGCACTGTATCAATAAGCCCGATACAATGACATAAATACTAAACGCATCACTAAATACAAATCACGAGCTCATATTGGGTGTCGGTGTCGCAATAAATATTGAATAAAATAATAAATATTAAATATCGACGCCGTTAAAATATCCGCTTACAGTTTACGAGATCGCGCGGACATGTTTACGCACTCAGGAGGCAATCAATTGACTTTTTTCGACCATACTCACTCACACACCTACTTTTTGGGTGTATGCACGCTTTCTCTGGGCGCGCGTAACATTGAATATCAGTTATGACTGTAATATATAATCTAAGGTTATGACACGACAGTTTGTGAGATTGCTTAAGGACAAATGAGCACATGGGTACGAGATAAGATAAAAAGGAACTGCTGCTCAAGAAAGGATCATCACAATATTAGGTAATAAAAAAATGCATGAATATAAATACATATTTTTACACATATTTTTGAAGTGAAACTTCTAATGCGACTTCCAACAAGCGTGGCGTTAAATACGCAACGCAACGCGACGCAACGCAAGTTGACGTTTAGTTTACGAGACGTTCGCATTGTATATGTCGGCGTTGTTCCACCATCAGGTTCACTGGGGTCCATTATCGCGGATATAATATCGAAGGAAACAGATTAATTGTCGAAATCACCTTTTATTTGGGCAGAGTAACAGTGTACACCAAAATTCAAGCAAATAATAATCTTATTCTAACGGCGCTCTGACTTAAATACCAGGTAACAAACAACCCCACTACCCTTTCCACTACCTGATCCCGCCGCTCTATTTGATCAAAACAAGTGACGTCACTGACAATAGATTTAGCTCCTAATACATTAATTTCATTAAAATACAGTTACAAATTTATATTAAATATTAAAATATAGTTTATAATACAGATTCATAAATAAACCAGAATCGGAAGTCGTTATTCTTTCTAAGTACTTAGTATATTCATACAAAACTTAATTTCAGCATAAAATCGTTAATTATTATTTTGTATTTATTTAGGCTAAAATAATGCATATGAAGGAATGCCGCCCATATATATATATAACAATTGCGTGGTTTAGTATGAAAACTTGTAAAAATCAAAACTATTTTAATGGTAGATCGTAGAATAAAGTATTTTAAACGTAAGTATTTAGTAAAAAAAAGTATTGAATATCTTTGAGATTTACGAAAAATCAAGAAAAATTATTGAAAATAACGTGCGCACGAGGAGCAAGGCCATCTAGCGACGAGTTATGTAGCTTGTTTCGCTAGCGCTGTATTTTATTATGAAGTTTCACTTCTTCCGCGCGGAGGGACTCCACGCACTAGTTCTTTTATTTAATTAAGTAACTTCAGACACAAAAAGAGGAGTGTTATAAGTTTGACTGCTATGTATGTGTGTGTTTGTCTGTGGCATCATAACTTTCAAACGGATGAACTGATTTGGATGCGGTTTTTTCATTTGAAAGCAGGTTTTTTGGCGATGGTTCTCTTAAAGAAGTTTCATCAAAATTGGTCCAGCCGTTTCAAAGTTATCAGCTCTTACTTTACTGTTTTCTCCATTAAAAATAAAGTAAAATTATAAATGCGGAATATAGTAGGTATAAGTTCTATTTTTTTTCCATAATTGTTACAATTTATTATCTATGGTTCGCTGTCATAATTCATTATTTAATGTGTAATGTATGTATAGTTTAGTTATAAATTGAAATCTCGCTATTTTTGTTGTAAATGGTGGTTGATTGTTATCTGACAGAAATACTGCTATTACCGCGAACAAGGAGAAAGGAGCAGAATCATTAAAAAAGTGACGGAGCCACCATTTCCTAGAATAGAAGTAAGCAAGTACAATCAAACTAATCACCTAATAAAGACTCGTCATACTTAATTCTCGCATAGACCTTATAACAGATCAGCTGGCATTAAACAATGGTTATTGAACTTTAAAGCGCGACAAGAAATTAATCATACCTATCTCACCTTTAGCTTACACAATTGTTACTAAACAACCGTTTAGCGAGATAAATCGTGCCCGCCTACGACCTTTTGAGCACGTATTAATATTTAATTGTGGCCGATATCATCACGAAACGCATAACTCTTAATAAAGCGGGTTGTTGACGTTAATTATACGAAGGTACGTTCTACTTGCGTAACGATGATTTAAATTGTGATTTATTTTATGAGCAAAAACTTCTATAATATTTACAAACCAGGTAAAACCAGGTGTATGTTTTCGGATCCTTTGGTTTCCCATAATTTAGTTTGTGATAATTTTACTTGTCATATCAAATTCAAATTAATTTATTTCACTTGATTTTAGTTAAGTACAATAAGACCAAATAGTCATAAAATATACTTATGTATAGAAGCGTACGGTTTTCAGGGTTTTTTTAAATGCTACCTTATAGAATGCAGTAGGTAGGTTAGATTAGTTAATAAAAATTTCGAAGAAAAATACTGTTTCAGAAATAGAGCACTTTATGTTATGACTAATGAAAATTATGGAAAAAGATACATTAGGGCAAATTAAATTCAGACAAACTATAGAGACCCGTATGTTTTACTGAATCAGTGAGCCACATCTTGCCTCATCTACTGTTACCACCAGGTGAAATAGACGTCAGCTGAAAAAAACTATGGCAGTCTGAACAAAAGTAGTTTTAGAAATGGGAAGCAAGAAGCTACTTGATATATCTCACTCTTTCACACTATGCCGTGCCTATGTGGAAGAAGAGATAGGTAGAGCGCTACTTGTAATCGCTAGTTTTTAAAAAAAGCCCAAGTCCACATTAAAAACGAGGTAAATTTTTATAACATAACTCTTGACTGTAGACAAAAGTGTGGTTTTTATACAGAAAAGGTATCACATTTTGGGATTATTGATGAAAATGATGAATGAATTTGATAGGAATTTTAAACTTGTATACTTAAACGAATACAACTACTTACAAGGAAGTAGTACGCTTTACTAATACTTCCTTGTAAGTATGTACTTTAATGTAGATATAAGGAATCCAAGCTCACGTAAATAAATTAAAAACAATTATTATAAATAGATGATTTTGTAAATATACCTGGCTGACTCTATATTTCAGATTATTAAAATTAGAATCAACCTGCTACAGATTCTTTGACACATTTTATAACACATTCTGAATATTTAATCTGACTCAGTAATATGCTTAATCGTATTCGTTAATTTTGCATAGGCAAGCGGAATAAACCAAATCGACGTTTAGTAGTCCCATTCTCAAGATTCATCACTTGCTACGTCGAAAGAAAGTTTTTCGAAGGGACGGTTACGGCTTTCATTTACCTTACCCGATATTAGACTACCTTTGGTTTTAAAACAATTATGCAGGCTTTAGACTACTCCGGCCCTAACGAGTCTAACCTAGACTTAGCGTAAAGAAGGGCCCTTATTTCGTAACTACGTTAGGTAGGTTAGCTAAGGTAGAGTAGGTTAGGTAGGGTCGTTAGGGGCCAGCGTAGATTAGTTGAGCCTTTAAATTGGAATACCTGATATTCTGATATAGGTTGTTTTGAAGTTAACTTTGATCATTCAAAAGTCAACAAATAAATTAATAACTAAATACTACTCTGTAGGGGTAGCTGACTTTTAGTAGCTTCAACTGCTCTTGGTCGGCCGCGGCTTAACTTGGCAAATTTTGCGCAAATGAAAAAAAAGTGGTGCAAAAAAAACCTCATAGAAAAATAGAATGAAACTTGTATTGATAGGATAGAGACCTTTTGAGGACAGCAAAAAAAGTGGTCGGCCAAATTCTGTGTTGGAAGGTTCTTGTGTCCGACTGTACCACAAATTCAGTCGGACACAAGAACCTGCCAACACAGGATTTCGCCGCCCACTTTTTTTACTATGCTCAAATGGTATCTATCCTATCAATACAAGTTTCATTCTATTTTTCTATGAGGTTTTTTTTGCACCACTTTTTTTTCATTTGCGCAAAATTTGCCAAGTTAAGCCGCGGCCGACCAAGAGCGCAGCAGTTGAAGCTACTAAAAGTCAGCTACCCCTACAGAATAGGTATTTTCTATTTTTTTATAAGGTAGGGTTTCTTGCAGTCGGCTCCCGGACTATACACATTTCATTAAAACCCCGGTTTTAATGATATGTGTACTCTAAACTCTTGTCCAATGAATTAATCGTTGATCTTATATTCCTGTTTTGAAGTTTTCGTATACTTACATACGAAAAAGTGACCAATACGATACGAATGAGTATTCAACATCCAATTAAATGGACGAGGCCGGTTTTTTTTTTAAACCACATCACTCGAAAATACTTGTTGAAAGTAGTGAAAACTTGTGCTAAAATACGAGAAGAATAGTATACAATTACAGCTACAATCTTATCAGGTGTCGAAAATTTTATTTATGGTGTAGTTTTCAAGAAAAACGATGTGATTTCAAAAATCCTTGTTGGCCTAGTAGTTTGACCTATATATATGATTTCAACATAGTAACACATAGTAACACCTGAGAAGAAATTCAATGGTGTGTGTGTGTGTGAAGTTTCCAATCCGCACTGGGCCCGCGTGGTAACTACGGCCCAACCCCTCTTAAACTGAGAGGAGGCCTGTGCCCTGCAGTGGGACGTATATATATAGGCTGTGATAATGGGATGGGTTTTCAAAAATCGCCACCCTTTTTCATCACTCTCTGGTAAGTTCTATAGGGATGAACATGCTATTCAGGAACGCCAAAAATCACTGGTTTGCGAGAGGTTTGGGCTGAGCTTGGGATGAGCCTTATTTATTTATTTATTCATTTATTTATTTACAAAGCGAATTAACACGTTGGCTGCGAAACCATGTCTTTTCCGCACGGTACGCGTCTTACCGGCTGTGCGGGCGCTAAAATCGTGTTAGTACCTAAGTAACGCACGGTCTGAATGTACGTAAAAATCAGCGCCGCAGCCAAACTGTTAACAGGAAAATATGGCTCATCCCAAGCTCAGCCCAAACCTATCCTCTCGCAAACGATCGATTTATCGCTCGCAAACCGTGTTGGGCCGTTCCTGAATTTAGCCCCAGGAACTTGTAAATATTAATTAAACATCACTCCACCTGCTGATATCGTGCAATGCTCAATACTTCGTTTAACACGAATTAAGTGACATTAAGAAGAACCGCGAGTTTATCGAGGATGCCGCATAAATCCTTCCGACACTCGAAGCCCTATCGTCGATTCACGACATTCGTAATTTAAGTAGAAATGAATAAGAACGATCTGAGATTGTAGAATAGAGGCTCGCGCCGCGTCGCCGTGCTAGTGTTACTACTCTACCATCGATACTTTCAATATCGATATCGATAATAGTTCCGATACCCGTTATATCCGGTATAGCCGTTGTAGAAAGCAATAATATTATAGCTTGTATCGATACTATAGATTATTTTTGTCTATCCAAAGCTATCAAAAGTGAGCTAAGTACTATTGGTAACCCAAAACAATCTATACTATTGCACTCTATCATAGCATTTTCTCACCCCAAGCTATCGATATATTTGCTATCAAACACCTATCGATATAGAATTGATATTGGAGTATCGATCGACAACACCACGCCGTGTGTCGCCTCGGGAAATGCTTTATATCGGCGCTCGCGCAGCCCAATAATCGTCATAAATAATACCGGATCGTGTGAGACTCGCCACGGATATCTAACAGACGCGTATATCTGTTTATATTATACATTTAAATAAAAATACACACCGATAACCGTACATCACGGTTATTAGTCTCGATAAATAATACGAATAACTTTCCGATGTGATCGATTCAAATGTGTTGTTGTATTTATTGTAATTAGCTTCGGGGCCGCGCCGCTCGTGTGGCGAGCCCATCAAATATTTAAACTGTTTATTAAGAACTAATAATATTTGCATAATCGTATTTTAAAACATTAGTCTATATGAAATTCAATATTAATCGCCCATTAATAACGAGAATTAGCTCGATTTGATCAGAGATAATTGAATAAATGTTATAGGAAAATGCAGGCGGTTGTAAAAATGATTTTAATAAATAAATACTTCGGACCTACTCCTACGTCCGTCTGTATCACTAATGTTTGATTAAAATGTGCTTTGCTCGTTATCCTACTAATCGCTGATAATGGAGGTGCCTATTTGTAAATTAAAATAGTTTGAAGCATTCCAATGCCGTGTTTTAGATCAGAGACATACCTACTTGGGTACTTAAATAGGTATATAACAGAGTACCTACAGCTATTTGTCGCGGTTGGCTACAGAATTTTCCTACTTGAACATAAATTTAATATTGTTATTCAGGGATAACTGCGGAATGCTTGCTAGGCGAAGGCTATACCTAGGTAGACGTTAAGTAAATACGTATTGTGATGTAGTGATAATCTTCTTCTAATTCTAATAAAAATCTCGTATCACGGTGTTTGTTATTGAACTCCTTCGAAACGGCTGGACTGATTTTTGTGAATCTTTTTTCTCTTTGTTCTGTAGGTCTGCGAATAGGTCGTAGGCTATTTTTTATACCCCTACCTATATTCTCCACGGACGGAGTCCGGGCAACAGCTATTTTATGAATATAAGTTCACCCTGTTTCTATTGTCAACTGTTACCTCCATCCTAATATCCATAGCTAATTAGCCAGAAAATCATTGACCGATGGCCAAGGTGCATCAGCCCCAGCACTGGTCTTCCCCCTAGACGGATCCAGACAGGAACCCTGCGGTTCTTGGACACACGTGGAGGTGACCCGACACACACCCACACAAAAATCTAGATTTCTTAATTCCGTGTCGTCAGTTCTTCGTGTTAAATATTGACATATTACCTACACAATCACCTACGCCTACCTATTTTTTATGATTCCATAACCGTTACACGACTGAAGTCTACAAAACACGTTATATTATGTGTAAACTTCGTTCTAAAAATGACTTTTAAGTAGGTACTACTTAATAGACGACCAGATGGCCTAGTAGGTAGAGAACCTGACTACGAAGCTTGAGGTCCCGGGTTCGATTCCCGCGTCGGGGCAGATATTTGTATGAATAATACGAATGTTTGTTCTCGGGTCTTGGGTGTTTAATATGTATTTAAGTATGTATCTATCTATATAAGTATGTTTATCCGTTGCCTTGTACCCATAACACAAGCTATGCTTAGCTTACTTTGGGACTAAGTCAATTGGTGTGAATTGTCCCGTGATATTTATTTATTTATTTATTTTAAAAAAATATATATTTATTACTACGTATAAATATTTTTAGTAAAGCTTTAAATTACTACGTCCCAGCAGAACATATTTATTTATATACACAGTGTTTTTTTATATTCGTTGACTTCTACTACTAAGTACTGCTACCATTTGGTCAAATCGATTTTTTTTCTTTCTTATGAAAATAATAATTAATAAATACTTATTGAGTTCATAGTCTTTGTAAAAGGTCATTTAGAGTTACAAGAGTGTGTTTTATTAGGGTTCCGTAGTCAACTAGGAACCCTTATAGTTTCGCCATGTCTGTCTGTCTGTCTGTCCGTCCGCGGCTAAGCTCAGAGATCGTTAGTACTAGAAAGCTGTAATTTGGCATGAATATACATATTTAACTTTGACATCACAGGTTAGCTTAATTTTACGAGGGGCGTTCAATATAAAGTGAGAATGAGATGCAAACTCTTTTAATATTACGAAATTAAATACTGGCCGGTAAAGCTAATCTATCTAGCTGATTGCTATGAAAAAAAAACTATCTGTCTTTTGTTTAAAAAAATATACGGTAATTTCTTTGCAATGCTATTGAGTACGTTAGCGAAAATGGAGAAAATTGAACTGCGCGCCGTTATCAAATACTTGTATTTGAAAAATTTTTCTACGGACCAAGTCAATTTGGATTTGCGGGACACTTAAGGGTCTAATGCTCCTCCGTATTCGACAGTCGCACGTTGGTGCGCCGAATTTAGACGTGGAAGAACATCGACAATGGACGACCCCCGCTCCGGACGCCCTACTACAGCAGTAACTGAAGAAATTGTGAAAAAAGTCGTAAACTCAGTTTTGGCGGATCGTCGTGTCACAGTTCGTTTTATTGCTGAAAATGTAAAGATTTCGCAACGGGGAGCGTGCATAATATTTTACATTCAATGAACGCTTGGGTATGAAAAAGGTATCTGCGCGTTGGGTACCAAGAATGCTTACTGACACGCAAAAACAAACTAGACTAGAGATTTGTCAAGAAGCTTTGAACCTGATGCAGCAAGACCGGGAACTTTTTTTGGCGCGATTTATAACAATGGACGAAACATGGCTCCATCATTACGACCCTGAAACGAAAGTGCAGTCTATGACATGGAAAAGGCCATCATCTCCGACTCCGAAGAAATTCAAGGTGGGCCCATCTGCCGGTAAGGTCATGGGCTCTGTTTTTTGGGATGGTAAAGGGGTATTAATGATTGAGTATCTCGAACATGGAGCCACTATTACGGGCACTTTATACGCCAAACAAATAGCAACATTGCGCAATGAGATCCGCGAAAAACGGCGAGGTAAACACTCGAAAGTTGTGCTGTTCCACCAGGACAATGCCCCGGCACACAAGTCCGCCGTTGCAATGGCTGCAATTCGTGATGCTGGGTTCGATATCCTTAAGCATCCTCCGTATTCACCAGCTCTCGCTCCCAGTGATTTCTACCTATTTCCGAGATTGAAACAATACCTGACAGGCCAGAAATTTGAAGACGACGACGCGGTAGTCACTGCAGTACAAGGTTTTTTTAAGTACTCAAGATGAAACCTTTTTTAAAAATGGAATTTTAAGTTTAGAAAAAAGATATACTAAGTGTATTATGCTTAAAGGTGACTATGTCGAAAAATAAAATGACATTTAGTAAAAGTTGTTTATAACATACTCATTCTCACTTTTTATTGAACGCCCCTAGTAGGTACATTACATGATGTTATGTATGATGTACCCACCGCGCATAATCAGTTACCTTTAATTGTTGAATCTCTTTTTATCGATAAGAGTTAAGAACTACTTAGGTCTTAGTGTCTTACGGAAATTAACTTTATTTGACCCGTTGAATGTTATGTACCCGTAAAGTTAGCGGGAATAAAAAAGCTCGATGTAGTTATTGTAAGAAATGTTGTGATTCAGTAAGTAAACAAACACTAGGTATATAGTTACTTAATACTGAATACTCACACGATATTTATGGCACCTCAATGAGGCTGAAATTGCGGGCTAAAGCATGGCTAAAGACAGTTTAAACTAAAACCTACTTTAATTCCTGACTTTCTTCATTACCAAAAATACGTAGCGAAACAGAAGTAAGTACCGGGTTCCAAGTTCGAACATTCGTCGATCCGCAATCGATCATCGCTAACCGGCAGATCGCCGGGTCGTGCAGAATTAAAAAGGCACAAAGATTGTGTTCGCGTAAATCACAATAAAAGTCTCGCGCGACGCCTGATGGTGCCGCGAGTTATTGCCTGCGCGGGAGTTGTACGGTGGGCACGATTTTGCAGGTGTTTCTTTGAATTGGATATTCATGATGATCTTAAGTCATTTTTTACTAATTTGTTCAATATTATCTAATCACGGATGGTTAATTTAAAAACATAAGCATATTTATTTTGTTTTCGTGCTTTTGTTTGCTTTTAATGCCAAATAAGTTCTTAAAATGATTGTTGAAGACGATCTTATACTTATTCAAATTGCTTTTCAATAATACATATATAGAAAATCAAAACGTCGCAACCGTAAAAATGTAACTTCGCGTAACTTTTACCTACGATATAGAAAACTGAAACTTTGCACCAGAAAATCTAGCTTCACATAACTTTTTAAGACATTACCACAAAAACTTAGACTATTGATACAGGCGTTACTTTAAACTAAAGGTCCTTATTAATGCCTTCAAGCCAATAAAAGCAAGCAAAACCAAAAGAAACAAGGTAAAAGATAAGTAGTACCTAGTTAATTAAAATTGGGACAATTGGCTAAGTAAAGTTTTTTGAAGAGGTGCTAAATATATTTTTTTTCGACAGTAGTCGTCTTCTAGACCGAGAAACTGCAGCTGTTTTATTTTTATCTCCTATTGTTTACTGGAAATATTTTTTTAAGTGTTCGAGATGACATTTGTGAGATTTAATGGCTGACAAGCGGTTCATGCTCAGTACTTAGTAGAAATAGAAAAAAAAACGAAGTCAATTGTCAATGTCAAATGAAACCTAACCGTTTGCGTTTCATTTACTTTGCATTGTCCAAAAAGCAGTTCCAAAATAATGATCGAAAATATTCAAGCGTGATTTAATTATCGTGCATAATTCGTGGAGAAATGCGGTAAAATTTTAAATCCGGATTTTGTGCGGAGGTCGTTAAAAATAGTCCAAAAATCACACCAAAACGCAAAGCAAACGAAACGCAAACGGTTTGACATGGACAAAAGTGACAGATGACTTCGTTTTTTTTCTGTTTCTACTAAGTACTGAGCACGAACGGCTTGTCAGCCATTAAATCTCACAAATGTCAACTCGAACACTTAAAAAAATATTTCCAGTAAACAATAGGAGATAAAAATAAAACAGCTGCAGTTTCTCGATCTTCAGAACGCCGACTATCGAAAAAAAATATAATTAGCACCTCTTAAAAAAACTTTACTTAGCCAATTGTTGTATGATTTAGAAAGTTTTCACAGATCCTTGTATGTACATGTGTTAACATACAATGTCAGTTTATTTAATAGAAATCTGTGATTTTGGGCATTTATAACATAAAACGTGGTGATTATATTCTCTTTGATTTATAACACGTTTTTGAAGTTTTTGTGGTAAACTCAACTAAATTATGTATGTATAATGATGTATGAATTGGGAGTCAAGGATCTGTGTTTCTAAATCGATTTGAGGTCTAAAATAGCGTCCAAAAGTATTTTAAGTATTTTGCAAATTATTCCAAAACGATAAGAATTCATTTTCAATAATTACCTAAACCATTTTATTCAGTCGCTTAGTTCATAAATAATGTAGGTACTTTTGGATTCTATGCAGCATTTGATTTCGTTGAGCGAATTGTATGGGCGGAGCTACACTTCGTTTTTTTTTAGCATTAGAAATAAGGTAAACAATCTTGATATTATCAGACATGAAAACAATTTGCACAGGCTTCGTCAACCTAATAATAAATCTAGTCATCCAAATACAAGAAAATATTATCTGCAACACGCATCGTCAAACACTTAACAAAAACAGAAATAAAAATCCGCAACATGCTTCGTCAAGGAACATGGAATACATCTAATTCCCACTCAGCACCCCGCCCGAGGGGATCGTTGCCCTTCTCTCTCAATCTTCGCCCTATCTCCCTAAAAAACTCGCGGGCCTCATCACCCCAGGGTCCAGCCGTCTCCACAGCAACCGGCACGAAGTCATACATTGATTCCAAAGCTGAGTACTTAGCATGTTTCAACTTGGCGGCATTCTCTGCCGCTGAACCCGCCAGTCTCACGGTCTGCCTCAAATGGGACGCAGCAAAAGTGCTTACGCACGTTGCGTCCCATAAAAGACACCGACCTCTCCGCCAAGGAATCAATGTAAGACCGTCCGGCCTCTTACCATCCGTCCGAGACAAACTTGGCGGCTCCAAAACACAAGGCACATTTACTGAAACCAGAGCCCGACGGATGATTTCATTTATCGAATGGTGCCTCGGAAACCGCCCGGCACATCTGTGGCAACTTAGACCATGGTGCCCGTTCTCCTCCACCATCACTCCACAAATGCAGCGATGGGCCTCACATACCTTGCCCCCCAGTCTTAAGGCCACTGCTACTCTTAAGGAGTCGTTATCGAGCAGTGTACCCAATTGAGGAGACGGCAAAGCATGCAGCCACGCCCCTGGCTCTTTGTGAGTGCCTTAAGACGTGCCTGATCAGCTACCGAAACACCATCCAACAAGCGGGAGTAAGAGAGCTTACAGAGAATGTCGTCCCATCCCCTCTGAACCACAAGGTCATCTGGCCGGTCATCAGTCGGACAGAGCATGGCCCATCTCTCCAAGGCCTCCAACACAAAAGGCAGGCGGATGTTGCTGCCATCCAGTGACAAAATACGAGCAACAAGATCCCCCGAACCATGTACGGAGGCCAAAAAGGCCACCAGCCCAATATCCCGAACCCGACGAACTCCGATACCTCCATGACGAATAGGCAAGGCCGCCTGACACCACTGTTCCTCATCTAACCTTACATTAAGTACTGATTCCAAAGTTTGCTTTAGCGTGTCATCGAACAAATCCAAATCCCGTTCAAACAGCCAAGTAGGTGAAGTTCGCAAGACATATACCAACCGAGGCAAAGCGAAACAATTTCGCAGCAAAACGAGCGAAACATGTCCTGACAGATGCGTCAAATGCTCCCGAGCAGCCGAGAGTGCATGCCTTTTGCGTTGAAGAACAGAGCTGACACCCTCAGGAAATATGGGAGCACCTAATAAATTTAACGACGATCTGTCAATCTGCGCAATACCAGGCAAAAGAGACTCAAAATCCCCACGGGAGTTTGTAACCAAACCACTGCAACTAAAAACTGGAATCAATGTCCTCAAATCTTGAAGGATCACCTCTGGGCTTCCCCCCAAAATGCCATCATCAAGATACCAGACATTCAGAGGGGATTTTAAATCAGAAATAATCCTCTGAATAGCCAAGCAGAATAACAAAGGTCCCAATGGATCTCTCTGCTGAGCCCCGACCTGCGACTGTATAACACTATCTGAGAAAAACAGATTACTTGAAGACGCATAGCACTGGTAAATAAATGGATACAGTGACGGGGTATGCTCCAGAACCTCATTGAGAATGGCATCTCTCTCCACGCTACTAAAGGCATTTTCAACCGACGAAAACAAAAGGAGGAGGTTCTCAATTCGACGTGTATATATATATATATATATATATATATATATATATTTTTAATGTATGATCACGCATAACTTTTTACAGAGTAGTCCGGTTTTTATGATTCTTTTTTTATTGGAAAGCATATACCCCGAGGGTGGTCCCATTTAAATTTGGAAACAATATTCCTACCCTAAGGGTAGGAAAACAGGGGATGATTGACTAACTTTTTACAGAGTAGTCTGATTTTCATAATTCTTTTTTATTGGATAGATAGGGTATACCTTGAAGTTGGTATTATAAATTTGGAAAAAAAATTACCTCAAGGATGGAAAAAAAGTACAAAATAAAAACTTTTTAACAAAAAATTAAACCGCCGAAAAAACTGAAAAGCAAAAAATAATACCTTTTTTGTTTGACCTTAATCTAGGTACAGCTCGCGCGATAAGAGTTTGGCTTTGACCGTTATTGCGCAGAAATCAGAAATTGGGTATCAACGGGGGTGCGGGGTATGCGCAGCCCATGAGCAGTAATCCCCTCCACCCGAAGGTCAAAGCCAAACTCTTATCGCGCGAGCTGTACCAGTTTGAAGTCGGTGCCTCAGCACGAGCCAGGAGGAGTGATAGAAGCCAATCAGGTAGACGATTATAGGTCCACTCCTCCTGGCTAAGTGCTGAGGCACCGACTTCAAACTGGTACCTAGATTAAGGTCAAACAAAAAGGTATTATTTTTTGCTTTTCAGTTTTTTCGGCGGTTTAATTTTTTGTTAAAAAGTTTTTTAATATCAATAACTGAAACAACTACTTTGCTCAACCGCGTTTGCTTGGTCGCGGGTGAGCAAAGTAATTGTTTCAGTTCATTAATATGGACCTCCGCAAAGTAACGCCTGATTCAATAAATCTTGATAAGGTATATATCAAGGTACATTGTATGTGTTTTTATTGAAAAACGCTTTAAAAAAAATAGTAAGTATTACTTAGGAAACCAAAAGAATATAAATTACCATATTTCCTTGTTAATTGTTACATATTTGCCGTGATTTATTTTTCAAAAGTATTTTTAATAAAAAGACACTTCAAGGTCGCTTACCTTCTTTCTAATGGTAAAAAAACGAAGTGACGTAGCGTTGGATTAATTTTATTGCGGATGCCTCGTCTAGTATCATCTAATTACAAACACCCCTCTGACAACACGACCCTAATGACTACAACAGCTACACTACAACTACAAATCGAATACATTAATGATGGTGTCCCTACACAGCGAGGGGGGTGGGGGAGGTGTCCGGCGCGGGCGCAGCGTGCGATAAAGCAGGCGCCGCGGGGCCCCCGGACCTCCAGCATGGCTGGCCGACGAAAATAGATAGGGGATATGCCTTGAGAGTTTGTAAAAATAATTGTATCTGTTTTATTGTAATGTGTAAAATTATGGATTGTATTTACTGGAACTGTGGTGGAGTAAATAAACGCTTTTATTATTATTATTGTGAATTATAAGAGTTTAATTCATGGTACTGTACTGAACTCGTTATATAGGTATTATTTTTTTTTGAAAAAGTTTCAATAACAAACCTTGTTTAATGAGACCGGTCGAAAAGAAAAGATTGGGTGGATTGACAGGAGGGATGTCAGAGGGAAAGAAAACGGAGATACCAAAATAATTTTATCCAAAAGGATAAAATTAATCCTTATAATTTGATCCACGATTGTGCGAGTGAAGTGTCGTGTGGTGTGTGTGTGTATTTTCCAACGGTTATTTCCTCATACTTTCCACAAACGCGACAACGTGAAATGACTATGAATTACGACGTTGGGAGTTACAGCAACGAAAGCTTTATAAACAACAGTTGATTTATTTACCAATCATCATATAGCGAGACCGTGTAAAGCTGAGGGAAGGCTTCGCCTAATCAAAGATAGCTACATTTGGTTTCCAAAGAAAGCAACATCGAGAACTGTCAACTTGATGTCTAATCTACGGGACATACGAGTGAAGTTATAATAATAACAAACTTGTGATATTGTGTTTGGGATTAAATGACTATAACTCAGTGTCTATTGAATCGGGAGTGTTCTAATAATGAGAATTGTGTAGAGAATTAAATGGTGTATCAGTGTGAAGTACTGCCGTGAGTCCAAAATGATATTTCGCAGGATAATTTAACTATTTTCAGAAATAGCGGGAGCCTAGAGGCGCGTGACGTCAGCTGTCATGTGGAGTAGAAGAATAGAAGTCAGGAGTCTACGTCAAAGGTTGATGGAGTGAAGATCGAGAGGAATCATTTGACGTGTAAGTCAAAATACTGATGTCTTATTGGGGAACTATGGGGAATTTAGATAATGGAGTAGTGATGAATTACATAGAAATATGACAGGGATTAAGGTAACGACTGGAAATTCAACAATAATTTATATCTTAAACCAAAGCATAATGGACTTATTTCCATTATATTATTATATCCATCATACGTCAGGCATTGAAAATTTTGGACCAATATAATTGACATCGCAGGAATACATGATCTATGAAACCTCCTGAACCATATCAGGATTGAATAATGATTTTGATGCAATATTAATATATAATTTGTTTGACATGGATATCCATTCATTGGATATGACGGCGGGTTCCTGATTGGAGTTCTGCTGAGAACTGCGAGATGCAGTAAGCTGTGAGGAGAGCTGCTGGAGTATGGAGATGCAGACTTCGGGGTTGTATGCTGGGAACGCGATGCGTTTGGATCATAATCTTAGCTAAGTGTCCTTATAATTTTATTTAAAGTGATAGTGTGGACTTATAGTATTTTAATCAAACGCGATCTTAACTTAAACCTACCGAGGTTGACTCTCACGGCTAACCATTTATTGAAATCATACATATAGAACAAAGCTACATAGTAAGATAGATGTTTAGGCCAACGGAATTTAAGGTTCAATTTTAAACAAGATTTTGATGACTGACAGTTAATGTCAAGATGAGTAATAGGGTTCTATTTAGCTAATACAAATAAACATGACAATAGGTTTAAATATTCAAATTTTAGAACAGGCCAATTGAATCTTTGTTTAAATAAATTAGAATGTCTATTGGCATTTGATATCGAGAAACCACTTTGGGTTGAGCTATACAATGTTTTGAATTGATTTTATTTTTATTGTCTTTTCTCTTGGAATTATTATTTAAATTTAAATCTTTTTGAAATCCGAAAGGAATTATCTTCGATAATTGACAGTGGATCTGAACAATATTCTGACTGAGAACCTTGTGCGTTTATGTTGTCATACCTTCGTCTTGAAGTAATATTTGAAGTGAATATTAACTGAGCTACTGAAGACCTTGTCTTGAAATAATAGTTGAATTGAATATTATCTGAACAACCGGAGATCTTGTAACCTACTGGGGAACCTATCTTCGATAATACTACAGATTATTTAAACAGTGAAACAGTTGTACCTTCTAGGTAAGAACTCCCAGTATAATTTTAATAGGGTTTATTACTATTTAACCTTGTGTTTTTACTATGAACTTATTTTTGGGAAGTAATTGATCAATTACTGATAGAAATGGATAAACGGCCATATTTTTACTGTTTATTACCTTTGTTGTGCTGTTATACAAGTCCATTTAGACTTATGGTGTATTGTATTACCTATTTTATTTGTTCTAGTGAAAGAATATCATTTTCAAAATTCATTTTGGTATAAAATCTGTTAACGTATTAGAACCTAGAATGGGGTTTCATAATACTTGAGACTAAATTAAATCACTAATACTTACCAGTCCTCAATATTACCCTTGGATTTAGTCAGACCAGTATAGAGAAAGTATTTCCCACACTTCTATCCGTACTATTACTCTGAGAGTGGGGAAGTGACAATACTGGTAGGCACAAATGCCAGTATAGTTACGACCGACCAAGTGAAATGGTCCTAATAGCACGCAGCTACACCATCACGTACCATAGTACAGACGATACAGTTGCGATGGCTAGGCTAAGCAACGGTTGATGTGAAGCTTTCATTATGCGGTCTGTAGATTATCAAAATTATTATTTTGGGTGCGAGGATTGGTGATATACGTATGGTCTCCAGGGGCCAATTCTACCTCTGGCATGCTGAAGGTTGCCCCCTAGTGTTCGGTCTGACCAATCGGCACGTAGTGATTATGCGTAATCCAACGGGGTGTCTACTTACTCGCTCGGCAATAGGTGTCGTTAGTGAGGTTGCGGCTAAGGATAAAACGTCCCTCGAGGCGATCCGTGCAGAATTGGGTGTCTTAGGGAGGTACGTGGGGGGAGGCCAATTACTCGATCTGGGTTGTAGACCAAGTAATGGAGCGTCCTTCAGCTTACTCATACACTAATCGAAGTACCTTCTTTTTATACTAGAGTCTAAAGGGGGGAATAGAAGTAGTCTCAAGTGAGTAGGGTAGTTACTCCGTGTAAATTTTAGGAGTAATAAAATCCTTCCATAGGAGTAACTACATTCTTGTTTGTCCTCTTACTCATTTGGTGACTGATACATACGATCTATAGACGGGCGACATAGCTTGTTATTCCCTTGCAATGGTCATGGAAGGTTCGAGGAAGAGTGTCCAGTAAGGCGCCGAACTCTACTGGAGAGAGCGGGGAGAGGGCTCCTCCTATACGAACATAGACCATAATCCTATACGAACATAGACCATAATCCTATACGAACATAGACCATAATCCTATACGAACATAAACCATATTCCTATTCGAACATAGACCATATTGCTGTACAATGTCTTCTAGAGCAAATAAATAATACTAATTGTTAAACCTTTGTCCATTTCTGTCTGTGGATTTATATTTAAGAATTTATACATATATTCGCTATAATCTATTTATTTACATGAGTATGTAAAGTCTAATAGTTCACCTAGTTGTGAACCCCGGTCACTAGTATTATTTTAAAATGAAACCACAACGTAGAGAATGATATAATAATAATTAATATAATAATTAGACGATCACGCCAAAACAAATAAATATTATCGGAGCCTAAGGCTTAGCACAGTACGAAGATTGGTTGCGCCGTAAGCAAGCTTTGCTAACGCTGGCCAGAAACTCTCGATGACAAGTGGATTTGCGCACGTCACTGTCACTCATTCTTTCATATGAATAAAAAAAGTCCGCTGTCACGTTTATAATAATTTTCTTAATAAGTATAGTATAATTCACTCGCGCTGCTACGTTCTCAAGTGTTCAAAATAAGCAATGACGCTCATTCATCATCCTACACCCGTTGCCAATCAGCGAGATAAGCTGGGAAGATGGGCGCAATCAAAAATCCTAGTTTGTGCGAAGCCGCGAATAGGGGCGGGTAGGAGAGTAGGAACAGATATACAGGGTTATTTGTAATTCACTAGCATCCTTTTAACCCTAAACTCCTACCACTTAAACAAATGTTTTTTGTTTTACGGCTTTTGTCATAACTTAATATTTTTGGTGTAATAACGTTTTGAAAATTTGAGATTACCTCTTATTTTTACGATACTCTGTGTATTTGTATGGGGAAAAAAGTGCTTCATTTTGAAAAGTCGTAAAACAAAAAACATTTGTTTGAGTGATAGGAATTCAGGGTTAAGAGGATGTCAGTGAATTACAAATAACCCTGTATATAAAAAAAAAACATCGTATAAATTAAGCCCCATTCAGCATAATGTTGCGGCAAGCCACAACGCTGTTTTTCAGTGGACCCATTTAAAAACTAAAGATAAAGAAACGTACGTTTTAGTAACTTTGAATCGCAACATTAGTTACATACACACAGAACGAAACATGCCTACTATTAAGTCTATGTGCGGCTGGGTCGTAGAAGTTTTCATGTCTTTTAAATCCAAAAGTGCATGTATTTAAAAAAAAACTCAGGTCAAATCCACACAAATCTTTCCCGCGCTCTCTGGCCCACCAGACCGTGTAAATAATAATTAATTTTATTGTAAATGCTTATATTTTATTACGGGATTTGTCAACAGTGCGTGATGTATTTTGTTGCCTGATATATTTATTGTTAGTTGCTTAATGTAGTGCCTAAGTGGACATGTGGTTGCGCTAGACTCTTGTATCTCGTATGCAATTGCACACCTATAGTTGTGCTTTATATCTATAGGTAGGTATTTATGCGAATGCCATTTGAAATTGTAATTTGTTGGGCCTATGTTCATAACAGTAACTCACACAGTCGTGTCCTTATTACATGGAGCTATGTCTAACTGGCGCTTAACAATACGATTGCATTTTCGAATAAAGGTCGGGGCTATGAAACTTGTGATATGGTACTTTTCGTTTATGAGTTTTAGATTTGTTACAATGGGTTACCTCTGCAGCTTACCAGCTTTACTCAGTATTTTTTTTTAGTTTGATTTTGTATCTACTTACCTTAACGGAATGTCATGTTTTTTTAACGCTGCGACGAGTTGATATAGTTCCATAGGTACTACCAGTTTTATCCTTCCAGTTGATAGTTAGTTATATTTTAAGCATTTTATTAATCTTATCCAGAGTTATTATCTCAGGCAACTCCAGGGCTGGTAAGACTTACCACTCTCAAAGATTAGGAATAGCAGTTCAGAGTGGTAATACAGCCAGTCCCTGTGGCAAATAATTTTGACGACGTTTTTACTTTGCAGTTATATAGTTTAGCTTATATTCAGTTTTGCTTTACTAATTGTATAGTCAAGTGTAAAAATATGGGTGCACACAACTTGCTCATAAATATGTCCCATAGCTCTTATGTCGTCGAATTAAGGTGACGATTATGGGAGGATTAAATCGATACTTATTTTTGCACTTGACCGTACATCTTCTTCTAATATATAAAAATCTCGTGTCACGGTGTTTGTTATCGAAATCCTCCGACACGGCTTGACCGATTTTTCAGAAAATTTTTTCTCTATACTCGGTAGGTCTCAAAATAGGTCGTAGGCTATTTTTTATACCCCTATTCTTCGCAGACGGAGTCGCGGGCAACAGCTAATATTTTATAATATTTTAAATAAATCTTAATAAAAAGAATAAACTTTAATCTTAGTGCATTCTGTCGGTGCGACCTAGGTGCTAGCCGTATAAATGCACCAACAATTCACACAGCATGTAAATATGATAACCAGCAGTTATTCAAAACCACTGGATCTCGTTAGTATTGAGTTATGATGCGATACAGGGGCGCAGGCGAGATTTCGCACGCAACGGCTGTACCTAATAATTGATATCTTTCATATTTATATTTTTAAATTGTATTTCTTAAACTGTTAAAATAAGTTAAGTTACAAGCCTTTAGCCGCGGCTTTTTGTTCGCGTCAATCTGAATTTAAATTCCTAGATTTCATAAAAAATCCTATGGGAAAATTGCGACCTGATTTTCATTAGTGTTGCATAAAAACACCTGTGATACATTTCATGTATGTATATAAATATATCCATATAATATTATGTCTGTCTGTTACCTCTTCCACTTATACCGCTTTACCTATTTAGATGAAAGTTGGCACGGCAATACTTAGTTTGAGGCTCTAGGAAGGATAGTTATTATTATTATCCCGGAAAATCGCCTAGTTCCCGCGGGATAGCGATAAACGAATCCTTTGCAGACGGAGTCGCGGGCAACAGCTAGTTGCGAATAAAACACATGAAAATCGATATTAATTATTAAAAATGCGAAAGTGTATCTGTCTGTCTGTTACCTCTTCATGCTTGCTTAAACCGCTGAACCGATTTAAATGAAATTTTGAATGGAAATAGTTTGAGAACTTGGGAAGGATATAGGATATTTATATCTCGGAAAATTGCTTAGTTCCTACGGGATAGCGATAAACGAATTCTGCGCAGACGGAGTCGCGTGCAACAGCTAGTAACAGATAAAAAGAGAAACAGATTCTGATGTACCTACAAAGGCGAACTTTCAACGCTTGACTGACAGATTCATTGATTGATTTAATGTCTCGGTGATATTGGAATTTTATCCCGATCCCTTAGGAATTCGGATTAAATCTGAATCTGAAATCTAGCTATAGGTATCAAATCGTTCAGCCCTTTTAGCGTAAAAGAGTACGCACACGCACAACTCCCAAAATTTCGCGTTTGAAAATAAAAAAATAAAAAATATATATATTAGGGGACAATCTTACACAAATCGACCTAGTCCCAAACTAAGCAAAGCTTGTAATATGGGTACTAGACGCCGATAAACATACTTATATAGATAAATAAAAACTTAAATACATAGAAAACATCCATAACTCAGGAACAAATATTCGTGCTCATCACACAAATAAATAAATAAATAAATAAATAGCATGGGACAATTCACACCAATTGACCTAGTCCCAAAGTAAGCTTAGCAAAGCTTGTGTTATGGTTACTAAGCAACGGATAAACATACTTATATAGATAGATACATATTAAACACCCAAGACCCGAGAACAAACATTCGTATTTTTCATACAAATATCTGCCCCGACACGGGAATCGAACCCGGGACCTCAAGCTTCGTAGTCAGGTTCTCTAACCACTAGGCCATCTGGTCGTAAATAAATGCCCTTACTGGGATTCGAACTCAGGACCTCTTGCTTCGTAGGCAGGGTCACTACCAACTAGGCTAAAGCGGTCGTTAAAATATATTAACTTAATTAGTTTACATATTTGGTATTTTATACGTATGTATTTATACTACCAATTAAGTATAGTATGTACTGGATCCAGATTGTTTAACCTTCAAAAGTGCACCGTGCAGTATTATAACCTTAACTTGAAGATTTGATTATGTCCTAGGCACATTACAATTCCTTATACAGAGCCTATAAACACTTTATTCCTAAACGAGTCTTTATGAGCATCATTGGATCGACAGCGGTGCTGGTTTATTTACGAGGCAATTCCATCGGTTACGAAGAATTCAATTTAGTGGCGTGATCCTTGGCCATAAACGTTTGACCTCGCCAACCATTACCTCAAATGCCATATCAGCACGTTAAACAACACTTTCAGATAAAATGGTATGTCTTCAGAATGATCTTCGAGGAAAATAAGAAGAATAGTGGTAATAACATTTTATTTGTCATGTTTCACATAGGTACATATATTTAATGTTACCGATTCGGGGATTACCAACGAGGCTTAGAGTAGGGTTGCCATCCTTCTCCGTATTTTTCTACAAGCGTTTCAACCGCTATCAGTTTCCTATCGCTTATATCGAAGAATTAACATGCGGTTAGCATGAAATTTTAAAAAATTATCTAATATATAAAAATCTCGTGTCACGGTGTTTGTTATCGAATTCCTCCGAAACGGCTTGACCGATATGTATGAAACTTTTTTCTCTACATTCGGTAGGTCTGAGAATATTCACTTACTACCACTTATTAACACTTAGATACTTCATACTTAACTTGTAAAAGTTGGCCTAGTAGCGCCATCTCTTGGTCCAGGTGAGCGGGTAGCTCCGAAGGAGTGGTGAAGTCTCTCGGTAGAGGGCATTAACATAGATGCGCTTTATCACTGCCTAATGTGATTATAACAGACTGAAGTGTACGATGTATGGGAAAGATTCGTCGCTTACTTCTAGACCAGTGATGGTGTAGGGGTAAGCACGCAGCACGGAACGCTGAGGACCTGGGTTCGATTCCCAGCATTGGTCTTTTTTCTGGGGTTTTTTCTGTGCATCTATATTTCAGTTTGTATTTAGTTTGAAATATATGGTTTCACGGGATGACCGTAAAAGTAATAAAAAATGAAGTTGAAGAAAATAAAAAAAAAAAAAAAAAAATAGAAAAAGATACTTCATACTTAACTTATCATTTAATTATACTAATACATACTACTCTTTATTTCTTAGATTGTCTAACATTCCGGCTTCTATTAACACACCCGTCAATCTTGTAAGCTGTTCACTTTGTCAGTCGTCATCTCACATTCTTTACTTAACTTTTTTTTTTTTTAATGATTATTACTTTTTCAAAGAATGTCACTTTGTATTAACTTGACCAAGCGAGCACAAAGCGCCAGCAAAGCTTTTCAAATTAAGCTTTGGCTTAAATGCTTTCGTATGTCCGACTGCCTGTTTTCTCGTATAGTATAAATCTTCCCAGGTGAATTTTTCGCTTCGAGCCCTTATAAAAAAAAAATAAAAGAAAAATATTAGGGGACAATCTTACACAAATCGGCCTAGTCCCAAACTAAGCAAAGCTTGTACTATGGGTACTAGACGACGATAAACATACTTATATATAGATAAATAAATACTTAAATACATAGAAAACACCGGGATTCGAACCCAGGACCTCTTGCTTCGTAGGCAGAGTCACTACCAACTAGGCTAAAGCGGTCGTTAAAACAAAATCTTTCAAAACAAACGGTATCGTCATAGGTTCAAATTTAATGTAATGGCCCGAAGCGAAAAATTCACCTGGGAAGATTTATACTATACCTATACAGATCGCAAACAATTGTCAAGAATTTTTTTGAAAAGATTCGATAATTATAAATTGATTTTTTTCGTCGATTCAATTAACGGATTTTTCAAAATGGCGGAATTATGGATGGTTTAAAGTTTGCGATGAATATTTACACAGTTTTAAGCTATGCAGAGAGACTTGCGGGGTCTGCAGCTGACAGGTTGTTTTTTTTTAATCAAACATACTTTCTTACTTCACGTCTTTCTCTAAAAATGTAGAGACACCACTTTTTTTTAAGTGTGCGTCGAGTGGTTGTTTACACGACGTGTCATCGAAAACGGGACATGTGTGCGCCCCTTATCTACAAACAGGGTACTTGAAGTCAAATATGGCAGCTCTACCGTCTCCCAGGTTAACTCTAGGGGTAGTTGTAATGATAAATATCGGGCATGATACAGTGTACATAAGGCAGACCTTGATATAGTTGACATAGGAAAGTAGAGTTTTTTACCGATTCCAATAAGACGGCAGCATGTTTCTGATCGAAGATAAAAATATTGTTAATGAAAAACCAAACTACATTTCGCATCCAAACAAAATGTAATATAAAAATATCAGCTAGTTTATAACATCACAATTTAGCCGTACAACGGAATAGCTTACGTTAGCCAAGAGCTGGTAGTGTAAACATAAGGCGTGGACAGATCGAATACAGCACCCGTAATTACGAGATCCTTCCCACAAACATAACCAAATACATGTAGTTTACCCGAACTGAACTGAACTTTAAAACGAAGCTGTAAAGACCATTGTTAACAAGTAATAAAAGCAAATCTTCGAGTGGGTTGTTCAATAGAATCTTTAAAGCACAGTAGCTATTATTAGGTGTTAGCGTGATCATTTGACAGTTTGAAAACGTTTTTCAGATTGTTGCGGTGTTGCCAGGAACTTTTGGCAGTACCCAACCAATATGATAATTTTTTATTAAATTATTTATTAAAATAAAAACAAATTACAAATGAGACGAATTTAGATGTAATTAAGTAAATTAAACAATATATATAAAAAAAAGTTAATTAAAGATTTCAGATGCCAAAAAAGTTATTACGAAAGATGCCAGGATTTTTACAAGTTTAAAAACTATGTTTGTGATAACTTTCATGTTTCAGAAATAATTACATCTATCAGACAGAAGAGACTAGTTAGTCATACAGCTTTTGTTCAGGAGTGCTCTTCAGGCCTAGGCTAATACTTAGTCAACTAATTTAGGTATAACCTTAATATCCCTGGATTGAAATCTGATGACTATGGTTTTTCGAATACCTACTTGTTCAAAAACATGTGTCTGATCATATTATAGGGGTCGAGAAAGACCTGCGGGGTCTACGTAAGCGAGAAAAACCACATTTGAAATCGATTACTTTGCGATAAACGACCGCTTTAGCCTAGTTGGTAGTGCCCTGCCTACGAAGCAAGAGGTCCTGGGTTCGAATCCCGGTAAGGGCATTTATTTGTGTGATGAGCACGAATATTTGTTCCTGAGTTATGGATGTTTTCTATGTATTTAAGTTTTTTTTTTTTTTTTTTTTTTATGATATAGGGGGCAAACGAGCAGACGGATCGCCTGATGGTAAACGATTACCGTCGCCCATGGACACCTGCGACACCAAAAGAGTCACAAGTGCGTTGCCAGCCTTTTAGGTAGGAGTACGCTCTTTTTTTGAAAGCTTGAAGGTCATATCGGTCCGGGAATACCGCAGCAGGAACCTCATTCCAGAGCTTTGCTGTGCGAGGCAGGAAATTTCTGGAAAAACGCACAGTAGAAGACAACCAACCATCCAGATGGTGAGGATGGAAGTGTTGTCGCGTAGGGCGATGGCGGAAGGATGCGGCAGGGATCAACCCGAATAACTCCTCGGAGCACTCTCCGTTGTACATACGATAGAAGATGCACAGTGAAGCTACATCTCTACGCAGCGCCAAGGAATCAAGCCCATCAGAAGTTCGTTGGCAGCCGACTATTCGAGTCGCTCTCCGTTGTATGCGATCCAGAGGGAGAAGCTGGTACCGGGGAGCCCCCGCCCACAGATGAGAGCAGTATTCCATATGTGGGCGAACCTGCGCCTTATAAAGCTGAAGGCGGTGGGCTGGAGTGAAATACCGTCTCGATCTGTTGAGCACGCCGAGCTTCTTCGAGGCTAATTTAGCCTTACTCTCCAAGTGGTCGCGGAACTGGACTTCACTCGAGATGTCAATACCAAGGATTCCGATACTGGCTGTGGTAGCAAGGGGAGTGCCTTCGAAAAGAGGTGACGCGACAAACGCAGACTTTTTTGCGGTAAACGCGCAAACCTGTGTCTTAGTGGGGTTAAAACGGACTAAATTAAGTCGACCCCATTCTGAAACTTCTTTTAGGGAAGTCTCAATTTCAGACACAAGTTTGTTTCGGCACTCTATAACGTTTTCCCGAGAAATACCGGCGCGGCCGGTGTAAGAGGCATCAACCGTACTATCATCCGCATAACAGTGAATGCCGCCGGATGGCAGCATATCATTGACATGCAGAAGGAAGAGTGTAGGCGATAGCACACAGCCTTGAGGGACACCAGCATTCACAGACATTCTAACCTTTATTTATCTATATAAGTTTGTTTATCGTCGTCTAGTACCCATAGTACAAGCTTTGCTTAGTTTGGGACTAGGTCGATTTGTGTAAGATTGTCCCCTAATATTTATTTATTTATTTATTTAAACCAATATTAAATAAGCAAGATTCTACTTAAAATTAAAATACCGGCCAAGTGCGAATCGGACTCGCGCACGAAGGGTTCCGTATACCATTATCTACAAAAACGGCAAAAAAATCATGTATGTTGTATGTGGGCTCCCCTTTAATAATTGTTTTATTTTAATTTAATTATTTATTTTTAAAGTGAATATATAACTAGATATTCTGTGATTATTTCAAGCGTCTACCTGTTGCCGTTATCAATATTGAGCAAAAACGAGCAAAAAAATCACGTTTGTTGTATGGGAGCCCCCTTAAATATTTATTTTATTTTGCTTTTTAGTGTTTGCTGTTATAGCGGCAACCGAAATACATCATCTGTGAAAATGTCAACTGTCTAGCTATCACGGTTCGTGACATACGGCCTGGTGACAGACGGACAGACGGGCGGACGGACAGCGGAGCCACAGTAATAGGGTCCCGTTTTTACCCTTTGGTTACGGAACCCTAAAAAATGGCCTGGGGTCTACCAGATATAAAAGTTTGGGCTTATCTGCGCTAGCTGATTTTTGTGCAGTAGTTCTACCGCGATAGTGTAGCGTTATTCCCTTAAAATTACCCACTTTTCGGGTTTAACCTTCTAATTTGGCAACACTCCATTGTAAAGTACCTACTACAGCGGGCAATCTGGCTTCCTGCTTTTGAGATAAACAGCGTTTTGAACGGCCTCTGCTGAAAAATAACATGCTGTTCATAACGCTCTCATTAAGATTTAAGATAAGCAGGTATCCGTTACATAAATAAAGCTAACTCGTATTTTATTTTATTACTAAACATCGCAAAAACTGCAGCAAACTTAACATAAATTAATACCGTAGAATCAAATTAATTATGAATCAATTCAATGACAATTAAGCAATTGATGCATATTAAAACAAAAACCAGCAAAAAAATCACGTTTGTTGTATAGGAGCCCCTATAAATATTTATTTTATTCTGTTTTTTAGTATTTGTTGTTATAGCGGCAACCAAATTACATCATCTGTGACAATTTCAACTGTCTAGCTATCATGGTTCGTGAGATACAGCCTGGTGACAGTCGGACAGACGGACGGACGGACGGACAGACAGCGAAGTCTCAGTAATAGGGTCCCATTTTTACCCTTTGGGTACGGAACCCTAATTAAACTTTGGATAAGTTTTCAAGTCTTTATTTTTATTTTTAGTTAATTGCCTAACACTAGGGTCATTCTTCGGAGGGCCAAATTACAGCGTCCAGGCAGAAAAAGTACCCGCAATGTACAAATAATTGGCTAGAATATTTTTTATACATTACTTTAGCACTTAATCTAACTGGGGCACGATTCCTTTTTTGTTTAAAGTAAGTATAATTAACTGTAAATAATTATTAAACCTCTAAAACCTTATTCCCTTGGTGCGTCCATTGCCCATTTTGTGAACAAACTACCCCGAAAAGAACATGTTATGTATTGAAATCAAGTATTGTATTTAGTTAAATAGTTACAATATAAGTCATTGGTTTAAAAGAAAAAATATGGTTCCTAAATTTATCGCAGTTTTAAAAAAAAACGATCTTAAAGCTTTGTCCAGAGCTAA
Organism: Archips crataeganus; assembly: GCA_947859365.1. Classification (NCBI taxonomy): domain Eukaryota; kingdom Metazoa; phylum Arthropoda; class Insecta; order Lepidoptera; family Tortricidae; genus Archips; species Archips crataeganus. The sequence continues at coordinate 8,475,023 of OX402059.1, read as the reverse complement.
GCTATGATTCCCTTGGTGCCTCATTCAACATCCTGCTGTTCCTTACTTAAACGTCATATGACGCGTTGTGATCGCGGGGCTCGACAAACGTCAGTAACGCTTCCAGCATGGCCGGGAGAGGTCGTGACTCGACGCTGGAATTATTAGCTATGGAGGTAAATATATGATTACCTTGGCTTTGGTTCAGTGTGATTCTGATTCTCTTGGACTTACATATAAAATTTTGTGCATGCAATTGGTACATAGTGTTAAGTAAAAAGAAAATATTTTTGACTTAAACCAAAAAAGTTAGAAAATGTTAAGAATAAAACACGGTAAACGACAATGTTATTGTTCATACAGCCTATCTCTATACAGCTTAACTCCTTGGTTCAAATTGGTTACTTACATATTTAATAATAAATTTACTAAAATACCTACTTTATCTACTGTTTTCATTGATTATTATATTGAACATTCTAAATTTTGTGAAATTAATTATCCCTTAACAATAAACTCCATTGAAATATTTTACGACGATCATATTGACTAGTTTAGACATTTTTATTTATGTATACTTATATTTTCTTACTTTCCTTGTAGTCGAAATGAAAAGCAGAGTGTTTAACTCGGGAAAAACACCAATATCACCCTCGGAATATTGGCACCCTCGCTGTGCTCGGGTGCCAAGTATCCTCGTGTGATATTGGTTATTTTCCTCCCTTGTTGAACAATCTACTATTTTATTATGAGAGGGAGGCAAACGAGCAAGCGGGTCACCTGATGGAAAATGATCACCACCGCCCATAAATATCAACAACTCAAAGTCAAAGTCTTCAGTATAAGTATTTAATGCGTTGCGTTGGCTGTGTGCCTTTGATTGTACCTACTGATGGGATAAAGTAGGTTGAGTACTAATTCATATCGAGACCAACCTATAAATAAGTCTTCTTCTGCAGCGCGTTTTCGCCCACCGTTGGGCATACACTCCTCCAAATTATACTCGTACCATTAAAACTTATCGGTACTAACATTTCCCTCACTCCACTTCGCAAATCCTTCACAAAACTGCAGCAAAGCCGAGAACATCTCCTCTGGCGGTAACTCTATCTGTCTCAAACTTCTCTTCTCTCTATTATCTCTCCTTCTCCTTCCGTAAGTCGTAAACTGACTTTGAGGCTTCTTCTTGATTCCAGCACTTAGGAACAACGTCGGCGGTGTGTTGGGGGGGTTGTACTGCTGTTTAGCCTTCACAGCTTGCACTATGAGGCAAAGTAAATAACCACCGAAGGCCAGAAACGCCAGCGTCGTCACCGACATAGAAAATATGTTGCTGATTTTGCTTTCCTTTTTATGAATTATCTCTTCTTCGTAGTCTCCTCGTTTGATGGGCGGTGCTTTGACAGCCATAGCTTGAGCTCCAAATCGTTCTATCATAGAGGGTGTAGTCGGCATGGTCATGTTATCATAGCCTGTCGTGACTAACTCTTGCAATGATGACTTTAATTTTAGCAGTTTGTCCAATGGTAGTTCGTTTAAAAATTGTATTTCTTCGGTGGTGAATTCCGCTGTGGCTTGATTCACGGTGAATAGTAATAGCAAAGCGAGCATTTTTCTAGACGCTTGCTCAGATGACTGATGGGTTTGGAATGAGCTCTTTGGAGACAGTTCGTTATTATTGTGGTCTGCTGAGCGCGACACTGTAGCGGTCATGGCAAACAGGTCGTGCAGATAAAGATTTATCCGTGTTAACAGCGTTTAAGTTAATTAGATTACAGGTAATTTCTCCACTGCGACACAGCGCATTGTTTTTAGGACGTACCTACGCTATGTGTAGTTTTTAATTAATTATTTTTCGAGGTCACTGTATTAATGGCGGAGTTGAAATATCTTAATATGTACGTTTATGTAGGTACAATTATTCTGACACCCAGTAATGGATTACAAAAGTAAAAGTAAACAGGAAACGATTAATGTATAGTGTTATCTATCACAGAAGTGCTAAATGGTCCAACAACGCGGTTGCTACAACGATGCCAAACAGGAACAGGAGATCGATTTTTAGAGTTCTACAGCCTTACAAGGAACCCTTATACAAGCCATGTCCGTCTGTCTGTATGTCCGTGCGCCATTCAAAACTGTTAAAAAATTACTTAACTAAATATAAAAAAAAAAATAGAGTAGCAAAAATAAAAACTTTAGACACGTTCGCTGCGGTATGGGGTCGATGTGACCCTAAAATCATTGCCGCAACGAACGTGTTAAATCTTACTAAGTAGGTAAGTGAAATTTAGCATGTGTGTTCTTCATGCAACATAAATGAAGATCTCAATGAGAATTCCTATGAGGATTTTGTAAAAGCACGGAATTCAAATTCAATTTAGGCTCACGGGAATGCAGCGGTAAACTACTTAACTACCTACTAATAAAAGAATTACAGTTTTTTTTACCAATTGAATGAATCAACAGAAATAATAAGTCATATCGCAGATAACATCAAAAATCGTTACAAGGTCGAATTAAAGACAAGTTTCGAAAATGCGTTACAGGAACAAGTCATTTCCTAACTCGGTCATTTTAATGACACTGATGAAAGTGTTGGCCACTGGCTGATGTTCCATTGTTTGCCATTGTTTCATATTTCTTTGTGACATACTTAAAATACAGGGTGTAGTTTTTAAATGGGACCTTATCCTAAGTACTCCTTTACTACGGGTTTAAAATTGCTTGGAAACCAGTGCTTATCGAGTAAGTATAAAATAACCGCTCTATCAGCTCTACCTTTCGTTAAACGTACAACTCTTAACCGTATATACCACTAACGCCATCTATTCTCAAAGAAGGCATTTACTAAATCTGATCTCAAAATATCAATTAAAACCCACATCAAAATACAAATCGTAAAAAATATCAACGAATTTGAACATAAAATCGGCAAGAATCTTATTTTCCTCTTGTATCAGCATCCTTTATAGTAATTGTTCGCATGCTCCGATACTCGTGCGCATCGTTAGGGCATTAAACGAAGCATGGCGCGAGCAGCAGCGCGCGTTAGTTCCGCGCGATCCCCCGAGATGGCAGCACGCTTAGTCATTATAATTTTGTTCGTACAAGCGGTGGCAAGTGAAAGAAATGAAGGTATAATCAATCATTTGAATAATGGAATGAAGTTTGCGAAGGATTTTCTCGGTAAGTGTAAATTATTTAAAATCAAAGATGACAATTACTGGGATAGTGAAAAATACTCAGACGTCTATTTTAACTCGTCACAAGAATGTTAGACTTATTTATGTAGACCTATGTAGATCACTTCGTATATTTTAGTATCGTGACGCCCTTATACTGTAACGCTGTACTAAATTGAAGTAATTTTACCCAACCGAAGTGGTTAAAATGTGCGTGACTTGTGTGTATGGAACCACCGCAATAGAAGTACATATTCCGCCCATAATTAAGATAGGTATTCGAGGCCTCTTTTTCGCTGAGAAAGTTATTGTTTATGCTTGTAAGAAGAAATATAGTTACATACGACCAACATACCTTCTTTTTACGTAAAACTGTGCCGTGATTGAACCCTATATCACCTGATGAAAAGTGCAGATGAGGCAAAAGGTTAATCTCACTGGTTCAGTAACAACCTATACACTCTAGCCTTGAAGAGCCCTACGTTATTTATATCTGGAAATATAGACAATGGGAGCGAATTACATTCCATAGCAGTTCTTACTTACCTACCTACTTTCTTCTCTACATTTACAGGTTCAGAATCTATAGCTTTAAAAGTAGCAGAATTCGTCGTGCGCGCATTCCAAAACTCAAACAACCCTGGCTCAGTGAATCGCCGCAAACCCTACGACCCCAACGACCAAGACTTTAGCGGAGAAAACTTCGCAGAAGAGAATAGACCACATTACCAGGTCGATGAAGTACCAAATCCTTTGACCCCGCTCAAGAATATAGTTCGGCTGTTTGGGCTGCAGCCGAATCAGATCAGTGCTGTTGCTGTCAATGCGCTGGTTTTTGTCGCGCAAATGGTAAGTTTAAAATATGCTTCTGTAATGAAATATTCATATAATTATGTAATTCTGGTTTTAACTAACTAATACTTTCATGAGAAAAGTTTACAAAAAAAGACTTTCTTAAAAAGATTACGGTAACATTTTTACAGTACAACGTTCGCTTAGACAACGCCGTCTACTGGTTGTAGGCGAAGTTAACACATCATCTTGAAAGCTAAGGTACTTCACCGTTCTTGGACTACGCCATCTATTCTTGCTTGAAGTTAAAATATTATGCCACTGGATCACATTGCCGGAATTTTAAGTATTCTATGACAAACGGTTAGATTTTCATTCTGGCGTTAGTTCAGTCCATCATTCTGGTTTTTGTCATTCACAACGGTTTGACGAATATTATTTAAAGTATTTAATTTTCATCAGTCCAGCCATGGCCGGAGGGTTACATTATCATTCCCTCGTCATTCTGACTTGAATTTTGGACCAAACTGACGCCAGAGGGCCAGAGAGAACGAGTAGCCGTTGTCTTGTCTACGTCTGAATTTAGATCTTTGTCACACTGTACGCCAACTTTCGTCTAGATCTGTACAAACATTGTTGCGTGATTGACATCTTCACAGATTTTCTCATTTTATAATATTAGTTAGTAGGATTTGTGAAATCCAAGATACTAGTTATATATATATATATATATATATATATAAATAAATAAAAAATAAAAATAAATAGATATCATGGGACAATTCACACCAATTGACCTAGTCCCAAAGTAAGCTTAGCAAAGCTTGTGTTATGGGTACTAAGCAACGGATAAACATACTTATATAGATAAATAAATACTTAAATACATAGAAAACATCCATAACTCAGGAACAAATATTCGTGCTCATCACACAAATAAATGCCCTTACCGGGATTTGAACCCAGGACCTCTTGCTTCGTAGGCAGGGTCACTACCAACTAGGCTAAAGCGGCGGTCGTATATATTGATTCAATAATGTGTTAAAGGGCGCAGAATCAACTACATATTAGCATAATTGTATTAACTATAAGCGGAATTCTGCATAGTTATGATATTATATTGAGTTGGAGTTCCAACTCAATGAAAGCGCATCCTATTCCTAACAATGTAGATGTAACTATTACACAATAACTGCCTTGGCAAAGCATTGGTACTTTACCCACGTCATGTCATTTTGGTATTGTTGAGGTAGTGGTACAGCCCTAGGCAGCTGGCACATCACTAGAGAGTGGTCGGCCATCTTGCCTAGTCACTTCAGCTTGGATTAAGATTCATGAACATTGTATAGAACTTGTAAAATTAAAGAAATATAAATAAACCATCATAATTAAAGTAATCTAATTATTAAACATCACAAACAGGTATTCATTGCGGTTGAGTTTCAAAGTGGTGACTCTATTAAATTTTTTAAATTTTATATACAAAGGAAGTATTTCTTTATCCAAAGACGTAATATAACCACCTCTGATTGAGAGGTTTCACTCAGACTTTTGTCTAATGTATACTTAACCTAAGTTTTGAATATACCTTCAGATATCAACATTCCTCTCGGGACCAAAGCGGCCCAACCAACAGTACCGATTCGACGACACTACACAATGGATACTCAACAAGAACTCTCGAAAACTACAGGATATAATTAAAACAGCCAGAAACGAATCCCTCCCAGACATACTAGAAGACATAATCAAGGAACAAACCGACGAGGAAACCAGCTGCATAAGGCTTTTAGTCTGCAAGATAACACCGTATGTGACAAGGATGCAGAAGGCGGTGTTTGGTAAAGAAAAACTTGACGAAGCGCATGTACGTGGCGCCGACAGCATGTACCGCCATCTACCGGCGACGAGCGAAGTTGAAGATAGGAGCGCCATCTGTGAACGGAAGTATCGGGAGTGTGACTTAAATGAATGATTCTGTTAAAAAAACTTTAAATTAAATTTTTATAATTTTAAATACCCCCAATGCAATTGGTTCGCACCGGTGCCCCTTTTCTCCCATAAAATTTTAAGTCATAATGTATCATTAGTCATAATCAACGTTAGTCATACAGTGATTTATTTCTGAAACGGTATTTTTTTCAGGACTTTTTTAAATGCCATCTTATAGAATGCAGTAGGTTAGGTTAGGTTTGTTTTATAACAATTCCGAAAAATAAATTGTTTCAGAAATAAATCACTGTAGGGTGAGTGGGGGTAAGATGAAAATAAGATGAAAGGCAGTGTAAGATGAAAAACTACTCTTAGTAGCGGGTGCTACGAGTGGTTTTTCATCTTACACTGTTTTTCATCTTACCCCCACTCACCCTATGGCTAACGTTGATTATATTATGACTAATGATACATTATGACTTAAAATTTTATGGGAGTCATTATAGACCCAATTATTAAATCGTATAAATCAGTCATCTCTCCGTTAATACGGTGGCGTTTGATGCGAGAATTTGTACATTACATAGCTTAGAAATACCCTCATCATCAGCATTTCAGCCGAAAGACGTCCATTGCTGAACATAGGCCTCCCCAAAGGCTCGCCAAACAGATCCAATGCGTTCCCGCCACCCTCACCAGGTCGTCGCTCCATCTTGTTGGAGGCCTACCTACACTGCGTCTTCCGGTCCGCGGACGCCACTCGAGAACTTTTCGGCCCCATCGGCCGTCAGTTCTACGAGCGATGTGCCCTGCCCACTGCCGCTTAAGTCTAGCGATTGTTCGAGCTATGTCCGTGACTTTAGTTCTTGATTACCCTACCCTAATACCCTAAATATAGAAATACCCTAATCACGTCCTATTCGTCTTTGTCCACAGAGTAGAGACACGTTGTATATTAAAATTGTAATCTCAGTCTCATACATTTAGAGAAAGCTCTCACCCAATAAACTGACTTGAAATAAAAGTGGGCCTTCAAAAATTACATAAGGATAGGCCAACGACCGGACATCGTGATTGGTCCGTAATTGGTTGCGCAAGCGACGTGTGCCGAGACAGCGTGGCGAGCGCGGGCTTCTAGTTTCATTTAACCCTTTATAAGGCCCCATTTATTGGAGCATATGGGCATTAACAGAAAAAAGTGTACCCTGTACTTTTTTGAAAAATCCTAACAGATTTTGGGTTATTTCTACTCAGAATCACAAGCACTATCGATTTAAGCAATAAAAAAAGTGTCCCACTTTTAACTGTCAGTTTTGTGACGCAATAATTAACCATACCTATATGTTGTATAGACCTTCACAAAACTGAGTAATAAATTTTGCATGGAAAATTAAGGATAATTAAGGCAAAACTCTGCTCTGGAATGAGGTTCCTGCTGCGGTATTCCCGGACCGATATGACCTTCAAGCTTTCAAAAAAAGAGCGTACTCCTACCTAAAAGGCCGGCAACGCACTTGTGACTCTTCTGGTGTCGCGGGTGTCCATGGGCGACGGTAATCGTTTACCATCAGGCGATCCGTCTGCTCGTTTGCCCCCTATACCATAAAAAAAAGGGTACATTTTTTTTCTAAAAACCCCCATACTACCACAGAATCAAAAGCAGCTATCGAATACATATATGTACCTGGGGCTAAATTCAGGAACGGCCCAACAGGGTTTGCGAGAGGATAGGGATGGGCTGAGCTTGGGATGAGCCTTATTTTCCTGTTAATTCGCTTTGTAAATAAATAAATAAATAAATAAGGCTCATCCCAATCTCAGCCCAAACCTCTCGCAAACCAGTGATTTTTGGCGTTCCTGAATAGCAGTTCAAACCAAACCCAACCCAAACGATTGAATTACCGCTCGCAAACCTCCTGAATTTAGCTCATCTAGGATATTTTTAAAGCTATTAGTATTTTCAATAATTACAATGGATATTGTAACTTATTACTTAAACAATAAGGTTGAATTTCTAAGTCAATGCACTTGGTTGCTAAATCGCTTCTACCTTATTAAGGGTTAATTAGGGATGTTTGAAAGGAATAAACGTTCAGCCATACCGCTGCTTAAATACGGAAACGTTACGGAATCGCAGTGACGTGCCGTAAATGTCAGACTTTACCGCAAGCTCTCCATAGTAAAGTCGTGACGTTTACGATGCGTCACTGCGATTCCGTACCGTCACCGTTTTTTAAGCGGCGGTTTGGTCGCACCTTTATTCGAGCAAACATTCTGTGAGGTAAATGGCCTGGTTTTTTTTCAGACAACGATTGACACCAAATTGATCTAGTATAAAACTAAACAAAGCTATAGTATAAATCTTCCCAGGTGAATTTTTCGCTTCGAGCCATTACATTAAATTTGAACCTTAATACTATGACGATACCGTTTGTATTGAAAGATAAGGGCTCGAAGCGAAAAATTCACCTGGGAAGATTTTAACTATAGTACTATGGGTACTAGACAACGGATAAACATCATCATCATCATTTCAGCCGTAGGACGTCTGCTGGACATAGGCCTCCCTCATTGACGCCCATCATTACGGTTGGAAGCGACTTGCATCCACCCTGAACCTGCGGTCTTCACCAAATCGTCTGTCCATCTCGTTGGTGGACGTCCCACGCTGCGCTTGTCAATCCGTGGTCTCCATTCCAGAACTTTTGGGTACCAACGGCTATCTGTTCTGCGTGCTATATATATATGGCCTGCCCATTGCCATTTCAACGAGCTAATCCGTTTGGCTATGTCAGTGACCCCGGGTCTTCTACGTATCTCCTCGTTTCTGATTCGACGGGTAAACATACTTATATATAGTGGCTGTGGTGACCTTGTGGTTTGACCTATGGTCTCTCAAGCAGAGGATTGTGGGTTCGACCCCGGGGTCGCACCTCTGAGTTTTTCGGAACTCATGTGCGAAATAAAATTGAAATTTACCAGGAGCTTTACGGTGAAGGAAAACATCGTGAAGAAACCTGCACATAGGTAAGAAGAAATCCAATGGTATGCGTGAAGTTCCCAATCTGCACTGGGCCAGCGTGGGAACTAGAGCCCAAACCCTCTCATTCTGAGAGGAGGCCTGTGCCCTGCAGTGGGACGTATATAGCCTCATTAATTAAAGCCCTTGAATACAGTACAGGCAATTAATTTAATTTCCAACCCATTTCGAAAAATGTCGTTAAACATTCGCAATGCATATAAATGTCAAATGCAACACGTCAAAGCAACATCGTCTAGCTCTTATGGTGACAGTTTGCTGTACGACATTCAAACTTAGGTGGGTTGGAAATTAAATTCCTTGACTGATTCCCATTATATCAGATATCCAAAATAAGACATTCCACCAAAAAATCACTTCCTTGAATAATCTTCGATTTTATAATGTGGTGCAGCGAGCGAGAATCTGGTAAACTAGAAATGTGGTAAATGTAGTATTGGTCCTATTAAGTCCTATACCTACTAGTAGATTGAATTCTTTAGACGCGTGCGAGCGGACTGGGAACGCCAAGTTCAAAATAACAATGCGTTGATGTCTTTTACATAATCGAGTAGTTTTTGTACCATTACAAAGAAAATAAACAAACTGTCTTTTTATTAAAAAAAAACTTTTAGACAAATTCTGTAACTTATAAAAGTTATAAATCTTTCAAAAAATTTACTACAACACATTGTTATTTCAATTTACCTTCTATTACTTATTTTCCAAAAATATTTCTCAATAAATATACATAAGAAAAGATGATTTCCACCTATTACTGAGGCGGAAAACGGGACCCTATTACTGAGACTTCGCTGTCCCTCCGTCTGTCCGTCTGTCACCAATTCCTGGGGAACTAAGTATGTAATTTTCAGGTGTAAAATCTCATATCCTTCCCAGGGTCTCAAACTATTTTTGTATCCAAATTACAACTTAATTGTTCCAGCAGTTTAAGCATAAAGACGTGACAGAGTCAGTTATGCATTTATACGACGTTTAAAAGGCAAATTGATTCAAGCGCCATCCTAGGCGATATTGAAGTTATACTTAATTTGGAATCGGCACAAAGTCGGTTAAAAGGCGAATTGGTTCAAGCGCCATCCTGTTTGATATTGAATTATATATTACATTATGCTGATTCCAATTTGGGTTATAGTTATAACTTCAATACCACTTAGGATGGCGCTTGAATCAATTTGCCTTTTAACCGTCGATTAAATCTGTGTTAAATTTATCAAGTCTAATTTAAATTACATATTACCGTCGATTATATTAGTAAGGATAGATTTCGTCTATCTCACGAGCGAAGTGTCGAATTACATGGAAGCGTATCCGTGTCGGCGCGCGCGCAGGTCGTTGACCCGCGTTCACTTTCTCGCGTTTTGGGACTCCTGTGTGACACCGTTCCGATAATTATCTCGTGGGTGATAAAAAATACAGAGATAAAATATGACTTATGGAGAACATTATCCAGATTTTATGCTATTTTGATGGTATACTTATTCCCGCTTTCTTTAAACTTCGATATTTTTGCGTTTGCGGCCTATGTACCTACCTTGGGGGTCTAACTCAGCGCAAAGTTTTCTGCGGTATTAACTATCAAACTCTTTCCTATTAAATGAAAGGATTCACTTTTATGAATGATTATTTAAATTATAAATATGTTTCATTACATTTGTAGATGTTGATCCTAGCAAGTACTATCGAAAAGTGAGTGTGAGTTTTATTAAAATTCTAGAAGAAGTATTTTAAATTTACAAATTAATAACATAGTCTTGGTAGCCAGTATTTACAGTATGTCCCATTGCTAGACACAGGCTTCGTCGCAGGATGTAAAACTGTTAACTTCTCACACAGTATAAATAGGATTGTGTCTTCATGACTTTTTCCTTTACAGAAATGCTCTTTTCAGAAAAATATCATGTGTAACTTCGCACAACTATCCTAAAGCCAAACAAAAAAAACTATAAAACACATAATGAAAAGGGGTCCCTTTAGGCAAGGATCCGAAAGATACTGGCTAAGCTTATTCTTAGCCCGAAGTAGCTACCAGCGCTTCGGTCTCATGTGACGTCGACTAACCTCTTAACTAATTCCTTAGATAGCCTCAAAGTCGTATTCGGTGCCTAGACCCCTCTATTTGACAGATTTCGCGCATAAGTTCCAAAGTTTCAGAGGTTCGAGCCCGGGCTCAAACCCAAGATGCTCTGCTCGAGAGGCTATAGTTTTACCAATAATATAAGAGAAGTGTTTGTTCGCGGAGACTAGATTGGACTGCTTTTATGACACCATGAGAAAGCGCACATCCCTGGTGCAGTTTTTGATATCACATCACTCAAAAATACAATTCGAAAGTGGCAAAAATTTGTATATTTCTACAAAAACTACAGATCATAAAGTTTACGAATAATCGACAAGATTTCCTAGACAGCTATAATTTCCTACTAATCCACTTACATTTCAAAGTCGGCATAATTTTTCACTGCTTTCGAATGTTTTTTTCATGTGAGGCCATCACAAAAATCTGTCCCCAGGCCTTACTACGGAATTCGATTTTTGAACTTCATATCATGCCGTTCCATTCACGCTAATAGTATATTATTATACTGAAGAGTGAAAACGACGGCACGATAAGAACTTCGAATTTCGTAGCAGCCCCCCCAGGCCTTATGAATGGGGTCAAGTCAAGTAACACGCGTAAAGAAAGCCCGCATAACCAACCGCCAAAATTCACACGCTCCTACAAAAATCAAAATAAACAAACGCATCGGAGGTGAATTAGCGAAATGTCAATATTCGCGCTTGCGCAATGCGTGACGCAATAATTAGATAACCGATCGATGTGGTTGCGTCACAAGTTTACATGAAGACATTTCAGTGGCAAACTCATAGTGCAAGGACTTGTTGCCGTTAGACGTGATGACTATATCTTCCCAGGTCCATTCTACCTAGATCTGAGGGGGCTACTCCAATATTCAAAGTTCATATAGTGTCATCCCTCTTACACTCATTTTAAATAACATTAGTGTGAGCGGGATGACATGAAAGTTTGAAAATCGAACCTCGTATAAGGCCTTTAGGCACGATATAGTTAACTACACCGCATCTAGCATGATATTTAGAGCTGGTACACATTGGGCGTTTATTTAATAAAGCGTGCTTTTGAAACGAGCGTTTTAAGATTCAAGACGTACTGAATACCTGGAGGCTACTCCGAGATTCGAAAATCGAAGTTCGTATCGCACGCATCGTCTTGCTCGCTCTTGTATTCAATACTATTAGCATGAGAGGAATGGCACGATACGAAGTTCGAATTTTGCACTTCGTAGTATAAGGCCTGTGCGTACAGACTAGAAGCGAGCGGAGGCATGTAAACACCAAATTAGCATAGCAACGCCTAATGTATATCAGGTCTTATCATAACTACAAGTACTTAAGTCCAGAGTCACACACAACACAATATACTATAAAATAGTTGACTATATTCATCTAGCACGATATTAATCGTAAGACCTAACAGATTCATCTAGAATCACAATATAGTATTTTATGCAACTGTTGTATAAGTGAGGTCTTAAAAGGCGAGTGACGTGAGTTGCGATACGAGCGAATGCGAGTATCGCAATGGAAGACGGCACGAGCCGTTAAGACCAAGTTATACACCGTTGCATACAATATTTTTCCTACGACTCGACTTTACTGTACTGTACTGTACCCTACTGTAGGGTACAGTCGGGAACAGTAGGGTAAAATAGGGTACAGTCGGGTACAGTAGGGTATTTTACCCTACTGTACCCGACTGTACCCGACTGTACCCGACTGTACCCTGCTGAACCCTATTTTACCCTACTGTACCCGACTATACCCTATTTTACCCTACTGTACCTGACTGTACCCAACTGTACCCTATTTTACCCTGTTGTACCCGACTGTACCCTACTGTACCCTATTTTACCCTACTGTACCCGACTGTGCCCTACTGTATCCGACTGTACCCTATTTTACCCTACTGTACCCTATTTTACCCTACTGTACCCTATTTTACCCTACTGTACCCGACTGTACCCTACTGTACCCTATTTTACTCTAATGTACCCGACTGTACCCTATTTTACCCTACTGTACCCGACTGTACCCTATTTTACCCTACTGTACCCGACTGTACCCAACTGTACCCTATTTTACCCTACTGTACCCGACTGTACCCTATTTTACCCTACTGTACCCGACTGTGCCCTATCTTACCCTATCGTACCCGACTGTGCCCGACTGTACCCTATTTTACCCTACTGTACCCGACTGTACTCTACTGTACCCTATTTTACCCTACTGTACCCTACTGTACCCGACTGTACTCTACTGTACCCTATTTTACCCTATTGTACCCAACTGTACCCTATTTTATCCTACTGTACCCGACTGTACCCTTCTGTACCCTATTTTACCCTACTGTACCCTACTGTACCCGACTGTACCCTACTGTACCCTATTTTACCCTACTGTACTCGACTGTACTCTTTTGTACCCTATTTTACCCTACTGTACCCGACTGTACCCTACTGTACCCTATTTTACCCTACTGTGCACGACTGTACCCTACTTTACCCTACTGTACCTGACTGTACCCTATTTTACCCTACTGTACCCGACTGTACTCTACTGTACCCTATTTTACCCTACTGTACCCGACTGTACTCTATTTTACCCTACTGTATCTGACTGTACCCTATTTTACCCTACTGTACCCGACTGTACCCTACTGTACCCTATTTTACCCTACTGTACCCGACTGTACCCGACTGTACCCTATTTTACCCTACTGTACCCAACTGTACCCTATTCTACCCTACTGTACCCGACTGTACCCTTTTTTACCCTACTGTACCCAACTGTACCCTATTATACCCTACAGTACCCGACTGTACCCTATTTTACCCTACTGTACCCGACTGTACCCGACTGTACCCTATTTTACCCTACTGTACCCGACTGTACCCGACTGTACCCGACTGTACCCTACTGTACCCTATTTTACCCTACTGTACCCGACTGTACCCTACTCTACTCAACTCAGCAGGTCTAAACTGGGCTTTAGTGTTGAGTGTACCCTACATTTAATATTATGTGGCAGCTAGGTGTATCGTAATAACGACATTACGACACAAGTGCTGTTATGGCGAATAGATTAAGTATAGACTTTCTGAAGCCATATTATCTATATTCTTATATATTTGTTCGTGACCATGTAAAAACCAGATAAAAGAACAGGAGTAGGAAATAGTACATTACTGCAGCGGCCGCGAAATAGGGGATTGCCGGCCGAGTGTTAACGAGGCCATCTAGAGATACGAGGCCGGCAATCCCTGTTCGTGGCCAAGGCTTGTATAGAGTTTTTCTCAAACATGCATCATCATCATCACCACCATCATCACCGCCATCATCATCACCATCACCATCACCATCACCATCACCATCACCAACAACATCATCAACATCCATCAACATCCATCAACATCCATCAACATCCGTCAACATCCATGAACAAGAACATCCATCAACATCCATCCATCCATCCATCCATCAACATCCATCAACATCCATCAACATCCAACAACATCCATCAACATCCATCAACATACATCAACATCCATCAACCAACATCCATCAACATCCATCAACATCCATCAACAACCATCAACCAACATCCATCAACATCCATCAACATCCATCAACATCCATCAACATCCATCAACATCCATCAACATCCATTAACCAACATCCATCAACCAACATCCATCAACATCCATCAACCAACATCCATCAACATCCATCAACATCCATCAACCAACATCCATCAACATCCATCAACATCCATCAACATCCATCAACATCCATCAACTTCCATCAACATCCATCCATCCATCCATCCATCAACATCCATCCATCCCTCCGTCCGTCCGTCCGTCCGTCCGTCCATCCGTCCGTCCATCCATCCATCCACGTCGACCACGTCGACCTATTAAACGTCATGGTGCTGTGTCACATAAAACAATAGACGATCACTTTGCTGGCCTTGGCCAGCAATGTTGTATGAAATTCCATTATTGACCTCTCGTCTAGCCGCACCTGCAACGTGACAGTTCGTGGCGTATTTTAAGGAACATAACGTCAATATTTCATAGCATGTTTGAGAAAAAGCAGATTATATGCTATTATTATTGTAACAACTACAGTTATATTAACCCCTACATCTTGCGTAGCGTAGGTAGAGTCGAGTTGAACTAAAAATGTAGAGTTGCCTTTAAGTGGCTCTGACTTAAAAGGCCACCACAAATCGAAGCCCGGGGCGTGCGTGGGGCGCCGACGGAGCGTGTTCAGCGCGTCGTATAAACTAAATCATATATACGGTGACAACACCGGCAGCGCGGCGCAGCGTATATGATTCAGTGTTATACAGCGCGCTGGGCAGGCTCCGTAGGGGTCGCGCGCACGCCCTGCGCTGTGCTGCGATCTGTGGTGGCCTAAACACTATTAAATGTATCAGAATACTTGATAGATACTTTGTCAACTTCAGTAGATTTCAGTAGAAAGTATCTACATTTTAACGACCGCCTGTAGGTATTTGAATAACTTCGTATCGCACAATTTACCATTTGCTTCTGCAACGCGACACCATGGGCAAACTGAGTGACTTTGCCATTTGGCTTTTGTTATTAAACTCAACATTAATGAAAACGTTAAAAATAAACTTTTGACAGAAATGGACGCGAAAGCTTGGTGTATTGGCGTAATCCACTTAAATCCAGATCCACGCGGGTAAAGGGTATAAACGGATAAAAGAGGAACTATATTTTTTTGCAGTGCTATTGTTGTCACAATCATGCATTATACGAACAAAATTAAATATATGGTCATCATCATCATCATTTCAGCCGTAGGACGTCCACTGCTGGACATAGGTCTCCCTCATTGACGCCCAATCATTACGGTTGGAAGCGACTTGCATCCACCCTGAACCTGCGGCCTTCACCAAATCGTCCGTCCATCTCGTAAAATATTTATTATGGTGCTTTCATTTAATTTATTTTCTATTACTTAGCTTCTGCCTACTTCACCGTCTGCGATGGAGAGAACCTATTGGTGATTTTTAATTCAATTATCTCTAACCTGTGCAATTTCATGTCAATTTGGACTGCCCAAAAGATATCAATCAAGAGTAGGTAATCTTCTCTTCACACTAATCAACTTTTACAACGTGGGAAAATCATTTTGATGAAACTACGTAGATTCATATTCGTTATTACGAGCACGCAAGGCCTTTATTTCGTCAACTTCATTGTAAAAATATGTTTGTTATAGTATGTGTCCAACACGTTATATTTGAATGCCCATTTTAAGTTGACCCGTAGAAGTATTAGGGTTGGAAGAAAATTTAGAAGCAAGGGCAGGTCACGTGCGCTGGCGTTTCAGTAGCTAGGCGTTTTCCTGTGCGTTTCGGAGAAAGTGAAGGTGCTTCGTCGGAAATAAGCAGCATTTGGACAATAGATAGGCACAATTACATATTTTATTTTATTTCTTGTTAACATGTGTCCGTGTCACCACAGCCTTTTCAGATACATACTTATTGTTAAGTGTTTCGTAACTTTTTAAATGACAAAAGGGGTATAAACGAAAACGATACGAATTATGGAGGTAGAGATTATGATGTCATGGGTTATGAACCTTGTCTCAAATTAACATAAAACTAGCTGACCCCGCAAACGTTGTTTTGCCATATTATCATCTAGGGGCATAAGAAATAGCCTTTAATAACCTTTTCTCAGACTTACCAAACATAGAGAAAAAATTTCGTGAAAATCGATCCAGCCGTTTCGGAGGAGTTCGCAAACACCGTGACACGAGATTTTTATATAGGTAGGTATTAGAATTAGCTTTTGCCGGCGACTTCACGCAATCGGCTCGTAAATAGACCGAATGAGCCTAACGCATTGTTTAAGTGATCTAAAACCATGTTTACATTATTGTCCTTCGAATGAAACCAGTTTGGGGCACATCGGTTGGATTGTTTCAAATTTCAAAGTCTATATCGGACATAAGTAGAGACATGTTTTGTGTTTCTTAAGTATAAAATCGCTGTCAATTGAAATTGCGAACAATGTAAATAAACGATTTAATGAAATATCCATATTACAGCACTTGTTTATTGTTTTAATGGTTTAGGATAGTGTTGTGGTAAGTATTGATTAAATAACACACGGATTTGGCAGTATTTGATGAGGGAAAATGGAAATTAAAGACATTTTAAATACAAGGTTTGTTTACATTGTTTGCCATTTCAATTGACTGACAGTTTATATAGAAACAAGAAAATACTGGTATTCAAGTATCCGTCCCCATAATCTTTCATGAGTTTACTTAAACTGATATGGTAACGGCCAAGGGCATCGCTAAAAGAGGAAACCGAGGGGCACCATTTTGTTGTTTTTTTCGTTCGGAAAATGCAGCTTATGCATCCGTCCTTTTCTGGAAGATCTGTAGATTGGACATATCCACTAAGAGCCACACGAGTTTCTTGATTGCCATTGAGTGTGAACGTTACGGGTGCATGATGTGTCTATCGCGATGCTCGCAGGCCGTCCTGGGATGGGTCTCTTTTCAAAAGACACCTTAGAGATTCTGACTGTACCTACAATTCATACTTTTGCCATCATCCATGCATCAACTTTCGAAATGGTTCGACTCGCTTAAGATAGACAACAATTCCAGAAGTTGGTAGCCGACCTTCACTAGTTGGAGAGGCACTTGAAGAAGAAGAAGATACATCAACTTGCCCCCCTTAACCATCGGCTAGCAACGCCCTTGGTGATGGCTCGACATTTAGGCTCAAACTTTCATGTTTCCTACGTAGTTTACCTTCAACAAGTGGCTCACATTCTTTCCCGAAATTTAAGACGCATTTCTATGACAATAATGGTAACGTAATCCCTTTACAAGTATGGTAACTCAGGACAAATGACAGTCAAGTGTAAATTGTTATTCTGTTACTACATTGTTCTATTTACTTATTAGCTTAGAAGGATAAGGAAACAATCCAAAATAAATTGTAATTCTGAACCATATTAATATGTAAAATTATATAATATGGAACGACGTACCTATCATTTGGAAATACATCACTCCATCTCTTTTCTACGCGTCCTTTAAGTGAGGTCATGAGACACGGTCACTATCTATGGCCATAACTAATAAGTACTTACTCATTTCCTTGATAGTAAAAAAGAAATTCTACTGTTTACAGACGATAATAGTTTAGGCTATCGATGTAGAGCGAGGTAATTTGCATAGTCACATCCATCGGCGTGCCTCTAACATACAATCACTTGTTTATTTGTTTGACCATATCTTCAGGTTTTTGGGTTACTTGCTTCGTTAACGATTTGAAACACTTAAGGTGTATATGCTATGCATGAATGAATGCGTGACGGGAGAAGCAAATGCACCTAAGGTTTTTTTCGTTTGTTTATTTACGGTACCTATGTAGAGAGAATCTTATTTGAAACCGAAACATGAGAGGAGACACGGGAAATTTATTCTTATTTCCTTCCTTCAAATCCCTTTAATGATAGTTTGATCGGGAACTATACTTAATTGTTGTCCGGTCTTCTTGAACAGCGACGCTTGGATGCTCTTTCTTGGGTAGTCATATAAGAGTTTTAAGTTCTGCAATTTCATTTATCGCTCCACGGAGGAGGGTTGAGGTTGGGTGTTGAATATAGAGGAGAAAGGAGATTTATTTATTTAAATAACGCATTCAATGATAGTTTACTTACAAAAGTCTGCAATTGACGAGATTTCATTCACATTACATTCGTATCTATATGTATTTTGTGGTTTCATAAAAATTGGAAACGAAATTTCGACCAGTTATCCGATTGAGCGGGAATTTGGCATACTTACCTACTTTATGTACAGTCGCGTGCTTTAATTTGGGACCCATTTCGAAAAAATATCCTTTGAATTCCTATACAATATGACAGGACTGTCAACCTTAAGTGGGTCCCAAATTAAAGCTCGTGACTGTAAGTCCGGTGACAATACAATAATTTGGTTGTCAAATTTTGTTAGTCCGGCAAGGATCGTCTCTGCAGGACTCTTCAATTGTTAATGGCATCGACTTGACACTTGGTACGTACTGACACTTGACTTCGTCTGACTTCATTTTAAAATCCAGGTAATAATTTGCCGTAGGTTATTAGTTTTTGAAATCGCGTTTCATGACAACCAACGTTAGGTGAATGTTAGATATGTATGTAAATGTTAGCTATTATATAAACTTAGTTCTACAAAATTACTTTTTATTCTTGTTGTAAATACGTAATACTTAGTTAATTTTATTGCTACGCCTCGACAAGGCATCATTTTTATACAATTTTTGCTTTTTTAAGAAATGTTGCAATTGTTTAAATACTGAATCCAAACTATCTCCCAACTGTTTCATTGCCATCGCTTCGTAATCAAATCGCTCAGACATCGTGACTTCTCTGCTTTCGCCCTTATTCAGTACCTCGCACCTCCATCGATCCGTGCTGTTTCACATCGGGATCAGTCTTCACTTTCTATGGCTGACACATTATACAGAGTCTACTGAGTTTCGGACAATGATCGCGGATGTTCACGATTAACATAATTAACGTCTGTAAAGCATTCTTATTAACGAAAGTTTTGAATTTATTATCGATCTCGTAGTTACTTTCCAGTGAATTTTGCTAATAAAACAAAATTGTTTTGTGTTGTAACTGCCTATGCGGCTATGTTAGGAACCCTCCCCTGGACTGTTAGGCATCGTAATTGTAGACTTTTGAAGGTGTTTTACACTAGTTTACCGTGACCGTACTCGCTAGCGACGGCGTAAATGATTTATATGGAGAATTGTAATTCCGTAAGTGACCGCTAGAGGCGCTGTACAATTCTCCATACAAATAATTTACGCCGTCGCTAGCGAGTACGGTCACGTAAACTAGTGTAAACTCATGGTAGAGGTACAGGGCGCCAAATTTCAGGAGGCGATCGGTGGGGGTGGGTGCTTCCCCCGCCAAACTGGCACTCGATTTTGATTTCCTTAAGTGGGCGCCACAATATTCTTGCCCAGGGTGTCAGCAGTGGTTGTAACGCCGGCACTGTATTGATCTATACAAGTATGTGTATCAGTTGTCTAGTTAGTACCCATAGTACAAGCTTTGCTAAGTTTGGGACTAGGGCAATTGGTGTCAATCGTCCCATGATTTATCATTATTTTTATTATCATTTATCTTAAATAATTAGTTCTGTGGCCAAGCATTAACAGCTGATCCGATCAAAATTCATGCGCGATCCTTAGCGCACGCGCCGTGGAATGCGGCAAGGACGATAATAGGCGACGAAAGCTGGCCTACTGACCGACTGCGCCTGTCCAGTTTATTTGTTTATCTAATTTTAGCGGCAGTATTTTATATGCGAAAGTGTTTGTTATGTTTAATAGTAGTATTTAGTAGAGGTTAATATCTGGACACATAAGTTTGTATTACGGAACGGAAGTTTGCCTTTAGGACTCGAGCTTGTAAAGTAACCCTCCATTCATAAACATTTTGTAAAATTTGCCTTGATAGGGGAGAGGTGGCATGAAAGGGATACGTATTGAAAGGGACAATTCAAATTTAGGAAGCCTCCTATATAGGAAGCGTTTATTATTTAAAGTACCTATTGAAATTAAATACAATAATTGCCATTAATTAATTATTAGTTGTTTATTTTCGCATCTTTAAAAAATGTGTATTTTCGCTTTCATAAATAGAATTTTATTTTAAACTAGCTGATGCCCGCGGCTTCGCCCCCGTTGTATTTTTTTTAATTTCTTTCATAAAAACCTTCTCCTGACAATAACAAACGCAACAAAAAAATAATTATCCAATTTGGTGCAGTCGATCGGAAGTTATGCGCTTAGCAACAAATTCAGCGATTCATTTTTATATACAGGGTTATTTGTAATTCACTAGCATCCTTTTAACCCTAAACTCCTACCATTTAAACAAATGTTTTTTGTTTTACGGCTTTTGTCATAACTTAATATTTTTGGTGTAATTACGTTTTGAAAATTTGAGATTACCTCTTATTTTTACGATACTCTGTGTATTTGTATGGGGAAAAAAGTGCTTAATTTTAAAAAGTCGTAGAACAAAAAACATTTGTTTGAGTGATAGGAATTCAGGGTTAAGAGGATGTCAGTGAATTAAAAATAACCCTGTATATTATAGATTGTCCCTTTCATACCACCTCTCCCCTACATCCCACTCGTTCTCGTACATCAATAGTCAACTAACTGAAAATAATCCACCATTTAATTTAGACACTCCTGAAAGTAGATGAATTCTAAATTACAATCGAGATTATTTTGAGCTAGTCGACTTTTTACCTAGGTGTGCGACACACCTAGGTATAACATGATTGTCGGCCTAAGCAGCCTTTCGGAGATAGTCACTCCGCCTTACCGGAGGTCCCAATAGGCTCTTCGAAAAGCGGTCTCCACTCCAACGACCAGTAAATTAATGAGAGGTATTCCTTTGAAAAAAGCCATGGTAACCTGTGGTTTGATCATGGCCTCTCAAGTAGAGGGTCGTGGTTTCGAGCCCAGGCTTGCTTGTATTTATTCGAAATATGTGTCATATTGCATTTGAAATTTACCATGAGCTCTGCGGTGAACGGAACATCGTGAAATTAATTGGGTTGTGTGAAGTTCCCAATTTCTGGACCCGCGTAGGAACTACGACCCAAGCCCTTCCGTTGTGCGAGAAGGCCTGTCCTGCAGCGGCACGTGTACAGGCTGGGATAATTCCTTTTAAAGACCATAAACTGACGCGATACATTATAACGATTCAAAGCTCAAACTCGGCAATTACAGAAACCGCTATTGTGAAAGCTAAGGGTACATTAGTGCTAACGAGACAACCGTTCATGCTATTACGAGCTTTTGACCCCATGCTCATAAAATAAGTTGAATCAATCCGCCAGGGCCGCCCTTTGCGGTTCGCTATGAAACCACTTTGAGGCCGAATGGCTGCTCGTGCTAATTCCATCAGTTCCGGTTACAAGTAGGCTTCTAAACGTCACAATTTATAGTTTTGTCGCGGTGATTGTCTGTCTATTTATAATTAAATCTTGCGGGTGAATTTGGCCCACTTTTAGTGGTCGGATTGACTTGAAATCTAATATACATACGTACTCGTAGGATTGGACGACAATGCCAGTAGGGGAGACAGAGGACAGTTGTGACCGAGAAGAGTAGTGACAACCTAGATTTTAAGAACTTATTAACTGCTAACGAGCTCGCAATAGCGCGCATTTTTTAGTTCAAGTCTCGAGCTATCAAACACGCGCTGTTGCGAGCTTGCTAGCAGTAAATAAGTTCCCAAAAATCGACTACTTATGTCACAACACTCCTCTGTCACAACTCTCCTCGGTCTCCCTTACAGTCAACATTAAGGCTTGTATTAAGCTTTTTTTTATTTAAAACATATCACTATATTAGGTACTTTCTGCAAGTATTTTATAGCACAATTTATAAAAAAAAATGTTCAGACGAATTCGTTATGGATTCAAATTGGTGGTTTAAATTAAATTTACCGAATGCAAGCGCATTTGAAGCTAATCGAATTCGATGAATTGATTAACCTAGTTACTTACTAATGTTTTTATTACGTAAGTGACGTGTGCACAGTATCCGTCCCCGGACATCTCTTCGGATCGGACCAGTCATGACGATAGGTATCTAGTTCGTTCATCGCAAACGGAATAGTTTCTTACTTCCCCGCCTCAACCTCGACTTGTCATTCATAGACCCAGCATCTAAATTAAAGTAGATAAACACCGAGTAATCTAGATAATATCACTGAATAAGGTAAATGAGTGTGTTTTTAGTCCAACGGAGGAGAGAAGTAGGCTTGTGGAGCTCACATTCCAACTTTACAGTTACGACCACATGCAAATTGACAAATATTACCGGACCTGCGGGTTACAGCCGCTATTGCTCGGGCGCAGGTAATTTTCACTTGGAATCGTTACAGTGTGAACTGGAGGATCACGTTAGATGACATTTCAAACTACTTACAAGATGAAGTACGAAAACAAAACAAAGGCGTCAATTAAAGGACATAAAGTAAGGCAGGAATTAAGAGAAGGAAGGCATTTTGAATTAGAGGATTTTAGAAGACTTTAACTTGCCTATTGCAATTATGCTTAACTAACTACCTACGATTAGTAGGAAGTAATATATCATTTTCGACGATCAATTATATAAGTACTTACTAATCATATCTAACACGAGGTTGTTACCGTTTAAACTTCAGTTTTCAACTATCTTTAATCTCAACTACACCTAACCTTTTCGAGGAAAAATGTGACCAAGTTCCAACTTGAGTAAAAGTAACACCGATTAATGAATCAGTGAATGAAACACCTATCCCAGTGGGCGTCCAACGTGTTCGAACGTCCCGAAGTCACTTTCTTTTAAAGCTATCGAACTTATAAATCCAGGGTCGTCTTCACAGTTCGTTGACGCTGGTCCAGCGTGTTATGAGGAAATTTAATGCCGTGTAGAAATTATGGTAGCCACTTACAACTAATAGGTCTATATATCGGTACTTGGGTTACAGTTTCGTATTAATTTGAAGTTAAGCAGTAAAGATAGTAAGGCTATAAAGTTCGGTTTATTATATAATTAACTTACTTAGATACGTTTCACTTAATTATGATGATTTAGTACTAAAATTTAACTACAGTATTTTAAGTAATGGAATGAGATATCAATGAAACTACTCGTAGGTACTCGCTACTAAAGTCGCACCGGTAGCAGGAGCGAAGAGACATAGGTACATAGTGTGGTAGTGAAGTTACTACTTCGCTTTATCTTGCTAGGTAGAATCTTTTACTTCATTTTCACCCAACATCCCAACCTTCCCACCGCAAGGCACAGGGACAACTCAGAATGAAAGGGACCGTGGTTCCCAGGGCCCAGAGGCCCTACCACGAAGTGCATAATTGGAACTTCGTTTCGTGCCGTCCCGCTCACGCTAATATGATTTGAAACGAGAGTGAGAGGGATAATACGATACGAACTTCGATTTTCGAATTTCGTAGTAGCGCCTCTGCGTGGATTGGGAAGTTCACACACACCATTGAATTTCTTCGCATTTGTACCTACAGGTTTTCTCACGATATTTTCCTTCATCGTAAAATTCAAGGTAAATTTCAAATGTAATTTAATTTGCAAATCATTTTCAGTTTTAAACAAAAAGAGAGCCTTTTCTAACGGTTATAATTATAAATGGGCATTTTGATAGATTTTAAAAATAAACTATTTTACTCTAGACAAACAACGAAGTTTATTATTAAGTAGGTATGCTGGTTATAGACAAGAACAATTAGTTTGCTCCACCCACACTACACTTCGCGAAATGACACTACCACACACACATAGTTTCAATTTCTTTGTCTACAGTCACGACTGTTGCATAATTACTACACTCGTTGCCAGGTGGAAAACCCAAATAAGAAAGTGATATGAGTCACACAGCTCTGATCCGCTACCCTTACGTCGGTATAAATATTTGTTTCATCGACGCATTTTGGTCGAGGCGAAAGTATTTTTATTTCTTTGTATCTTTGGAATTGACTTTCATTTGTCTCAGTTCCGTTGTACCTAAGTGTTAGTAAACAACATTATCGAAAGCCAACTGAAAGTCTGACCTTATTTAGGATAGGATGTACTAATAAAACAAATTGTGTTTTTAAGACGTTTATTGTTTTTAAACCCTTTTCTTTATGTTAAACTTATTTTAATAGTGAAATATTTGTGATGTTAGCAAAAATACGATAGAAACTGGGACGTGCAACATTTACATTACTTACAAATAAATCTTAAAGAAACGAGGAAGAATACGAAAAAAATAAAAATAAAATCAATAGTAATTAATAATATTAATGCACAATGATATTTATAAGAGAACTTACTTTTAAAACGTTTGGTGTCAATTTGATATTGTTGAATCGGAATACTTACGGTTTAAGTGTAAGTCTGCATTACAAGATGAAAGCCAATATGGAATAGAAAACCTGTGAAAGAAAACACGTTTAGTATGAATGAACATGCTACACGAGGCCAAATTGCGATAGATCTGTATGCTATTACGCGAATCACAAGACTTTGTCCACGCAGATTACCCTTGACTTTCACCTATTTACCAAAAGCATTCGTTTCTTTTCATAGAGTGGGATGGAAACAGTAAGGTAAATCATAGTTTGTTAAAACAGAAAGAATTGAAAAGAACTAACATTAAGATCTTGGTTCGGGAAGACGCGCTATATTTTTAGCAGACTTCAAAAAAAGGAGGAAGTTCTCAATTCGGTTGTATGTTTTTATTTTTAATGTGTACCTCAAAACTCCGTCATTTATGAACCGATTTGGAAAATTCTTTCGTTAGCTATTCTGTATAGGATTACTAACATTACATATTAAGTTAAACGAATTAACAGTAACAGACCGCCTAATATTTATTTATTTATTTATTTATTATTTAGCTTCTTGTCTACGAGTATGTATATTTTAGTTCATTATGTAAATAAATAAATAAATGTAGTGATTGTACAAGATTTTTAATTAATTAAGGATTATCACAAAACGAAAATAGTTTAATATGCTTTACATGCATAATACAGTTTTCATGAATCAGTTTGATGCACGCTTTTTTGTATAGGTCGACATGACATGGTCTCATCAAAAGACTCATCTTTTGTTCATAATATAGGTACGACGAATAACCTTGCTCTTGCCATTATGAAATTAAACCAAAATGATCCTCGACTTCAACTAGACTATTTTTCTCATAATTTCCACAAGACCGGTGTCATCGACTTTACACGGCATGCCCGTCTGATTGCCACTTGCGAACTCGCGACGCACAATGAAATAATAGGTTTCGTCATGGGAACCCAAGCCAGTGACCCACTGACTCTATGCGACGCTTTTGTTCCCTAGACTCAAGACTTTCTGAGAAAAATTACTAGCAATTTTGAAAACTTTCTTTCAAGGCGGCGCATTCTTGCTTTCAAGTGGTGACACGGGTAAGTATCAAATTATATAAACTTTGAATAGAATAATGGACAAAATACATAATGATATAATGCTACTTTTTCAGAAGCAACTTTACAGGATTGTTATAATGTGAACCTGACCTTAAACCAATCTGTAGATTACACGATTCATCGATTCACCATGAATTATATTACATCAAATGAATCAGTGAATGTATTTAGTTCATTACCTATTCTTTTTAAGTTTTAAGGGAAGGTTGCGATGATTGGAACACTTAACTTAAAGGCCTTATCTCGTTTCAGTAATATAATGTTTTCTTTATTATTTTGACTCTTATGAACATTATTATTCATACATAACCTTACCTATTTACTTTGACTATAGTTCCCTGTGACGTATTTAGACACTGCAGCCCTGAGCCTGAGATGCTTCCTAACTTAAGTTGTTGAGTACAGTTAGTGATGTGCCGAGTCGCTGTTTTGGAGGATCGAATCGACTCGAGTCATTTTATGTGGTATTCGAATCCTGACTCAATTCTGCGATTCGAGTCCAGTGAAAACCTACTCGAGTCTATGTTTGGTATCTATTCGAATGTTTACTCAAGTCAAGAAATTCGAGTCCAGAAATCAAGTCCGTTACCAATTTTATAACAAAAAGGAAAAATCGAAAAGGAGTATCTTCAAACAGCATTAGTTTAGTATTCATTCATTGCTTAAGTAAAAAGAGATTGAATTCAAGCGAGTCAATCTGACTCGAATACTAGATTCGAGTCAGTTGTACTCGTATAATAGAATCGAGTCAGCGAGTACGAAATCGATTCTCTCTGACTCGAGTACCGAATCGAGTCTGGCGTACTCGAATCAAAATATTTTTGTACTCGAGTAAGCGAGTCGTAAGCAGGAATCGAGTCTGACTCGAGTCAAGCCGTACTCGGCACATCGCTAAGTTCAGTGAGCATACTTAGCACACCTAAAGTCAGTCACATAACTCCTTATCAGATAGAAACCAGAAATTAAATCGGTGAAACACGAACATTACACGATCATGTCAGTAATATGACCATTAGTATTACCCGCCGCCTCTGGTCCACGTAACTTCCGATTACAAATGCTGAATTGCAAAAAAACGGTCAAGTGTAAGTCGAACTCGCGTACGAAATGTCCCTACTATCGTACAATTAACATTACCTATTCAGTTCCAAGCCAAGAAAACGCTGAAACTAACACGTTTCTTAAAAATTTTTAACTTTACTTTATTTTTATTGTTTGCGGCTATAACGGCCATAATAATACAATATACATATATATATATATATATATATATATATAAAAAAAGTTAAAGTTATATCTATTTATACTCTGTAGGTATAAAGTATAAACGTGAAGTATCTGTCTAATTATTACTTTTTAAAAGATACAGTGGACGAGCAAACAGCGGAGCCTCACTAATAAATTCGGGTACGGAACCGTAAAAACGAATAAATAATTATAGGTGCTCATCGTAATCAGCCGCAAGACGTCCACTGCTGACCCAAGGGCTCCCCCAAGGTTCGCCAGACAGACCGGTTCTACGGCCTCCGCATCCAACGCGTTCCCGCAACCATAGATATAATAGGTCGTCACGTCACTCCATCTCGGAGGCCTACCTACACTGCGTCTTTCGTTCCGTGGACGCCATTCGAGAACATTAACGTTCAACGTTAACGTTAACGTTTAACATTTGGTAGCATAGCATACGGTTGTGGTGCTGGCTCTGAAGATTAGCTCTGGTTGAGTTCGAAACGCGTCAGTGTAGTTTGGTGGTGGTGATGGTTGGGTTTGTGTGATTTGTGTGTGTTCGTACAGTTTGGAGGTGCAGGAACTGCATGAACACACATTTCTTGCATAAACGTAACTATCGTAAGGTCGCGGGTGAGCAAAGTAATTGTTTCAGTTCATTATTATGGACCTCCGCAAAGTAACGTCTGATTCAATAAATTATTTAATTACGAATATGTCAACTAGTCAAAACTTTAGTTTGGACAGTAGTTTCGTAATAAATTATTGCAAAAACCGGCCCAAGGTGTAAGGTCTACTTTGGCAGCCCCGTAATGGACATCAAGACCTTTGGACCTTTGGGACACTGGAGGACCACCTGGCACAACACAAATACAATTATGTTCATACTTACCTGTCATCTTCAGTTGAGGACTATATTAAGCTTACCATTACTTGTTTGTTATGTAGGTATGTTACCTCTTGCTCGGATTACCTGCAACAAACGAGAGAGCCGTTAGAAACAATCCTTACAATAATGCAGTTTTTTTTAGCTTACGCTATGAAGTAGATTAAACCATGATCTTAAAAACAGTCAAAACGACTGAGTAAGACGGTATCCCAATTGCGTAAGTACTAGCGTTATCATAAACTTTGTAATAGTAATTTTAAAAATGCAAGGTATGTTAATAGAGGCTCGGAGCGCGAGAAAGGCGTTCGAGCATTGTTGTAAGTACCTACCTACGGATCTTTTCGGAAGCTCACGCGCAGCCAAAGATCGTTAGATGTCCTTGAGAAGGTCCAACGGGATGGGGAACAGGTTGGACCCATGGACGGACGGACCGACTAGCACAGTTAGCCGCCGCCACTGTAACTGGGTCATCCTATATATATAGTGAAGTTCAAGGCGCAACGCTCATTGCAAGTCAAACTCTCGCACAAGCTCCACGCACTTTCACCGGTGACGACCAAGCTACCTCGTGGAAGACAGTAAAGTGTTTAGTGACTCAGTGATTGCCTGTTCCGGTACCAGATAAAGGTAAGCAATCGTGATTTTTGGCTTGGACAGTGAGTGCAATGGCGACTGTGAAAGTTTCCTAACGGGACTGGACGCTCAACACCTTAAGTGACCATGTGATCTTAATTGTTGTCATAGTAAGATTTAGGTGTTCTAGTGATTCGGTGCAGTTTAAGAGGAATGATAATGTTAAAGTGAATGAAATAATTTCAGGATTTTTAAATACATTTTTATCTTTTTTAACCGACTTCAAAAAAGGTGCTATGTTCGACTGTGTCAAAAGTGATTTAAAAAAATATTATTTTAGGTTAAAATTACATGAAAATGTATGTATCCACGTATTTTAAATTAAATTATTTTGATTAATGTAGTCATATTTTTTTGCAGTTTATTAGAAAATACATATACTTATAAGTAGCACGTTATAACAATATCCCTTCATTATCCTTATTGTGTGAATGCCACTGAACTTATAGTTTATTTTATTTATTTAAGAGTTAAAGGGATAAATGCATGTACCTAGGTAGGTACCTATATATTAATTAAATTATAAATAAATATTTAATAACGTCGGATAACATAGTAACTAAAATAAATTTCATAAAATATAAAAAGAAAAACTTAAGCTTTTTTTGAACCTGTTTTTAACAGGCCTCAAAAAGAAAACTTTTTGAAAAGAAGTTCTTGAAAACTGGTGAAAACTGTGACTGTGATGGTGATTTCAAGTGTTTTATTTTTATCTAGACGAATCAACAATTCATGATGTAAACTACATAATGTTAATCATCACATTAGGTAGCCATAATTAACACTCTCAAATTAACAAAAAAAAAATTGTAAACATTAGTTAGGTAACCTCGTAAATATGCGAACATATATAGAACCTTGCTTAAAAAAACCAAAGTACCAAACTTTCCCTTTTAAAGTTTACAATAACGCGCCGATTTAGATAATGACGACTTAAGACTGAAAACAAATTCTTTTGAGTAGCACATTAAGTGTATTCACCTCGCCACGTGGTAGAACAATGCAATTCGATACGAAAATTTCACGGCAGTTAAGAACTCGTCAGCGCTCTTTTCACTGTCCGTTTTAGTCATGTAAATAAAAACCTTCACTTTCCAAAATAAGAAAATGTACGTCACCCGTTGTGCTTCGAGCTCCAACCGTGAATTTGACTCGGACTGAAACAATATTGCGAGACAAATCAGTCTTTCGCAACTTACGTGTTTTTACATAAGGCATTGTATAATGAATACATTATTTTATTCAGCTTCTAACAGTTCTTCAAATCACTGTTATCATTAATGGAAGTCACGTTCATAAAGAAGGTTAAAGTTTCAATAACTTTTAGTATTTCAAATTATTTAGGATTTTTTTTTTCAATTCGGTAAAACCAGTAAGTACCTATCTAATAAATAGATGTAAAGCTTCACCCGTTGAACATACAGCTTCCGTACCTAACTTAAACGTAACCCAAGTAACCTTGCTTCTGTTAAAATAACCGAGATATTTATTACAGCACCGATTCATCTGAAAATTTCAAGCACTATCCAAATTTGGCATCATCCAGCCACCCACAGGTTACGTCACAGTTTCGCTTTCTCATTTCACGTTTGTAAACAAAACATAAGTAGGGCCGGCGGGACTGCTACGATACTTGTGACGGGTTTCTGCAAGTAATTAAAAGTCTTGAAACGTGAACGGGCTGTCGAAAGTGGCAAGGAAAGCTGTAGCGATCGGAATGGTCAATAGCAACCGGCGAGCCTTGCATGCCCGCGGTTTCTCACACACACTCACCCATGCTAGAATTATCGTAAGAAATTGTTACGTTTCCTTCACAAACCGAAGTGTGACAATAAATTAAAGCAATGAATCATTAGCGCTTGGCATATTTATTCAGATCCTCGCATTATTTATTTAGCTCTCACGAACAAAATTGGCGGGAGCTTAGTACCTATCTATAGCAATTTGCAAATATATTTCAGTATGCAAATTAAATTTAGCATATTATGATGAAGACAATGATGGTTTTTTTAACAATTTTTCTTCCTTTCTCTAGAGCCTTCCTTTGCCTAGGCAATTGAGCCGATTTAATGAAGGAATGTAAAGCATTAGGTACTCAAGTGTAAAAGAAAAAACGCTTGATGAATACTGTAATCCTACGGTGTTAATATCGAAGATTAATTAGATAGTATATGGTATTTTTATAATGTAAAAAATATATATATATATTAGATAGTAGGTGCTTAGGAATATTGACTTTTGTAGATTTGTTTGTCATTAGCCAACACGGTATGCCACTGCTGGGCAAAGGCTAATAGCATG
The DNA here is from genome assembly GCA_947859365.1 of Archips crataeganus. Lineage (NCBI taxonomy): Eukaryota > Metazoa > Arthropoda > Insecta > Lepidoptera > Tortricidae > Archips > Archips crataeganus. The sequence goes on along the minus strand of OX402059.1, from coordinate 8,443,894 downwards.
TTCGGTCTATTTCGCATGGCGATTCTTCGTAGTAGACCATAAGGCTCAAATCTCCTTTTTTCTAGTGAAAGGAATATTTATGACTTAGTTATATAGTTAAAAAGCTATTTTAATTAGGTTGTTTAGGTAATTAAAGTAAATAATTAAACTAAGAAGGTACTTGGAAAACAAAATATGTATACTTAAACCAAAGATCAACCTGAACATCAACGAAGTGTTTGGGAGTGGTTGAAGTAAGTAGGTTAATAGATTTAACTACAATACGAAATTAAATGTGTAAAGACGGATGCAATTTGCACAAATGAGTTTATGAGGAGGCATAAGTTGTTTAACAAAGAGCTGACACGAATGAGGCATGATAAACCTACACAGTTACTACAGTTAGGTACTATATCTAATGCTATATATGCCTGAGCCTCAAACTCTTGTTATTCTGCAATATGTATAAATAAATAAAAATTAATCGTACCTTAGGATTAGTTCTTAGATTTCGGGATTGTTTAATGGAAATCGAAATTGGGCTTTTGCTATAGAATTTTAAAGCAACAGTTAATCCTTTTCACAAATAAGCACCTATGCACTTTCTTCAACTGTATATAGGAGGCCCAGGTGCGACCGCGCTTGGAATACTGTTGTCATCTCTGGGTAGGGGCACCCCAATACGTTCTCCTTACATTTGACCGCATTCAACGTAGAGCAGCTCGACTTGTCGGTGATCAGTCATTGATTTCCGATCGTTTGGATCCCTTGTCCATGCGAAGGTACTTAGGTTCTCTTTGTGTGTTCTATAGACTCACCGCGTCGAGTGCTCCGAAGAATTATTTAATTTGCTACCTGCTGCGAAATTCCACTATCGCACCTCCCGCCTAAAGACTAAGTTCCATCGTCACCATCTCAGTGAATGGTGGTCTACCGCTATTCGTTTTCCTCGGCACTTCCTACCACGTACAGCGAAACTGTGGAAACAAGTTCCGGCAGCAGTTTTTCCCGACAGCTAAGACATCAGGGCTTTCAAGAAAAGGATTTATACTTCTTTTAAAGGCCAGCAACAGATTAGTGACTCTCTTTGAGTTGTTGATACCTATTTATGGGCGGTGGTGATCATTTCCCATCAGATGACCCTCTTGCTCGTTTCCCTCCCTCTCATAGTAAAAAACTCAGTGTACTTAATGGCAACTAGTTTTGTGAGAGTAACAAACTGAAATACTAACTCGGCTGTTCGCATGCAGTAGGCATGAACTAGATGTAAGAATAATTTCCTCCTAAATAACAATTCGGTACATTAGTGTGGGTAGGTATGCTTAACGTCGTTGCAGCACAACAACAAATGCAACAGAAAGTAAATAAATACAAATATAAGCATGCAGTAAATGAAGACAAGGTCTTTTGAGATATGGCTCGTAAAAGGACCCTTGATTTTCAAAACAATTGGGGTAACAATAGAAGAATTACAACCGCGCTCTATTTAAGGTTTCTATCGTTCGTAGGAAATGAAAGTAACCACCACTTGGTCCTTTTGTATAGATATCTTCATTGCTATTTTAAATAGCAAAATAACAATTTAATGCAATGGTCGCACTTTAAAGTCGTAGCACACCCACTTAAGTAGTTACCTACGAGCAAAAATAATGTCTATTGAAAATGAATATTTATCAATTTAAACATAATTGTTCCGGGTACAAGCACCTAAGTATACATAGGTTAAAATCCAGTAGGTGTACAGATAACTACTCAACTAAGTTAAAAGGTTCGTTAGTAGGTACATTTCTGCTGCTGTCATTTCTTGATAGGTACCTACTGCCTTAGTAATAAATATGTCATAGACTGCCCCATGAAATTTGTATGTTTATAGCTAGTCTAACTATCTAGCTAAACTTAAAATACTTAAACCTAACATTATGTATAGTCGACCAAGCAAGTGCTTTACCATTTTTTATGACAGTTCCTACAGCAGAACAAAAACAATAAGGCTGATTGTCACATTGAGTTGTAAGTGAAAATACCCTTTGATGTTTAAGCCGTACAACTGACATTGAACCTTAGTGTGGTAAAGGAATCATTTGGTCGACTATACATAGGTATCACTTGATATTCGGAAATTTTAAATATCACTGAACAACATCGCAACATCGTATTTCTCCTGCATTGCCGTTATTTAAATTTAAATCGAGTCGAGCGAGTTTACAACAATGGTGGTCGTAGTTTTTCGGAGACACCTAAGTAGGTAGGTATGTCTGGTAGTTATCTCGATCAAGTTTTTTTTTAAATAAGTGGCTTCTGTCAAGAAATTACTTTACCATGATAAAATTCCATTACATTAGTTAGTCTTAAATTATTATAGTTTCAAGAAGCCAAATTGACAAGTCAAGTGTGTGTGTGTGTGTGTGTGTGTGTGTGTGTGTTTTACTCAAGTAGGTACTGAAAATTGACTAAACCTAAAAAAAGCACCAAGGGGCCATCCATAAATTATATCACACCAATTTCAATCAATTTGGACCCCAACGTCACACTTATTACTATGAAAATCGCCATTATGTTCTTCTAGTATCACAGATCGCTTGAACCCCCCCCCCCCAAAATGAGTGACGTAATAAACTTTTAAAATTCCAATATAAAGGTTCATACAAGTTTATTATCTTTCATTCCGAGATGAAACCTATATAATCATGTCAAGGCTCACAATCGGATGGCCCCCAATGAGAAATATAAAACTTTGAAGGGTGCTTTTTTAGGAAAATAGAGTTTAGAGCCGATATAACAAAACACGTCCTCATATTCTCGTTTAATATTCTCAAACATATATATATATATATAATCAAATCAATAATAGCTAGCGATATGCTTAAAAAAAATTCTATAGAAGCTGGAGGGTTTAGTCAATTTTCAGTACTTTGTAGGCAAACTCCTTCAAATAGGTTGAGTTTGGGCAGCTAAAAAAATACGGGTCTGTTATTTTAGACTACTCTCTCTAACATATATAAAAATTAATCAAATCGGAGCCGAGTTGGGTACTTTTCCTTCTACTTAATTAAGTCTTTTGGTTTATTGATGTAGAAACTGTGAAACAAATGTTATACACACAAGTTGTCTTTCGTAATTAATTTGTTTGTTCTCGGGTCTTGGGTGTTTAATATGTATTTAAGTATGTATCTATCTATATAAGTATGTTTATCCGTTGCCTGTACCCATAGCACAAGCTTTACTTAGCTTACTTTGGGACTAGGTCCCGTGATATTTATTATTTATTTATTTATTTATAAAGGAATAGGAGTACCTGTCTATTTAAAAATATTATTTGATTTCTTGGTTATTTTGACGTTTTCTTCTTATTTGATGAGAGCACATAAAACGAAGGAAAAGTCAGTAATGGCCTTTATTTAGTGGCTCCTTGATAACTAGTTCCCTATCGTCTATCTTTTTTGGCAAAACGTCGCGTCGATAGTGAAATTCACATTCGGCATTCAACTGCAGATCTTGTATCACCCAGATCGCTTAACATGAAGAGCTGACCAAACGAACACCGATTACGCAATTTCACCGCCTCTAAGTTGTCATTTATCGACTGTTTATGCAACGAAATCCAACATGTTTTTGCCTAATGTTGAGTATTCCGGGTAGTTTTCTATTTTTGCAAGAAATTTTCCGGATTACAATATGGTATGCGGTGAAACTATTCACTCGAATATGTAAAGTGTTGGCGTAAGTCGAATTTACTAGTCGATAGCATTTGCGTGACAAAGACGCTAGTAGCTGCCGCCCCCTGTGGAAGACAAATGCATGAGCAGAGCTTTTCCACTCATTTACCGATGGTCTAACGCATCTCAGCATAAGTAGGTACTTATCTTAAAAGGATTGGCGAAGATTATATCACACATTGGAGTCCGACTGGCATTTAGCGGAAGTGCCAGTCCGGAACTAATCACAGGCCGATTAAAATTCATATCCATATTAAAGTTTCCGAAACACCGGAAGGAATCCCAATGTTTTAATGCAATGCTACGATGCCATCATCTATAACAGGTAGACACTGATTCACTTCACTCGCACCCAAAAAAGCTTTAAGTAAGTGAAAGTTGTAGCGACGCGAGAGGAATCTCGTCTGTCAGCGTTGGGTAAGCGAAACGATTATAATACGAAAAAAATTATACACCGGCGTTGCCTTTAGGCCTCATTGTTGATTGATATTTTTTTACCTTCACTGTTACGGTACTCCGTGTACTTCGCACATCTTCGATCCGGTGGCTGGCTCTACTTTTTTTTTTTAGGAAGTAGGTGAAGGTGTCAGCCGCCATTGAACATGTGCATCTAGAATCAGTAGTACCGTTGAATCTACATCGAGAACGTGGTACTGTTAGAAGGCCGCCACGCATCCAGTGATCGCGTCCGATCTACCGAGACCGTTTGTAGCACATGCTATCATTAGAATCCCCGGAATTTACTAATTATGAATCGCTTATCTTTTTTCATCGAAATCTTACCGATTTATCTTTTAGGTGTTCTTATTTGCGTACATATTCGGTATGCCATTAGGCCAATGATGCCATCTTAGACATAGAAATTAGAACCGACCCTCTTAAAAATCTGGCTTACCACAACTATGGTCGTAGACATAGTTAGTCTTCATTTATTTTCGCATAAAGACTTGTGTTCTGAAGCGACTTTGCCAATAACCCCATTGCACTCGTACGCCACGATAATGAACCACGCATAAGATCAACTAGACAAATCCAAGCAACTGCAGAAAGAACCAAATCTGGCGTTAATAAAATGCAGTTTTCGAATCGGAAGTTTTACACCGTTAATCCCAGACAGGCTCTAAATTACCTACTATTTGATTGATATCCAAGTAATGAAAGCATAACGTGTTTTTTCTGGCAGACAAAGTCTCGTGCTTTTAATAACATAACACATATTACGACTTATTAATTTAATACGGATTCGTGTTCACATCCGCATCAAGAACACGCACTGTTACCAGCTTGTGCAGTTTTAGAAAGCGGATTGCACGCTGGACCAGCCAGTGAGTGGGCGAAAAACAAGCCAAAAAAACGTCCACCACGGAAACGAGAAAACGTTCTAAAAATTCTTATTAACGTTGCTCAGTCTTCAGAACGTGGGTATACTTAAGACACGAGCTATGTGAGAGAAACAGAAACTTGAAGAAAATTGTCGAGGCAGAGAAACCGCCTTATGTTTCCACGGTGAATTTCCGATGAAAGTGGCCTGTTGGTCACAGAATAGCCGGTTCAACTCTTCGCTCCGAAATTAGAAAAACGTTAACCTTGCACGGACGGAGGTGGCACACACGCGACCGGCCTGGCTCGCTTTCACCCATCACCATGTTTGCCGCGCCTAGCTGCGCTGTTCTGCGTTACTAGACAATATAATTACACTCACTTCGAATCAAAATTCACATCTTTGCAGCAGATGATGTGCTTGATACGTTTAGTAAAGTTGTTTTAGAGCAGGTAGTTAAAAACACCAGTAAAGCAATTTAACGGACAAAGTGAAGTATCGTGATAGGTATGTATTAGGTAATAAGGTATTCATGTTCAAAAAAAAGAACAAATGATTTAAAAACCGGCCAAGTGCGAGTCGGACTCGCGCACGAAGGGTTCCGTACAATTATCTATAAAAATCACGTTTGTTATATGGGAGCCCCCCTTAAATATTTTTTTTTTTTTATTTAATGATTTGTTTTTAAAGACAATATATAATTAAATATTCTGTGAATATTTCAAGTGTCCACCTGTTGTCGTTATCAATATCGAGGAAAAACGAGCAAAAAAATCATGTTTGTTGTATCGGTGCCCCCTTAAATATTTATTTTATTCCATTTTTTAGTATTTTTTGTTATAGCGGCAACCAAAATACATCATCGGTGAAAATTTTAACTCTCTAGCTATCACGGTTCCCGAGATACAGCCTGGTGACAGACGGACGGACGGACGGACAGCTGAGCCTCAGGAATAGGGTTTCCGTTTTTACCCTTTGGGTATGGAACCCTGAAAACGGCTAAGTGAGAGTCAGACTATCCATATCATCTTAACTGTAACGAAAAAAAAAACGTTTCTTGCAAGATGACTTCTGTATTTTATTTAATGTTTAATTTGTCACACAAGCACACAGTAATCACACTGAAAATTGTGTCTGATAGCTTTTGCCCGCGACTTTTTCCGCGCAGAATTCCAATTTGTGGTAAAGCTTCTTCATCTCTTTCTTCGTATAAAACAAAAATCCTGCAACGGCAACATCCATCATTATCATCATTTCATCATCATCAGTATCAGTTAGTGAATATGTATATAAATCCCGTTTATTCCCTATCCCGTGGGAATTTCGCAATCCTTTCTTATCGGATGCCTACGTCATAGAAAGAACACACCCTCCAAGTTTCAGGTCTCTACGATCAGCGGTTTAGGCTGTGCGTTGATCCGTAATTCAGTCATTCAGGACAAATCATCATTTTATATGTATATATTTATTACAGGTCTAACGTAATTTAAACGATACATCCCTCTGATAGACCGACAGGCAGCGATGGTTTAGAAATAGGGTCCTCGTAGACGTTTGGAGAAATATCTTCCTAATGTTACAAAAAGAAAAGTCCTGACTGACTGCCCTAACTCTTGGAACTAGAAAACTCAAATTTTACTAAACTAGAGATAAAGATGGATTTCAGACTTCCCACGGGATAAAGTTCTGTTTTAAGCTAATTTCTTTATAAATATGACGCATTAATCTCTCGACAGAGAATCTAGGCCGTTGAGGCTAAGATCCGCGTCGATCGAAAGTGAGGTTAGTTTCCCGCGCGTTGCACCGCGAAGTTCAGTCGCCTGCGCAGGTTACTAGGTCAAGGGGTCGTTGCCATTTCTACCCGCACTTCAATCGAATCGATAAACCCTTCGAAAGAAAGTTACTTCGCCCGGGGCAAAAGGGCAAAGCGTCGGCCTTTTACCATCCATGTAATATCAGCATTAAGTCATCTATGACTGGTTGGTGAACACATCAAGTCATTCATTCATATCATCTTAAGCTTTAAATTAGTTATTCTATGTTCGACACCTGAAACTCCTCACTCTTACATAAGAGCACGAGTAAATAGACAGTAAGCAAAGCATATGTTTTATGAAATAATGTATGTAATGGCAACTCGGATGTTTGCATTGTGTCCATAAAAAATGCAAGAAATACCTTTACTAACCACTTCCCGCTTTCTCTTAGCAAAAATGTATTCGTATGGATGTCGCGTCTTTTCAAACGCTTTGACTTACGTAGCATTGTGAGCACGGCAGTTGAGGTTGAACAATATGCGTTAACTGCGCAGTGCCACATAAAAATATAGATAAACGTAAACGTATGTGGTTTTACAAGTAAATAGTAACATGGCATACATAAAACATAAGCAATGACTGGCCGCGTCTCGCGACCGGCAATTTCTCCGGAGAGAATCTCAGCGGACGCGCTACGCGCTGTCACCAGCGGCCAGCGCACCGGCGCAGCACGCCTACGTGTGCATTTTACTTATTCAATAGGATAGACAAGAGACAAACAAATGCACGTCCCGTAAATACTCAATTTTACACAATTCCAAAACAAACTGTAAATGATCTGTAGCATTTCGCACGTGATCGTAGCTAGCTAGCTACAGATAAGCGAAAGCTTTATATAAAACTAATATATTTTGATGCTTTAGGCTTTTGAATGTTACCATAAAAAATTTGAATGACGCAACAATAGTAACGCGGTCGCCCAGAAGCAGGTGTAAAATCACTCGCTTTTATCGGTCAAAGAAAGTAGACCGCCGGGCCCGATCCGTGACCGTTAACGCTTAATAAGTAGTCTACACAACTAATATACGTCAATTTTTATAACTAGCACCTTATTTGAGACAGGTACAAGAAGTGACATCCGAATAACTGTTAGATAAAACCGGGTTAGCTTCTATAGGTTAGAAGAAGACGCAAATAAACAAACATCGTCAGTATTTTCATCAATCGATTTGAAAGCCTAATCTGTTTGATAGTGTTTTAATAAGTCGTAAGAAAGATCGAATACCACCGTAATAGCCACACTAGACCAATTAGTTTAATGGACATCCTCTAATTAGTCGTAGACAGCATCCTCGTAAAAATGCACCGAAGGCAATGCAGGGGGCTACTTTCTAAGCAACTCCAAACGCAGGCAATCAATTTGCGCGATTCACTCATCAGACAGAACACTTTCTAATCGACAACGTCCATTGCGCTAGCGTATAATTAAAGAATATTCGATGCGTAATTATTTTAATCAGTAAAAGCTTTGAATGTGTTTCATAATTGTAACACGTAACATGTTGTACCTACTGTAGGTTTTATACATAGATGTCGCAATTGGTATCCCTGTACTTTGAACCCACCTTTACCTCCAAAGAATTACTTACTGTGTGGCTTACGAATTTTTTTCTATTGCCAGCAGGATGTGTCAGAAGGCAGCAGGTTGGGCGCTATTAGCCCTCATCAGTTCCTCGACGATTCTCCACACGATCGCGTACCCGCAGCATGCTCCTCTCATATCACAGGTAAAACCTAGATTATACAACTCTAATACTTACCTCTAACTAATACTTATGCCAAGTTTAATAAGGCAGGAATGAATGAAAAGCAGTATTGCGTTAAGCTTAATCGAACAACGATTAAATAGTGTTTGTGTATTTAGTGCAAAATTTGATCTGAGTAACTACGATTATGATGACTTTTATCTTTAATGAAATTTCCCGATGTTCCGTGAAAGGATTTTTTTTAATTGTCCGTGTACTGTGGAATTCGTTGGATGCAGTGTTCAGTTATTATTGTTTTTAACCGACTTCAAAAAAAGGAGGAGGTTCTCAATTCGGTTGTATGTTCTTTTTTTTTTTTTTTGAGTAAAAGTACTTTATATTATTCTGTTATTTAAAAAGTTCCTCGGATTTATGTATCGAAAAGTTTACTTAGATAAAATCGTTAATGTGTTTTTTTACATCAATGCAATTGAGGGATTAGTTTAGCGCTGTTGTGGAATTTCAAAGAATTTCTATTTTCTATATGGACGCATTAAGGGGCTGTTTCACCACTTTTCTTAAAGTTCGGATTAGCTTAAACATAACCTTATTTGACAGATGGAATTAAGATTTCTGTTTCACCAGTCTCGATTAGCGCTAAGTGACGGACAAACTGTTTCTTAATTTGACCATCAGATCAGGTGGCATTTAGCATTTTTATCAGTCACATAAAGTTAGTTTATTTTTTTGTGGCCATGGTTGGAGAGCCCTTCAGCCGGTTTCATAAAAATAAATCAAAGTATTTTTTATTTTTTAAAGAAAGAGATCATGCTAAATTGCATAAAATAATTTAAACATCAAGATTTGAATAAAAAAATGTAGGTACACTTTTAGTATGTAAAAATAAATCCAAAATTTCGTAATATTTTTTAATAACAAACTTTTTTTCAGTGGCTCAATCGTTTGTTCTACCTGAACTTGTATGTCGCCATTAAAAAAAAGTTTATCTGTCAAATGGTTTGGCGCCACTTTTCGATTCGTTTTACGTGATTTTATTTTTCTTTGTTATTGTTAACAAAGTATCGTAATTAAATACCGTTTTTGGCTCAATTATAATGTTACATATTTGTTTATGCAAAAAAAATAGATGTATTCAAAAATTATATAGTTAACCATTTCTTTTGCTTTAATAATGAGTGACTCTTTGAACGAAAGTGTGCGAACAGGAACGCGTGGTCGTGAAATGCGACGTTGCCATTCCGACTTTTTGTTAAACACACGATTAGTTAAGTGGTATTTAGTTTGCACAGGACCGGAGTGGTGAAACTGAAAAAACACTAGCTGACAGATTTGTCCAGTACTTAGTTTATTCATTGGTTACGTAACCAGCAGTTTGACAATAAGGTGGTGAAACACCCCCTAAATGTATTAAATATCGTTATTTTAATGTTTCAGTCAACAAGTAACGTACGGACACAAAACCCGCAATACTATAGCAACTCGCTGCCAGCGCACGGGCAGCAAGCGCAAGAACGGAAATTCGCAGAGAAACCGAACGCGCTCAAGAAAGTAGCGCTCGACGACCTCGACGATATCCAGAACAACTCTATCTCCGATGGAGGCTTCTCATGGTCCAACATGCTTGGTAAGGAGTATAGTTATCTTCCAGGTGATTTGATTACTTTATTACAAACAATACCATGCTTTTAGTCATCAAAATTTTAAACAATTTGCGAAATACGTTTTGGCAAAATAATAAGAAGGATTAAATTTCAGGAATGCTAAAACCCTTTTCAGGAATGATAATGCAAATGTTATTCAACCCCGGCGGTACGACGGGCCCCAACAAGAGCGACAGTCTCGACACGGATTCCTCGTCAGTTTCCCCATGGGCCAACCTCTTCTCCATGGGACTCAAGATCTTGACGGCCATCCTGGGCGGAGGTGCCTCCAGCGACGGCATCGACAAAGTTGACAACGGCTCATCCCCCATGCAGGTAAATAAAAACCTTCAATAACGATACAATCACTAAATAATTGCCAATTAACCGAATAAATCATTTATTTTAAAGCATATCACGCAACATTTAGAGCAATGGGCCATATAATTTATCCTTATCTACTAACATGATTTCTGTAGATATAAGTCTTCGGTCACTATTTAGTCTAAAGGCACTTTGCAAGTTTATCCTCACCCGTAGAACATCATTTAGTATCTATCCATTATGTAGTTTATAGAATCCCTAATACACATAAAATTAACTACTACCTTCACATCCTGGGGTAATCTCAAGAAATATAATTACCATCGCAATGTAGTGCCTTAATGTATCAATGCTCTCTTGCATTGCCTGAACTTTTCCTTGAGGTTCCACCCATGTTTGAAATGTAAATAGTCAAGTTCGGTTATGGAACCGGTGTCGCATCTCGCTTGCTTCAGGGTATATTGGCTGCGGTACTGTCGACGGTGCTCGGTGCAAAAGATCCTGACCAAGTCGCCTCCATGGCAAAACAGGCTGGAGAGGTACGCAACCCATCCTTCCTCTCCTTTTAATACGTGCAGTTACATAAGCACAAATAATCACTGTAGTCAGGTAAAGCCAAGACGTAGGTATGGAGAGTGGGTAACATAATATTCATATATTTTGTCTCCCAATGGGCAATAAGCAAAAGATTTCTCATTATGTTTTCAGTTCATCAACATCGTTGTGAACCTCTTGGACGCTTTGAAAACTTCATTCTCCCACCGATCCCTGGCCGCTCGCTCCATGGGCCGCAAGGACTCAGTCAGTGACGCCGCCATTGCTGGTATTGCCATGCTCAAGACCTACGTCAGATCTTTCGGTACGAGCGACGACAAATGCCTCCAGAAGTACGTGTGCGATGCTAACAACGAGTGTTCTTCCGATATCGGACCCAAGAGCGTGTTCTGCCAACTTGGAACGTAAGTATACTTTTATTATTTATCCCATCCCAATGTTCGCTTATGCTTCGTCAATGAGTGTTGACATAACTCTCTTTTTCTGATCAACAGTTACGCAGCCAGCTTCGTCTTAGAAAGGCAATCTGGTGGCACCTTCGACCAGTTCTATGAGGCTGGACGCCGCGGCCGCTCCGGAATCGACTGCCGCCAACTGTACCTTCAGTGTAATGAAGTCTAAAGCCAAACATCAACCCCATATTAATTTTAAATCGCCAAATCATTTTAAGCGTAGCCAGACCAAAACCGCAACAATGCATCCAAGTTTTTAGTTTGAAGAAGAGCCTAAAATCCAAATCTGTATTATAATATAACCGTTGATACAGCTTCACACCATAATATTTATCGGAAATGTGCACATAGCTGCATCGATAAAATCAAAAACTTAAATGAGTATTTTTGTCTCGGGCTAGAAATTAAATACGAAGGGTATATTTTCTAGATTGTCATGCCTTACTTTACTGGCATGGTTATGATCGTAGTTATCCCATCGCACAGGCTAAGACGGCGTGGAGAGTAGTGTTGTATTAATTTATTTAAATTATTTATTTAACTTATTCTAGAAGTTAACGAGTAGAAATTGTACGATCTAAATAAAAGAAGGAAAGCATTATTTTGTAATAATTGGACCTTGATGGCCCTGTGAATTGATAACTAAATTGGCATGAGTTTATAGTTTTAAATAAACAATTACGATTCCGCCAATTTCTCGATAAATGACGACTGATGTAAAAATCTGTGTGATATAAATCGTTTATATCACCGAATAGTTTAGTAGTAGGTAGGCATTGTATGTATTTTGTGTTGTATGATTGAGGACGTCCTTGTATGAATGTGTGAGTAAAATAAAATAATAAATTATTACAACTTTTATTTTTATTTTCGGTCCTGCATTTAAAACCACATTTGAGACAAATTAACAGGTCCTCGTCCACATTAGAAATACGCTGAAGGAAATATATCTAATTTTTTCATTGGACTGTTAATGAGATACCCAATGCTTCCGTTATAAAATTGTGTTGAATAGAAATTCTTCTAACTTCACCGTAATGAGTCTGAAGCTTGATTTATTTAGACAACGTAACCATAAAAATCAAATGAAAATCACGACTACTTCTTTTCTTAACCTCTTCACCGCCCCATTTATCTAGTCGTGACAGCCAATGGAACGCCTCACACGCCAACGTCTTCTACACATGAGCAATATTTCAACTCGAAACTAAATAATAAATAAATAAATAAACTCTTCTACAATGGATTTTAAGTAGAAAATCGGTTTGTCATGTAACGTGGCGTGGCGTACAGACCACGTCACTTCGTTTGTTTTGTGGCAGTGAAGAGGGTAAGACCCCGCGCAGACAGAGAGCGGTCTGGACTTCCGAGTTCCGCATTCAGAGTTTGCGTTCTTTCGAATGTACTGAGTCCCTTTATCGTATCACTCACAGCCCAGATGCGGTAAGATATCTGGGGGGTTACTACGAAATTCGAAGTTCGAAGTTCGGATCGTGCGGTCCCTCTCACTCTCGTAATAAATACCATTAGCGTGAGCGGGACGGCACGAAACGAAGTTCGAATTATGCACTTCGTGGTAGGGCCTCTGTATCTGAACGGATATCTGTCAATATCGCTCCCTATACAATTCAATGGAGGACCACACACAGCGCAGATGCGGTAAGATTTTATCTGCGTATCTGTGAGCATCAGTGTTGGGCAAAATTTAGTTTGACTAACGATTGGTGACTAATGATTAGATACGTCAATCATGATTGAGGACTAATGATTTGTTAGTTTAGTCATGGTGTGGTGATTGATGATTATAGTTTCAATCTTAGTCAAGCAATCATGATTGATCGTTTATGATTATCGTTTATGACTTTAATTCATGAGCCACCATGGAACCTTTTCAAAGGAAGAGTCATTACAATTTTCCTTGTTAATTAATGCGATGTCACTATGACGTTTACTGGGAAATGGTTCAATAGTAGCTCATGAATTAAAGTCCTTGACCATACAGGACACAAATGCCAACAAATTGTTGGTTTAAATATATTTTTCTTTTGTTTGTTTTCATTCTGATGAATTTGGATCGGTACACGATTACATTAATTTACCCTAAGATAACATAAGGACAGTACAAAACTACCAGAAAAGCGATAACTCGAACAGAAGTACGACGAAACAAACAAACATTCACATTCCGTTAGAAGCATCAATCACATGGTCGTAATTAAAACTAATGATTGAATGACTAGTGATTTGAGGCGTCAGTCATGATTAGTTCAATCATGATTAAATCAATCATGATTACATTAGTAATGATTAAATTAATCATGATTGATCGGTTAAGTGACGAAATTAGTTGATTTGCCCCACACTGGTGAGCATCGACATATATCGACAGATGTGAAGATTTTATCTGCAGATAAATACAGGTGGTTGCGCAGAGGCATACTTTCATCATCATCATCGTCATCTCAGTCTATATACGTCCCACTGCAGGGCACAGGCTTCCTCTCAGAATAAGAGGGTTTGGGTCGTAGTTCCCACGCGGGCCCAGTGCGGATTGGGAACTTCAGTGTACAATAAAATAAATATAAAAATTACGTACTACTTAAGCAAACAACAAGTCAACTTGCGTAGAAATGCATTTTCGCATTATTTTACATTTTCACGTGAAGAGAAATAAAGAAAGTGTAACGCGCTTTTATTGAAAATTCATTGTAGCCTATCTATCTCTCAAAGAGCCGGCAACGCACCTGTGTGGTGTGTGTGTTTAGAGTGAATGTATCACCTCGCATCTGCACAGTGTGTGATACCTTCAGACAGATAAGTTTTTATACGCAGATAAAATCTTACCGCATCTGCGCTTTGTGTGACTCCCTTAACGCACACAACAGGCGGTCAAAGCAGAACGCCGCGTTCACCGCGTTTTCTGAAGTTGCAAATACAGAAAAACTGATCAAATTGGTTAGAAAAAGGAGATTAAGTATTATATGATTTAAGTCATGCATGTACAAAAATCGTGACAAAAAAACAGAAACATGGCATGAAATTGCCGCGGCAAAGGATTCTTCTCGTGTTGTGTTAATTATTTAGGTGCACCCAATATTTTCTTCTTTTTAGGGTTCCGTACCTCACTTTGTTGTCCGTCCGCCCGTCTGTCAAGACCCTTTTTCTCAGGAACGCGTATCAAGCTGAAATTTATATCAAATACTCAAGTCTACTGTCCCTTGGAGCTGTGAAAAAATCAAACTTCTAAGCCAACGCAATCAAAAGATACAGCCGTTTCTGCGGCAAATTTTCAAGACTCGCAAGGGAATCAAAACCTACAGGGTACTTCCCGTGAACTTAGAATCTTGAAATTTGGTACGAAGCAAGGTCTTATAGCAATAGCGCAGATAAAAAAAATTGCGAAAAGCATAAATTTTTTTGTCTGTCTTGTCTATATCAGTAACCAATCTATTTATGCCGCAAATTTTCGACACTCGCAAGGGAATCAAAACCTACAGGGTACTTCCCGTCAGAATCTTGAAATTTGGTACGAAGCAAGGTCTTATACCACAGATAAAGGAAAAATTGCGAAAAGCAAAAATTTTTTGTCCGTCTGTCTATATCCATAACCAATCTACAATGATCCCACACTGCGCACATTTTGCTTAGGAGCAGGGGTCTGCTAAGACTGGATGTTCATAGATACATATAAATTTGTACGGAACCCTCGGTGCGCGAGTCCGACTCGAACTTAGCCGGTTTTTAGAAGTTTCTTCACAAAATCAATGCTTCTTCTTCGAAATATGTACTTTCTAGCGGCATGTTGCACATACAAAAACATGGATGAAGAATCAATAATTTGACCGCCTCTTGTGTCAAGCGAGCGGTCAAATCTAAAAACTCGGAACGCAGAATTCGTAACTCCAGACCGCTCTGTCTGCGCGGGCCCTCAAAGTCTAGAAAACCACCGTAGTTACCGCTACAGTAACGTTTGTCACATCTTGTGGGCAATTTGACGTGAATTAGAGCATAATAATGCACAGCACCCATGACCATGACTCGAGCATATCTCGTCAGTGCCTTGACATCCACACAAAGTAACGCGCGTGACAGTCAAAATGACTTTGGAAAACATGTTGAGTAATATGGGAATTGGGACAAAACAGCTGAGTGAAAGGTTTGTCTTAATTGTACTTAGGTATACTTAGTGGAAGAAATTGTTTTTAATAATCGTGTATTTCAAAATTGTTTTTGTTTGTTTTTCATTTAAATATCCCAGGTGTTGAATTACTCTTCTTTTTAGGTATGCGGAATTCGCGCAACCATCGCACGATCATAATGTGTATTACGGTTACGAACACTCGCAACCATCCCATGGGCACGTGGCATACTCGAAACAGTAGGTCAACCTTAACTCGTCTCCATAGATTTAAGGGTAGCTTCAACCTCGATTAATTAATACGATTTACTTATAAATTGTGTCCTTATCACACTAATGACAAAAATGTGAAACAGGATTAGGTAGATATTTGCTATTTGCTACAATAATTACAACTTGATTGTTTCCATAACAGGACGTTCGAAAGTTCAAATACTTAATTATTAATTCAATTTTTTTAATTATATCGATGATTCCGACAATGTCGAGGTTGACAAAGGCATCATAAGTTACCCGTTGTTCGGTAAAAAATATTCTTAGTAAGGATGGTTACTTATTTAAGTCTTTGTTTTAATACGATTGACAGACGGACAAGAGAAGAGCTTCGTTATTACTTTTTTTAAGGATCTATTCATCGCCAGGTGTGTTGCCACCAAAGATACTTGTAGACCGAAAAGGGTTTATTGTGATGCTCAATACAAAAATATGCTTTATAACAGTCCCGTTCTTTTTTTAAATTGCAGTAGTTACGGCGGAGGCGGCCACAAAAGCAATGCGGCTATGCAAGCATTAACACTGCTAGCCTTTCTTTTTTTTCTGCACATTCTTCAGCAATGTCTGAAGGATCACATGACTGCCATGCAAACACCGCAGATCATGGTCATGTCCGGAGGCCGTGAAGGAGAAGTAAACATCGCCAAAAGGGCAGATATAAATAAACTCGACAAAAGCGGCAACGTTGTACCGACTGTCGAGAAACGTGGATCCCAAACAGATCGTAAAATTAAACATGAAAATGATAAAAACATTTTTCCCGAGTACGAAACGTCAGACGATCTTTATTTAACGAAAATAACCACGGCCGAAAAGTCGCCAAAAGTTGTTTCGCAAAAATATAAGAGTTACTTCAAAAATTACGATAATCGAAGCTCTGGGTTTCCACAGTTTATTAGTGCTCAAAAAGATTACTTATGATTATAATTATGTAATGAAATTTAATTTATTATTATTATTATATTAGACGAAACAAATAAAATAACTGTATCATTCACAAGGACTTTATTATTTTTTCTAAAAATGTACACCTTATTACCACTAGTTCTATGCTAGTTATTCTAAGTACCTACCTGAAGTAAAGGTACATACCTAACATTAAGTATATATAATACATAAGGAAAAGCAAATTATTAAGCTTCGGTAGCGCAGCGAGAAAGGATAGCGACGTAGTCTCTTGTTCCTCGTAATAAAGTAATAATTAATATCTATCTAATATTATTAAGTAATATTAACTGAAATAACGTCAATATTTACAAGTTAAAAAAAAATACTTTTTGTTTACCATGTTAGAAGCGAAAAAAATATTATTTCTAATAGATAACCGGTTATCAATTCTGGATATTGACGAGAAGCAAGAGGACAGAGGGCACCACTACCTTTTTTATCGAACGAGCGGTATGACATATACAGCTACACCACTAATTAGCAGACAAACTAAAACACTCATTTGCAAGTCAATTACTTGACCAAATTCGTGAAAAAAAACGGATTGAATAGACTAGTATATAATTTATCTATTCAGTACAATGGGGGTATTAATAAAGACAAATAACAGGGTAAACAGCACAGCCAACTTGCAACTTTAATCTTTATCAAGTCAAGTATTTTAAACCATTACACATTTTGAGCCGATGTAACTGCGTCGTAACTGAACATTTATTTTAAACAAAGTACAAAAATATGTACCAATAAAAATATTAAGCTCTCCTAGCTTACTAAAGCCATAAGAGCGTAAGGGATTCCTTAAAAACGTGAGCATGCGTTCTCTTTTGTACCCGATCATTCTGCAAATTATGTTGTGACCGTACGTGATTTAGGTGAAATGGATTTTTAACTAATAAAATAATCTTATTTAAATTATTTATTGAATCAGGCGTTATCTTGCGGAGCTTCGGGTGAGCACTTTTTAATACATTTCGCGAAACTTCGCTGTAAAAAATAACGAGGTAAGGTCCACTTTTCCATAATAATAAAGGAACAGGGTTGATTTGAAAATACTCTGTACGTTTTAACAGGAGTAGGCACATAATTTATTAAGACGTTTTGAAGGCTCTACCACACCAAAGTCACCTACCAACATTTAAGCACCAAATGCAATGACAGCGGTAGCGGGGCGGAAAGGTGCGGTGCGGTGGCGGTACCGGTTGTAATATTCCAACTTCTATGAAAGGGTTCGCATAGAGCACCGGCCGGGAAAAAAGCGTTGCGGTAGCGGCGCGACGGCGGAAGCGGTAATATCGCTATGTCAGATCGGCGAGCACGTATAACACTGAATCAAATATACGGTGGCACACACCGGCAGCGCGGCACACCGTATTTGATTTAGTGTTATTGACCGCGCTGGGCACGCTCCGTCGGCGCCCCGCGCTCCCGGTTTGTTGTGGCTTTTATATACGAGGGGACGCACACGCACAGAGCGGTAGCGGCGCGGCGCGGTGTATTTATTTACAACTTTTTGTGTTGTTGTGCTAGTTTGTTTTCTACTGAAAAATTAAATAGGTATTTCTTGACATGCCACACACACCGTCACCGCGTCGCCTTTCCGCGCGGTTTCCGCCCGCTACCACTTCCCGCAAAACCGGCAACGCACCGCGCCGCGCCGCACCGCCCAGCCACCGCTGTCAGTGCGTTTGCAGCTTTATCGGCGACATGGCGGCGGTATATCGTTTGTGCGCCTTAGAACACAAAATATCGTCAAAATTAAAAATGAAAAGGAACTTATTCTAAAGCTTAGATAGTGAATAGGTATCGGTCTTGAAAAAAAAATTGTGTACTCTGGTCGGAGGAAACCTGCACACACCTGCGAAAAAATTCAATAGTGTGTGTGAAGTTCCCAATCCGCAGTGCGCCCACGTGGAAACTACGGTCTAAAACTTCTTATGCTGAGGAGCCCCGTGCTCTGCAGTGAGACGTATATAGGATGGGATGTCGTGTACTCGGCTATCATATAAACGGCGATTAGATGACTGTTTCCAACCCCGTAAACGTAAACCGATTTCGACCAACTTTTGATAACTTGTCATTGCAATTGTTGTACACGACCCGTTTGAAAATTAAGTATTAAAAAATATTTCGATACCTAATTTGCTAATTTATTTTAATGCATTTATAGTATACACATTAACTTGCTTATTTAATCTTGTACCGTCACTCAAAACTATGAATAGAAATATTGTCAAAATTATACAAAAAAATTGATCAGTTCGAAAACTAGTGATCATAACTTTGACATTGTTTAATCAAAGAGCACTACTTAAATTAATAGAACTGCACGACTACCACGAAAGCCAATTACTAACTTTGTAGCTCTGCGTGCCTTTGTAACTAACACAATTGGCGTAACAAGGGAATTTTTTACAAGGGTTGAAGTCCCTAAAGACTGAACGGATACTTAATTTAATTTCTTTTCACTCTTTCAATGTACTTAGTTTGCGTGAGCGCACTAGACCCCATAGTTGGATCTGTCATACGGTTCCAGTCAGTTTGACCTACAACAAATCCGATGGCACGCATCTTCTCTTGCTGTCTGCTTTCTTCAATATCCGCCCAGCGTACCTGTTTTAATTACAATATGATGAAAATCCGCGACGATTTATAGAACAAAAGAAAAAAAACTCACCTTCATTTTCTTTACTTTTTTTTTCTGTAGATCGTCAAATTATGGACATAAACCAAAAAATCTACGCGTTACGGACTGTTGTTCAAATGGTAATGAAACAAAATCCGGTAATTGGAAAAAACACGGTTAATTTGTAGGTCATACAAACGTCATTTTTTATGCACGATTGCAACCCGTCATTTGAAAAAGATAGTTGATCTTAAGGTCTAGAAAGTAATAAGCGGTGGGTTTACTCACCGATTTCTTTCCCGGCTTAGCTGTGGTTGGTTTCCAGTCGTCTAACTGAAGGTAGTCCGCCATTGAGAGCTGCGAGGGCCGAAGCGGCTTGCTGGTTCCGTCGAGTCGAGCTGCAACAACGTACCGACACATTCAAAAAGGTAATACTCTAACATATTGCATCCAATGTTTGGAAACATATGTCCCAACATTACATTGAGTGAACACAACCAGGATCCCGTCAGCCTAATGCGAAAAGACCTGTTTTAATTTAGCCATAGCACGCACCAGAAAAACACTGCCATTCCATATATATGATATATCAGATACACATGTAACAACATGTGTTTTTTCCCAAAGATTGGTTTGAAATTTTCCTAAAGAAGAATCAAAAATTTATGTTAAAATTAATAAAATGCGTAACTCATAACCTACCTAGTTGCGCGGCGTCATCCAATTTCTCCCACTTCGAAGTAAATGAGCTTTCAACCTGTGACGGAGCAGTACCTTTACACGAATCTTAATAAAAGCTGGAATAAAACTTATTAGCCCTAACCCTCGCAACACTATAGACATATTAAGAAACAACTATGAACATAACAATGATGATATTAAGCTGACTTCCTGCTGATGCTTTAAGTATAACATTTAACGATAGGTTCCATATGAACGTATAAGGTGAATCTATGAATTGAAAAAAAAATAAAGCCTAGATCATTTCCTGTTTCTGAGCCCGATAGGTTGATGCTGATGAATGAGGATTACGAAGACTAAATGTAATATTATTTCCAATCATTAATTTTACTATTAGCTACATCTTGCTCCAAAACCTTATTTATTAATAGGGATAGGATGATAGCGTGCAACTGACATAAGGAACAGGACTAATGGAGTAGAAATCAGTGTTATATTTTTTATCCAGTTGACAAATTTGTCATTGTCAATGACGTCCTAGCCACTGCCACTGGGAAAATATGGGAATGGAATAATTGCCACAAAGAAAAAATGATTTTCGGAAAATATGAGCCACACTCATCTTATTATTGGAGATTCGTCTATAAAAAGTGAGTACATAATAATCTTTTTTTAGGACTGGTCTGTTTGACAAACCTTGGGCAAGGCCTATGTTCAGCAGTGGACATCTATCGGCTGAAACGATGATGAGTGTGATGATCTTTTATTGCTACTACAGACAGTGGGTACATTTTACCGCACCCAAAGCAAAGTATTTGTAATTCTGAGATTGCATTTTTTAAAGCGACTGACTACCCTTATTACCTATTTCATTAGATAAACACTATTATTTAGATATTTTATTTTCACTCAATCTTCCGATCCCTATTTATTATTGTTAATTAACAACTTCGTTTGGTACGCAGGAGAAGTGAGATGTGAGAAGCAAACTCTGAACTTGTATGTTGTGTTACAAACTTCTCCATATAAAAAGCTGTGCAGCGTAAAATTAATGTACGTTATCAGCAGAGGCTGAGAATACCGCCGGAGCTCAAGCTTGAGCCCTCACCTCAGTTTCTTGCGCGTCCTCCATAATGACTTCATCGTCGATGTCTTCCATTTGCACGTCGGTAATAGCTGCGTTTTGCAACAGGGTCGTGGCATCCAACTGAATGTGGTGGTCTGGTGTTGGGAAGAATCTGGTACAAATCACTTGTACATCACCCAAAGTCCGACCATGGATATTCCTCTTGAAACATATTTGTTGATCGGCCTCCATCGTACAAATGTACACCTGCAATCAACATAACCAGTTATTCGCGTGTTTCCACATAGAGCACTAGTAATAACAATTATGATACACACCTGGAAGCCATTCTGTCTAGCAAAATTCCAAATATCTGCGTAGCTTCTTAGAGTATCATTTATGGCGTCAAATATTAAAAAGTTGAAGTATCCGTCTGTCAGTGATCTCTTGAACGCTCTTTTTAACGAATTCAAGTAGGTTTCCTCTGAACTTGCATCGTATTCATATTTTAAAGACGGCTTCTTCACCTAAATAAATAAAATAACCTAAATTAGCAGCGTGTACTAACCAATCACAAAGAAAAATATATTATCTATCATAGACATCGAGTTGAAATGATTATAATTTTTTAGATTTGGAATAAAATACATAACTGACGAAGTATGTTGTAAAAATTATAACATCAAGTTGTTGCCAGTAAGAACCCACTAACAGGAGAAAAGTTCGAAAAATTTTTAAGTACTTTGGATGAACTAGAAAAATTGTTTTGAATAGGTATGCAACTTGTACAATACAGATCTTTATCTAGTCCACAATGGCGCGAACGGTTTCCAAAGCCACCACTCACTGAGATATAGCGTGGGTAAAACCACGCCGTCCCACTTCAGCGTATCGCTTGAGAAAGAGACAGTGCGTTAAACCGTCGCGGCTAGCTAGCCACATAGTGCGTAGGAGCGCTTAGACGCCCTCCGTTGCGGCTTGGCTTTCTAATGTATAATTTGACTTATGTTAAAACTATAATCAAACTATTGAACTAACAACTTTGCCAGTTACAGGATCTTTCTCTTCTATTTCGCCTTCCTGCATGAAATAATCGTCAATAGACATTATTCTAGCTGTGCCGCCGTGTTCTGCTTCCCGGTCTCGTATTAGTTTAGCCAAGTAGGATTTTCCACTTCCAGGAGGTCCTGTAAACACAAATTGATTTGATTTGATTAATAATTAGTCATTAAATTTTCTTTAACAGGGTTTATACCTGCTGAGCTGGCAACGTTGCATTTTTGTTAGTTTTTCTCGATTATTCCATAAAAATTTAATGAAAATTAAAAATGTTTTGTATACGAATTGTTCTAATATATAAGTTAATGTGTCTACTACAATAATAATTCGTGACTTTTATTTTCCTTAACCCCCCCACACGCACCCCTTATTATCAATAATATTCCCCTACAACAAAAAACCCACGAAAAATACTTGGGTTTACATATGGACACTGAACTAACATGGACTGCCCATATTAACACTATAAAATCGAAACTTATAGCACTCCGAGGCTCCCTTCGTAACATTATTCGATGTATACCAAATAGACTACGCCTCACTATTTACAATACACTTGTGAAACCACATCTCATATACCTTGTCGCAATCTGGGGAAGTGCCGTCAAAACTAGATTAGCTGATTTACAAATCTTACAGAATAAAATTATTAAAATGCTATTTAACTATCACAACAGAACATCAACAAATAAAATTTATAACAAAACAAAATTAAAGACCCTTAAACAACTATACATATACAGCAGTTGCATTTTTATAAGAAAAGCTATTAACACGGACGTACACACTAACCTATTATTTACTAAGCTTAAAAATGTTTGTAATCCCTGCACTCGCCTGCGCCGCGCCAGCTTCCTTGTTTTGCCTAAAACCAGAACTAGTTATGGTCGAATGACAATTACTTGTGAAGGTGTGCGTCTGTATAATAAGATACCATTATTTATAAAGAGAGCAAACTCGTTTAACTTATTCAAAAAACAACTTGCCCAGTATGTTACTGACAATAAATTACTATTGTAAAACGTCAAAGAATGAGTTGAACGGCCAAGTATTTACCTACTACCTACGTATACCTATTATTGTTGAACGAATGTATTTACCTACCTACTTACTATGTTAACTTTTACTGACGAACCGATCTTGTTACTTATATTTCATAATTACTTAGTGATAATTTAAACTATTGTTCTCATGAAAGTGAGTGTGTCTTATATGGGAATAAATGTCTTTAAACCTAAAACTAAACCTAAAAACGAACGAATTATTACCTAACGGTTTTTAAAGAAAATAAAAGTCTTATCACGAATTATTATTGCAGTAAACACATTAACTTATATATTAGAACAATTTGTATACAAAACATTTTTAATTTTCATTAAATTTTTATGGGATAATCGAGAAAAACTAACAAAAATGCAACGTTGCCAGCTCAGCAGGTATAAACCCTCTTAAATTCAAAGAATACTTCAAACTAAATAGTACCTCGTAGGATGATAACAATTTTCTCTGGTCGTATCTCACGACCTGGTGGTTCTAATAAATCATCAATCATAACAATATGTTTTGGTGACTCATTTTTCTGCTCAGATTCCTTTACTTTCTTAGATGTACTGGAGCTCTCACTTATAATGCTCTCCTTACTTCGGCCTCTTTTACGAGAGTCCTTCTCACGACTTTGACTACGATTCCTAACTTCATCTCTCCTGAAATCTCTTTGTCTATCTCTCGGTCCCAAATCTTCACGATCACGGCCTCTATCTCTGCTGGATTCTTCACGTCTGCTGAAGTCATCACGTCTGCTGAAGTCCTCACGTCTACTGAAGTCATCACGTCTGCTTAAGTCATCACGTCTACTTAAGTCTTCACGTCTACTTAAGTCATCACGTCTGCTTAAGTCATCACGTCTGCTGTAGTCATCACGTCTGCTTAAGTCATCACGTCTGCTGTAGTCATCACGTCTGCTGAAGTCATCACGTCTGCTGAAGTCCTCACGTCTGCTGATATCATCGCGCCTACTGAAGTCATCACGTCTACTGTGTCTATCGCGATCGTCATGTCTCCTTTCATCAAATCTTTCATCAGGTCTTCGTTTATCATCATATTCAACCCTCGGAGGCCCTCTTTGATCAGTTCGTCGTCTTTCATCGTACTCTTCCCTTGCAGGCCTTCTTTCGTCAAATCTTCGTCTATCGTCATAGTCGTCTCTCGGGAGGGATCTTATTTCTCTAGGACTATCCCTAAATTCTTCCCTAGGATAACGACGATCAAAATCTCTTGCTTCTCTAGACATATCCTCCATTTCAAAACGTCTATCTCTAAATGTGTCCTCTGCTTCAAATCTAGATTTTCTCATGAATAATTCATCAGCTTCCCGTTCAAAATCTTTTTTCTTGTTATAATTATCATTATCTTTTGATATGTGATTGTAATCAAACGTGTGAACAGGTTCAATAAATTCCCGTGCTGTAACAGAAAAATTTGAATTAGGCATTTACTATCAAAATTTACTTAGCAGTTCCATAGCTGAGTAAGAAATATACTTGGCTGAACAGACAATAACATGGAAGAATTCCTTAGAACATTCTGGGACGCGTCAATGGTATTGAAGATTGTATTTGTTTAGGTTCATTTATTTATTTATTTATAATATCTCTCATCATCAGTCTCATTACAGTATTAGCCAGTTCCGTGTTTATTTGGCTGAGCAAATTCTGCCTAGACATTATCCCCCACCACACACAGATGTTTACATATTTAGAAGAATGTAGGATTCTAAAAACTACCCAGGACCGTTTGTTTAGAATGGTGGAAATTGATGGGCAAGAATGTCAGCTTGCAATGATTTCCCATGCTATTATTGTCGCCAGAAAATTTCCATGTTTTTTTCTGTACCGTTTTCGTAATTTATTGTGATACTATAAGATGTTTTACTGTGCTGATAGGTGCTTCCTAATGCGTAAAGAAGGTATTGCATTAGCCAGAATTTGGTACTTGTATTTTTAGAAACGTGACCTTAAAGCAACTAGTAAACCTACATCTATGGCGCTGGCGCTGCAAACCTGGCTTTTTGGAGATATGTACCTACTTACTATGCAATTTCATTGCCAATTTGAGACTAACGTCAACGTAACATACTTAACATTCCTCAAGCCCAAATTATTTGGAAAAATGAGAAACATGGTTTATAACAAGTTTGATATGAAGTATCTTTTGTATTTTTATTTTTCAACTTCATTTTTTATTACTTTTACGGTCATCCCGTGAAAACCATATATTTCATACTAAATACAAACTGAAATATGGATGCACAGAAAAACCCAGAAAAAGAAATCTCTTGATGAGGGTACAACATAGATGGCGTTGTATCACGCAAGTGATGATCTAACAGATTGAGATATGGATGTATAGGAAAAAGACGTGTCTAAACTCCTGACCAGTGGTGGTGTAGGGGAATGGCACACGGCACGGAATGCTGAGGACCTGGGTATGATGCAGCGCTGGTCTTTTTTCTGGGTTTTTTTCTGTGCATCAATATTTCAGTTTGTATTTAGTATGAAATACCTGGTTTATAGTATATTCACAAAACGGTTTTAGCAATCTCCCTGTACAGAATATTATTTATCGGGTCTATAATGCCTAAAAACCATTGTAACTTGTATTGTATTTTAAGAATCCCAACTGTAATTTATTTCTCAACAATACTCCGAATCTAGTCTGCCACAGAACTTTTTTGTTTTTCTTTGACACTCTCAATACCTTACGCCCCTTAAGGTGCAAGATCATAATACGCTCAGGTGTCCTCAATTTTTTTATCCTGGAATAAATTGATGTTTAAAAATACTGCTTTAGTCAATAAGAACTTAAAATTTCCATAGCAACAGCAATAACTTCTTTCGTATTATGTTTCATAGAGGTACACATATTTTAATCTACTTCAAAATATTAGAACAAAATCTAGTCTGCTCAAAAAAAATTTTAGCAATATTTAATTACCTTTTAATCTTAGAGGTTTGTGCTCATATTCAACAATAATAGATGGAGTGAATAATGGCTCTTCAACCCATTTTGGTCTTGTTGGTTGTGGAGGCGGCAGGGGTTGTTTGATTCCCTGATTGACCCCCTGATTCATCACTCGATTCATCCCCTGATTCATTCCTTGATTCATCCCCTGACTCATTCCTTGATTCACTCCCTGATTCATTCCTTGATTCACCCCCTGATTCATTCCTTGATTCACCCCCTGATTCATTCCTTGATTCATCCCCTGATTCATTCCTTGATTCATCCCCTGATTCATTCCTTGATTCATCCCCTGATTCATTCCTTGATTCACCCCCTGATTCATTACTTGATTCATCCCCTGATTAATTCCTTGATTCATCCCCTGATTCATTCCTTGATTCACCCCCTGATTCATTCCCTGGTTCATCCCCTGATTCATCACTGGATTTATTCCTGGGTTTCTCTCCGGATTCATCATATTACTGTTCATGGGCCTATTGTCATGAATGCCTCTAGCATAATTATTACTATCATTGTCGTGGCCAGGCATACCCTGCATGAG
This sequence comes from Archips crataeganus, assembly GCA_947859365.1. Lineage (NCBI taxonomy): Eukaryota > Metazoa > Arthropoda > Insecta > Lepidoptera > Tortricidae > Archips > Archips crataeganus. The sequence continues at coordinate 8,417,032 of OX402059.1, read as the reverse complement.
TGGCCTAGGTGGAGGGATATTTGATCTCATAAGCCCTCTATTATCAGATGGACCTCCTCTTTGGGGTGCCCTAGGAAATTCACTACTATCTGGATATCTCTGAACATCCTCCATTAGTGGCCGAGGCGCAGGCATGTTTTGTTTTATAGGAGGCCCTCTTGGATGCATATTTTGGCCTGGATATTGATTATTTCTGTCATAAAATGGTTCTTGTGGCACATTATTTTCACTGTCATTATTCATTCTTCTTTGGGGTGGGTAATGCTGCTGCTGTAAGTTTGATTCGTGAGTCTGATTGGGCGGATAACCTGGCGGTCGTTGATTGTAAGGTAGATTTGGTGGTGGATTCTCATATTGTTGGTTGGGTAGATTTTTAAACTGTTGGTTTGATGAATTCTGATTTCTATCCCATTGACTGTTTGGAGGAGCATTGTAGCTATTTGTATTGTTATTACTCGGTGGATTAGATCCATATGGACCTTGATCATTAGTGGTGGTATTAGAAACACCTTGATCGCGAACCATTGAAAGAATATTCATTATTTTTTCATCTCCAAGTATATGATTAATTCCCTTCGAAATTGTAGTATAATCAGGTGGTAGCTGCCCAGCTGTTGGTATGTCACCCGTTATATCAATAACATCTTGCTGTGAGCCTGCTTTATCATCAGGAACTAAGTCTAAACCTGGAATGCCTTTAGCTGATCTAGATGCAGGTAAGAAGTCAGAATTGCTCATGTTAGTAGAGGAATAGTTGTCACTTTGAACATTTTGTTGTTGACCAATTTGATGTTGAGTAGTTTGATGATGTTGTCTGTCTTGTGGATCAATATTTTTGTTATTACTTCTGTTGTAACCAGCTTGAGGTTGCATATTATTGTACTGCCCATATTGTGAATTATCTTGGTAATTTTGGGAAGATTTGTTATTTAGGTTTTGAGATAAAGTTTTATTATATTTGTAGTTATTTTCTGAATTATCCTGTGAAGACTGGCTTATTTGCCCAGTTGCACTATTTTGGCTTTGGGACTGCACATTAAGGTTACGATTGGTAATAGTGCTCTGCGGTGGGGGAGGTACAGCTGTTGATATATTACCTGATGGAATTTTGCCTGCAGCAGGAGTCTGGCCCAGCAGTCGCGCCCTCTTCTGTTTCATCACCTGACGACGCTCTAACAACTGTGCCCTGCAAGTTTCAAACTTTTGCTCATACTCATTATAAGCCTGTCTGTCCGGATGGTTTACATTTTCGCGTTTCCATTTCTGGATCTCTTCCTCCCATTTTTCAAACTGAATGTCGAAAAGCCTCTCTTCCTCTGCAAGTTTCTTCAAAGCTTCTGCGTTGACACCTTGTTGAAGAGGTTCCTTGGGTGCGTCTGTTCCTTGTGGCCAACTTTGATTATTACCTGTAGGAATGCTAATATTATTAGAACTCCCTGATTGTGGCTTTTGCTGTGGCCCTGGTGCCTGAACTGGAGTAGGCTGTCCAAAGAGTGGCTGGTTGTTTTCATGTGGTGGAGGTGGTGGCTTCTCTGGTGGAGGAGGTGCTGGTGGTGGAGCAGAGTTAGTGACAGGCAAGGGGGGCATTACCCCCATAGCCTGCATAGATTGCATCTGCTCTGCATACTGTAAAAGAAGTCAGCAGATGAATCACTTGAAATAGCAGAATTACCTATAAACTTACACTTATATGATGCCTATGATGCCGACGGCACTATCATGCCGTGCTAAGCCGAAAATCAGTATCTCAATGAAAGCTAGTTTGAGAAAATCAAAGTTTTATAAAAATTGTTTTCCTCTTATTTTACAGATAGTTTTTTTTTATTTAGTCCAAAAATTATTATCACTATTTTGAAAGTTTCAGCGGTATAAAATATATGGATATCAACCTACATTATTGATATACTAGCTGTTGCCCGCGACTCCGTCCGCGAAGAATAAGGGTATAAAAAATAGCCTACAACCTGTTGTTAAACCTACCAAATATAGAGAAAAATTTGATAAAAATCGGTCAAGCCGTTTCGGAGGAGTTCGATAACAAACACCGTGACTGCCGCAACCATATGAATGTATTTAATTTTTTTTTTGCATCGGGGTGAACTTTTTTGGGCATTTTGATTGCAAAATCGATTATTATTCTGAAATATGTACAATTATTTTCGTTTTGTTTACATTGGTGACATTCAATGACTTCCAACGTCTGTTGATGTCAAAAAAAATCATTGCCATTAAAATAAATTAGTTCCACTGAAAATCCGCAAAATAGCGAGGGCTAAATAGGAACTTGTTATGCTTTAACCCTTCGGATGCCTTGTACCGGATCCGTACCCAATTTAAGGCTTTCTTTTTGTATTTTTTTTTAAATCTGTATCATTGGATTTATATGAAACTGTTGAGGCTAGAATGCACGACTTTTTTTTTTTACTTTCGGCATACGAAAGGTTAATATGCAGGTCAGCGCTTAAAGAGCTTTACAGACTGCAATGATAATAGATCGCTCGCTTTTGGCTCGAAATTCGAACTTGTGACTTAATTTTGCTTAATATACGAAATGTACACACCCAATATCATATTTTCTCAAGTTTTTCGCGATTCCCAAGGTCAAAGAACCGAAATGCTTTAAAATTCCAGAGAAATAATGCGTTGTTTGGAAGAAACGTGTCAAAATGGTCTTGTAGAGCGCCATCCTGCTCTGTCTCGTTTTTTTTATCCCATTCTGGCCGTTCACTTTTATATTATAGATGTACCTCTAATTCTCTAAGCACCTATAATAATTTGAAGTAAAACTGAGATAGGGAAAACTTTTTAAAGTGTTTTTCGCATGCTTGAAATAAAATACCGCTATTTGACTTAGTTCATTGGATGCATATTTTTTAAGTTATCAAATGCCATAAAAATGAAAAACATAAGGGATGTAAAACACTTAGAATAACTTAGATGTTTTCTAAACAAACCTTTTTTCTAAAATTGAAAATGGCTGAGGCCTTCAAAGATTGATAGTTTGTATGGAGGCAGGACTTAAAAAAATTGGAGTCAAGATTTTTTTGATGTAATGAACCCAATTTTAAATGATTGTATGAACCTCCTGAGTCCCGGCCTTTTCTAAACAATGGAGAAGTTAAGACCTAGATAAGAGTCATATGTTTGGACCTCATTTAAACGTCTTTGAAGTTCATTGAATAATTTGTACTTTATATACTGGGTGGAAAGTTGAGATGGGGCAGCAAGGACAGCTACTAGATCCCTTGCTGCTACGCGAAAATGCTCTTAGGAGACCTTTACTAAGTTTTTGAGTGATGACAATCAATATTCACAGATTTTTGATAAAATGTACAGTCAGCGAGAAAATCAACAAATTTGGCTTTTTTTTTAATGCCAATTGGTCCCATTTCTATCAAGGATTAAAACACTCTTTGAGACCAACTGAGGTTCTCTAACCTACCTAGAACACCCACAAATCAAAGAAAACTTTTTCCATACAGTTCATAGGGTAATTTGCAAAGTGAAACTTTTGCATTTTGTTGTTTTACTAATATGAATCCTTTATGCTTAAAGACAATTAAACAGTATGTAGACAACTAAAAACTGAACATTTTAACTAAAGTTAGTGTCTCAACTCAGTATTCAATTTTAGGTACAAGTCCGCCTAAAAGAATAAAGACTAGTTGTTTTTTTTACAACAATACCGATTTTTCTTATTTCTAATATCCTAATTGTAGTTGTCTACAATTTAATGATCTTTAAGCTAAAGAAAATTTCACATTGTAATTAATTACCCTACTAACTGTATGGAAAAAGTTTTCTTTGATTTGTGGGTGTTCTAGTACTCTAACCTCAGTTGGTCTCAAAGAGTGTTTTAATCCTTGATAGAAATGGGACCGATTAGCATTAAAAAAAAAGTCAAATCTGTTGATTTTCTCGCTGACTGTTCATTTTATCAAAAATCTGTGAATGTTGATTATCATCACTCAAAAAGTTAGTAAAAGTCTCCTAAGAGTATTTTCGCATAGCAGCAAGGGATCTAGTAGCTGCCCTTGCTGCCCCATCTCAACTTTCCACCCTGTATAGTACATTTGGCCGTTATTCTTACTGATGATTTGTTCTTTATAAAGTATGCCAGGACTTAGAGGTTAAACAGATTATAGTAAAATAAGTTTCATTTGTTTATCTCCATGACCAACAACAGCTGAGATAAAAGTCTATTTAATGTTTTTTAACAATGGCACAGATTAACAATATGATTTGATTCTGGCGCTGCGCCGGCCTCTGCTGCGGCACACTCACTAAGCTCGCTCTTTGTCGTACCTAACTTTTACACAATGCCCTATTATCTCGGCCATTTTTGATTTTAGAGAAAAGTTTGTGAACCAAAAGACGCTTGTTTATAGGTACATATTATATGTGATAGAATCATTTAAAACATGTTATAATGACATGACATCATTTTGGTGAAAATTTTTTAGTGTCAGCTCCCTTTAAAATTTCCAAACTATGGGTCACTATAACTTTTTTTTAGAGAAAAGTTTTTTATGCAGAAGATGTGGTTACAGCAAGCTTGTTAGAGAGATGTCAATTCAAGACAAGAGGCTTTAAAATTTATTTTTATTTCACATACTGAACATTATTGTCAACCTCGGTAGTAAGTAAATAAGATCAGCAACCAGTCAATAAGATGAAGACTATACCTTCTCTCCGTATTGGCTTTGCCACTGTGAATACTGTTGCTGCCATTGAGTCCATTGCTGCCAATTTTGCTGCTGCACAAGAGCCCATTGTTCAGGTGTATATGAACCCATGTTCAAATCAGGCGTCATTTGAGCAACGCCTGGATTCCATTGACCCGGCATTTGCCAAGCCATGTTGGTGATAAAGTCCTTTCCTTCGCTTAATTAACCTTACTTCCACTAACTAAAGTTAGCTGTCAATATATCATATTTGTTCAAATTAGAAAGATTTCTGTTTTTTGACGAGTTTTCACCAGTATAATAATTTACAAATGACAAAACAGTCAAACGTCAGAATTCAGTACTAGGGCTGGCGCTGGCGGCCATTTTGTTTGATTGCTAAGCTAAGCTAATGGCGAACGGAGCGGCGGACTCACGAACGAAGTGCTCTATCGGCATTACATCAGATTGCAAATAGTGATGTCTCTCCTAACGTGACATAATGTCGATAAACAAAATGTCCCCCAAAAAACTCCAGTAGTTGTTTACCGTAGATAGAAAATTTAGTAAATAAAGGAACCATATTAATATTCTAACAAAGCTGAAATATTTTAATACATAATCTCTATCACTTAAGACTCTTAAGGCTCAATATAAGTTTACATAAGTGTACCACATTATTCGACATATTTAGTCTTATCGATATAAAAAAAAGTTTATATCTTGACAACTTAGCTGGTATGATGAAATAAAATAAAATAAACTTAATTGCAAGTAATTCAGAAATAAATATTTCATGTTACCATGTCTTACTGAATAATTTATTAACTAAAGGTATAATGTTTTTTCTTTCGGTGACGAAAGGTTATTTTGTAGGTCACAGGGTAATAATAGATGCTCTAAATATTAAAAAGCACGAACTTTCCACATTCGTACCATTTCATTCACACCATTTAATTGAAAGCTAAAAGCAATGTATGCTTTACAGTTCTCAAATTACTTGAAAGTGTAATTGTTTTAGTTACATTTTTAACAATTTCAATAACCAGCAAATGTAGTTAGCTTTTAAGTCATTCATACAATACAATACAATACAAATATTCTTTATTGATCACCAAAAACAGTACAGTGACATTACAAAAATAAAAATTCAGGTAGACAATAGGCGGTCTTATCGCTAAAAAGCTCATACTTTTATGCTTTCACGCTACTGTCATTATTTTTATTAAAAATGTATCAAATTGGTGCCCAAATAAAAGTAACAAGTTGGCACTAAAATGCTCAACTAATTTTAAGATTTTTATACAGAATATAGTTTCCAAAAAGAAAACAAAGAAGATTTAACAAGAAAACGACAAAACTCGGTCATCCAGGTACTTCAATATTATTACAAGAACTAATAACTAAGAAACCGTGTTTTAAGAGTTTATAAAACAACCCTAACCGAACCTAACCTAACCTACAAAATAGTCCTGAAATATATCCTGAATAGTTTACAGTTTCAGAAAAAAAAAACATTTGGGAAATGAAACATTTGCCAAATGAATCAGTTTGGGAAACGTAATTTGCCAAACGAAAGTACACCGAGTGATCAGCGTGGCAAAGTCACGGTTATTATCCACTGTGATTTTTTTGTAACTATAACGACAGTCACAGAGAAAAGAAATTGACGCTTTTAGCCAACTCAACTCAGTCAACTCAAGGTAAAATTATTCATAAGGACGGTAATTTAACTGTCCTTAGCCGGTTTTTTTTCTTTTCTCTGTTTGAGTGCTTCGCCGACTGTTTTTTTCAGCGCATCAATACGAGTTTTATAAAGTTTATTAATTTCTTGGAACTTCCCTAAGTTCCCTGTTGTTTTTTATGTGGCAACCCCTTACTAACGTTATAAAATAAATAGGCTCCAAATATTTGCAGAATTATACGGGTATTTGGCTACCTAAAACTCAGTTAAACAGCACCAGCAAGTACAACAAGCAGTACAGCAACAACAAGTCGACTAAGAAAAGTGTAGAATACGCATGAAGCATGCATGCCAATGCGTAGAGAAGATTGTATTGTTCACCAGGATTTTTCATGATCATAAATTGATCAAATGTGTATGGACGCACGTCATTATAGTTATAATTTATTTACATAATAATGTCATGTGAACTTTTTAACCAACCATAAATTTACCATACAACATAGGTAAAGAAAGCTTTGCCTGTACAAGTTTTGTTGTTTTTCTTGTGGCGCTTAAATTTTACTACAGTATTGATTACTCCCATGAAAGTAGTGGTAGAGCCATGTTGTAGCTAGCCGCTGCATCACGAATGGGCCAGCTCGTCCGGGGCAGTACCACCCTCTCACAGAACACCGGCGTGAAGCAGCAGTACTCCTGCTGCGTTTCGTACGGTCAGTGAGAGCGCCGGGGGCCCAATACCTCTCCCCCTCCTCTATTCCCTTTCCTTTTTCCTCTCCCTTTTAGGGCCGACAACGCACTGGCATCGCGTAAAGCGCTGCGGGTGTCTATGGACAGTGGTGATCACTTAACATCAGGTGACCCACTAGTTCGTTTGTCTGGCCTCTCTAACATAAAAAAAAAATAACGTAACATAAAAAAAGCGTACATACTCGACTTCGTAATTTGGCATCTTTTTTTGTCATGTAATAGATGGTGTTAAAATGAATGAGACACGAAGTGAATTACCAGATTTGTTTATTTATTTTTTCTCATGGACATGATATTTCATAACATAGTGCCCATTAAATTCTCCTTACCTTGATATTTTATGTGACAGAAAAAAGTAAGTACTTATCGTCTTTATTTCAAGTTTTTGAGGCCGCATCTTCCAAGCAATCAAATACCCTCCTGGTTTCTGGGCACTTGGTCGCCATTGTATATGTTACTACCGATTTTTATGATTTTTTTTTTCTCTATTCGTTAGGTCTGAGAATAGGTCGTAGGGTATTTGTTATACCTCTATTCTTCGCGGACGGAGTCGCGGCTGTTTTTATATATTAGATAATCAACGCTCGTGTCTATCAGCAGGCAAAGAATGAAAAAAGCTAGGATCCTCAAGGTTGTGGATCTGCCAACTACAAAATTAAATGTCACCGTGAACTCATTCACATACATAAATTCAAGCACGAGGCATCGAAGTGTACTCCAAGGTACTTAGATTATTGCAAGTACGCTGCATAAGACGGACATTTGAATCCCACCCGGTCACTAATCGGCGCTGCACCACATTTCCGGAAATTTTGGTGAAATCCCTGCTTAGGTAGGGTTGCCAGATGATAATTAGATAAAGGAGGGCAGATGGGTCTAAAAAGGAGGATTTTCCGTAAAAAAAGAGGGCATTTACAATTCATTTAATTATTTGTTTTGTTGTTTTTTAATCATATTTAGCTGAGCTGCAATTTTTCGCAAGAAGTTCTTAGTTTTTCATGAAATAATTATGAAAATAACCACATGTAATATTTTTAAAGTTGCATTGGGTAAAAATCAAAGATTTATTATAACTGACTGCACACTTAGTCTGTTGCTCTCTTTGCTCCACTGAGTATTTATCAGTGAAAAGACTCTTCACACAACGACGTAGTATAGTAAAAAGGAGGACTTATAGTAGATAAGGGAGGACGGGAGGACAAATATGGAAAAGGAGGACATGTGCTCCTCTTGGACACCATCTGACAACCCTATACTATACTATGTCCCCTACTCATTGCGGTTGGCCAACGAGGCACTGTGCTTCGGATCCTGGTAACTTCTGCAAATAGGCACCTGTCGTAAGCCAAACCGACTGTATTGTAAACCGGGTTTCTCATAAGTTTCAGCCCAGACTGGTATGGCATGATGACATGGCTAAACATAACTTCATGCCAGAACACGGCCAAGGAAGGCCGCTTGGCGGTTTGGCATGGTCAGGAGGGTGGTGGCAAGTCGCCGTCAAAACCTACCACAAAATAGAGACTATCCTATTAATATGCCCTCTTTCCAAAATGTTTAAAAAAAGCTATAGTCGTTCCTGTATACAAAGCTGGCAGTGAAGACCAAATAACGAATTATAGACCTATTTCGTTATTACCAGCAATTTCCAAAATACTAGAAAAAATAATAAATAACAGACTTGTTCGATATTTGGAAAAAAAAAACAATTTTGTCAAAAACTCAGTTTGGCTTTAGATCCAATTTATCGACTTGTGATGCTGTGCATCAACTGACTGACTATGTTGTACAAGCTCTGGACAAGAGGAAGCGGACGGTGGGAATATTTCTAGACCTTGCTAAAGCTTTTGACACAGTTTCCATTCCCATCCTTTTGCAGAAGCTTGAATCCTTGGGTATAAGAGGCACCCAGCTTAAATTATTCGCAGATTATCTGGACGAGCGTAGTCAATGCGTAAAAATTGATAATATTATTAGCTCTGACCTGAAAAATACCTCTTTTGGGGTTCCCCAAGGAAGTATTTTGGGCCCCACTCTATTTTTGGTTTATATAAATGACCTCTGTAATCTAAAATTAGATGTGGGTAAAATTATAGCATATGCTGATGACACTGCTCTACTCTTTTCTGCTGACTCAGATCAAGAGGTCTATAAAATTGCACAACAAGGCTTTAATTGTAAATAATTGGCTTCAGCAACATCTACTGACTCTAAATGCGGGAAAAACTAATTACGTACAATTTTGTATGCGTAAATCAAATTTAACTTCAACTAACCCAAAGCTCTATGCGCACCATTGCAAGGACTCTGCAAATAACTTGTGTAAGTGTCCAACTATAGCTATTACTAACAGGATAAAGTATTTGGGTGTTATAATTGATGTAGCACTCTCATTTAAATCCCATATCGAAGCTTTAAGTGGCAGAATCCCTAAGTTAATATTTGTTTTTAAGAAACTACGCACTATCGCGGACTCAAATATAATCAAGCAAGTTTACTTTGCCTTAGGCCAATCTATATTAACTTATTGTATTACGTCATGGGGAGGTACATCTAAAACGTCATTACTAACCCTTGAAAGAGCTCAGTGAGCAGTGCTTGAGGTTTCCACTTTCCGTCCTTTTCTCTACCCCACTGATCTTCTCTACAAAGATTGTAAGGTACTAACAGTTAGACAAATATTCATAATAAGCACAGCCCTCAAACAGCACGCTGCACTCCCCTACAGCATTGAATCTACTAACAAAAGGCGGAAAGATATAGTTTGCCCTTGAAATATGGGAAAAAAACATGCCTTCTCTTCCAGATTTTACGTATTCTTAGGACCATTTCTTTACAATAGATTAAACGCCAAGTGGGGCATATATCCTCTTACTTATAAAATTACTTAGAAAATTCTCCAAGATGAACTTCAAAAGCTATCCTACGAAGATACAGAGAAACTATTGATTATTCGAAATGAACATTTTTCATATTTTGTTATTTATAGTGTTTTGTAATTTAGCTAAGTTATTAAGAACTACTGTTTTTTGCAAGTGTTAATTTAAGATAGTTTATAAGTCCTTTTCCCCTGAAACACAGGAACATCCTAGTTCAGGCATAAGTGTTTCTTACCTTTTGTATGTTTAGACTATAGATGTTATATTGTAAAAGTATTTTTGAGTAAAGATTGATTTATTTATTCATTTATTTAATATGGGGCTACTCAGGGGATACGTGTAGGTAATTAAATAAAATAGAATAGAATTCTAAATCCCACAGACGCGAACAAATTTATCCTCTTTCCATATTCATTATACATACCTACTTGTTATCCCCTAATTTTTTTAAAGTATCGAGTACAAACCTAAAGAAAAGAACTATTAAATATAGCACTATGATTTTATGAAAACTTGTATGACAACTTATTAAGTAATATATTTAACCAATTCATAAATCTTTATTTATCTTTTGTACCAATAAATTTATTATAGAATTAAATTATAAATGCAAGTTTACAATGCATTGAAAACAATCATAGGCAATTATTATTGACGAAAAGTGTCGATATTTACAGTCTCACCATGTGGACATCACTAGACAGACGCCATTTTTGCTTTGATCTGTGTGTCGTCAGTTAGCAACTTACGAAAATAGTGACGGTCTCTTGAAATTAATTCAGTTATTGTTGTATTTTGTATCTTTATAAAGATTTTAAATGAATGAATATAGAATATCCATTGTGCAGATCCTTATTGTAAGGGGCTCGGCTGCTTAGTTGTGAATATATCGTGTGCGCGGGAAATGTGTCTTGCGTTCGATGCTTCTCCTTGCAATCAAACTTACTTAATATTTATGTGATTTGCCTTCAAAAGCATCCTGGACAATGATTTCCCAAAGAGTACGAGGAAGAGGAAGACCTTTGAAAATGACCAAAAACGTAGAACGCTTATACAAAGAAGGAAAATGTCGAGATTGCACAGTGGTAGTTACTCGAATGGACTTTGCCAAGATTTTGGGCAAGTTTACTAAGGTTAAAATTCAGTATGAAAGTAATTCAACTCCGAAAACGAAAAAATCTGAAGATACATCTGAAAATTCAACGAGCAGGTTGAAAAAGAACGAGAATGGTATGGTGCTTATTCATAGAAAAGCACACAATCAACACGCAGCCGTCGAGCCACTAAGCTCTAAAAAACTCAAGAATAATAAACTACCTCCACGTACAGCTTCTCCCCGTCAGAATAGTAACATATTGAAAGAAAACAATAGGTTAAAAAAAACTCTCATTGTCAAAGACAAAAACTCTAATTACAATCAAAAAAATCAACAACTTATTCATTCTAACCTAAAACGATATGGCATTATCTTTATCAATCCTAATGTCAACAGTAAGAATGACACAAGAAGTAAGACAATCTTACAAGAATTGTTGCCCAACATCAATAAAAGCTTACTGCCCACTGAAGAATGGGCTATAGACTACTTCCCTAAGAGTGACGAGCCTAAAGAAGATAAAGTGTATGACCGCATTGCAGCAGAGTTAGAAGACCTAATGTATAATGAAAAACCCTCAAATACTGAAGACAAAACTGAAGTAGCCATAACCAAGGTGGATGACTTTCCTTCTATTATGGATATCCTTAATGACAGCACACCGGAAAGTGTTGAGAAACCAAATGACCAAGGTAGTGCTGTAGCATGTAAGTCTGATTTAGAGCCATGTGATGTAGAAGCTATGTTACTTGGTAAAAGCAACTCTGAGAGTAAAGCACCTGAATCAATTCCCATGGATGTTGACGGCATGTCTAGTCTAATAAGTGGCCCTCTGGATCCCATCCAAGACCCTGATAAAAGTGGAGAAAATGAAAGCAAGCAAGAAGATAGTGAAAAAAATTGTGTTGATAATCTAGGTAGTCCCTCGGTTCTTGATGAAGCCCTACAAAAAGGCATAGAGGAACAATTGCCGTTTGATAATCAACAGAGAGAATCCCTGAGTAATGAAAGCAAAATTGAGAATGTTAAGTCTATGGACACAGATGTCCCAGTAGAAGAATCTAAAGTTTTATGTGAGAGTGACTCTGTGGTGCCCAAGACTGAAGTTACACATGTGATATTTAAGCAAACTATAGACGGCAAATGTTACAGATGTGTGACTTGTCCGAGAAACCTAAAATACAGCATTGAATTAGATGGTAAGGCTGTAGAGTTCATAGGAGCGCCCAAGTTTATTTCCAGTTTAGATGACCTAAAAATTTTGTTACAGATTGTGAATGAAACTCATCTCGAAAGTCTTTATGTATTGCATTAAATTATTAAATAAAACATTTTTTTTTCTTTATAATCACAGACCAAATGAAATGCTGTAGAGACAATTTTTCAATGATTACTCTATAGAGGAGGTCTTTTAACCATTTTATTTTACTGTTTAGTGTATTCAGCTCTTCTGTTACCTGTATATTAATATCTGTATACCCAGCACTCCTTTTAGTTCTGTGAAACATTTACTATGTACCTTCATAAAGGTTAAATTATTGTTAATTATGCTAATAGAAAATTTCTTGCTGTATATTAATGATGTATCTATTATAGTACTAGATTGTCTAGATCACCGAGACTTAAAAACCAGTAGTTCCAAATGTTAAGCTTATTGATATATTATTATTGTTGGCCGTCAAACTAAATATTTCAATATATCAATATTTATAAATTGTATTTCAATTTGCACACAGCAATTGTTATTACAATGATCTTTAATTTTATATTGCTAATATAAACAGAGCTATGAGTATCTAGAGTAAGTTCCTAGAATAATGTATCTTAGTATTGTAAATTAAACTAAAATGACATGTCTGAGAGATAATGGATTAAATTTCTGTTAAAGCCTTGACAGGTATGTTCATATTCAATATAAGAAACCTGGATGGTTAAAGTTTGTATAAAAGAGTTTTATTCATCTCTTTAAAGTATTACAGCTTTATACATTCATACTCCTTGTTAAAAACATCAATTTTTTTAGGATAGCTTGTCTGGGTGCCTTCCTTTGTGACGGATATTGTAGCCACCTCACATGCAGCACCAATAATTTGATGAAGAGGGAGGTCCTTACGTTCCACCATAAAGGTGGCCAAGGCTCCTACGAAAGCATCCCCAGCACCCTAAAATAAGATAAAATAAAGAGTCATACACAGATAGTTATAATGTGAATAAAAAATTCGTTTTTAATTCAAGCTTTTTAGCTGACTACACTTGTCAACCAATCAACCAAATGTGTCATTCCGGCCACTGAATGTGGGTAAAACTGCAAGATTTCTCTGGAACAGGTGAAATCAAATAACTTTTTGTGAAAATTTCATTATTAATACATTTTGTCAAAAGTACTTAATCAGGACATTGTAAGTTTGGTTCCACATGCATTGAAGAATTTTATTACATTACCTTTACAATGAAGGTAATATAAAAAGGTGTTAATAAAAGCTAGTAAAAAAAGTATTTTGTGGCCTTACTGTAGTGTCCACTGGTTTAACAGACTTGCAGGGCACATGAATTGGCTGTTGATCACCAGACAAGTAAACAGCACCTTTCTCTCCAAGAGTAATGATTACTGTTTCACATCCTGTCTGAAGTAGCTTGGTCAATACTTCCACAATATTGCTAAAAGTAATAAAAATGACTATCAAAATCGATTTTACAATAGAAATAATTACACATTTCTATATTGACTTACGACATAGTCACTTCCATGCCACTAACTAATGCTGCTTCACTCTCGTTTACACAAAGTATACTACAGTAAGGTAGTATTTTTTGGATATCTGACCTGCCAGGAGCTGCATTTAGGAGCTTCACCTAGAAATATGCCTCTGTCAGAATATTTAGTACACATCACATTTTACAATAAATATTTTTTACCACTTACTCCTTTGTTTAATTTAAAAGCTGCAAGAGTAGTCTCAAATGGAGTCTCTAGTTGACCTATTAACACATCTGCATTTCTAATTAGTTCTGCAGATGCATGTACATCAGAAGTTTCTAAAAGGTTGTTAGCACCAGCATAAATTACTATTTGATTTTCTCCATTTTCAGCAACTGTTATTTGCGCTATGCCAGTAGATACATTTGGTGTAATATAAAAATGGGACACATTTACTCCTACATCTTCTAGATGTTCCTTATATTTCATTCCCCATTGGTCGTCGCCAGCCTGTAATATTAACATAAACTGAGCATGTTCAGAGAAAATATCCAATTAATTACTAATAAACTACTTTTGTTCTTACTCTGGCTATCATGTAAGTGTTTCCACCAAGTTTAGCTGATGCCACACATTGATTGGCGCCTTTTCCTCCAAAACTAGTCATGAATTTTGTCCCATGCAGAGTTTCACCAGGCATGGGTAATCTTGGTGCATAACTAAAATATATATTGATATGTATTACGTAATAAAAAATAATCGGATAATTATAATACGCATACACATTATAAGAGAGTATAACTTACGTTGTAAAATCAACACTACATGATCCGATAACAACTATAGATGAAGTCTGAGAGTGTTTTGACATAATTGTATTTTAGTTAGTCTTTTCTCAGGAACCACCTACTATAAAAGTGACATATTGTATATATAAATAATTATAGGAGCAGCTATTTGATGAATTACTAATCAACTTTTCTTATTGTTATTATACTGAACAAGTATTGTGACTTGATAACGATAACAGCTGATAAGAATAAAATTAAATGTAAACAGTCAGTCAGGTCAAAATTCAAAACATAACCTAAAACATGAGTTGGTTTGAGCAACTGTTTATTTTCAACGATTATCGTAGAGATAACTGTCAAATTCTTCAAAATTAGTAATTCCCATTAATATAATTCATGTGATGCGCGATTTGATCAGATTGGCAAAGAATAAACGCTAATTTACGTTCAATGAAATACAAGCAATTACATGACACCACTATTTATAGTGCAAGACAGCTACGTATGTGCGACATAATACAAAGTGCCCACCAGGTTTCCGCGACAGTCTAACCACGCATTCCTGAGGCCATATAGAGTAATAAATGTTATGTGAACCTAGGTCGAATTTTGCTTTTTAACTTTTTTATTTTTTCATACATAATAAATACGCAATCCCAGCACCTCCACCACTTTCATACATATGGCCTCCCTCAAAAATGCGTGGTTAGACTCTCACAGAAAGGTGGGCACGTTGTACATGGCTTCTTGCAAAATTCGCCTTTTTCATTTGTACACAATGTGAGGCATTCACACCAGTGGGTAGTATAAAATTGGTTTTCTATTTTCTATGTAGTGTCTGTGTATTGTGAAGTGGCCTATGGCGAGAGCTTGGATAATAACAAATTTTTACTTCACTAGTCAAACAAGGTTTTATATTTAATTGGAGGACTGGAAGATGCGCATGGCGTACCCCTTACGTTGCTGGACAGTACTTTCAATTAAGCGTTATTAAGCTATACACCGTGAAATTTTAGTGGTTGTTTTCCCGAAACGAGGTGATTTAGTTTCGATTGTACAATCGATTTATAATTACTATTTTGACTAGAGTCAAAAATCCAATTGTGAAAAACGAAAGTCGAAAATGACCGCAAACCAATAGTAACGCTTCGTTGGTACAAGTGACGTACGACCGTACGATAGGTTAGGTACCAACGAAGCGTTACTATTGGTTTGCGGTCATTTTCGACTTTCGTTTTTCACAATTGGATTTTTGACTCTAGTCAAAATAGTAATTATAAATCGATTGTACAATCGATACTAAATCACCTCGTTTCGGGAAAACAACCACTAAAATTTCACGGTGTATATTTGGACGCCTATAGGCGTACTGTCCATCAAAGTGTTAATGCTTGCGCAACAAATTCGACGAGTGGCATTAGCAATACAGAGGTAACGGGCCAAAGACGAACGAAAGTGCCGCTATGTTACTCATCATGTCGCACGTCATACTACTTGCCATGCTCAGTACTCTCTCTTTCTGAAACAAATCTAAATACAACTGTATGGAACTTTTTTCCAATAAATATAGTGTTGCCGAAGTATCGATAGTTTTCATCTAAAAAAAGCCATTCTATCCATTTACCTATCAATTTTATCAATACTAATATTCAGAACGAGGCAAAATTATCGATAGTGTTGTGCTTGCGAAGAACAACCTATCGATTGTTTTAGTTTAGACTCACGATAGTTTGCCAATTTGCATCAGTATTGGGTATGTTTTAGCACTAATTAAACGAGGACCATTAGGGGGCGATAGTATTGCAAATTTGTAAACTATCGATAGTATCAATACTATCAATAGTTTGTTCTTTGCGAGCAACGATTCTATCGATAGTATTGCCTTATTCTGAACGCTTAGTATAAGTTTTACTTCACCAAAATACTTCTCGATCGCGTTTACGTAAAAAAATCAATTACTAGGGAAACATGGAGATCGTCTCCGCGCGCGCGCTTACATGTTTCCATAGAATTGAAATTTTTACGTAAACGCGATCGAGAAGTATTGAAGTGAAGGAAAACTTATACTAAGCGTACTGAGGTATTGATAGTATAGGCCTGTCAATAGCCTTGCGATTGGTCGGCTATCAATAGGCTATCACATTCGGGTGCGCTAGCTTGGCTAAATTAAGAAATTTACTTAAATATAGTTGGATATAATAAAATATTATTATAATATATTATATTCCACAGAGTCTAAAGACGAAAGTCTTCAATCAGTGCGTCCTACCCGTCATGACATACGGTGCCGAAACATGGACACTCACTGTAGGGCTGGTCCACCAATTTAAAGTTGCTCAACGTGTTATCGAAAGGGCTATGCTCGGAGTTTCTCTAAAAGATCGAATTCGTAATGAAGTGATCCGACAGAGAACCAAAGTTATCGACATAGCCCACCGCATTAGCACGCTGAAGTGGCAATGAGCAGGCCATATAACCCAGGTTAGCCAGGAGCAGGTTATTTAAGAAAGGTTAAGAAATTTACTTAAATATAGTTGGATATAATAAAATAACAATTATGCTGTGCCCCAATATGCTGAAAATATTTTTTTTCAACGTTATTTGGAACTAGAGTGGGACTAAAATTAGTTTCGATAGATGGCGCTACTAATAACGTATCCAAGTGTCGCCTGCCAAGCAATAAGTTTGAAAATTATTCCAAGGGGTTGGTGGCCAAGAACACTTTGTTGTAGTTTGATTAACTAGCATATTGAGTAGAGACGGTTCAAATCCCACTAACCCCTCACGAAAAATTCATCACTTTTAAAATACCTTAGACTTCCTTAAGAAAATACAGGATACAGGCCCAGTCTAGTGTGGAGACTGCCGAAGAACCATAAAAATTGTAATGTTTTGATATTTAAATAATTGCCTTTTTAATTTTTTATCCATGATCAGATTGGGGATGTCTTGAACAAATTTCAAGTCAAGACTACCCAAAACCGGCAAGCATGTATGAAAAGACTAATGAGTACCATGGAAGCAAAATATGTATGTTAGGATCATAGCATATGGAAAAAAAACCGCCTCTGCCTACCCCTTTGCTGGAAAGGAAGAGTGATTGTATGTATGTCTGCTTATCTAAAAGAATGGACAGTTTTTTTTTTTTTCGAGGCTTTAGTGCACCTGTGTGACTATGCCAGCCTCATTGGGAGACTCAATGGCCTAATTCATCAAACACTGCTCCTGCCACGTCCAGATTCTCTGGCTGCAAAAGAATGTTTGATGAACTTGTATATTTGTACTGAACGGCCTAGTTCGAAATGATATGCTGTGTAATTATATGCTTTATAAGTTGCGCACCATAGTATTTTGGATTAGAGCGTTATTTTACATAAGCAGCGTATGTATAAAATGTAACAAATCAGGTTTTCAAATAAAAAATTATGTAACAGCTACAATATTTACTAAATAATACAATATCTATCCAAAAAAACTTAATTTTTATCACTTCTTTCAAGTACTGCCTCGGGGTTGGTGCTTGCTTCTTTGTTTTCTGCTTTGCCCATCTTCTCTGCCATTTCCAAATATTTGGACTGTCTGTAATCATATTTGGCAGCATCTAGCAAAATATTTTGAATCAGTTGTCTGTTACTAGCCTGTTTGTTAGTCAGACTGGGATATGGGTTACCGCGGAGCTCTAACACTGCTTTATCTTGGTTGCGAGAGTTCATTGCCCTCGGAGCTTTGTGCATTCTAGTGTAAGACTTATCAAAGTTGTCATATCTTGGCACAAGGACTTTAAATAGTTTGTGAACAAGTTCCTTTTCAAGAAGCCAGTAGTCAGCTATGTCCATGGTGGGTTTGTGGCAGTCCCCATGTCTTATTGCTTCTGATATGAGCTGTAACAAAAAGGCACTGTGGTATAAAAAAGTTTGAAACCACAAAATTTGGACTAAAAGACAAACTTAACATTGTAGTTGCAAATATTCAATCCAACCAATATCAATTTGATATATCTGTTTGATTCTCAATGTATAAAATTGTTTATAATAGAAAAACAATTGAATTTTTTTTTCTTTTATTGTGCTGTCATACTTATTGTTGAATTTCCTTAATGTGTAACTTGTTGTAAAGCTTGGAAGTAATGATTCACTTGCAACTGCCGAAGCGACAGACGGACAACGAAGTAATGAAGCAAAGTAGTGAAAGAAGGTTCCGCTGTCGCGACAAACTATCGAGGTGAAAATTGGCGTCAGAATATACAAATTGCTGTAGCTATAACAGCCTTGGAACTGGACAAAAGTTCTTTAAAATAAATTTACCCTTTCAGCATACTGCCTGGCTTCATCGGCTCTGTTATAATTCAGTTCAATTCGTTCGTGTTTTATTAAACCGGTAACAGTTTTACGTAATTTGTCCAATCTCCCTTGAGGACCCTGTATATTCCTTAGTTTCCGCGGTTGCGGAGGCACTTTTATACGTAACTTAGAAACTAATTTTGCAACTTCCGCTTGATTCATTTTAATTTATTATTATATCAAGCTTACTGCTTATTAATAAATCTTTAATTTATATATAAACAAATTTCAATGTTTTAATTTTTTTGAGGTTATCCTTCAAATTAAGACCATTCTTGGACCATTCACCAGACATTCGCCATTCGCCTGTCATTATATTCGGTCCTTAAAAGAATGTTGTCAAAAATCAGTGAAAATCAGCGCTTTAAAATATGACTTGAATAGTTTGCAAAATTTTAAAAAAATCAGTTTGGACATTCCCATAGACTTAACACCTAACCCGGACTGAGTACTGCGACATAAAAGTGAGGCCGACAGAGAAACCAAACTAGTGGTTTACATCTCGTTCTAATTAGGGTGACCTAGTACACCTGCGGATAATTATCAAGATTTTTCTTAAAAAAGTATAAAAGAGTCAATTCAGAATTAGAAAGACATAATGTAAGCCTACACTGATCTTATATTTATATTACAATTATTTTATTTTTATTATTGTTTTACTTTTATTAATGTTATACATCCAGATTAATGTTAGACGTCCAGATGGCCTAGTGGTTAGAGAACCTGACTACGAAGCTTGAGGTCCCGGATTCGATTCCCGTGTCGGGGCAGATATTTGTATGAAAAATACGAATGTTTGTTCTCGGGTCTTGGGTGTTTAATATGTATTTAAGTATGTATCTATCTATATAAGTATGTTTATCCGTTGCCTAGTGCCCATAACACAAGCTTGCCTAGCTTACTTTGGGACTAGGTCAATTGGTGTGAATTGTCCCATGATATTTATTTATTTTTTTTATTTTATTTTTAAACAGGGGATTGATTTGTATTTTTGTATGTTTGTAACGAATGAACTCCAAAACTACTACACCGATTTTAAAAATTCTTTCACGAATAGAATGCTACATTATTTCTGAGTAATACAGGGTAATTTTTTAATCAGTGCACAAATTTTGATACGTGATTCAGATCATGATTATCTGTTCAAGATTATTTTTTAAATTTTGAAATTTGGGTTGTTCATAGTAATTCATCCAATAATTGGTCGAGTTACTATGAAAAACAAAAAAAAAGTGATTAATATTATAACGAAAAATACTGAAATTTGTTATTTTAACGACACTGAATCACATATTAAAATTTGTGCACTTATTGAAAATAATAGGAATCCGGAATCCTTGCTAAAACTTCAGTAGCCAAGGTGTAAAAAAAAAATTTTATCTTTTTTACCCCCACATACCAAATTTCATCGAAATCGTTGGAGCCGTTTCCGAGATCCTGATTATATATACATATACAAGAATTGCTCGTTTAAAGGTATTAGATAGATAGATTCTGTGAATATTTCAAGTGTCTACCTGTTGCCGTTATCAATATCGAGCAAAAACGAGCAAAAAAATTCATGTTTGTTGTATGGGAGCCCCCTTAAATATTTATTTTATTCCATTTTTTAGTATTTGTTGTTATAGCGGCAAACGAAATACATCATCTGTGAAAATTTCAACTCTGTATCTATCACGGTTCCCGAGATACAGCCTGGTGACAGACGGACAGACGGACGGACAGCGGAGCCTCAGTAATAGGGTTTCCGTTTTTACAATTTGGGTACGGAACCCTAAAAAGACAAATAATTTCAGTCGTAGATCATCTTTATATATATAAAAGATGCTTATTTTAATGTATTCTTTAATGTTTTTTAAAAAAAAAATTTACCAAAAACCCGAAAAAAAATTTCTGATCCAAATTTTTTGAAGTCCTTAAATCGGGCCCCTTTTCCTATACCCCAACCTCCTTTTCAGTCTTATCTACGAAATTGCATTAGTAGACATACTCACACTGGCCTAAATCATAGGCACCCTAATTTGTCAACGTCGGTGATACCAGTTAAAATTTACAATCACTACTTGATCATCACAATATTTAATGCATTACCGTGTTTTAATCAGTTAATATTAGTTGCAATCTTAATGATTTACAAATTAGGTAAAAGGTAATATTTTGTATCTAAATATAGCTATTTATTATAAAGAAGGTTATTATTTTCAGTACTAATTTTTACTACTATTTCATTATCTTTTCTTCCACTGGCAAATGGTGCGAGTGGGACACAAGCCACTAGTTTGGGTTTCTCTCTCGGACCGCTGTCTCTAGTTGTCATTACTAAACTGTATTGCTTGGTAATATGGGTCACTTTTGATTGACTAATAAAAGTTAGTACTCAGTCCGGGTTAGGTATTAAGTCCATGGACATTCCCGCTAAAAAGTGTAATTTTAACATTTTAATCGTTATAAAAATGTATAGTTAATTTACTGTCCTTGAAATAGGTGATTTGTCGTAAAATTGTTTATAAGTTCATGGTGTAAAAAAAAGTGTTTAAAATTAAACTATTTTTTTTTTAAAGTGTCAACTGGCAAGTAAAAAGATTCTATTATCTAAGTTTCTTTGTCTTTACCATAAAGAAAAAATAAAAATTAATATTTGAAATGTGACATGACAGTGACAATTCGAGAAAAGATAATGACAGGTTTATGCATGACTGATGACGGTGACGTGACAGTTCCTTCAAACAAACAATAACAAAATCCAATTTATTTTGTTAAGCTCGTTCATTCGTCCTTTTACGATG
Organism: Archips crataeganus; assembly: GCA_947859365.1. Classification (NCBI taxonomy): domain Eukaryota; kingdom Metazoa; phylum Arthropoda; class Insecta; order Lepidoptera; family Tortricidae; genus Archips; species Archips crataeganus. The sequence continues at coordinate 8,395,344 of OX402059.1, read as the reverse complement.
TCAATGAATACATTATTGTTCGGACAATAAGGTGATGATTATTAGTTTTGAGATTTAAAGTTACATTTATGTTGTTATTAGAAGAGACCAATTTTATAAAAATGGCACCTACGGTGGTCCAAAATGAGGATGGAGTGTTCCAGCTTCTCACAGAACTTTGCTCGAAAACAGCGTCTCAGTATTGCAAACACAACAAGATTTCACAGAAACTGCTTACTACTAGAATGAGATCGCATTCATACAGCATCATTTTGAAAAAATGTAACGAAAAAACACCCGAACAAAAAGTAGAACCTATCTCAGACTTGTGGTCCTTTTATTTTATATCTCAACAAAATGTTAAGAACGTCGCTGAACATAAACGTGCAGTGGAGTTGAAGAAAGTTATTGCAAAAATAAAAAGCACAGACTTTGGGGTGAAGAAAGATGATGTCATGAAAATATTACGGCTACTTATAAGTCTTAAGAATTCTGTTAAAGAAGATTTATCCCATGAGATGTTTAGAGTAAGTTTATAAATCACAAAATAATAACTTTTTATTTTGTATTGATTATACATACTTTTATTTATACATGCTGAACTGAACTTAATACACTGACAGAAACTGAATATGAATGATTAAAAATGGAATATCAGTAAAGAGTAGAGTAGAGTGTAGAGTAGTTTACTTAACCTTTATACATAAGTTCTTACACTAATTATTTTTTTCCCAGAATCCGTTTACTTTTGGCCGCTTTGACGAGATGCTTCCAAAGCCCCAACGAGAATCCTTTGGGTCCCCAGAACCATATCATTACTATCCATCTCATGTGTTTGTGCTACCATTTTCTCTAAAGTGTCAAGTTACAACGTTAGATGAGCAGAAATCACGGGCTCCTACTGATTACATAGTGGAAAGTTTTCATTCCAAATCATGTAAGTTACTGATATACAGTAAAATGAATAATTCTACTTCAATTCAACCCCATATTTGTTGACCCAGATTGAACAACAATAACGCACAGCCTCATAATTCAAAACCTTGTGGCAACTACATGAGGGATTGTATTACGAGCTTGTACATTATTCTCATTCATTCCGGGTCAACAGTTCCAGGTTGTACTTTCACCATGCCCTGTGTGGCCACTTTATCCCTTTATAAACAACAACAACTGGATAGCTTAGTGGTTAGAGAACCTGACTACGAAGCTTGAGGTCCTGGGTTCAGGTCCTGGGTTTGATTCCTGGTTGGGCCAGATAATTGTGTGAAAAATATGAATGTTTGTGCTTCATTCTTGGATGTTTAATATGTATTTAAGTATGTATTTATCTATGTAAGTATGTTTATCCCTTATCTAGCACCCATAGTACAAGCTTTGCTTAGTTTGGGACTAGGTTTTTTCCGAACCGGTGGTAGATTCTTCGACGTTCATAGGAGCATCAATTGATGCCTAAATTGAATAAAGAATTTTTGACTTTGACTTAGGTCAGTTGGTGTGAATTGTCCCATGATTTATTATTATAAAAGATTATTCAAATAATTAATTATTTACTATTTCCAGTTATTCCAGGTAGCTCAAATTCTCAAACCACTGCAGAAATCAAAACTTTTCTCAGTCCAATGTCACTTTCATCAATGACATCCACTCATGTTTCTCCATATTCTGAGACCAACATCCTGAACTTTCCGCGACTGACCAGTCAGAGAGATATCCAAATACCTAACAAAGGTAGCACAAATGCTAATGTCAAAGTAAGTGTTACTTTGTATTTACTTTTACAGACAATTTGCATACCTCTTAATTGCTGAACTAAGATTTTAATTGTTTATTTTAGATATCCGTAGCTAATACAGATACTAAACCTGTCATGAAGGAGATGTACCGAGCTAAAACAGATGAATCAGTGGACATTTGGGAGCTAGCCAGCCAGGTTGATAAAGACATTCCTGAAGATATATGGGAGGTAGTCTGTAAGTATTTGAAGCAAATCTCAATTTTTTTTTTTTTTTTTTGTTTTTGGTGATCAATAAAGAATATTTGTATTGTATTGTATTGTATTGTATCTCCAGCCTATAATGCCTCAATGTGGGGCGCAGGTGTTCTGTCAAAAAAAGAAGGCTTGGGGTGTATTTTCCATGTGGGTTCAGTTTCAGTTAGGTGTGAGAAGGTGTCCTCACAATGGTTTACCTTCACCATATTCGGTAATATATTTGTTATATTCCTAATGTAAATTAATGAAAATTCTAGTGATCCCCAGCGCCATCTAGTCGTCAATTAGATAAATCGCTATTTCTACATCACACTATCGAAGTTTCTCAACTCGGCTGCGTAAATACAACTTCCAACTTTCATCCATCGGACTTTGGTCCCCAGGCATAACATCTGTCTGGAGAGAAATCTCTCTATTGCAACTACCACTAAAAAATCATGTTTAGACGTACTATAATTACGATCTACACCCATAGAAAATATGCCTATAACCAGGTGTGATTTTTCAGCAAAAATGCCTCTTATAAAACAAAGGCAGCTCATAGCCACGTCGTCAAGAGAAGTGGGCTTATGGCGTCGCATTTACAGCAGCCAACTCTGCTCTCTGGAGATTGTTCTAGAGAGGCAGTTTATAAGGCATATTATGTATTTAATTAGTAAGTATGTTTTATCTTCATATGTAGAACATAAATATGGTAGGGAATACACTGAACATAATCTTGTTTCATAAATATCCCAAACATTGTAAGAGATTTTGTCAAAACTTGTTCAACATAAAAATAATATCAGCATAATACATTTAATTTATTTATTTCAATTTATAATAGTAAGCTAACAGGCAGTGACCAACATATATAAAAAATGGAATTTAATAATATAAAAGTCCAATTAAACAATAAAATATAAAATAATAGGAGAATTAACCATTAAAACATACAAACCATTCATTTTTCCGTCTGGTGTAGTTTTAGTGATACCACAAATTAGAAAAAAACAAGAGGAAGGGCATATCAACGAAACACGTTGACCATAAATAAGTTCAACTGAGTATGTTGCTGTCATATTAGAATTTGATGAACCAAGCAGCATCCCGTAGTTCTGTAGCCATGTGTTGCCATAGTTTAGAGACATGCATTGGGTGATGTTACTATTTTTATAAACAGCTGTCAATTATTTTACTTCTATTCCATGCTAGGTGGCAACAACTTTCATTTATATAAGTTAAGTATGAAGTATCTTTTTGTATTTTTTTTTGTTTTCAACTTCATTTTTTTATTATTACGTTTACGGTCATCCCGTGAAACCTTATATTTCAAACTAAATACAAACTGAAATATAGATGCACAGAAAAAACCCCAGAAAAAAGACCAATGCTGGGAATCGAACCCAGGTCCTCAGCGTTCCGTGCTGCGTGCTTACCACCACCACCACCATCACTGGTCTAGAAGTTAGCGACGAATTTTTCCCATACATCGTACACTTCAGTCTGTTATAATCACATTATGCAGTGATAAAGCGCGCATCTATGTTATGCCCTCTACCGAGAGACTTAACACTCCTTCGGAGCTAACCGCTCACCTGGACCAAGAGATGGCGCTACTATGCCAACTTTAACAAGTTAAGTATGAAGTATCTTTTTTTTTTTTTCAACTTCATTTTTTTTATTACTTTTACGGTCATCCCGTGAAACCATATATTTCAAACTAAATACAAACTGAAATATATACCTCATTTCATTTAATTTATATACCTGTACAATAGACTCTCAACGAAACGTTTAGCGTTGACATACATTACTAATTATGCTACTGGTTCAGAAGTTATTATATTATTTAAAAAAAAAAACAACAAAAACAGGTCCAGCCGTTTCGGAACACACGACACGAGATTTTTATATATTAGAGAAGATTAAATTAGCAATTTCTTTTTCTACAGTTGGCATAGAAACAAGCTCGTTTCCATTCAGCCAGGACTACAACTGTTTCTTCTTAAAAGAGAACCTGGTCCTTGAGGGTATATCGATGCAGCACATCAAAGGATATGTAACGGATTTGCTGCTCATTGGGACGTATTATAAACGCTTGTACCAATTTGCCTTCAATCATTCTGTTGAAGACCATTTCCGCACCAAAGGGCTTGTTTATGAGGTACGTATGTATCTCTTTTTTTAATATTAATAATTTTGACACAGTATATATTTTCGTAGGTACTTTTTATACGTCAGAAAGTAAAATCAACCGCGGAACTTCGGACGCTTACTTATGTACGACACAGTTTGCGTAGACATAAGTGTCTTCTGAATGTTTTCAATTCAGGAGTGAATTCATTCAGCAATGTTACGGCGTTGTTTTCGTACAAATATTTTCAAAAGAGATGATGGTTAGGGTTGACTTTTTATGAAAACTATACTTCCTTTTTTAGCATTAGAAAGAAGGTTAGCAATCTTGACGTGTCTTTTTATTGAAAATAAATCACAGCAAACGATGTAACAATTAGCAAGGACATATATGATCATTTACATTCTTTTGGTTTCATAGTAATAATAGTTACTATTTTTTTAAAAGCGTTTTTTAATAAAGAGACTCGTCAAGGTTGTTTACCCTTTTTCTAATGCTAAGAAAACGAAGTATACAAACAGTATTGATGCTAAATCTAGTTTTATCAAAGATCTTGTGACTTGTGTTTCTGCTGTCATAATAATCATGTCATAATAATGATGTAAATTACATATTGGCTACGTGCACGACGGTGGCGCCCGCGTAGCGTTGACAACATTTCCTCCCCATTTACTTCCAATTTTTGCCATGTTGTGCGCTGCGATCGTTTTCTGTACCCCACCACCAGCTTCGCACATAGCCAATAGGTACGTTTATAAACTGTCGGTTAAAACGCTTAAATATTCACCCTCAATCTATTGAACGTCTTCTAGGCTGCCAGAGAAGTAGTAAGGAAATACCTACTGGGGTTTAGATTGGCTGCTACAGAAATTTATGAGGAATGCACAGGGAAAGCGCAGAATAGCGACTGCTTACCGACTTTGCTGCAAATCTTGTATCACATGGAGCCGTTGAAATACGAGATTGAAACTATCGCATCCATCTATAAAGTGATTAATCAAGGTAGGTGTGAACATTCTACTAACTGTTTGTGTTTGCTTGCTATAGCCAGTGATCGGAATTGGGAATGTCTAAAAAAAATTAACCAGTCGTTTTTATATTTTTTTTGTATGGAAAAGTCAATTATAAGAAACTAATTTCAATAGTTTGTCATTTATTTCACTACTTTTTTCAAAATTAATTATTTAAACTGTTTTGGTTGATGACGTCAGATTGTAATTGAGGGCTCCCACACTGCCAAATTTCTAAATCTATCTAAATGCGTACGATAAGGCAACCCCCTTTAATTATTTTTTGCGTAGTGGTACACTGCAACTAGTGTCACTTTACTGGCGCTGTCAAAATGCTAGATGTCAGACAGCGGGTCCAAATCAAACTCTGTAGTATATATAATCCACGCGTAAATTGTGAAGAACTTCTAACCACACAGAATAAAGTACGACTTGGACCGGTCACGCAATTTACACCAATGGCAAATGAAGGTCATTGCTTATTTGTTATGTAATAAATTCATTACATAATATTAAAATTAAATAACTAGGTACAGAAAACGAGTTAAAAAACATTTATCTCGAAATGGTTTTCGATTTACTATACATTGCAAAAAAATAGACATCCCCAATTAGGTGAGCTAAAATACCTGTCCTTCGCAAGAGGACATAATATAGAGTAGTTACAACCGGGTAGAGAAATATATTTTTTCTTGAATACCGGGTTAACAAATAAATGTAACATACAACCTTGTAATATTGGGGCAGCGAAATGTAACTAGTTATTACTTTTAGATTAACATAAAACATTCTAAATAATTTATTGAATCAGGCGTTACTTTGCGGAGGTCCATATTAATGAACTAAAACAATTACTTTGCTCACCCGCGACCTTACAATAGTTACGTTTATGCAAGAAATGTGCGTTCATGCAGTTCCTCCACCTCCACACTGTACGAACACACACAAATCACATAAACCCAACCATCACCACCACCAAGCTACACTGACGCGTTTCGAACTCAACCAGAGCTCATCTTCAGAGTTACCACAACCGTATGCTATGCTACCAAACGTTAAACTAACAAACCAAAACAAATGTTTTAACTTGTCACTGTAACTTCTCAAGTACCCACTTTATTTTTCTTATTCTCAAACTACCCCACAAAAATTAACTTTTATTGACATATTTAAAACTACCTTGAATTTTTTTGTTTATTTATTTATAAGGCATATTTAATTAATACTAACTGTTCAAATTCGACCCAAGCCGCAGTAAAGGAGAAGATACTAAATTTACCTGTTCATTAATAATAGACCCCATAGTGTTGTACCTAATTATTTCCATGCATTCCAGAGCATCCAGACGCAACCCCTTGCCGCAATAATGTAACACTTCATAAGAATCTGAATCTAACAATGAATGATTTGATTCCAACAAATGTTTTGCAAAATTCGATCTATCTGGATGCTCATTCCTATATGCCGAAACATGCTCTTTAAATCTAGTATTAAAACTTCGGCCTGTCTGTCCTACGTATATCCCATTGCAGTCATTACAAGTAAGCTTGTATACCCCCGATCTAGTTCCCTTATCTACCTGTTCTTTGTGGTTACATAGCCTAGAGTACAAAGAGTTGTTAGTCTTAAAGGCAACATTAATATTGTTTGATTTTAAAATGCCATAAATCTTATCAGACAAACCCCCGACGTAAGAGATGCTAGATCTATATTTGTTAGTAGACTGAGAAGGTAACGCAGCGTAAAGCATGCTATTTACTAACCGTGCCTGCTTCTTTTGAACTAAACTATCTACCATTGATTTTGTATAACCATTTGAGATCGCTATCTGACAAATAGTACTCAACTCTAAATCATAATGTTCCTTAGAAAGAGGCACAGTCAACAATCTATTAACATAACAATGGAAAGCAGCCAGTTTATGCTGCCACGGATGATTAGAAGATGCTGGTATAACAGCATCTGTGTACGTGGGCTTACGGTATATTTTAAATTGATGTTTACCATTTAATTTTGAAATCGTTAAATCCAAAAAGTTCAACGAACAATTTTCCTCCAATTCTTTTTTGAACCTTATCTTTACGTGCTTGTTATTCAAACCATTAATAAACACGTCAAGCTGTCTCATACTCCCTCTCCAGCATAGGATCAAATCATCAACAAACCTAAAATAGTACACAATATTACTATTACCCACAATATACTGATTTTCAAAATGATCCATAAATATATCTGCCATTAAAGGACTCAGAGGTGAACCCATAGCTAATTACTTACAGAGTGATGGTTTAGCTATGGGTTCACCTCTGAGTCCTTTAATGGCAGATATATTTATGGATCATTTTGAGAATCAGTATATTGTGGGTAATAGTAATATTGTGTACTATTTTAGGTTTGTTGATGATTTGATCCTATGCTGGAGAGGGAGTATGAGACAGCTTGACGTGTTTATTAATGGTTTGAATAACAAGCACGTAAAGATAAGGTTCAAAAAAGAATTGGAGGAAAATTGTTCGTTGAACTTTTTGGATTTAACGATTTCAAAATTAAATGGTAAACATCAATTTAAAATATACCGTAAGCCCACGTACACAGATGCTGTTATACCAGCATCTTCTAATCATCCGTGGCAGCATAAACTGGCTGCTTTCCATTGTTATGTTAATAGATTGTTGACTGTGCCTCTTTCTAAGGAACATTATGATTTAGAGTTGAGTACTATTTATCAGATAGCGATCTCAAATGGTTATACAAAATCAATGGTAGATAGTTTAGTTCAAAAGAAGCAGGCACGGTTAGTAAATAGCATGCTTTACGCTGCGTTACCTTCTCAGTCTACTAACAAATATAGATCTAGCATCTCTTACGTCGGGGGTTTGTCTGATAAGATTTATGGCATTTTAAAATCAAACAATATTAATGTTGCCTTTAAGACTAACAACTCTTTGTACTCTAGGCTATGTAACCACAAAGAACAGGTAGATAAGGGAACTAGATCGGGGGTATACAAGCTTACTTGTAATGACTGCAATGGGATATACGTAGGACAGACAGGCCGAAGTTTTAATACTAGATTTAAAGAGCATGTTTCGGCATATAGGAATGAGCATCCAGATAGATCGAATTTTGCAAAACATTTGTTGGAATCAAATCATTCATTGTTAGATTCAGATTCTTATGAAGTGTTACATTATTGCGGCAAGGGGTTGCGTCTGGATGCTCTGGAATGCATGGAAATAATTAGGTACAACACTATGGGGTCTATTATTAATGAACAGGTAAATTTAGTATCTTCTCCTTTACTGCGGCTTGGGTCGAATTTGAACAGTTAGTATTAATTAAATATGCCTTATAAATAAATAAACAAAAAAATTCAAGGTAGTTTTAAATATGTCAATAAAAGTTAATTTTTGTGGGGTAGTTTGAGAATAAGAAAAATAAAGTGGGTACTTGAGAAGTTACAGTGACAAGTTAAAACATTTGTTTTGGTTTGTTAGTTTAACGTTTGGTAGCATAGCATACGGTTGTGGTAACTCTGAAGATGAGCTCTGGTTGAGTTCGAAACGCGTCAGTGTAGCTTGGTGGTGGTGATGGTTGGGTTTATGTGATTTGTGTGTGTTCGTACAGTGTGGAGGTGGAGGAACTGCATGAACGCACATTTCTTGCATAAACGTAACTATTGTAAGGTCGCGGGTGAGCAAAGTAATTGTTTTAGTTCATAAAACATTCTGTACTGTAAGTAAAAACATGTATATTAACATTACTACTAGTACCCGGATAAATATTGAATTGAATACCTGGTATTTGAAAAAATATATATCTTTCTATCCGGTTGTAACCACTCTATATTATGTCATCTTGCAAAAAGTAGATATTTTAGGTCACCTAATTCCGATTACTGGTTATAATATAACCTAAATTGAATAAAGATATTTTGATTTTGACTGTTATCTGTGTGTGTTTTTTTTATCTTTTCTTCATGAAATGTCGATTTCTAGCTTGTGTGCTGTGTATTGTATAAGCTAAAGATTACGTACATTTATTTTTTTAGATTCCAAAGAGACAATTCCATATGGTGCTGAGTTGATGTCGTATCTTTTTAATGAGATATCTCTGGTCACGCACTACAAGACTGCCCCTACGATGTTCACCGCGCTTTTTTCAGTATGCAGAGTATATTTCAGGTGAAGAAAATCCTATTTTAACATATGTAATAATACAATACAAAAGAATATGTAATAATTGATTGAATCAGGCATTATTTTGCGGAGGTCCATATCAATGAACTGAAACAATTTCTTTGCTCACCCGCGACCTTCAAAGCTCGCGGGTGAGCAAACTAATTGTGTCAGTTCATAACATATCTTATCTATGTGCCTAAAAACTAATTTTAATTAGCCGGGTAAGACGAATGTCAAATGTTGTTTATCAGAATTTAAAACTTAATGTCAATCAGGAAAAAATCACATTGATCAGACGTATGTTCTAAAAGTCCTAAAACTCACTAGAGTGGCCTCAGAGCACAACGGACAATTAAAATTAGCTAACGCTGTCATAAAGTTTTTTTATTGTAGCAATAAATACATAAGTACTAAATCGACAGAGACTTTTACTACCCTGATATCTAACGTTCGATCTCATTTGTCTGTCATATAACTTACAGTTTATTTCTTTATAATTTTACAGATTTATCGAACGATTCATTTTCGAAGGAGAGCTGGATGATTGGTACAACGAGTTCTTCATAAGAAAGGACACTCAGTATGTCAACAGCCGCTCTAAACGATACTGGGATAAAGGTTTCCATATAACGCAGAGTGTGGCCGTGCCGGAATTTTTGAGAGTTTTGGCCAAATTGATTTTGCTCTGTGGCAAGTCCCTGAGGTTGCTTAAACTGTGTAATCCAAACGTAAGTTGATTTCTTTCGAAAAAAAATTGAGGGCTCGCGTGCTATAAAGCTGTGGTGGCTTAGCGATTTGACGAAATGGCCTCTCAAGAAGAGGTTAGTGCGTTCGAACCTCTGAGTGTTTCGGAATTTGTCCGAAATAAAGTTTGGAATTTACCCTGAGCTATACGTTGAAGGAAAACATCGTAAGCACACGCCTGAGAAGAAATTCAATGGTGCGTGTGAAGTTTCCTATCCGTGCTGAGCCTGAGTGGGAACTACGGCCCAAGTCCTCTCATTCTGAGAAGAGGCCAGTGCCCTGCAGTAGGACGTATAACGCTGGGATGATCATCGTCATCAGCCTTTGTTCGTCCACTGCTGGACATAGGCCTCCCCCATGGCACGCCACTGAGCACGATCCTCGGCCACTCTCATCCAGCTCTTGCCAGCCGCCTTGCGAAGATCATCGCTCCACCGAGTCTAAGGAGTCCGAGTCCGAGACTAGGATGATCATGATGACATATTAGAACGGTCATTGTCCAGTATGATCCAATCTAGTGGCCCCCTAGAAGTGGGCAGTAACCTCTATTTGAAATCTGAACTCGTCTCCTAGCTTCGAGAACATGCAGCTTCTACGCTGCAATATTGTACAATACGTTTACTTTTAGTTTACCACTGACAGATGGCTTGCCTTCATTTCATTTCCAACTTTAACACCATACAAATAAAGTAGCTATTACAAAATCTGCAAACATGGGTAACAGTATTCTAAAATTTGCTTTATCTGTAGGTCGTTAAATTTGAATATGAAATGATGTCAAACCATCTGTCAGTGGTAAACTTTATGTAATTTTACTGTAACTTACGTGTTTCAGGATCCCCTAGTCCTCTTAATATCGTCAGACCACCCCTCGATCAAATGCTGCTCGAGCTTCGAAGGTCTCGAACGGCAACAGCAGTTGTTGGACGTCTATAGGACACGGTGCCTCTTCGTGAGCGGCGAGCCTGTCACCTTCGACCAGATATTGTTGAAGAGAGAGGCGGAGAAGAAAGCCTTTACTGAAATGGCTTCGTTGAAACAGGCTGAAACTATGGAGAAGATTGTTGGTGAGTTTACAGAAAAAAACCGGTTGTCTGTAAAGTCGGTTTACGGACGATAGTTTAACGTGACAACGTCATAACAAAACATTCAAAAAACAAAAATAAAAACCCCCTTTAATACCGCCGCACCTCCCCCCGCCCTCCGCACCCCGCATTGTACATCCTGGTGTTCGCTGCTCTCTTGCAACTGACCTTCGCCGCTCTCTTGTAACTGGCCTTCGCCGCTCTCTTGCAACTGGCCTTCGCGGCTCATGTACTTACAACGTAACGTTACATTGAGTCATCCGTTTTCGTGTATGCAGCCGGCGTTCATCGATTTATTAGACGTTGTCACGTCAAATATGACGACAATATTTTCTTTTGTCTGAGAAAAATAATTTGGGTTTAAAGGGTAAGTAAAGTTTTTTGTAGAGGTGCTAATTATATTTTTTTTCGACAGTCGGCGTTCTGGAGATCGAGAAACTGCAGCTGTTTTATTTTTATCTCCTATTGTTTACTGGAAATATTTTTTTGAGTGTTCGAGATGACATTTGTGAGATTATATGGTTGATAAGCCGTTCGTGCTCAGAACTTAGTAGAAACAGAAAAAAAAACGAAGTGAACTGTTACTGCTGTCAATGCCAAATCGTTTGCGTTTCGTTTGCTTTGTGCTCAGTGTGATTTTTTGACTATTTTTATCGACCTTCGCATAAAATCCGGACTTTCAATTTTACCGCATTTCTCCACGACCTATGCACGATAATTGGATCACGATTGAATACTTTCGATCACTATTTTGGAACTGCTTCTTGGACAACGCAAAGCAAACGAAACGCAAACGGTTACATTTCATTTGACATTGACAGAAGCGACAGTTGAATTCGTTTTTTTTTTCTATTTCTTCTTAGTACTGAGCACGAACCGCTTGTCAGCCATAAAATCTCACAAATATTATCTCGAACACTTAAAAAAATATTTCTAATAAATAAAAGGAGATAAAAATAAAACAGCTGCAGTTTCTTGGTGTTGAAGTCGACCACTGTCGAAAAAAAATATAATTAGCATCTCTTCAAAAAACTTTACTTAGCCAATTGACCACGGTACACCAGTGTGCCGCAACACTCCCTTTGCGGAACACTGGTCTAGACATTGGTGATATTTGGGTCTTTGTGGAAAATTTCCATGAAGACAAGTATGTCCCATATACGCAGCTGTCTAGCATGAGTGGTTGCGGATTAGCAGGGTTAACTTCCGTTGTGCACATAATTTCTAAATACCTACAAGGTGTAAATCACTAATTTAGTAACAGCCTGTTCACCGTAGCTTAATTTTACTGTAAATAATAAAATAAGACGCTCTATTATTTCAGCTGAGCGCAAACGTCTTGCGCAACTGATAGTGGCGGAAAAGCAACACTCGCTGAAAGTGCTAGAAGCGGCCATGTTGGAAGCTAAGGAGGCTAAGTCGAGGGCTCGTCAACGCGAGCGAAACAGGTTCAGAGCGGAAAGGGAGGCTGAGAAGGCGACTGATGAACTCGACGCTAAACTACGGGATGACGAAAGGTATGACGGAATAGATGAAATGATAAAAATGTATAAAACTAGCTGATGACTGAGGCTTCCTCCCGTGGAAAACTAAAAACTTTGCACTAATCGTGCCTGACAAGTTTCAAGTCTCTGGCTACAGTGGTTTAGACTTTGTGTTGTCTGTTAGTCAGACATGTAACTGTTTTGTAGGTATAAAAAAGGCGTATGCAAAATATTTAGCGCATAGCAGATTCGCGTATTAAATAGCAACAACAACAACAACAGCAACAGCAACAATATTCGTTATAGTTGACGACAAAAAACAATGATCTCAAGTAGATATTTGATTTGTTGTTTTCTCGTGTCATAGTCTTTTGAGCGAGCGTTTTCTCAAGAGTTCTGAAATTTTATAAATAATGAGCAGAATTTTAATTTGGTTTTTTTTGTGCATAATATTCATTATTTCTTTTGAAATCTACAGAAACAAAATAATGGAATACTATTCAAAGCTGAATATAGAGGTGGAAAAGAGCAAAATCCATACAGAGTGGAAAATAAAACGATTACAGTTGGACCAGTCGAGAATGCAACTTCTCTCCACTGAGGAACGGAATCTCAAGAGGGAGAAATTAGAACTCGAACACCAACAGAACGAGACCAAAACAGACGATGAAGAGTTAAAAACGTGCGATAGCGAAATAACTGAAGAAGTGGTACAAGTTCACGATTTCATTCTTACTACTCCGAGTGAATACACAGTTGCTACAGCCCAAAGCGGACTGTGCGAACAAATGACAGAATCAACATCCTCAATAGTCATGACAGATCTGTCCGACCAACCAGCATCTGTAACAGAATTCGACAACAATAAAGCGAAAGCTCACACATCAACGGATGTCTTTAGTGCTATCTGTAATGCTGCCAAAAGTATATTTGGTGTAAGAAAGTCGGCAGATACTGAATGTGATAATAAAAAGCCGCTCGATGCTCAAGGTAACGTTCTCACTGACCGAAGTCAACAAAAGGAAAGCAAATCTTCAAGTGACATTATTGGAAACAATCTTGACGGTCTGTATGATAATGAACAGTTTTTCAATAGAAAAGAACAAGCTTTGAAGAATAAGCAAAAAGTAATGGCACATGAATTCGGACAAACCGACAATGAAAACAATCGTGTTAAAAAACTTCCTAATTCAGAGTTGATTGACGAAGAAAATAATTTAGAAACAACATTCGCCCAAGCGAGACGAAATAAACTGAAGGTTCTTGGAGCAGAGTTTAATATAATTAAACCAGAGGAAAAGCATGTAGTATCAGAACCAAGGACTGATGCTCAGAAGCAGGCCTTATTAAATAAACAGAAAATTCTTGGTGTTGAGTATAATCTACCGCCTGAAGTTATAAAGAGAAATGCTCCAGCAAATAGAGCACAAGAAGAAGCTGTTACAAACAAACAAAAGGTGTTAGGGTCAGACTTTGAGACCCAGTCTTTACAATCAAGTCCCAGACATGAAGCTAAGAGAGAGAGGGCTGGTCTAACATTAAATTTGAAGCCCTATAGTGAAACATCGATGGCTACTTACAATATAACCACGCCCAACAATGCCGTAACACCAGGAGAGTTATTTCCACAGGTAATTCTGGTTTTCCAATTTGATATACTTGGTTTCGTAAAATTAGTTCATTGGTGTACTGTAAATACAAACTTATTTTTTAGATTTTTTATACCACTTTAATATTTAAGATATTTTATTTCAGTTGGATTTAGAAACTCCTACAACAGCTGATATACCCCTAGAAGGAGCCGTAACAAGCGACATATTTACCCCACGTAGTGAAGGCAGCAAAGATTTGGAATCGGCCAAAGCAAGCAATGATAAAGGCTTCTTAAACTCAGAAGGTTTCAATTTTTCTTTGATGGTGGACGAGGAAACTGTTGATATGGGTGATTCGTGTGAGAACTCACCTACAAAAACGGCTGCCATTTGTAAAGTACAGGATGTCAGATCAAAACGTGCATTCTTTAATTTGCTAGAAGGCACTTACAACCTGGAAGACTTTGATCCGTTCGGTACAAAGGACATGAAAAAGTATAGCAAGGATTATTTTAGCAGCAAAATGTTTTTCGACGCTACAGTGGCTTGTTACACCCACCCAGCTGTTACGATGGAGGAAGTAAAAAAAAAGCCTTACACGAATATATTTGCGTCTCATTTCGGGCCCGACGATGACCATGAACGTATTACTTGTGATAATATAGCTACCCTAACGGCTTGCTTGCAAAGATCAGTGATGCTGCCCCTCACGTACCAACTAGAAGTCGTTAATAACGCCATGTTAACTTACTTCCTCGTAAATCTTGATATGTATGAGCATCTTAAAAGTTTGAAGGATTACTTCTTTTTGATGGATGGAGAGTTTTCCAATAGTATCTGTCGAAATCTGTTCTCGAAGTTGGTCAAAACATTGAACCCACAGGAATTGCTAAATTTTTCAACGCTACACAATATTTTGGATAAAGCCCTTGGATCTTCTATTGCACGTAAGGCTATACTTAATGTTACAATGTTTTTTAGCTAGCAAAACTAATTTTTCTCTGTTTGTCTATCAGAAACACTCATGTGAATAAGTTACATGATTTGATTAGTTAAAATTGTTTTAACATTTGGTCGTTGTAAATATAGAGGATAACTTATAAAGTTATAATTATAATATACCGACTGATATTTCATTCTCCGCTATCTGCTGCAAAACAATGCTGTTTTTTAGACACATTTGCTATCGTTACACAAATTTTGTCTCTTTGAACAACCTAAGCATTTTTTTCTGGGGACTGAGTAAACAACACGAAAAAGTTGATACACCCTCTTACTAATGGTAATGGCTTATGCAAGCAAAGCCGCGGGGAAAGGCTAAGCATGTCAACAATTTCTTTACCTTTGCAGATGTTCACAAATTCTCGGAAAACCTGTCGTTTACGATAACGGAGTCGCCTCTAAGTTTCCAGCACAGCTCGCCAGACGCGTTGCAGTGCCTTTCGCTGACCTACACGGTGTCATGGCCTCTGAACATCATAATGTCGCAAGAGGCGTTACTGCGCTACGCTAAAGTGTTCCAGTTCTTGATTAAAATGAGGCGGATATTTTGGGTCCTTGGAGAAGATTTTCAGGTAACATTAAACAATTATTTTTATCTTAAGAAAAAGTTGAATCAATAACCCAGGGTTAACGATTTACTTCTTTAACCCTAGACCGTGCAAGCAACCCAACCTAGAAATCTAAAATTTTTCATAAAGAATCTCACGGCATAGGGAGTTTTAAACAATAATGCGCGATATAATTGGCGACGCATGCCTGTGTACGAACCTCTATGAACTTGTATTGCGGTAGTCGCAGAGATCAAAATCGTCGGGTATCGAAGATTTGCATAGCCTTGTGTACGAACTTGTTTTAACCAACTCATGTTTTACAGGAACTGAAAATAGTAGTAAAAATGGCAGAGAAACAGTCTAGGCAACTGCTGCGATCACCTCAATATATTTCCGTACAAATCTACAGGCACATAATGGCCTCACTAATACGGGCGTTAGACAACTACATAGTAACAACGTGTATACTGACATCGTGGACGGAATTCGAAAACGATCTGAAGAAGGCAAGGACTCTGGACGACTTGTATGAATGCCACGTGGTGTACATAAAGAAGATTCTGTTCAGATGCCTGCTGAATAATAGATCGACTCCGGTTATGAAACTTTTAAACGACATCTTTACGGTTATCTTGAAGTTTAGCAGAGTTCTCAAGGCTGGGTAAGTTTTGTTCTAACTGTATGTGTGAAAAATCGAGTAGAAATAAAATAAATTAATCAAAATATTTGACGACCAGATGGCCTAGTGGTTAGAGAACCTGACTACGAAGCTTGAGGTCCCGTGTTCGATTCCCGTGTCGGGGCAGATATTTGTATGAAAAATACGAATGTTTGTTCTCGGGTCTTGGGTGTTTAATATGTATTTAAGTATGTATCTATCTATATAAGTATGTTTATCCGTTGCTTAGTACCCATAACACAAGCTTTGCTTAGCTTACTTTGGGACTAGGTCAATTGGTGTGAATTGTCCCGTGATATTTATTTATTTATAAAAAAAAATCTGTTTATTGCAATTTAAAGTGTTACAAATTTTTTTCTTAATATGCTTAGTTAGAATGTTTAATTATTTAAGATTTTATAACTAAGGAGTGCGAAGGAGGCGCCCCTATGTTTGTAATTGGACGATTAGGTAGCGATATTCAAGGTGTTTTAAAAGAGAAAAACAAAAACAAACAATTTGTCATGAAATGGTAACAACTCAGCGTGATTTCTGCTTTGCAGCCAACACTGGTCGTGGGACGATTGACGCCAATTGACTTGGTACCAAACTAAGCAAAGGTTGTACTATGTTTAATGGATAACGGATAAACTTACTTATGTCGATAAATACGTTTTTTTTATGTTAGAAAGGCCAGACAAACGAACTAGTGGGTCACCTGATGTTAAATGATCACCACTGTCCATAGACACCCGCAGCGCAGCACTTTACGCACTTTTATATTAAACATCCAAGACTCGAGCACAAACATGTGCGGGGGTTTCAAAGGGGGGATGAAAATGTCATTGATTTTGCCGTAGGATGCACCGTTTTCAAGATATTTGACAAAAACACTTTTGGAGATGGGGAGCGGGGGTTTCAAAGGGGGATGAAAATTTCATTGATTTTGCCGTAGGATGCACCGTTTTCAAGATATTTGACAAAAAAACCGGTTCTCGTCCGATCACCGAAGTTAAGCAACGTCGGGCGCGGTCAGTACTTGGATGGGTGACCGCCTGGTTTTTTTATTTTTTATTATGAAGTTTTTTTTACCTTCCTACTTCGCCACCATAATAATATGTGCAAGACAGATAAATCTGTGTGACACCTTCTCCGCTTCCATATAAATCATTATATATATAAACTCAACAATCACCAACATTACACAAACAAACATGCTTGAATAATAAAGTCGGCGTAAGTAATTCTAAGTAATTTCCTCGCAGTTTACAAATTGTACAAAAAACATTTGGATTTTCAGTAAATGGAATCAAAAAGAAGCAGGCAGTCACTTCACTCACTCCAACTTCGCGCAGCTCGACGAGTTGTTCCATTTGTTCGAGAAACTCGCCAAATATTTGCACAAAGTCGTTACAAAATTGATGGAGTGTGGCTACCAGAGGCATTTGGTCGAACTGCTCACTATGGTCAACCTCAACAATTATTATGACCCAGTGACAAAGGATGAGCAGAATTCTAGTATACTTTCTAATACTTAACCTTATAACTGCTAATCTAGAAATAGAAACACTGGTAGTAAAGTACAAATCAGGTTAACCCTTGAAACTTTTACTGCTGTGAAAAATTAGGTACATTTGTTACCCTATCTGTAGCATTATTTATTGTATAATTATTTTTGTATTGTTTGCAAAAAATGTTAACTGTTAACGACACAGTTTTATTGTGTTGAATTAAATTAATCTATTTAGGGTCTATTTCACCGCTCTATGGAAAACTCCTGATATTTTATGAGTCAGATGTGTGCGGTGCCATCTTTGTGTATTCGAATAAATAAACAGAGAGCATCGCAGATATCTCTCACTTTAACCTTTTGACCGCCACTCATCGTTTTTGTTTGGAACAAAATTGATTCTTATGCGGATGCGGGTAGGTTTAATTTTGTATTACCGTACTGTCGTCTATAGCCGACGCTGGCGGTCAAAAGGTTAAATATCAAGAGCTTAGTAAAGAGTGGTGATAGAGGCTCTTAGCCTGCTGGTATTTAATGTTGTGTAATGAACTACTGCCTTGGGCATACTAGTGGATGGCGTTAACGCTTTCGCTGCCGGCTGTTAAACTTGAAATTTCTTCAGGTGCCACAAATGCACATGTGCGTTCAAATGACTGCTAAACTATGGCAGCGGCACTTGACGAAAAACACAAAAACGTATATTCGTATGCGTTCCTGGCAGTGAATGTTTAATTGGTGTGTTAGATTTGTATTCTTGTGTTACAAGAGTGTTGCCCGTACCGTTCATGTTTCGGTTGCGGTGCATAAGTATTTTAACCTCTTGACCGCCACAAAACAAGCGAAGTGACGCGCTCTGTACGCCACGGAACAAACCGTCTAGTCGATAAATAGGGATTTATTTCCATTGCAGAAGGATTTATTTCGAGTTGAATGTTGGTCATGTATTGATGACGTTGGCGTATGAGCCTTTTCACTGGCTGTCATGACTGGATGACTGGCGCGGTCAAGAGGTTAAAATGAATGAATAAATGAATGAATGAATGAAGCGCCGAATTGAGCCGAACCGATCGACGGCGTTTTCGCTCTTATTGCGTTGACTCAAAGGTTTTTCCGATGGGCTGAAGCCGATTCCGCGTCGATAGATCTGGGGAGCCCCTAATATGTTATAGCAGTTGCTTATTTATTATTAATCATGTCTAAGTTAGGCTAATTAATGATTTTTGTTAGTTTGGCCGCAGTGTTTAACTTTAGGTAATTTTGTGTATTTTTAATACTCTAATTGTGATTTTTATATTCCCACCATTAATTGTTAGGGTTAGGTACACGCGTAGTCTATTTCCTTTTCCGGTCAGGAAGTTATGGCACAATAATCATGATCATGGCCGTAATATATGTATGATATATGAGCATATGGTGGTCCATATGCTTATTAATTATCGTAGCATATTAATTGTTGCTTGTCATCCATCACGTTGTTTTTTTTTTTTTTTTTATGATATAGGGGGCAAACGAGCAGACGGATCGCCTGATGGTAAACGATTACCGTCGCCCATGGACACCTGCGACACCAAAAGAGTCACAAGTGCGTTGCCGGCCTTTTAGGTAGGAGTACGCTCTTTTTTTGAAAGCTTGAAGGTCATATCGGTCGGTCGTTTTTGCCTTCTAGCCTAAAATAAATAGATAATTTCCTTTATAATGTTTTTAGCATTTAGATTATATAATGCTTGTTTGCTTAGGAAATCTGTTGAGTTTACGTTGGCGATTTATTATATGTATAATAAAAATGGTACATATCAATACGTGAATCTGTTATCGATCTGATCATGTTTTAAACATACTTCTACTAAATAATTAAATTTTTCTTTGTTGTTTCATTTTACACCTTTCTTGAAGTCGGATAAAAAAACCTCCTTTTTGAAAGCCGGATAAAAAATAATAAGAGGAAGTACGTTAACCCCTCGTGTGCGGGAAGTGAGAAAAAAACGTGCATTCTAGTCTCTCTAGTGTTTCATATAAATCCAATTTTACAGATAAAAATAAAAATACAAAAAGAATGCCTTCAATTTTGCACGGATCCGTGTCTTGCGAACATGCGAAATACATGCGGTTAAATTATATTAAGTTATAAATATCACTAATAATATAGGAAAAGAAATGTACTATTTTTATCCGCGGCTTTGCGTGCGTGAAGTGAACCATAAGCATCTCAAAGAAGCAAGCAAGCGACCTGGGGCCTGTTGCATAACAAAGTACAACTTATATTACAAGCGGAACTCCCTTTCTAGTTATTAATATAACTGAAGCGAGAGTTCCGCTTGTAATATTAGTTGTACTTTGTTATGCAACAGGCCCCTGGAAGCTTGCGAAAAAGAAAGAAGGAAAACTACAAGCAAATTAAATTTTGTTGTAAAGTAGTTAGCACATAGTTGGGTACAGTTCAAAAAGTTGCACATCTAATACACAAGGTTGAAACAATAATAGTAAGTAGGACTTACTAATTACATATTCATCGTAACCTTGTAGGTATTTGTGTAGTTTTTTTTCATACAGCTTCACGTCACTAAGTACGTCACAATTGTATCAACCGGGTTCGAAAGGGTAAGATCATAAGACAAGATAGTTCTGTGAATTGCACAATAGTTTTAAAAATTACTGAGATTTGTGCAATGATTCTGCTATCTCATGTCAAAGTGAAGATGGCAATCTTTGCGCCGTGCAGACACTACGTACTATCAAATAATCTAGTTAACATAAAAATCACAATCTTTAATGCATCGCATGCTGTATTGTACGGTCAAGTACAAAAATAAGTATCGATTTAATCCTCCCATCGTTATATACCTATACCTTAATTCGACGACATGAGAGCTATGGGACATTTATGAGCAAGTTGTGTGCACCCATATTTTTACACTTGACTGTACAGTCGCTATCCTAATAATCGGGGCTGTCTTTGTGTTTGGTTGTTGTTTTTTTATGAACATACCAAGCTATATAGACTAACGTACTCATAATTATAATCGCTTTCTCCACTTCACTCTGTTAAACGGTATACGACAAGGGAAGAAAGAGATGTTGAATACGATAGCGAGCGTCCGCGCGTTAGACAAAACGGCATCTGATCCAATGAGTTGATGACGTAGACCAGGGGTCACCAATTAATTTCGCTCGGGGTCCGTTTTAAGAAATGAAATGACCATCGCGGTCCGCACACAACTTTAAAAAAAAATATTAAACATGTAATTACGGAAATAACAAAGGTATTTGAAGTAAGTTTCAAGTCTTTCTCGTTGGTTAGGTAGCTCGTTACTTTGCTCGGCCGTTTTCGAATTGATGTCAACAAAGATAATAAGGGGATACATTTTTTGGTTAGTGCAAGTTGCTGTGTTCTCGCGGTCCGCACAAAATGGGTCGGCCACCCATTTTGACGCGGACCGCGGTCCGCCATTTGGTGACCCCTGACGTAGACCAATTGGGATGTCTTGAAATATTTTACCCTCCTTGCGTCAATATTTAAATTCGACAGAATAGTTAAAAATAAAGATATAAGCAAGATAATAATTTAATGGATTTGTATAACGACAAGGTGGTAATGAGTGTAACACTTCAGAGACATCTCTCGGGTAAGTGAGGAAATAATTGTACGCCTTGAATTGTAACCAAGTCAAAGCTTTCTACTTGTCACCGGTGTTTACTAGCGCCATCTGTTGTCGAGTAGCAAAATGGAAAGGCGTAAATTTTCCACTATTTTTTTGGGTTTTTAGCGCTTAAGTGTCATCAATTAACGAGTATTTTCCGTTAAAGTTTCTAATCAACGATCAGATACTATTTTTCATTAGCAACCAAGTGCAAAACAAGATGCTGCTTGCTTTAATTAAATTGATTCCAAAAATGGCCGCCGCGACAGTGGCGCCAACATTTCCAATATATCAGGGTTTGTTTTCACGAATACTTCATTCTACCGTAAAACGTCCTAGGGTCAACACCTGTTCTCGACCGGTCCAGTGCACGTGACATTGAAGTGAAAGCCGGCATTTCCGCTATTCGTCCTTCAATACCGATCAATAAAGTTACTATTTCTCCGTGTTTTATTACAAAAGGAGTTATTTGTTGTGAAAAACATCTGAAAGGGAGTGCATCAAACGCTTCTAAGATATCGATCGTGCAACTTGCCACCGCTACGATAGCTTTTCGTCGTAGAGCGAACAGAATTTCAACAAAAACGTTAAGACCGAGGAGTCATCGTCACCGCCGAGATGGCGTTCATGATGCCGGTTATGAAGAACGACTGGGATATATACAACTCGCAGCGGTCACGGCGCACGTCCGAGAACGAGCAGAAGACGAGCGGCGGGCGCGTGCGGAAGGTTTCCGAGTCGCGGTCGGAGGGACCGACGCTGTCTCCGAGGAGTGCCGCTGCGCTCAGCCCGCATCGCTCAGCGCCGGCCATGCGCTCGCTGTCTTATTGCCGGGCGCCGCCGTCGCGGGCTTCCCTCCGCACCCACACAGACAGCCCCAGCAAGGGCTCGGCTAGCCCGCCGGCGCGCGCGCGCGACTCCGACAAGTTCCACAGCAGGTTGGTGGAGAAACTGCGGCGGGCGCTCGGGCGCTCGGAGACGCGGGACGAGAGGCGCTCGTGAGCTAACCCGTGCTTGTGTGCAGGGCGCGAGCGGAGTCCCCGGAGCGCCGGTCGCGCTGCGCCGCGTGCGTGCCCTACCTGTGACCGCGCGCCGGCCCGCGACGCCCGCGAGCGCCGCCACACCATCTGTGATATGTACGAGCCGGACACTCGAGCTGAGTAACGTTTGAATGTGCTACTAACAGCGGTTCCTCACCTCCAACCCTTCGACTATTTGGTTCATCTAGATTTATTCCGCTTGAGATCGACCGGGGGTTTAGTTCGAGCTCCTTAACATTTTAACCACATTCACATATGTATTAGGAATTGTGTACACTTGCATGTTCATTTGTGACTCTATCGTTAGGCAAATTTAACCCTATAGTGTTAAGTCTGAGGTTGTCAGTCAGTATTAGGTTGTATTGTAATGTGTAATGTAACAGGGCTGTATGATGAATGGATTTAAGACTGCGTTTAGAATAAGGCCGCGTCGGGCTATGAAATACCCGATCTTTAGTGTGTTTAGTTCTGTGGCAGTTTCGGCATGCTATCTGTGATTTGTTGTTTGTAAGATTACGTGGTTATTTATTTGATTTTAGCAGTATTGACAAAATCCTACTTCAGTGTTTGTATACGTCTAAATCGGATCGATTATGAATTATGAAGTAATTTGATTCAGTGGAGTACCGTCTCCTTGACGTCGAGACAGGGTGGAACAAACATGGAATCTATAATTACAATTAACGGTTGTTTTTTTTTTGTTTAAAGCAGGTCCCGTAGTTTTTTTAATTTGTCAAATTTATTGGTTTTATTTTGATATCAGAAACGTTTATTCGTAATTTTTTAATAAGTAAGTAAGTAATATATTTGATGATTGATTACGAATGTAAAGAGGCTGTTGTCGCAAGAAACGTTTGAAAAATGGCTGATGAAAATTGAACATCGACTTTCTGATTACAAATAACTGAAACAAATTTATATAAAATTTAACTTTATGACATTAACGAGTACCTTATTATTGTAGAAATATACAAATAATGTTAATGACAACTGTCGATATTGTTAAATTTAGGCAGTTCAAGTTTTAGTCGCAAATAGACAGTGAGAATTATGATAAATACATTTTAGTTAGTTGGTTGAAGGAGCGGAGTGCTGCTCCATATATTTTAAACATTTTGTTATGGACTTGCGTGAGTTTACGTAATGTTAATATAATTGAGTACTTCATACATGACTGTGTAAACGGACCAGCTTTATTAAATGTTTATAATAATGATAAATGTGATTTGAATCTTTCAGTGAAACTGAGTCAGGAATCTTAGCGATTATGATAGCATTAATGAGTCACAGAATACTTGGCATGTTCTAAATTTAAGGCATATCGGAATAATTTTTTATAAACATAGGTAATACCTTTGTAAACGTCAAACATACCTCTTCCAAAAAAAGTGTTCATGCGTACCTACTATTTTTGGCAAATCTTACGTAAACAAATAAGGATGCAATGACTTCAAATAAATTGGATGTAATAATTAATTTTGTTAAATTTTATTGAACTTGTAAGTTCATAAAGTTCCTATAAACTGCCATTACTTGGAACTTGCCACATTGTCTAAGAAAAAAAAATAGTTTATCTGCTTTTGTCTTTGATACAATAGTTATTTCATTTTTATTAGCTCTCGGTTATTTATAATTAAATTGCTATTTATGTCAATGTAAATCTGATTTCTGATAAGTAATTCTATGTATGTCTACATATAAATTTAATGTATGCAAGCAGTATCTGAATTAAAATATAAAGCTTACTATCTTTAACGAAATCTTTGATTTATCTGCCCAATATCACGTCAAATGCAACCTTAAGAAAAAAACGTACAATTGACCAAAAAATTGATTATCAATTTTTATGACAGTTTCTAAATTAGAAAAATAAATGTTGAAGCTGATTGTCACATTGATTTGCAATTGAGACTTTAATATTTTTTAGCTGTAAACGGACATTGAACCTAGGTGGTGAAGTAATATTTTTTTGGTCGAATATTCAATGAAGCAATATCCAGTCGACTAAGGCTAACACATGCTAGTAATAACTAAACTTCAGAAAGAGAAAACGTACCAGGCACATTTGATTTGGCCACGTTATTACTTAATTATTATAATAAGTCACTCACGTATTAATACTCGAGGTGCGCCCGACATGTTTGATTGTCTGTCTTATTATGGTAGGTAGTATTAATTAAAATATTATTATTTCTTAGCCTTTACTCGCGGCTTTACTTCCAGAATTTTACAAAATTCCTGTTGTAATTCCCAAAAACTAACATTGTACCAACCTACTATCTATACTTCATTCCAAATGACATTGGACAAAATTTACCAAAATGAAAATAGTTTCTTTAAGTTCACTACTTAAATCAATTATGTTGCAGTCAGTTTATTTCAATTTCTTAAGTAGGTAGGTACGTGTAAATTTTAACGTTCGAAAAGTAGGATTAATAGCACACGGTAAATATCTAAGATACCTACTTGTTTTTGAGTCCAATGTTATCTGGAATATAGTATATGTTACAAGACGAACGCGCGCTTAAGTACAGTCGAAAGCATAATTATGTATACAGTTATCGCGTCAAAATATGTAAACATCAACCTTATGGTTAATGACATAGAGTTGTATAGATATTTTTTACACCTTGGTAACGTATCGTATATTTGCACGTGACCGTACCTGTCTCTAGAATTGGGGATGTCTAAAAAAAAATACCCATGGTTTTTATTTTTTTTTGTATAGAAAAGTCAATTATAAGAAACTAATTTCAATATTTTGTCATTTAGTTCTCTACTTTTTTCAAAATTAATTATTGAAACTATTTTAGTTGATGACGTCAGATTATAATTGAGGGCTCCCACAATGCCAAATTTCTAAATCTATCTAAATGCGTACGATAAGGCAACCCCTTTAATTATTTTTTGCGTAGTGGAACACTATACACTGTGTCACTTTACTGGCACTGTCAAAGTGCTAGATGTCAGACAGCGGGTCCAAATCAAACTCCGTAGTATAATCCACGCGTAAATTGTGAAGAATTCCTAACCACACAGAATAAAGTACGACTTGAACCGGTCACGCAATTTACACCAATGACAAATGAAGGTCATTGCTTATTTGTTATATTATAAATTCATTACGTAATATTAAAATTAAATAACTACAGCAAACGAGTTAAAAAGCATTTATCTCGAAATGGTTTTCGATTTACTATACATTGCAAAAAAATAGACATCCCCAATTAGCGGTTGACTTTATATTACTTTATATGCGTACAGTATCTCGATTTCATGAGGATTTCAGAATAAGTTCTGTATGTTACTCCAGAGCTATGTATTCACCAAATTTCAACCAAATCCGTCCAGTCGTTTGAACGTACAAGAGTAACAAAAACACACGAACTTTCGCATTTATAATATTAGTATTACTTACTTAGTAAGTACCTATTTAGTTATATTGCACACTAATTCCGCCGAATATTTACTTAAAGCGAGTTGCAACACATTTGTGTACCGATAAACAGTGTCAAACCAAACGGGACTTATCACGCAAACAATATTTACCTCGACGTTTCGGCCACATTGCAGCAGCCGTGGTCACGAGTTGAAGGTTGAGTGGTTGAGTTGAGGTGTCAACTCGTGACCGCGGCTGCTGCAATGTGGACAAGACGTCGAGGTAAATACTGTTTGCGTGATAAGATAAGAGTCCCGTTTATTATAACAATTATGTATGAGTGAAAATCACGAAAGTTTAAAACAGTATAATGTCAAACCAAAATCAAATGTCCGGGTAAGTCAGGTGCGGTTCTGCAAACCGAAGTTTACTGGTTATTAAAGGTTGTCAGTCAGCTTTTTCTCAGTAAAATCTCGTCCTCACCGTAGGTAGTCTAAATAGTTGATGCTGGCGCATTAAAGGCTCTACTTTTATAATCAGAAATTCCGGTAAAATATCCTTTCAAGTATTTTCTATCATCTATTTGCCCAGGAATGATAATTCAAACTCTTGGTTATTATATATAAGTATATAATTATATAATTATATATAAGAGTTCTAATTATTAGGTCGTACATTATTGCCACTCATTCCTGGCCAACAATTACTGTGTT
Source organism: Archips crataeganus (assembly GCA_947859365.1). Lineage (NCBI taxonomy): Eukaryota > Metazoa > Arthropoda > Insecta > Lepidoptera > Tortricidae > Archips > Archips crataeganus. The sequence goes on along the minus strand of OX402059.1, from coordinate 8,368,669 downwards.
ATAACTGCACCCCTATCTCATAAATTCAGAATATTTTAATATCTACATCTTGTATAAACAAAATTTTCCACTGAACCGGCCGCATTAAAAAAGACGGTGACCTGAATTTCATACAAAAACTTAATAGTTATCTTATTATGACTACCTACATCCCGTCTACGCAAGCCGATGACGTACTGCACCCTAAATCTAATCCAGTTCCCTGAATGACTGATATAGCGCCAAATCCTTAGGTATATCGCAATAAATTAAACGCATGTAGTAAATATCATCATAGATAACTGATACTGTATCACACACGCCGCTGATAATGCCAGCACTGTTTTATATTTTATCTACTAACACCACGGACGAATTAACCGATAGAGTGGAAATATCATGTGGTACAAAATGATAAGTTTTTTGTTAAAACTCTAGGGGAGACCGGGGACAAAACTAACATTTTGCACTTTTACCTCATTATCTGGTTAAACGCAATATTTTTGATGAAATTAATATAGCTATCTATAAATTTCGTTCATGCTCTTCAAATTGATGTCTTTATTTACCTAATTATTACTTATTTTGTGTGAAAAATAGGGACTTAAAAAAAATTCGCCTGTTGTTACTTTCGACCCCGATACGTTGCCGAAAGTAACAGGATAAAGAAGTATTTTTAAATATGAGATGAAGTATTAAATTAATAAGTTATGTATCAGAAAACATTGAATGAGCAAAAAAAAATATTGGCACTTTATAAGTATATGAAAATATTGAAAAAGTATTTTTTTATGAAAATAATCAAAAAAATAACATTTTGTTAGCATTTATTGTCAGTCTAGGAAATGACATGTTTTTTTGGCGTGAGAATTATTTTTTCTATTCAAACTGAGTATTTGGTAACAGAGTTTGTTTCGGACACGCACAGTTTTCATCATCATGTCTGTCTATGTTACTTTTGTACCCTGCCACATTTTTGTCAAAAAATTAAAGCTAGCCTTGAAGAGGAACGTGATTGACGCAAACGAACTCAAACACCGTGTAATCCATTTAATCAAGAATGACTATACAAATATTCATATAAAAATCATTCTTTTAATAATATGAAAACGTGACATGAATGAAAGTCAAGAAAGTTATTTTTAGTTCGTGAAATCACGTTTTGTCCTCTAGCTCAAAGTAGCAGCGCGGAGCACCGACAGCGGCTAGATGCAAGTAAGAGGGGTGGAATCGACTGTCATATGACTGTAGCGAAGAGGTGTTTCGACTATTGGATAAAACTACAGAGCCTTTGCTACTTTCGACCCGCTGTTACTTTTGTACCCGGTCTCCCCTACTTTTTGTTAGCTGCGCCTGCACTGTCAATCAAACTACATATCCGTACAAAGTTTCAAGTCGATGTCATTAACCGTTAATGACTTCCGCCCTGCGTAGACGATCCTAGCTGAACTACCAGAATTTCACTCCCAGATTAATGTATTGTCATCCAACTGCCTTACGTAAGTATGCAAAATTTTAGCTCAATCAGATACCAGGAACTGGTCGAAAAATGGTTTGCAAACTATGAATCCACAGCTTACATATTTACATACGAACGTTTCAAGTTAAATAAAAGCTTGTAAAAACACTAAAAAATCGTGGCGCTTGCTGCACTCTAATTGATCGGCCCAAGATTAAGCAGGACATTAAAGTTATGCAGATATAAATTATGATGGATTCTTCTTTGATTTCTTTTCGATTTCCGGAGGTTCTTTTATAACCAGTGGTTGATTTTTCAACGTTCATAAGCGCTTGTTATTGCCTAAAATGAATAAAGATATTTTAACTTTGACTTTGATATTTAAATCAAAACTAAATAATCAAATCTAATTCAAATGTTTAGCTTTATTATGTGGCATAGTAAATAAAAGTTATAGTTAGTATATTAAAAATAACTATGATTCTAAAGAAAAAACTGTCATGAAAACTAGTGCTAGTCTGGTATAAGAAAACCCTAATGTATTGCATGTGCGGTTGGTCCGTATTACTACACTATTGGACAATTCATCTATGATTAACTGAACACTTGCCTATAACTTTTGTGTACTGCAATCTGCAATCTCATGACGCGATATTTTTCAATGGAAGAGGTATTTATTAGCCTAAATGCATTGATAATTATGTTAGGAAATTTCCATGGAAGTAGTCATGCTTAAAATAAGGCATTTATTTGATTTTTGGGCAATTTTCCTTTCGTCGATATTGTAAGCAGGGTAGGTAACTGAGAATTTTCAATTCAAAATGTACGTGTTACTTTTTTTTCGGTATAAAGTAGTTTTGGAGTTTTCTTACTCGGATCAAGAGTGCTATTGATTTTGATGATTAAAAAATGACCCTAATTTTCTGTACAACTTTTTTGTGTCAGTTTTGTGACGAGCCATATAAACTGTACCCTCTCATTCTGAGAGGAGGCCTGTGCCCTGCAGTGGGACGTATATAGGCTGGGATGACGAATGATGATATAAACTGTAAGAAACGAAGTCACAAAAGTGTCTCAAAAAATAGGACGCTTTTATTCTTTATGAATATTAATAGTACTCGAGATTTTGAATATGAAAACGCAAAAATTTCCTCATTTAAAAAAAATGGTACACTCTAAATTGGAAATGTAGAGTTAAATTATAATGTGTTATTTTTCATCATACATTCTATCGAATCGGGTAGTTAAGCTCCAAAGTAGCGTATTATATTTTACTTTACTAAGTATTCCGGAACTGCAGGGATTCACACTACGAATTTTTCAGCAAGATAAAATATTGTAGTTCATTGATACGAAGCTCCGCAAAGTAACACCTGAAATGGGAATTTTCATTTTAAATGGCGCAGAAAACTTTTTGTAAACGAGGAAGTTTTGGTGGTTTCTTACTTAGAATCGAGAGCGCACGGGGCTCTTGTGAAAAAGTCTGCAGAAATTAAACCGCTATTTTCTATTTAGTGTGTAAAGGGGGTTAAGTCGAAATCGGCTCTTCAACTTCTGCAGAATTAACCCCCTTTTCACTAGAGCTCCAGTTGATTTTGATGATAAAAAAAGTGTCTCTAATTATCCATACAGTTTTTTTGTGTCCGTTTCGTAACGAGCCATACAAGCTATAGGTATATAAAAAAAGTCACAACAGTGAGTCATAAAAAGGGAACCTTTTTCTTAATGAAAATGAATAGTGCTTGTGATTCTGAGTAAGAAAACATCGAAATTTCCTCATCTTTTTTTTGCGCACTTTAAAGTGAAAATGCTCAAATAAGGTAACCTTAGGACGCTAAAATGCATGTGTCATAGCTACATCACTCTTATACTATTGCTGCAAGGTCTAAAGGCACCTAAATAAAAGTTTTACAGTTTAATGAACGCTGTAAAAGTATCATCGACTATAAAGATACACTGTATAATAGATAACACATCATAAACACTCGGAGGTTAATTACCTTATGTGTTTATTGTAATTTCAGCTGAATAAAAAAATTAGATATTTCAAATTGTTATTAAAAAGTATGTCGCATCACAAATACGAGTGGATTAAAAGTAAAAAACAATCACCTACAAAGTTTTGTTGATAAGTGGCAAAGTCAATTTAGGTCATTATCATCATCATCAGCCTATGCTCGTCAACTGCTGGACATAGGCCTCTCCCATGGCACGCCAAATTCGGGTGGTGGGTCATTAATATGCAAGCTTAGATACTAGATAGAGCTTAGGCGGCATGAAAACGTCCCGAAAAATATAAGCCAACAGTTGGCTTATATGTCATTTGCCTCCCTTCAGTTTGAATGACGTAACGCGATCGTAATATGAAGCTGTCAAATGGAATTTTTGGACGTTTTGTATCGCAATGTTTGCTACTGACACTATCTAGTGTATAAATAATCTAAGTATGCAAGGTTTTTAAGTATGGCCAATTACTTATTCTGTGGTATGGCGTTATTTTTTCTCATTACCTTTACAGAAATTATTATTAAAAGAGACTATTTATAGTCTTGGCCGAAGCTAAATCTAATTTGATTAAAGTTCTTGCAACTTTCGCTATGGTAATCGTGGGATGGTCGAGTGTACATTTTTAGGGTTCCGTACCTCAAAAGGAAAAAACGGAACCCTTATAGGATCACTTTGTTGTCCGTCCGTCTGTCTGTCAAGACCCTTTTTCTCAGGAACGCGTAGAGGTATCAAGCTGAAATTTATATCAAATACTCAAGTCTACGGTCCCTTGGAGCTGTAAAAAAATCAAACTTCTAAGCCAACGCAATCAAAAGATACAGCCGTTTATGCCGCAAATTTTCGAAACTCGCAAGGGAATCAAAACCTACAGGGTACTTCCCGTGAACTCAGAATCTTGAAATTTGGTAGGAAGCAACGTATTATAGTACAGATTAAGGAAAAATTGCGAAAAGTATAAATTTTTAACGCAATCAAAAGATATAATAGCCTTTTATGCCGCAATTTTCCGCAAATTGTCGACACTCGTAAGGGAATCAAAACCTACAGGGTACTTCCCGTGAACTCAGAATCTTGAAATTTGGTACGAAGCAAGGTCTTATAGCACTATATCTGCACTGTTTGTCTATATCAGTACCCAATCTACAATGATCCCACACTGCGCACATTTTGCTTAGGAGCAGGGGTCTGCTAAGACTGGATGTTCATAGATACATATAAATTTGTACGGAACCCTCGGTGCGCGAGTCCGACTCGCACTTGGCCGGTTTTTAATAACAGAAGTGCGTAATTAGTCTTATTTTAAGACTTTCCACTACGCAGGAGATTGTAGAACAGTGTTGATGGAATTTTTAGTTGTTGTAAGGATTCTTTTAACATATAGTAGCTCAGTGTAGCTCTAAACTAATCCAGTTAAGATCATCCTATTATAACAAGGTAAAAAAAGATATGGTTTTAAAGTTATATTTACTAACTGTATTCTGAGCATGCTTCCCTACCAGTAGAAAGATACTTTGTACCATTTTATAAACGTATAATACAGATTTTTGTATTTTTTTGGAATTTTTTATCTATTTAATACTAGCTGTCACCCGCGATTCCGTTTACGATGAATTCATTTATTGATGTCCCGCAGGGACTATGCAATTTATTTCCCAGAACTCAAACTATCTCTACTCTATACCAAGTTTAATCTAAATCGATTCAGCGGTCTAAGCGTGAAGAGGCAACAGACAGCCAGAGACACTCTTCCGAAAGTAAAACACATAAAAACAAGAAAAGTGTGCTAGGGCTGGGAATCGAACGTAGTTCTTCATCATTTCGTGATGCGTGCTTCTCCATAACAATATACACTAAAAGAGGACGCATCGCATTACCGACAGATAACGAACCGGGTTGATTTCCAGCTCCAGCTATACTTTACCGCTATGTTCTTAGTTTCAGTATAATTTACAAAAAACTTTATAATTATAACAGTAAAAAAAATCGGAAAGTAAAATTTCCGGGTTATCAGTATCACAAGGCAGGACGCCGCTCTCTCTGTGAGCCCACGTACTGGCTCGCAGGATGGTAGTATCACCCATAACAGAAGTCACGGGCTCACCTTTCTACCCCGTCGTCCCTTTCAGATATCAGCCAACGGATAACTATTTACAACTTACTCACGAGTGACATTCGAACTTACTGGTAACTCATAATGGTATACAAGGATGCAATTACAGGTGTAATGTTAACACAATAAAATCTATTTGTCTCAAAAATATTCAGAACCTACGATTTTATGCTACGTAGTGAGTAAGCGTCTTCTGCTCCCCGTACTAGTAAAAACTGTATCACGGTGGAGCAGGATCAAACAACAAATTTACAAATTAATTAGTTAGCCGTTGTTGCCTAGGGTGCACCAGGCTCAGACGTTACACTTCCCCACCACATGAGGCCTTACGCTTCGGATGGAAGGGCGTTGTGACGCCCGAGCACTCTCGAAGGTTTCCGACGCCGCATACCGAGTACAGCTGTCCTGACCTACCTACCCCAATGTGATGCAGGCGTGAGTATAATGTATGTAAAAAAAGCCGTAGTATTTCGCCTAGTGGTTTGACCTATGGCGTCTCAAGCAAAGCGTCGTGGGTTCGAGCCCGGGCTGGCACCTCAGAGTTTTTCGTGCGAAATTACATTTGAAATTTACCGTGAGCTTTACGGTAAAGGACAACATCGCGAGGAAAACTGAATACATCTGAGAAGAAATTCAATAGTGTTTTTGAAGTTCCCAAACCGCCCTGGGCCCGCATGGAAACTATGGTCTGAACCATCTCATTCTGAGAGGAGGCCTGAGCCCTGCAGTGGGACGTACACATAGGCTGGGATGAAGATGATGAAAAAAGTCCAAATTGCTACCGATAATCAAGTCTCAAGATTTCAAGTATCTAATGTAATGAGATATATGCTGTAGTATTAATGATCACTGGTTTAATTTCCGCGTCGTTCTCGCCAGCGACGACGCTGCGCAAACGTCTTACAATAACACTAACCGGTTGGAACTGGATCGATGGAAGCGCCGATCCGATTGTAATTGGTTTATTGATGTTGATTGACGAATAATGAAATGACAACTGTGCGGCCAGTGGGACTAAAACGGCTGATTTTTTTCATGGAACAGGAGTCTGCGGCGCTACTACGAAATTCGTAAATCGAAGTTCGTATCGTATCATCCCTCTCACTCTCGTGTCAAATCATATTAGCGTGAGCGGAACGGCATGAAACGGAGTTCGAATTATGCACTTCGTAGTATAGACGCTGATAGTTGTTTCTCCACTACTATTAGGTTGACCAGATGTCCCGTATTGTACGGGTTGTCCCGTATTTCAGGCACGAGTTTTTCACTGTGCCGTAATTTGACGAAACCAATACGGGGCAGTACCTACGTTGTTCTGTAATTTTATGATTCAATGGCATTTAACCCCCCGTATGCGGGAAGTGAAAAAATCGTGCATTCTAGTCTAACTGTTTCATATAAATCCAATGATAATATTTAGTGAAAATAGTATGTTGATTTAAAAAAAAGGCCCGTCCCGTAAAACTGAAAATCAGATCTGGTCACCCCAACTACTATGTACCTGGGTCGATTTCAGAGCGTTTTGTCAGCGTTTTTTAAATTTCCTTAAAGTCACTGGATTATTGCTGTAAAATAATGATAAACCGCGACAACTTTGGATAAAATCAGACTAAGCCTCGGTACCGCCACACATTTATATAAAAAGTTAACTCTGATCATCATCCCCCTCTGCAATATTTACGTCGACGGTAATGAAAAAAAACGCGGCGGTCAAAACGCTCTGAAATCGAACCACCTACCTAATAATTACGCTGTGGCAGGTTAGGTAATAAAAGTAGATAGTGGTAGAAAGAACTATGCAAATTATCTTTTTAAGTTACCGCAATTCCCTAAATCGGACTACAGGTCTAAAGTGGAGTGATTTTTTTTCTCTTTTATCGGATGGTGTGACAGTCCATTTTGTTGGATAGGTTTTCCAAAAATATTGTAAGTAGGAAATTATTTTTCGATTCAGGGATCCCTAGAAAAATTACCTTAGCAAACCTATATTAAAAAGCCTATCCAACGATACTCCACACTATGGGTTTAGACGAGAAAAAAACCGGCCAAGAGCGTGTCGGACACGCACAAGGTAGGGTTCCGTAGCTATTACAAAAAAATCAAGTAATATTTTTCTAAGGATTTCGTATGTGTACGGAATCATCCAAGTTTAGGTATGTTTTATACCTTAGGCTACTATTTACTCTTAAACTACAAATAATTTCCAAGCAATCTTAGCCGCTATAATTTTCCTAGTAAATTTGATATATTTACTACCATTCTGAATTTTTTCAATTTTTTCCACCTAACAGTTTAGATTTTAGAGGGGGGGGGACGCTCGATTTTAATGAAAATTTTCAATTTAAAGTTGAATATTTCGCAAACAGATCACTGAATAGAAAAATCATGTTAGCAACCCCGCAATGGTTTTAAAAGACCTATCAAACGATACCCCACACTATAGGATTAATCGAGAAAAAAAAAATCACCCCCTTTACGTCTATGGGAGGTACCCTAAAAAAAATTATTTTTCTATTTTTAATTTTTTATTTTACCACTTTGTTGGTGTGACTGATATGTATATTCATGCCAAATTACAGCTTTCTAGTACTAACGATCTCTGAGCTTAGCCGCGGACAGACAGACAGACAGACAGACGGACAGACATGGCGAAACTATAAGGGTTCCTAGTTGACTACGGAACCCTAAAATACATCCCTATTTTACGAGTAGCTCATTCATAACATAAGTATAAACAGGTAACTCATAAGAATTTATTTTTTCAATGATTTATATTTCCCACTTTATCCGCGTGGTTAACTATAACACTTATATTATATCCATGCAAAGTGATAGCTTCGTAGCATTAACAGTCTCTAACCTAAACCGCGGATGTACAGACAGACGGACATGGCGAAACTATTAAGGGTTCCTTGTAGAACCACTAAACACTAAAAATGGAAAAGTCTTTGTCTTTAGTTTTGACCAACGAGGCTAGAAATAATAGCTAGACCTGGCAAAAGTAATCATAATGATTGTGACGTAACTTTACTACATGCTCTATACTGATATTAATAATAATTATGTTGACTGTTAAAACACCTTCATTCAGTTGCTATTATTGTAAAGTCACAATACCGCGCCATAGTTTAGTAAAGACTGACATGTTTGTTTTATCATGTTAACACAACATTGGAGGGCTGAAAATAAAAACCATTTAAGGTTAAATAGTAGATCAGTGGTTATTTAACGACCGCTTTAGCCTAGTTGGTAGTGACCCTGCCTACGAAGCAAGAGGTCCTGGGTTCAAATCCCGGTAAGGGCATTTATTTGTGTGATGAGCACGAATATTTGTTCCTGAGTTATGGATGTTTTCTATGTATTTAAGTATTTATTTATCTATATAGTATGTTTATCGTCGTCTAGTACCCATAGTACAAGCTTTGCTTAGTTTGGGACTAGGTCGATTTGTGTAAGATCGTCCCCTAATATTTATTTATTTATTTATTATGACAGCTATTTGCCTCGTTTGGACTAGAATAGGGATGTTGACACCATTAAAAAAGAATTTGAAGACCAGTAAAAAACGCTTTATTTCAGCCCTGAAAGCCAGATTAATTTTCGATTAAATGTATGTATGTATGTATGTAAACTCTTTATTGTACAAAATAAGGAAAAAAAAAGAAGAAAAACATTATTGACAACCGTTGAAATGCATGTACAAAGGCGAACTTATCCCTTTAAGGGATCTCTACCAGTCAACCTTTGAGTGGATGAAAGGAGCATTTAGTAAGGGACCGACAAAGAGTAAGTAAAAATAAAACAGTTGGACAAAGCAAAGGCTACAATACAACTTTTAGTAAATACAATACATAAACTCATAATATAAAGAAACCTATTAAAAATATACTACCATATACAACATATATATGCATAAAACATACAATAAATAAGGAATAAATGTAAAATTAGATTTTTTGTTGGTTTAAAACAAATAAATAGTTAGTTGATTGAGTATGCGAACAATGACGTCATATGTCGCTATTGTCATTCAAACTCTATGGGAGATTGTGTTTTGACAGCTCATAAAAAGAACGTCAGTTGATTGGTGGTGTCAACATCCCTATTGTATACCCTACCGTTTTGTGTCAATTACCTTGTTACTTATTCCTAGTTGTACGTTTTGTTATCGATTTCTTAGGTCACGGCAGGTCGTTGTGTTAGTTCTAAAATGAGGCTTTCAGCTCCAGTGCAGATCTCTTTTATTTTCAAGCGTAATCGTCTTGATAGATAGGTCCGTTAGAAAGATATCCTACAAATATTATAAAATAAAATAATAATTATTATTATTTGTTTGTGTTGCTTTTAATATTTATTGTCTACTTGCTGACCCTGCAAACGTTGTCTTGCCTTATGTCACCTAGGGGTATAAAAAATAGCCTACGACCTATTATCAGACCTACCGAATACAGAGAAAAAAAGTTTCATAAAGATCGGTCAAGTCATTTCGGAGGAGTTCGGTAACAAACACCGTGACACGAGATTTTTATATATTAGATTAATTCTGCGTTTCTCCTGTCTGTTGTTTCTGCCACCTACCTTAGTCTGTTCATATTTATTAATATCTGAATAATTAGTTGTCTGGAAGAGATCGCTTTTTAGCGATAAGACCGCTTATTGTCTGCCTGAATTTTTATTTTTGTAATTTCACTGTACTATTTTTGGTGTTCAATATTTAAAGAATAGTATTGTATTGTAGTGTGAAAATCGTGCGTTATTTTTTCACCCTTAAACGTCTGGACGTAGGACAGGGATTATGAATAAGTAGTTAAGCTAACATCATGCCTGTATGCATGCATGTTGAACATGCCGTGGTGGTCTAGTGGTTTGACCTATTGCCTAGCAGAGGATCGTGGGTTCGAATCCGGGCTTGCACCTCTGAGTTTTTCGGAATTTATGTGCGAAATTATATTTGAAATTTAACATGAGCTTTGAAGGAAAACATCGTGAGGAAACCTGTACACGCCTGAGAAGAATGGTGTATGTGAAGTTCCCAATCCGCATTGGGCTCGCGTGGGAACTACGGCCCAAGCCCTCTCGTTCTGAGAGGAGGCCTGTGCCCTGCAGTGGTACGTATATAGACTGGAACGATTGCCCGCGACTCCATCTGGAAAGATTTTTGGGATAAAATCTATCCTATGTCCTTCCTAGAGCCTCAGCTACTTAATACACGAGCGCACACACACTCTGACACACTTACCTTACACATATCCATACCATACTCATACACAGTAACTCATTTATGTGGATTCTTTTATTTGTTTTTATATCTTGTTTGTTTCTATGTTAGTATAAGTATGTTTCGCTTAACTGTATGCCTGTGGACATCTGTTATTGGCTTTTTGTCTAGTACTTAAGTCTCATTATAATGTATGTATTGCTGTTGATGCCCAAAAAAAAAAATAAAAAAAAATAAAAAAAAAATACCTAATTTCATCTAAGCGTCATTTAAGCGTGAAGAGGTAACAGACCGACAGACAAAGTTACTTTCGAATTTACAATATTAGTATGGATTACTATAAAATTTATCTCAATTTACCGAAAAGCCTTCAGTCTGCAGTTTAATTCTGCTTTGGTCCATACTAATATTATAAATGCGAAAGTGTGTCTGTCTTTCTGTCTGTCTGTCTGTTTGTCTGTCTGACCGATTTAGATTAAATTTCGTATGGAGATAGTTTGAGTCCCTGGGAAGGATATAGGACAGTTTGTATCCCGGAAAATTGCATAGTTCCCGCGGGATAGCGATAAACGAATTATTTGCAGACGGAGTCGCGGGCAACAGCTAGTATAGTATAACCCTTAGGTGTAACTAATAAAACCTTTGAAATCTTGATAAGAAACCATGATTATTCATTTATGTAAGGGTGCCCCCACACGTGCCGTCCGTCCTTCATGCTCGACCGCTCGCACGTAAAGAGATCTCTGTTATTGATACTGAATTACAAGCTATAAATAATTTGAAATGTTATACTTTTATCACTGAGATTAGACGCAAATACTTTTCGCTGGTGTGGAGAAATCATTGAACTGAAAAGTTTTTGGATGGATGAGAAATTATGAAATTAATTGTGAATGTTATATATGAGACTGCTAATGAGAAAGTTTATGAAGATGTTTAGATATTTGGATGTTTGAATTTTGTTACTCAATCACGCAATAACGGCTGAATGGATTAAGATGAAAGTTGACATTCAGATAGACTAGGATCTGGATTGAGACATAAGATACTTAAGATATGATATTTTAACTTTAAACAAAAAAAATCGGATCGGCTGGCGCTGTCGTTGTATCATGGAACAATTGAAGGAAAATATCATGAGGAAACCTGCACATATATGAGAAGAAACTTAATAATGTTTGTGTGTGTGTGCGTGCGTGCGTGTGTGCGTGCGTGCGTGTGTGTGAAGTTCCCAATCCGAACTGGGCCCGCGTGGCAACTACGACCCAAGCGCTTTCATTCTGAGAGGAGGCCTGTACCCTGCAGTGGGACGTATATAGGCTGGGATGATGATGATGATGATGGGACAAGTGTATGCACGCATCAGCTCTATGAGCTGCTAGTGTATTATTTTAAATAATAATAATAATTGACATCAATAGACCTAGTCCGAAACGAAGCAAAGCTTGTATTATAGGTCCTAGGACTCCTAGGCAACGGATAAACTTCTGTAGATAGGTACATGCTTTATACATGCTTTATCTTTTATCAAAAAAAAAGAAAAATGACATTCATTCATTTTATACTGGAAAACATCCCTTTAAGGGATAATTTCACCATTGCATATCATTTTTTCTTGTTATCTTTTAATTTCATGTGAATTATGTATGTACTAGGGGCGTTCAATAAAAAGTGAGAATGAGTATGTTATAAACAACTTTTACTAAATGTCATTTTATTTTTCGACATAGTTACCTTTTAGCATAATACACTTATTATATCTTTTTTCTAAACTTAAAATTTCATTTTTAAAAAAGGTCTCATCTTGAGTACTTAAAAAATCTTGTACTGCAGCGACTACCGCGTCGTCGTCTTCAAATTTCTGGCCTCTCAGGTATTGTTTCAATCTCGGAAATAGGTAGAAATCACTGGGAGCGAGATCTGGTGAATACGGAGGATGCTTAAGGATATCGAACCCAGCATCACGAATTACAGCCATTGCAACGGCGGACTTGTGTGCCGGGGCATTGTCCTGGTGGAACAGCACAACTTTCGAGAGTTTACCTCGCCGTTTTTCGCGGATCTCATTGCGCAATGTTGCTATTTGTTTGGCGTATAATGTGCCCGTAATAATGGCTCCATGCTCGAGATACTCAATCATTAATACCCCTTTACCATCCCAAAAAACAGAGCCCATGACCTTACCGGCAGATGGGCTCACCTTGAATTTCTTCGGAGTTGGAGATGATGGCCTTTTCCATGTCATAGACTGCAGTTTCGTTTCTGGGTCGTAATGATGGAGCCATGTTTCGTCCATTGTTATAAATCGCGCCAAAAAAGTTCCCGGTCTTGCTGCATCAGGTTCAAAGCTTCTTGACAAATCTCTAGTCTAGTTTGTTTTTGCGTGGCAGTAAGCATTCTTGGTACCCAACGCGCAGATACCTTTTTCATACCCAAGCGTTCATGTAAAATATTATGCACGCTCCCCGTTGAAATCTTTACATTTTCAGCAATAAAACGAACCGTGACACGACGATCCGCCAAAACTGAGTTTTCGACTTTTTTCACAATTTCTTCAGTTACTGCTGTAGTAGGGCGTCCGGAGCGGGGGTCGTCCATTGTCGATGTTCTTCCACGTCTAAATTCGGTGCACCAACGTGCGACTGTCGAATACGGAGTAGCATTAGACCCTAAAGTGTCCCGCAGATCCAAATTGACTTGGTCCGTAGAAAAATTTTTCAAACACAAGTATTTGATAACGGCGCGCAGTTAAATTTTCTCCATTTTCGCTAACGTACTCAATAGCATTGCAAACAAATTACCGTATATTTTTTTAAACAAAAGACAGTTAGTTTTTTTTCATAACAATCAGCTAGATAGATTAGCTTTACCGGCCAGTATTTAATTTCGTAATATTAAAAGAGTTTGCATCTCATTCTCACTTTATATTGAACGCCCCTCGTAGGTACAATGAAGAGTTACATTACTTATTCATACAAATATCTGCTCCGAATCTCGTAATATTTATTGACACTTCGGCTTCTATAAAAGTACAGGTCCGATTGGTAAACTTTGTGCTTCATGCACTGAGCTAGCTGCATCAAATGCAATGAAGTATTGCGTCACAGGAGAATCAAGTGCTCTCTTCATATGTAAATGACGTCTGTAGATAACTACTGGAGTGTATAATGGCACTCGATTTTATATTGTTGACAAGTTGTAATAACTTTTCAGGATATGGATATTGAGTGCTGATAAAATCCACCTTCGCACGTCAGGCTATTGTGTAGGCGTAGTTTAAAATGCAGGTTTTTAAATCATTGTGAGTATGCGCTTCTTTGTATTAGTGTTATAATTTGTATGAAGCCTGTCTCAAAAATAAATAAAATAGATACAGGTTAGAAGGAGAACATGTCAAAGTCAAAACACATAACGTCGAAAAGCATATATTTGTTTGAAATACATAATAATTCATTTGACAAAATGCAATTTTCGCTGAGACTACTAAGTAGAGGAAGTTTTTCGACCGTATAATATACAGGTTGGTTTAGGTTAGTTCAGTTTCCTAACAATCCTGTAAAGTTGACGATTTGAAAGAAAATTTAATTATACCAAGTGAACTATTATGGTTTTAAGCTTTACTAGCGACCCGCCCCGGCTTCGCACGGGTACGGGTACGGGCATGTATAATACATATAAACCTTCCTCTTGAATCACTCTATCTATTAAAAAAGCCGCATCAAAATCCGTTGCGTGGTTTTAAAGATCTATGACATAGGGACAGACAGACAGCGGAAAGCGACTTTGTTTTATACTATGTAGTGATTTAATTTATTAAGTGCTCGGTTAGGAGATGGGCAACTAATAGCATGCGATTCTTATTGTTAATTTGTTCAACATTCAGGCTTTGTTGGCGATTGTTTTTATATTTTTCCGTGTTAAGTATGTCTATGATATTATAAGAAATAAACAAAATAAAATCAACAAATATCTAGTAAATGACGCAGGGCCGATCATTTTGGAAGTCACGTCACGTCACGCACACGCACCAGTTGTAATAAATTGAAACTGTAACCCCGGCGCCACACATATTACAAATGTTTGAACACAGTTACTTGATCACATGTGTAGCACCGGTATTTGCTTATTTGTTCAATAGAACATCCATACAATCAACCATAGATCAAATATGTGTTCAAATATGTGTTGAAACATTTATAATATGTGTGGCGCCGGGGTAAGAAAGATGGTGAACTAGATGCGTGCACACTTTCTTACAGTTTTATTCATTACAACTGGTGCGCGACACGCATATGGTCTGCGACGGCTTTTATCCAGCAGTGGACGTCTGTCGCCAGATATTATGACGATTTACCTAATTTGTAGCAGATACCACAAGAGTTCAAGGATGTAAAAAAATTGATAAGCGAAGTTTAACGGTAATTAATAGACGGGCGAAGTTTAAGTCGATATAGATAATTAGTGTTTCTAACTCAGATAATGTTGGACAATATAAGTTGAGATGGACTACATTATACCATAACAACTACATTGAGTTTGTGATTTCATTTTAACGATTTTTAACGACCGCTTTAGCCTAGTTGGTAGTGACCCTGCCTACAAAGCAAGAGGTCCTGGGTTCAAATCCCGGTAAGGGCATTTATTTGTGTGATGAGCACGAATATTTGTTCCTGAGTTATGGATGTTTTCTATGTATTTAAGTATTTATTTATCTATATAAGTATGTTTATCGTCGTCTAGTACCCATAGTACAAGCTTTGCTTAGTTTGGGACTAGGTCGATTTATTTATTTATTATTTATTTTATTTCAACAAAGTATGAACATTCTATATTTTATCAGACTAACCCCCTGTTTCACCATCCTATGATCAAATTTATTTGACGGATAAACGTGATGCCGTCTCTGTTTGTTTTGTTCGAATAGACCCGTCACATTTATCCGTCAGTTAAAATTAATCAATGGGTGGTGAAATAGCCCCTAATTGTAGTAATTGAGTTAATATATTATGTTGTCCAGCTTTAAGTGAGTTAGAAACTCTAACTTTGTTGTACGATTTAAAGGTACCTATATCAGTACCAAGTGGTTGATGACTAGGTCAATTGGTTTCAATCGTCCCGTAATTTATTTAGTAATATTATTATTATTTTTATTGATTACAAATTGTAGATAATTTTGTGTATACGATTGTTTTCTTTGTCAATAATAGTTATTATAGTTTTGTAATTTTATTGTATTTATTGTAGCATTATGGGCGCTTTGGTTCTTACTGTAAGTCCGTAGTTGTAAATTTAATAAATAATAAATAAATAAATAATTAAATCAGTTTATCTTTTCGTATTTAATTAGTTCGTCACTGCCCTACATAACAAAAGGCAGAATTTCCGGAAAGCATTGAAGGAAGTACACACAGCCAAAGGTACACCGCCGCGCCGGCGCCTGCGGCTTCACTCATCCTTGAAGGACCGTGAATACTTGAATAGGAAGTAGATCACTATAGTTAACATGCCATATAATTGGTTAGGTACAGTCGCCATCATAAACATCGGAGCAGTCAAGATGCTCAAAAATATCTGAGCACGCACGTACGCGATTGACAATACGGTCGCGTTCAGATATTTTTGACCACCTTGAGTGCTCTGATATTTATGACTGCTTATGTACTTCGTCATCGTCATATCAGCCTATATGCGTCCCACAGGAGAACACAAGCCTCCTTTCACAATGAGAAGGTTTTTAGGTCGTAGTCCCCACGCGGGCCCAGTGTGGACTGTGAACTTCACATACACCATTGAATCTCTTAGCAGGTGTGTGGAGGTTACCTCACGATGTTTCCCTTCACTGTAAAGTTCGTGGGAAATTTCAAGTGTGTGTTCTAGACCCCGCTATCGGAGGTGCAATTTGGTAGCTTGACGTTCTTTGGGCGCACATGAATTCCGAGAAACTCAGAGTGCGAGCTCGGGCTCGATCTTACGGCGCTCTGCTTGAGAGGCCTTGAGTCAAACCGCTAGGCTACTAGGACTTACCGGCACTTATAAAACAAATAAAATAAAATAAAATAGAAATTGTTTACTTCAGATATCGTAGATTCATATTATGTTACTCGTACTCGTAGTAACAGAGAATTCCTTATTTTATAACTATATTAGTATAGACATTATTTAAATGCATTTTGGCCCAGTGCGTGGTAATGCCACCGGCGTCGGACTGGCCATATAGTCGAGGTGGCATTTGCCAGCCGGGCCCCAGCCTGCGTGGGCCCCTCACGGGCCTGGCTTGCGGGGCTTGCAGCTACCATAGGATAGGAGGCCCGCGCAGGCATCTAGTCTCGGGCCCCGGGCTTATGGTCAGCCACCCGGAACCTTCCGGCCCGGTCCGACCCTGAATGCCACTGTTGCCGCTTATAGAACAGTAATGTAATTACTACCTTTATGTATATATTACTACAAAATATTGACGGGTATAAAGCAAATTTATATATTTGAGAAGAACATGATAGGCAGGCAGGTGACTAGGTACTGCTCCATAGAAAAAATGTACAACATCCGTACGTCCACTTTACATCGTCGCCATTTCAAAACTAATGCTTAGGAGTCAAAGCAAATTTACCAGAACCTAAAAAGTAAAGGTGCTAGTCGAAAAAAAAATACGAGGCGTGATAGAAACGTACCAAATTCTTATTATTTCAAAAAATGTTCGTTTTGTTCATTCCCTGGTACTGTTCATTCACTGGTATGCTTACCCTAGCACGCTAACTCATCAGAATAGTATATTTCATTACGAGTGCGGAAAGCCTGTCATTGCAATGAGTTCCGACAAATGTCTACCCGAGCCGAGGCGTAGCCGAGGGTGAGGGTTGACAGTCGGAACAAGTTGCAATGACGGTTCCGCACGTGTACTGAACAACTATTTTTAATACAGTTGCGAAAAAATGTAGCAATTTAATAAAATAATAAAAACACAATAAACTCAACTAACCAATCATTTATTTCTTATAAAAGTTATAATTCACATATATAACATATGTATCTTTTAAAGTAATATTGGCTTGTGCGGCAAGCTCCAACAACGCCAAAAATCAGCGCAACCTACAAAAAAAGGGATTTGATTAATATTTTTTTAAATAATATATTGACTGTATTTTGCGATTTCGTAAACTGAAAACTAAAGAAAAATATAAGTATTTATTAATAAATTACCTTTGTGGCTAAATAACGATCATCGGGAGCTTCGTTCAATAACCTTTCCACTTCATTCGATGTTAATATTTTCGAGTTTTTAGTTGTAAAACCGTCTGATTGTCGTTTTAAGAAAGCATTTAGTTTTGGGTATTCACTTATATCCACGTTGTTCCTTATTTTCAGTATACTTTTTATCATCGAAAACCTCGACCATAACGTAGGTTTTAATTTTGATGAGATTTCGGAGAAGTATGCCAACATAACATTTCCTGAAAAACTATTTGCTTTTTTCTTTTCTCTCCACGCAATAAATTCGTCGTATGTAGATATGTAGCGACTTTTTGACTTTTCCGGTAAAACGTTCTCCGAAGCATTTTGTGCAATTGTACTGAGTTCCGGTGGTGTTAATTCAAATAAAATATCGTCGAAATTACTCATTTTGTGCAACAAACAACTAAACTCGCAAAGAACATTTTTGGAAAATGGCGCCAACCGTAAAAGAATATAAGCAGAGATTTTTTTTGTTTTCTTCACCCATTCTGGGTAGGCAAAGGGAACTATGCCCATACAGCCAAGTCTTCAGTAGAATTTTTTTATTGATATGAAATGAAAATGAAATTTAATGAGATGAAATGAAATGAAACCTAACTAACTCATTGAATCAAATCATTAAATCTGATATTGAAACAAATTAGTAGCTTCTTTTTAGAAATATTTGCATGAATCATAAAAACTTCGATTAATTTTTTTTAGTAAAAACTTCGTGGTTGGTTTTTTCTTTTTAATAGACATTATTTTGACAGTTGGGAAAGAGAACGCACGAGTTCGGAAAAGGTAAAGAAAAAGCTCGAGTATGTAATAGCCCACATCCCTAACGCTATACATCCCTGCAATACGCCACTTTTTGAGCAACTATATTAAAAAGACTTTACCGCATTTAAAAATTATGAATTCGTTGCACAAAAATTCTGCAATTTTTTTTTAAAAATCGAACCAGCTAGACCGGCTCAAACATATTTACAAAAGCAATAGTTTATTATTTCGTAGACAGATGACGTGCAATGCACCTAGTTGATTCCTGCATAATAATTTGATGTAACTATGCAACGGAAAATTTTGCTCGAAGCATGAAAAAATATACCTACCTAATTATTAATTACATGTGATTGAGCTGTGACGAAACCCCTTTGATACATGTGATATTTAATGATCAATCCTCGTAATGACTAGTTCTTATCTAATGAAAATTACACCAATTACAGTGACTAAGCGTTACTCTACCGTCAGCTCTTGGCAAATGTTGAACTTGGTGCGGAAATTAATGCTTAAGCAAACATAATAATACGTGTATATCTGTGGATTATTATTTATTATGTACATAGATGGCTTCTGATTCAGAACTGTTTTAATCTTTCGTAATTTTGTCTCATAGTTATTTTATTTTTACTAGTAGTTATAGTTTTTCAATTGCAAAAACAAAACTAAAATAATGAAATAAACTATAAGTATGTATGTACAATTAATAAATATAAGAAAAATAGAAATTGAACCTAAAACTAAAAAAAATAAACTACAGCTAAAAACTAAAAATGTTACCGTAACTTTCAGGCCAATCTTTAGGACTGTAAATGT